>JASDFA010000023.1:65372500-65992500 GCA_035772735.1 Datura wrightii | reverse complement strand
ATAGAAAGATCTTCGTCAAATACCCGACTTTGCCTTTTTTTAGGAATTACTCATATCCAAAGCAGCTTTTCACAAGAACCCCACCCCATACAACTAGTTGGGGGGACTGTTCGCCTTTTGAATCAAACAAAGTAAGTAATAGGGTCGTTCAGCCATTTGACTCTAAGGAGAGGGGCTTCATAGCAACTTTCATGGGTAAACTATTAAACTAATAAGAGTTGTATCGTCTAACTTCATTCAAAAATAAAATTAATTTTTATAGAATAAAAATATAAATGATTTTCGAATTGGATCATTTCTTAGATTCTGTAGAATTGTATCGAATCCGTTTTTGATTTTAAAGCGAACAGTTACCTTATAAAACTTTTTATTTTTACTTTGATTTAAGTTTAACTCATTAGATTTAATAATATATTAATTCACATAATATCTTGAGTGATGGAGAAGAAGAAAAAGTTGTACGAATTTTATATTTTGAAGATCAATAAAATCAGAAGTTTTGTCGTTATAGAACACGGATATTCAACGGAAGCAATGATAAATAAATACAAATAGGAAAGGGAGGACATACACTTTTTCAAAAACAATCTTGAGTTCATAGCTATGTATTCCAAGGCTCGTATTAGTTGGAAGCATAAAAAGAATTTGAATCTAATATGTGATTTTTACAAATGCAAAGGGCATATCAAGGAATTTTGTTACGTACTGGTGGAATATTCACCTAAATTTAAGTCGAAAAAAAAGGAATATGGAAAAGGTAGTGTTTCTTGTAGTGTTTAGAGTGATAGTGCACCTAGGAATCATCAACAATAACAACTTACATTCAACTATGGGATGAATACAAATTTGACAATGAATGGTATAGGAGGACAGGATCTCAAAGAAGGATCTCAGAAAGTTGAGAGTTGGACTAATCATTTGCAAGGGTGCACTTTCACCAAAGACCAGTATGAGCAAATTCTACATATGTGTGAAAGACCAGTATGAGCGAATTCTACATATGTTGAATCAAGTTTCAGCCTCTACTAATGTTAGAGAATCTTCTAGAGCTAATGTCAATATGACAGGTAAAGCTCTCTTAAAATCATCAAATAGTGAGGTTTGGATTATAGACACTAGAGCCACCAATCATATGGTATCTAATATTGAAATGTTGTCTAAAGATTCTCCAATGCAAACAAAAAGACCTAAGAAGGTATATTCGCCAAATGGTGATATTTCACGGGTTACTCACATAGGATCCAGTTTAATTTCACCTAGAAGTGTGCTCAAAAATGTGTTTCATGTGTCACAATTTAAATACAACTTCTTGTCTGTCAGCAAAGTTACTATGGAGTTAGGATGCTCAGTCATTTTCTTTACTCATTTTTGTGTATTCCAAAAACTCTTCAGTAGAAGGGTAAAAGAGATTGGTAAAAATGAAGGAGTTGAATATAAATAAACAAGAAGTTAAGAATAAAGTGGACAATTGTATAGTATGTCCACATGCAAAACAGACAAGATTAGCTTTTCCTACTAGTAGTATAAACATAGTGCATTGTTTTAATTTGATTCATGTAGATCTATGGGGTTCTTACAAGATACCAACTTTTGATGGGAATAAGTACTTTGTTACTATTGTGGATGAATTTAATAGAATAACTTGGGTGCTTCTGTTGAAAAATAAATCTGTCGTGTGTGTATCTCTACAACAGTTTCTTCAATTTGTCTAAACTCAATTTAGTAAAACAGTAAAAGACTAGGATTAGATAATGGTACTGAGTTTGTGAATTCTATTTGTGATACATTGTTCAAATAAATAGGAATTGTACATAAGATTTTATGCTTACACTCCTCAGCAGAATGAAGTAGCTACGAGAAAACACGGGCACATTTTAGAAATCACAAGAGTTCTAAGATTCCAAGCTAAGATTCCAATAAGATTTTGGAGATTGTGTATGTTAGATATTTGTATCTCATTAATAGAATTTCAAGTCCAATAATTGATAATCGTGCTCCATATGAGATACTATATGGAAGAAACCATCCTTAGATCATCTCAGTGTTCTGGGATATCTTGTATTTTCAAAATTTCTTACACAACATGATAAAATGCTTCCCAGAGCAAGGGCTACAGTAGCTAGGCTGGTTGCAAAAGGTTATAAACAAAATGAAGGAGTACATTATAAAAAAACCTTTTCACCAGTTGTAAATGGCCACAGTAAGAACAACTTTAGTAGCAGCTACTTCAAGACAATGGCATATACATTAAACAGATGTATATAATGCATCTTTACAAGGATATTGTCTGATAATAATTATATGTCTCTACCACAATGCATTACCAGCCAGGATGAGAAGGTGTGTAGGCTGGTTAAGTCCTTGTATGGACTGAAATATGCCCCAAGGAAATGAAATGCAAAGATTACTGAAGCCTTACTAAAGCTCAAATTCAAGCACAGTCAACTTGATTACTTATTGTTTGTCATAAAATCTGTTGAAGGAACATCCATTATACTAGTTATTTTGATGACTTGCTAATTATAGGAAGTTCCTTGAAGCTGATTGAGTTTTATAGGAGACTTAAAATTTTATCTTTGTATTGAGTTTTCTAGGTCCAAAATGAGGATTACTATGCATCAAAGAAAGTATGCTCTTGTGCTTATTTCAGAAACTGGTCTGTCATATGCTAAACCAACTAGAACTCCAATAGATATCAATGTCAAACTGACTTTAACACAGTATGTTGAAGCAGTATACCTAAAGAACCAAACTAATGAGGATCCTCAAATAGATTAGAAACATACCAAAGATCGATAGAAAAACTGTTGTATCTCATTATGACTAAGCCAGATATAGCATTTGGAGTACAAACCTTGAGCCAATTTCTACAACTGCCTAAAAAAATCACACATGGAAGTTGCCTCAAGATTGTGAAATATGTAAAGAAATAGCTTGGATAAGGAATCTTATTATCCAGCAGCACAAACAACCTTGCACCAACCTATTGTGATGCAAACTAGGTTGTTTGTTCAATCACCAGGAAGTTTTTCACAGGATTCTTGATCAAGATAGGAGACTCACTTGTCTCTTGGAAAGCAAAAAAGCAAACCACTATATCAAAGAGATCATCAAAATTATAATACAGAAGCTTGGCAATAACTGGCTCAGAAATAGTCTGGCAAACAGGAATCTCGAAGGAAGTAAATGTAGAATTCAAACTTGCTATTGAGGTATACAATGATATCAAAGAAGCAATTAAGTTACCTACTAACCCTATATACCATGAAAGGATAAAAAAAATAGAGATCGGCTGTCACTTTGTGAGAGAAAAACTACAACAAGGACTTGTTATGATCAAGTAAATCCTTACTCAACCAACCAGTAGATATTCTTCTAAAGGCATAATTCGAGCTCAACATGAGTATCTACCATCCAACCTAAGCATTTTGGACATCTTCTTTCCACCTAGATTGAGGGGAAGTGTTGGTGGATGAAGAAAAAGAGTAGTTAAAGCTGTTGGAGAAAAGTTAGTTATGGAACTAATAACTACAATTAGTAATTAGTTAGTTAGAGATTATGTTTTTTGTATTCTCTACATACTGGCTAAATATGCTCATATCAAACTGCTGTATTAAACAAAAAAAAACTAAGAAGAAGATTAATGAGATCATTATACTCTCCATTCATTCGCTCTATTATTTTTTATATTTATTGCTTCAAATAATAAGAAGTCAACTCCTAACTAAAACATCATGTTCTTCCCAATTAGTGAATTTGGGGTTAGGTTGAGGCTCTTCTTTCTATTTGTTATAGTTTCACATGGGGGATCTTCTTTGAAAATATCAATAACCATCAATGTTTGCGTGAGTTGAAGGATTTGTGTCCTCCAAATAAGGTAATACGGTGGTTTCAACTTGATAGTGCAAATAGAAATAAGTTGATGGAGAAAAGAGGATGAAAGGTCTAATGTAGTGTTTGAAGATAAAGTCATGGTTACTAAAAACGAGAAAGATCTTTCAGGATCATTTTAATTCGAGTCTAAAGCCTTGATACCATGAAGAAAATTATATTTAGATTAACGAGTTAAGCTCTTTCTCATTGACAATTACCCAACATAGAGTACTTATATATACATGTCAAGGAGGAGTCCTATTGCAAGCACATAATTCTAGTCTTTGTATCTGTAATTGTGTTTACTCAATCTTTTCTAAACTAATATCATCTCTAAGAATTACAAATACAATACACTTCAATATAGGTAATACAAACATCATCAGGACACAACTTGCACTTAACCACACGACCAAGCCTAACCAGATTGTCTTACAAAATTAAATTTAAAATAACGTAAAGAAAAGAAAAAGGGAAAAAAGAGAGAAAGATACAACAGTTCATAGTGAGAATTGAACGCTAGCTTGTAAAACTTGTATATTAGAGATTTAGAAGTGTGACCTTTTTCCCTATTCTATCTACTAAGGGTTGATTTAACAAATATTTCTTTTTTAGGTCATTATTTATATTCTATTTTTATTTTAACGTTGCGTAAATATATCTTTGAGAAATTATTTTTTCGGAAAATGTTAGACCTGGATCTAGTATTTACTCAATAACTACTCAATTTTACAAATAAAATATTAGATTGTCGTTTAATGTTTCTAATAATTTTTTCTCATAAAATTTTCAGTTTGCTCAAAAGGAATCTTTAAACCAAAATCTAAATGGTCATAAGTTGCAAGAAAAAATAAAAGATGACCATTTACTAAACAATTATCTCAAAACGCGTCAACCTGAAAAATTCCGTCTACTCAACCTCCTCACTTCCCACAAAAAGATTAAAAGAAATAACAAAACAAAAAATAAAAAAATTGCAGCATAAGCCGACATTTGCTCTGCATTTTATCAAAATGAATCTTCAAGTTTTTAGCTAGCTTAGTATACTCCTCACTTTTTGTCTCTAATATTGTCTAGAAAATTTTAATAAAAATTAATATATCAACAAAGAAAAATATAATGATATATATTTCAAAGTGAAATATGAATAAAAATTGCTTACCCAAATTCAAATTCAACTCCGTAAGGCATAAAAAAAGGATCCACCGATTGATCATTCTCAGCATAACTTGGATCATGGAGATGGTTACGAATTAGTCTACACCACCAATTTTGCATTTCAATGCATTAAAATAAAACATATTCTAAGCACCCACGTATCCACTTCCTCAATTTTTGAGATAGACTAGTAATAAAACAACAACATATAAAATGAAACAGCTAACGTTTATGATTACATTCTCTGTGAATTTCTTGTCGTGTTGGTACTTGATAGAACATTTGGATATTGATAATTCCTCTCCATAGATTCTCTCTCAATGACTTCTCTTTGCATTCATGTCATAAAATAATAGAAGTATATTATTATATGTTTTTGAACAATTACACAAATAATTATTTTCACACTATGATAATCATTTTAAAAAAGAAATTACTTTCATCAATTAATTTGTAAATCATGATTAAATTTGGGATTTGACATATACTCCTGAAAGCGAAAAGGATTCACACATTAATTTTTGCATTCTTCCTCGCCTGTAGCTTGCTTGCAATTATTTAACATAAAAATATAAGTTTTCCAATAATACTAAACAAACCTTTTACAGTACTTTCATCATTCAACTTATTTTGTATAATTTGATTCAACAGAAAAAATTAGGGAACAAAAGGAAAAAAATTAAAGTTTGTGGATTTTTGGACATGTTTTAGTACTTCTATAACTATAATACTTTTGAAACGTGTCATTTTAAATATGTCATAATATTTGTATTATAGAATCTTTTCATTAAATATAAAATCAAAAGTTTAAAGTTAATTATTTTGAAATATAAATATATTTCCTTTATTTGGATGAACTAATTAAAAAATAGTATCAAATAAATTAACACAATGAAAATAATATGAACGAGAAAAGAAGAAAGCCAAAAATATTGGACCATCACAGTAACGACTCCTCCCATCGTTATGGGATGGTTAGGGTCTTAACACCCTTTAGAGTCCCCATAGTAGAAGTGAGTTAATAAACACTCCAAAATGGGGTGGTTTAAAAACTTAAATGTGATTAGACTTGATTGAATTTTCATGTGTTGTATTCTATTAGGGGTGACCTAGTGAACTAGACCTTCATAGGCAATTCTAAGACTACAAGGGGAGAAATAAGTCAAACACCCTCTCTGGCCTAAGTGTTGGTGGGGAAAGTGTTGAGTAAATGTTAGTGCGATTTTGAAGTTGGGGAATGGTCTGCATGAAAGAAATGAAGCTACTGATTATGCGGGACCGCTGCAGCAAGACCATTACCGCGGTCGGAGGCCTGTTGTAATGGACTAGGATAAATATCATTGGATCCACTTTGATAGCGTCTTGGGGCTATAGAGGGTTCACTGCAGTGGAAATGTGACCATTATAGTGGATGATGGAAATCGGTAAGTAGGTTTTAAGTGGGATTTCAAGGGGTTTTAAGTGCGATCGGTGTGAACTCAGAGCAAGGCCCCAAGTGTAGGAAAGTTTCCCTTCTCAAAGGTAAGAATCTTAGTCAATTCCTTACTTTGATGCCCTAACCTCGTAGAATCAAAAGGGGGATCTATAATGGTAGAAATTCTAGGCTGAAAAATCCTGGAACTAGGAGAGTAGGGAAAATTGGTTGGGTGTTGAAGGTTGTTAATTCCTAGGTAAGTAAGAAAGTAATTATTACTCCCTATGTTGAGTGTATGGTGCTAGTTCATCATTACTAAAATGGAGACCTAGATTTTGGTAGAAGTGAGGAATTTAGTGTTAAAACTGCTTGAAAGAGCGTTTCGGGAATAGAAACCTCATGAACTGGGATTGAATGATCGTGGTAGAATTAGATTGGGATGACTTACTTGCAGGTAATGATTAAAACACCAAAAGTTAGATAGAATGGGGGCTGGGTTGAACTTTCAAAACCCTTGTTTCTCGATATAGACTATTGATTCTCTGTTAATCTTTTGTTCTAGATTTTGAATGTTGGAAAGTGCTGAGGAAAGAAAAGGCTTCAGTGGAGTAACTTGAGATTCCCACATTTCAATCGATGTAGGTTATGGTTTAAGAAGGAGTTAGACTTTGGATAATGGCTTGTATTATGTGGAATGACTATGTGTGAATCTGGTCCCCATACATTGCTTGTTGTCATAATTTTTTGTTGAATTCTATATTGAATGATTTGCCATGATTAGTTATTAATGTGATGTGGAAATTGAATGCTGAGAGTTATTTTTATTCATTGTATTGTTTGAACATAATCCCTAGTTTTGAGAATATTTGAGTTAAGGGAGGGAGATAAGGCCTCCCAAGTGTCAAACAAACTGGCTGGGTGGTAACACCAGGAGGTGTGAAATAAAAGTCAATAACATGATTGTCCTAAGATGAGTGGCTCGTGCCCGAGGGGAGCATCCGGGCGAGCAATGATGGTTGAGTGGCTCATGTTCGAGGAAAGTATCCGAACGAGCAGATGAGTGCGAGTGGATACCACACCAGTACAATACATGGATTTCTAGAGTCCGTTGCAGGTCATAACTGAAACTATAGAAATAAGACCTTCTGTCATGTATGTACATCGATGTTCAGTGTTGGAGTGTTCATGGTGCAGTGATGTAGGTGTATAGCTGGCATATCACCATTCATTGCATTCTTTGACTGAGTGTAAAGCAGTAAGACCTGTCTGGGAATGTGAGAACATGAATGAGCTAAGCTTATGGTCATGTATTTTGTGTATATGAGTTGTTGACGTTTTTATAATGATTTGATTATTTATGTGAAGTTAATTGAGGACTCATGATGAGTTGTGAAATCTATCGCGAATGGTTCATTGTAAATTCTCTGTGAGTGTGATACGTTGAACTTTTATTGAAAACTATGAATAGCTTGGATAAACATGATGAATAGAATATTGAAAAGAGTAAAGAGAACTGTGGGTATGTAGCTAAGTCGAGTTACTGCCAAGGCAGTACCACTGCAGCGGGACATATTCCTCTGTGGCGAGACTGTGGAAGCAATCAAGTGACCGCTGCAATGAGGCCCGATCTAGTGAGCAGGCAAGTTAACAACCTACACAGATTGAATTTCTGAACGAGTATTATTTACTAAGATTGTGTCCTGAGGTGATTGTATATTTTTGTCTCACTTATATAAATGTTATTATTTAAGGTCGGTCGATGATGCTTATTAGTACTGTGCTTTGTAGTAACATTACTTTTGTACTTATTTTTTGAGTGAACCTAGATCCCGAAAGCTTATCTCGACCTTATCTCTAGAGCAGCAGTAGACTCATAGAAAGGTGAGTGGCTTAAGATGTGTTGTTTGACTCCTTTATAGAAGATGTCTCTTGTGTGAACATTGATTTTTTCTTGTTTTTTTCTTTGTTGGGTTACTATTTAGATAATGTTAGGTAGATGTCCTCATGTACAATGACTATCAGGTTCTGGGAGTGTTTTAAACAATGGGTTGTTATTATTTCTCTTTTATTCTAGTGAGGCTTTCGTTATTCGTTTTCATAATGTGATCGATTTCTAATAACTATTGATGGTTTTGGGGTAATTAGTTGGGAATCATTGGTTCACCTACCAGAGGGTTAGTGTGGGTGCCAATCACGACCACTTTGATCTTGAAAAAAGACATTGAGTTTTGGGAATGGAAAAGTATTAGAATTATTGAGCTATAGGTTAGTAGTGCACTGCTATAGCGGTGGGATTCCCGTTGCAACGAGACCGCCGTAGCGATCAGAGCATATCGATTGTGGAAAGGCCGTCGAGCTTCATTGTAGCGAGGCCATGATCTCTATAGCGGATCCGCTGCCGAGAGAAAGGGACTGCTGCAGCGGAAGGCGTGAGAAAAAATGTGTGTTTAAGTCAGAATTTGAGGTTTTACCCTATAATTTTAAGACACGGAGTTTGAGAGCTCAGATGCAATTTTTCAAGGACAAGAGCGATTTCTTCTTCCAAGGTAAGATTTTATTGTTAATTATTCCATCTTTTGATTATCAAACACCCTAGAATCAATGGATGTTCTTTAATGGTGAATTTCAAGCTGAAAAACCCTATAACTATGAAAGTTAGGGTAAGTTGATGGGTGTTGATGTTTATGGATTCCTGCGCTTAAAAGTAAGTAACCAATACTTCTGAGGAATGTGAATGTACTAGTGCATCAATGTAATAGTTTGAGATTTAGAATTTGATAAAGTTGGAACCTTCAGCATTAAAAACTACTTTAAAGGTGCTTGTAGGAGTAGAAACTCCTTGAACTAGGTCGAAATAATCTTTGTGGGGCTAAATTATGGTGACTTAACCTATAGGTAACAAATTGAAACTTGTTAACGAGTAGAATTTGGTAGGTATTGAATTCCCAAGCCTTGATTTTAGAGGTAGATGATTGAATACTACTTATTTGCTTGGTTTATACTTTGAACATTCTGAAGTATTGAGGAAAGGCAAAGCTCCAGCAAAGTAGCTTACATATTTCAGTTCTTCGGTTGAGGTAGGTTACGGTTTTATGTGAATTTATACTTTGGCTAATGCCTTGTATGTGTCTGAATTGATGACTATTTTTAGTTGCTCTTCGGACATTGATAGTGATAGTGTTTGTGTGACTTAACTATGCTATTTGAATGAGCTCTGAAATTATTGAAGTTTGTGAATATTATTCATGATTTTAAAGTGCAATTGTGATAATTAATATGTACTTATGAAATGTCTAGTGTGATGACTGATTTGAGAGTTAATAACAATATGTTGATGATTATGGGGTAATACCCCATTATCCTGAGATGAGAGATCGGTGTCCAAGGAAAGCATCTAGATGAGTAATTATGATTTGAGTGGCTCATGTACGAGGGGAGAATCTGGATGAGTGATTATGATCTGAGTGGCTCGTGTCTGATATGTGTATTCGGACGAGTAGATGAGTGGGAGCGAGTACCATGTCGGTACAGTACATGAATTTCTAAAGTTCCTTGTGGGTCATGACTGAAAGGGCAGATATAAGACCCTCTGGGATGTGTGTATAAATATGAAAGTGATGAGTGATAGACATAAGATAAGGTTCGGTATAGAGTGAAACTGATAAGATATAGAGCTATATAGCTGTATGTTTGGTGTGGACATGATTCCATTGCATTTATTTTGATTTGTGTTCTTCATAACTTATGATAATTTGTTGTCTAGTTTTAAGAACTCTAAATTTTCTGTCGGTTGGCAAAGTTTGGTCTGATGATGCAATAGAATTGCCAGTATTAGTGACTACATATATGTATGAGTTGGGTGAACTTTGTTTCTGCTTGTTGGTTTTTCTTGTTTGTTTATTGATTTATACAGCATACTTGTTATTATTAAAGGTCAGTCTATGATGCCTATCAGTACATAGTGTTTGTACTGATGCTACTCCTGTACTTCTTTTCTGAGTGAAGACTATGACCCATAGAGTTCGTCGAGACCATGCCTTTAGAGCTGTCTGACACTTGATTTGAAGTTGAGCTGACTTCTATCCAGGCTACCGCAAATCCTCTTTTAGCAGATGTTTATTTATCCTAGACACTGATTTACACATTCTGTTATTTTTACTACTCTTAGATATTATTAGTTAGAGTCCTTTGTACAATGACTTTTAGATCGTTGGGGTTGTAATAGATAGTTTCGCTGCTATTTTTTTATTCTTGTGTTGAAGACTCCTACTATTTATTTTATGAGCATTCTAATTTGATTAAAATGAATGTCGAAATACTGGGTTAGTTGAAAAATGATGATTCACCCACCGAGGGTTAGTGTGAGTGTCAATTCACGACTATTTGCGTTGTGACAATCACACTCTAGAACCAGTAACTCTCATATTTTCTATTGAAGGAATGACAACCCTATTACAGCTTCCATTGTATCCCTGCTAATAGATGAACAATGAAAGCAATATATATAGAGACACACACACAACAATGATGAATTAACATTACTAATTAAAAAGCATTACAGATATTTCATTCTAGCTTCATCTTAGTCACTTGAGTGTACAGTTTACATTTCAACTAATTAAAGATTCTCTTTTTTTGTCCATCATTTCTTCTTTTCAAATCTACTTAGTCAAAAGAACAAATAAATAGAAGACTTATAAGATTTCAAAAGAAAGATACCTCTGAAGGCAAATTCTGGCTCATAGTATATGAGAGTCCGGGAGAAGAATTATTCATAGATCTTGATAAGAGAAAATAAATATGCTTTAGTTAATCATAAAAATAGCGTTTATTAACCACATTTCGATCATATTTCTAAAATAACTACTATCATAAAGTTCTAAATTTCACTGTTGAAACTCCATGAAAATGTGTTAGGAGTTTCACATGTGAATTTGAAATTTGATGACAGTGAATACTTTTTTAATTACAAGAATCCTAAAATTGGTTATTTTTATAAGTTTTACCTTTGTTATAAAAACCGAGTGTAGGCTATCATATGTGTATGTGAGAGAGAGAATATTTAATACCTTAAAGCAAAATCCATGTTATGTTGATTAAACACAAACGAATCTAATGAGGCTGAAACATATGGATATTCAATCTGATGATTTTTATTTGGTGGTTGGTTCCTACAAAAAATAAAAAAAGAATGAGAAATATTTTAATAAATCATGAACTACAGTATTTAATTCAATTAGCCTTTTTCTTTTATAATAATATTTAGATAATTTATTGTCTAAATACATAGTAATGCAGCGATTATGTGTTAGTTTGGTTCATAGACAAGTTAATAGTTACAGAAGGATTAATAAGGCAGAAAATAGTAATGACAAATTATAATATAAATATTAGTAATTACAAGAATCCAAAAAGTGGTAATTTTATAAGTTTTACTCTTGCTATAAAAATCGAGTGTAGGTTATCATATGTGTATATGTAAGAGAGAATAATTAATACCTTAAAGCAGAATTCATGTCATGTTGATTAAACACAAATGGATCTAATGGGGGGGGGGGGGGGGGGAACATATGTTTATTAAATTTGATGATTTTTATTTGGTGGTTGGTTTATACAAAAGATAAAGAAAGAATGAGAAATATATTAATAAAGCATGAACTACACTATTTAGTTCAATTTGCCTTTTTCTTTTATAACAATATTTAGACAATTTATTGTCTAAATACATAGTAATGCAACAATTATGTGTTAGTTTGGTTCATAGACAGGTTAATAGTTATAGAAGAATTAATAATGTAGAAAATAGTAATAACAAATTATAGTATAAATATTAGTAATACATGGATTAATAATATAGTGATTATTTCTTTTTGAATGATTGATATATTACATATTAGTATATAATGCATGATTTAAAATATTTATTTATTTTTAAAAAAAATACAAGCAAATTCTTACTTTTGTTTTTAATTCATGTATTGCTAATAATATTACTTTTGTTTCACATTCTTTTCCACATAAATAACATATAAAATCTTACATAATTTATACAGATATTCTTCTTAGGAAGAACAAAAACTAACAACGTAACATTGTATTACTTAATAATGATTTTTATATAAATATTAAATTTTCTTAAACTCAACCAAATATGGTACAAATTGATGTTGATTCTATATATGTGGAGATCAAATCTTCTCCAATCCTAACAGGACCGTTTTGGTTTGTAAACTAAAGAATAATAACTTTTAGATAAAATACAAGATATTTTATTCTTGTTTGAATTTTGAAATAAATAGATGTTTAGAATTAATTATATCATAATTGTAAACTTATTTGTATATCACCTTCTATGTGGGATAACAATTTTGATATTATTAATTTCGAATACCAAAATGATCAAGATGCTCTTTCTGAGGCTCTCTCCCGAAGCACATTAAAAAATCTAAGGCTAAGAATTCATAACAACAATGAATTCATTAACTAGAAGAAGTACCTTGATTGAACGAAGTCATGGTCAGCAGAAGTTTGTAAAATTTCCTCATACTAATATTCTGAAATATCTCTACTTTGAGACCTAAAAATTCATACATATATAGAGCAAAGTGTTTAAATCCAAAAAGAAATGGATTGACAAATTAGAAAAGAGAAAGAGATAAATTTTTTACATCTTGAAATAAGAGAAATCAGAGAATCATAACTTCAAGAATAAGCTAAATCTTCTCAATCTTACAACTAAATAAAAAAATAAAAAAATAAAAAAAAATTATGAACTACAATATCTAATTTGATTTGTTTTCCCATTGTAACGATATAGATTAATTAGTTGTATAAAAACTTAGTTAAGCAGGGATTATGAGTCACTTTGTTTTGAGATAAGTTACAGAGGGATTAATAACATGGGTATCACGATATAGATATTATTATTACATAGATTAGTAATTTTGAACTTATTTTTTGTTGAATAATTGATGTGATAGAAATTAATATACAAAATATGATTTACAATATTTGTTTGTTGTTTAAATAAAATAAAAATAATTCTTTCTATTACAAGGATTAGTTCTATCATCGTAGAATTTTAGTCCATGTATTGCTAATAACTATATTTTTATTTCACTATCTATGAATAACTTTATTCCGGTATTAATTATGAGAAAAAAAAACTATCAACCATGCATTATAAAACATAACATCAATTTTTATGTAGAGTTTAAATTTCCTCATACGTATCCAACCAAACATGATACAAATCCATACTAATTTTGTTTGATCGCTATCCTTTTCGGGGGTTCATTAGGAACTGATTCACTATGTATCCTTTTTTATCAATTTTAATTGAATTCAAGATAAGTTATTACAAAAGACAATAAGGTCGGTACATTCTACCGGTATGCGGATCATGTAAATCAAATATTGCTTTAATGATTCACAAAGTTTTCTCTTTTTAATTTTAAGATAAAACTTTTGCAAGACAACAAGACGAGATATGGTCCATTAAATTATACCCTTGTTTAATTTGTGGGAGATGATATAATAATTTTAATAAATGTAAAATTATTTTATTCTCATTTGGTTATTTTTTATTTTGAGATAAGCATTTTCAGGAATAATCATATAAAAACTATGATATTATTTTATACTACTTTCCATGCGGTATAACAATCTTAGGATAACTAATTGATAAAATATTCAAATAACCAAAATGCCATTTCTCAAGTCTTTTCTCCCAAAATTCTTTAAAAAATCTAAAACTAATAAGAGTTAATAACAATAATAAATTTATTAATTCTAAAAGAAATACCTGAGTTGGATAAAGTCACAAAACTAGGAATTGTATAAACTCTTCTCATTCTGATTTTCTGAAACATATTATTTTGAGACCTAAATTCATATTTATACAAAACAAAGTATTTAGATCTGAAAAAGTGAATTGATAAATTAGAAAAGACAAAGAGAAAAAAAATTACATCTTGAAACAACATAATCAAAGAATAATAGCTTCAATAATAAGATAAGTCTCTTTCGAAACTTACAATCGAGTACACCATTAAGGAACTATATGTACATTATCTTATTTATAATACATTCATAGTAAATTCCATCGTAATTGTATATATTTTCCTAGACTTTACGATATTAATGAATAGAAAAAATTGAAACTAGATTGATGAAATTAAGTCTGCATAATTTTGAAATCAACACCGATTAATCAAATACCCTAGTCGTTTATTACCAGTTTTAATACTTTTATCGTAATACATACTATTTATTTATAAAAGGAAAGAGACCAATATGCACCTTTACTTTTTTAAATTGTTGAGTTTTATCCTCCGTTATGCTATCTAATTAATTACCCTCGTCGTTTTAAAAGTTATCAAATATACCCTTAAATTAATGTTTTACCTTAATCTGCCAATTTTTTTTAATTTTAATAGAAATTATCCATTTCAAACGGATCTCCATTTAAACAAGATCCTTGACCCACCATACCAAGATCTAATCGAAATAAAATCAAATAACTCATGGATTTTCTAAGAAATTAAGCATGTTTAGTCGATTGGAGAGGGAGCTATGGATGATCTTTTCTCCTCAGCTCACATTTCATCTGAGATTTTTCATTTAAAGTTTGTAAATGTGCATTTTTTCCCTAAATCACTTTGATTATGTTTATTTGGGTTCTTTTTTTAAAAAGATTTTGTTCTATTTATGTTTTTGAGTTGGGAGTTAACTAATATTTGGTTTTTTGAGTTACTTTTTTTGAGTTAGGATTTTAGTTATTTGTTAAACCGATAAATACGTGATGATACATATATTATTAGTTATATATTGTGTGTTTCTTCTACTTTTGATGTTTGCATATACAATTATTTTTCTTATTTTATTAGAATTATTAGTCTGATGTGTATTTGTAATATAGGTTTATTGTTGAAAAATAATAACATAAAAATTGAAATAGAGAGAGTATATTATTACATTTTTTGTGAATTTCTCATTGTGTAGGTACTCAATGGAGCATTTGAATATAGATAATTTATCTCCATAAATTCTCTCTCAATCACTTCTCCCTGCATTTATTTTATAAAATAATAAAAATATGTTACATATGGAAAAATTACACAAACTAAATATTTTTCCATTAAGAAAATTATTTTTAAAAAAAAATTACTTGCATAAATTAAGTTTTAATTATTAAATATAAATTAGGAATTAGACATATACCTCTGAACATGAAGAGGATCCACACATTAATCTTGGCATTTTTCCTCGCCTGTAATTTACCTACATTTATTTAACGTAAAAATGTAAATAGCCTAATAATTCTAACAAACCTTTTATGATACTTTTTTCATTCTAATTTTGTTTGGTATAATTTGATTCAACACAAAAGTTTAAGGAATAAAAGAAATATTTATAAAGTTTGTAATTTTTAAACATGTTATAGGATTTGAATAACTATACTATTTTTGAAATTTGTTATTTTATATATTTCATAAAATTTGTGTTATAGAAGCTTCTCACCAAAGAAAAAAAATCAAAAGTTTAAAGTTCATTGTTTTCGGATATAAAAATATTTCTTTCATTTTCATGAACTAATAAAAAAGTACTATAAAATAAATTAACACTATAAGAATAATATTAAAGCGAAAAAAAGAAAGAAAAATATTTGACCACCGTACCCCAGCACTACGAGTTCGCATATATCCTCTTGAAGCAATGTTAGCCCTATTAGAATTAGCATTGTGTACCTGCATATACAAATTATATAGGATAAATACATATCAATGTTGAATTACTAGTCTTACTAATTAAAGGGCAATAAAAGTAACTTCATCTTAGTCACTTGTGTGTAATAACATCTTAAAACAAAATCAATTTGGGCTCTAACTTAATTTTGAAATTAAATAATTAAGAGGTGAAGATAGTCCACAAACACATAAGAGACCAAATGTCCCTTAATCAATCGATGTGGGATTCAACACTCTCCCTCTTCTTCTGTCCAACGTTTACGCACAATACTAGACATCTGGAGCATGAAAATATAATACAAGAATGTGACATGATAAATAATGAATTGGAATCGGTCTACTCTGATATCACGATAAAAAATTAATCTTATCCTAATCAATTCAAAAAGTTAGCGTGTTCAAAAGATAAGGATTATCCAAAATCATATAAAAATATCTAATATCACGTAACTTGCTGATGTGGAGCTCAACAACCCCCTTCCTCTCTCTCCCTCAGCTCTATTATCTCAAATCTACTTAGCCAAAAGAAGATAGTAAATAAAAGAATGATAAGATTTCAAAAGAAAAATACCTGCAGAGGTAAATTTTGATTAATAGTATATGTGAATCCCGGAGAAGTATTAAACATAAGCCTGACATGAAAAATATAAATATCTTAAAAATATATATAAATATAAAATAAAAGATAAATAAATATTAAATTAAAAACAGAAAAAATATACATTAATTATTCATAGAAATTGATTGTAGATTATCATGTGTGTGTGAGAGAGAATAATTAGTTCCTTGAGAAAGAATTAATGTCATGTTGATTCAACACAAATAAATTTGATGAGGCTTGAACATATAGGTGATGTTTTCTGCTATAAAAAAGAAAGGAAGAAAGAAAAAAAATATGTAAATAAATCATGAACTACAATATTTAGTTCGATTTGTGGGATATGATATAATAATTTTAAAATAAAATATGAAATTATTTTATTCTTATTTGGTTGAATTTTTAGAAAAAGTTCAGATATGCCATCGAACTTTTGGAAAAGGTTCATTTATGCCATCTGTTAATACTTAGACTCGTTTGTGGCAATGCAGTTATACAAAGTGACTATCTATGCCATTATTTTTTAACAGCCCTAATATCTGATTTTTTAAATATTAATTTACACACGTAGTGATATTTAAGTAGGTCATGTCACTTATTTACCCCACTTAATAAAAATGTCAAGAAACTTAACAGTATATTACAGTATAATTTTTTTTTGTTACCATGTTTGGTATATCAAGATTCTGCAGAGAGAAGGTCTTTGTTCTTGTTTTTTTTCTCTAAACCAACACAAATGATAGGTTTTTGTAGTTTGAGAAAATAAATTATACCATCATACTAATAAGTAAGTCCATCAATTTAATTCTTTCATTGTTTATAAGGCAAGACTAGGAGAAAGTGACAGAAGATAAGGTACTCTAATCTCCTTCTTTGTGAGTGAAGAAGACAAAGAAGAAGATGGCTAGGGGATTAGGTCTTTGGCGATAGTTTATTGGTTAGTGTAATTGGCTAGGGGTTAGGTTAAATAAGGGCGGGTCGAGTAAAAATGTGGGTGAATTTTTCTGGACATGGGGCGGGTAGTTTTAGGCTATATGAGTAATTTATTAGGTGAGTTAAATAAGTGATATGGTCCACTTAAATATGGTCACGTGTATAAAATGGTATTGAAAAATTAAGTGTCAAGGTTGATAAAAAGTAATGGTATGGATAGTCACTTTGTGTAAAGCCGGTGACCTAAACGAGTCTAATTATTAACGGATGACGTAAATGAGCCTTTTCTTAAAGTCCAATGACATATCTGACTTTTTTCTCTTAAATTATTTATTCCGAGATAATCATTTTCTGAAATAATCATACAATAATTATGATATTATTTTTATACTGCTTTTGATGCAGTATAACAATCTTAGGAAACTAATTAATAAATGTTAAAACAGTCAAGATGCCCTTCCTTAGGTTCTTTCTCCCAAAATTCTTTAAAACATCTAATACTAATAAGAGTTAAAACAACAATGAGTTTAGTAATTCTAAAAGAAGTACTTGAATTGGTGGAAGTCATGAAAACTAGGAATGTATAAAACCTCCTCATTCCGATTTTTTAAAACGTTATTATTTTGAGACCTACATTCATAAATATATAAAATAAAGTATTTAGATCATAAAAAATGAATTGATAAATTTAAAAGAGAAAGCGAAAAAAATTAAATCTTCAAACAACAAAAATCAAATGATGATAACTTTAATAATAAGTTAGTCGCTACCGAATATTACAATCGAGTACAATATTAGAGTCCTATACATATATCTTATTTATAATACAATCATAATAAATTCGATTGTAATTGTAGATATTTTTATTGATTTTACCATATTAAAGAATAGAAAATATTGAAACTAGATTGATGAAATTAAGTTGCATAATTTCGAAACCAATACCAATTTATCAAATACACTAGTCGTTTGTTATCAGTTTCAATACTTTTATTGTAACATATAACTATTTATTTATAATAAAAAAGTCAATATACCCCTCTACATTACTAAATTGTTCAACTTTATACTCTGTAATACTATGTGACTAATTACCCAATGTTATGAAAGTTATCAAATATATTTTTAAATTAATATTTTACCCCAATTCGCCCATTTATTTAAATTTTAATAGAAATTACCCATTTCAAATGGATATCCATTTAAACCCGATTCATGACCCACTAGAATAAAATTTAATCGAAATAAAATAAAATAACTCGTGCTTTATTAAGGAAATAAACATGTTCGGTCGATAGAAGAGAGATTGTAGATGGCCTTCTCTTTCAGCTTTCATTACATCTGACATTTTTCATTTAAAGTTTCTAAATGTGCATTTTTCTCTTCCTAAATCTCTTTAATTATATTTATTTGAGTTATTATATATATACATATACATATATATATATATATATATAAGATTTTGTTCTATTTATATCTTAGGATTTGGAGTTAATTGTTTTACGATTTCTTGATTTATCTTTTTGAGTTAGAATTTCAGTTACTTGTTTAACTGACAAATACATGTTGATACTTATGTTATTTGTTATATATTGTGTGTTTCTTCTAATTTTGATGTTTGCATATGCAAATGATTTTCTAATTTTATTAGAATTGTTAATTTCACGTGTAATTAGTGGTTTAGATTTATTGTTGAAAAATAATAACACATAAAATGGAATAGAGAAAATATATAATTACGTTCTCAGTGGATTTTTCGTCGTGTAGGTATTCAATGGAGCATCGGGATATCGATAATTTGCCTCCATGTATTCCCTTTCAGTGGCTTCTCCCTGCATTTATTTTATAAAATAATAAAATATGTTATGTGTTGAACAATTACCCAAACTAAATATTCTCATGTTAGGAGAATTACTTTTCAAAAAGAAATTACTTGCAAAAATTAAATTTTAAAACACTAAGCATAAATTAGAAATTAGACATATACTTCTGAATGTGAAGATGATCCACACATTAATCTTGGCATTTTTCGTTGTCTGTAGATTGCCTACATTTATTTAACGTAAAATTATAAATTGCCTAGCAATGCTAACAAATCTTTTATGGTACTTTTTTTGTTTCAATTTATTTGATGAAATTTGATTCAACACAAAATTCTGAGGATCAAAAGAAAGATTTATAAAATTTGTGGATTTTTAAACATGTTATGATATTTATATAACTATACTATTTCTGAAATTTATCATTTTAAATATGTCATATAATTTGTGTATAAAGGCTTTTCATTAAGAATAAAATTAAAAGTTTAAAATTAACTGTTTTTAAATTTTAACAAAAACGAACTTTGTTTTCATGAACTGATAAGAAAATACTATCAAATAAATTAACACAGAAAGAGTAATAATAAAGAGAAAATTAAAAAAAGTAAAAAAAATATTTGACGACCATACCCTTGCACTACGAGTTCTCTGATATCCTCTTGAAGGACGTCAGCGCTATTAGAATTGGCATTTTGTATCTGCATATAGGATCAACAAAGAAAAATACATATCAATGTAGAATTACTAGTTTTACTACTATCAAATAAATTAACACAGAAAGAGTAATAATAAAGAGAAAATTAAAAAAAAGTAAAAAAATATTTGACGACCATACCCTTGCACTACGAGTTCTCTGATATCCTCTTGAAGGAACGTCAGCCCTATTAGAATTGACATTTTGTACCTGCATATAGGATCAACAAAGAAAAAATACATATCAATATAGAATTACTAGTATTACTAATTAAAGGGTAATGAAGATATACTTATCGTAACTTCATCATAGTCACTTGTGTGTGAAATGACCTTGATAATAAAGAATCTTACCTCTAACATAATTTAAAAATTAAATAATTAAAAGGAAAAAATTGTTCAAGATCACGTAAAGAAACTAAATTCCCCGTAATCCATCGATGTGCGACTCAACACTCTCCCCCATCTCCTATCCCCCACGAAGGCATAAGACTAGACATATAGATCGTGATAATATAAAACAAGAATCTAACATGATAAATAATGAATAGGAACATGTTTGGATATGATATCATGATGAAAAAATAATCTTATTCTAATCAATCCAAAAATTTAACGCGTTCAAGAGATAAGAATTTTGCAAAACCATATCGGAATATCAAATATCTAGTAACATGTCAAAGTGAAACTCAACAGACCCCTTCTCTCTTTTTCTCTCTCTCTCCTTCATTGCCTTGTCTCAAATCAACTTAGTCAAAAGAATATTGTAAACAAAAAAATGATAAGATTTCAAAAGAAAGATACCTCTGAAGGTAAATTTTGATCAATAGTAAATGTGAGTCCCGGAGAAGGATTTAACACAGGCCTGAAACAAAAATTTTTTTTAATATATATATATATATATATATATATATAAAACAAAAGACAAATAAATATTAAATAAAAAAGAGAAATAATAAACATTAATTATTCATAGAAATTGAGGGTAGATTATCATGTGTTTTTGAATAGAATACTTAGTTTCTTGAGGAAGAATGCATGTAATGTTGATTCGACACAAATAAATTTGACGGGGCTTAAACATATGGATAATGATGATGTTTAGGGGTGTGTATCGGTCGGTTTTGTTTAGGGATGTGTATCGGTCGGTTTGGTTCAGTTTTGAAGGTTATCGGTTTAACTTATTGGTTATCAATTTGTAGACATGCTAAATCATTAAAGAACCGTTAAAATATTGGTTAATCGATTATTTATCGTTATCAGTTCGATTTTCGGGTTAACCGTTAAGATCTCACACAAAACTTTTCATAATTCATAAGTATATTTAGCTAGAAAAATGGGTGAAAAGAGAAAGATCATATAGAATTAGCCTAACTAAAACAATCAATTTTAATTTAGATTTGAACAACATCACCTTCACTTGTCATTGACACCCGATTCATCTTCTTGTTAAAATACTTTATATATTGAAGACTAAAATTTTAATCTAATAAATTATTTTTGGATTATCGGTTCACCCGTTAAAATATGTGGTCAAACCGATAACTGAACCAATAACCCAATAACTTTGGACAGTAAACTGATAATCAAATTGTTAAACTAATAACTCAAATTATTAATCCAATAACCTAATTATCGATTTAAGTTATTGGTTTAACTGTTAATTTTAACAGCCCTAGGTGTTCATATGTTTGTTGAAAATATATGTAAATAAACCATGAACTACAAATACATGTTGATACGTATGCTATTTATTATATACTTTGTGTTTCTTCTATTGATATTTGCATATGAAAATAATTTTCTTATTTTATTAGAGTTGCTAATTTCATGAGTATTTGTGGTTTAGATTTATTGTTAGAAAATAATAACATATAAAATGAAATAGAAAAAATATATCATTACGTTCTCGGTGGATTTCTCGCCATGTAGATATTCAATAGAGCATCTGGATGTCAATAATTTGCTTCCATATATTCTCTTTCAATGGCTTCTCCCTACATTTATTTCATAAAATAATAAAAATATATTATGTTTTGAACAATTACCCAAACTAAATATTTTCATATTAAGAGAATTAATTTTTAAAAAGAAATTACTTGCATAAATTAGGAATTAGACATATACCCCTGAACGTGAAGATGATCCACACATTAATCTTGACATTCTTCCTCGTCTGTAATTTGCATGCATTTATTTAATGTAAAAAATGTAACTTGCCTAACAATGCTAACAAACCTTTTATGGTACTTTTTTCGTTTCAATTTGTTTGATAAAATTTGATTCAACACAAAAGTCTAAAGAACAAAAGAAAGATTTATAAAGTTTGTGGATTTTTAAACATAATGTTATGACATTTATATAACTATAACATTTCTGAAATTTATCATTTTAAATATGTCATATAATCTATTTGTAAAAGTTTTTCATTAAGATTAAAATAAAAAGTTTAAAATTAACTGTTTTTAAATTTTAAAAATATATCCTTTATTTTCATGAACAAATAAGAAAATACTATAAAATAAATTAACACAGGAAGAGTAATATTAAAGAGAGAAAATTAAAAAAAGTAAGAAATTATTTGACGATCATACCCTCGCACAACAAGTTCTCTGATATCCTCTTGAAGGAACGTCAACTCTATTAGAATTGACATTTTGTACCTGCATATTGGATTTACAAAGGAAAAATACATATCAATGTAGAATTACTAGTTTTACTAATTAAAGGGCAATGGAAATATACTTATTGTAACTTTATTGTAGTCACTTGTGTATGAAATGACCTTGATAATAAATGAATCTTGGCCCTAATTTAATTTTAAACGTAAATAATTAAAAGACAAAAATTGTCTAAGACCACGTAAAGAAACTAAAATTCCCCTTAATCCATCGATGTGCGACTCAACACTCTCTCTCATATCCTGTCCTGAACGAAGGCACAAGACTACACATACTCTAACACCCCAAAAATTTTTCTAGGCCAAACTCAGATTTTGCATAAAAAACCAAAAAAAAAATTATTTGTCTCAGATCGACTGAGACAACAAGTCGTTGCCAGCTGTAATGACCCATTATCTAGGTCGTGGTTAGCCCTGCTAGTTGTCCTTTGGGAATCAACGAGACATGGAATGACCCACTATGAGGAGTAACGAGTCATCTTGTCACTCATTGCCTTCCCAACTTAGAAAATAGTTAAACCCTTTTCAAGAACCCATAAGTCAAACGATGAGTCATTGTCTGATGTAACAACTGGCGGGGTGACTCATTAGTTGGAGCTCCAAGGTGTTTTTGACAATCTCTTCCAGTGTCAACGAATGGAGAGAATGACCCATTGTATCATACGACAAGTCTTTGTGTCCACTCGTGGTGGCAAGCTACAAAATCCTTCAGAATCCTAGTAGCAAGGATGAGAGGTGACAATGACTCGTTGGATCATCCAAAGAGTCGTGATGTCATCCATTGGAGGTGGGGTTCCAGTGTTATGCTCAAATCCTTGTCAGTGGCTACGATAGGTACTAACGACCCGTTGGTTCATACAATGAGTTGTGGTTCCCTTCGTTACCTATTTTCAGTGAGGCCAATTCCAGGCGCAGGACCAATGAATGGTCCCAACAAGTCGTGGTATTAACCAACGACTCATTGTGTGACTCGTTGGACCCTGTCGGGCAATTTTTTTAGATTTTCTTTTAGGGGCATTTTTGTAACTTTCCTCCTTATTAATCCCTATACCATGTCGTTTTGGGTTATATTAAAGGGATTTAGAGAGGTAATCGATGTTCCCTCTTCATTTCCTCTCTTTCTCTAAAAGATAGAATGTAGAAACTCAGTCAAGAAGCACAAAGCAGGAGCAAGGGTTTCAATTTTTCTTTTTAGATTTCTCAAGGGTCTTCTTCGAAATTTCTACACCATGTATGTGAGAATTCAACAAGGGAATTGTCCTTCCCTTGTGCCCCAAAACTCTTCTAAAATGCTTTTCAGTTCTAGCCCTGAAGTTTACTGTTAGGGTTCATTTGTCAGTAAATTATGGAATTCTTCCTATTATGATTTTCATGAATAATTAGAGCTGTTGTTAGCTATACTTCTGATTATTATCTCATTTCATGAAATTATGTGATTTTAGCCCTAGTTTCTTGAGTACAGTGAATTTAGTATTTCACCATGTTCTAAATACAAGTGTTGCTTGATTCCGATTGTTCTTGAACTTACCAGGATAGGACAGTTGCTTGATCAAGACTAGAATTATTGATTGTTTAGCCTCAGTCAGTACTTAGAAAATTCCAGTTTCTTACAGAAATGCTAGCTTGACTATAGTCAGTCTCTTGAGGTGTCAGTAACACCTCCCAGTCCCAGTTTTCAGTTATTAGTTATTAGTTGTTCTTTGGACGGTCACGATGCTTTCAAATTAGCAGCTCTGACCACTCTTAGGACAAGTACTTTCAGTTATCAGTTTGTTCTTTAGACGGTTATGACACTTCCAGATAAGCAGTTCTAGCCAATCTTAAAATATCAGTTTACAGTTATCTGGTCCGATAGACTCTTAGAGTACTACCAGATAAGTATTCCTGACTTATTCCAGGACCCCAGCTTTGAGCTATCAGCCGAGTAGTCAAGTTAGGACTATCCAGTGGGAGTAGTACTTAGCACCGAATAGACCGGGGTTCCAGCGCATCCAGGTTCCTAGAACTACATTGCTACCGTAGGTTATTGGCATAACGGGCTTCAACTTTGTGATCACCCAGCTAGCCACTATACCCTGGCAAGGTATAGTGGGATTTCTTCGATGGGGTGTATACATCGGACTCCATATTTAGCTCACGTGGTCATATTAGTTATAGACTCTCCCACTTGTCAGTTCAGTTTAGTTCAGTTCAACTCCGTTTAGCTCAGTTTAGTCGCTCAGTTTCAGGACATGTTATTCACCACCAGTTAGGGTCATTATTGATCATATTAGTTATAACTCAGTTTATCAGTATTCAGTATCAGTTGGTCATTTCATGTTATTTCAGTTCAATTGTTTAACTTCCATACTTATTGTATATCTCACTTACTCAGTGCATTCAAAGTACTAACGCATACTTTCCATGTTGAATCGTATTATGATACAGGTACAGGTTCTCAGTCCCAACATTGTCAGTAGTTCCTCTCAATAATTCCAGCAGCAGCAGTCTATTTGGTGAGTCCTCATCTTCGGAGGAAGTTATTTTCTTTTTAGTTAGTTTCTTTTTAGTCAGACTTTACTGAGGTCTTGTCCCGGCAACTCATTTTCTAGTAGTGGCTTTCAGACAAAGTTGTTAGAATTTTTTTCAGTGATGTTTTACTTTTAAAGCTTTCGCTTATGTTTACTTAGTATAATAGTGCAAATGTTAGACCATGGGTTAGCTTGGGGTCACTTGTGGCTCCAAGTACCATGTCTCAACCAGGATATAGACTCGAGTCATAACAAACTTTGTATTAGATCACTAGGTTTAGAGTATCCTAGGATGTTTGAAAGCCGCATCAAGTAGAGTCCTTTTTATGGGTATGAAGCACACCACACTTATGACGGGGAGGCTACGAGATGTTATTAGGAATTCTCCTTTTTATTCATACTCCTTATCGTGTGTTGAAGTTTAATCGTAGAAATGCCCTCCTAACTCGTCCTCTATTCATTCAGTGAAGATATGCCTCCAAGACGTGGAAATGGAAGTAGGGTTGGCAACGTTAACCAACTTGCCCCATTATCTCCAACAGCCCCTCAGGATGACCCAATGTCCTCAGCAGAATTTCGAGTGGCAATCCAGCTGCTGGCTCAAATGGTGACTAATCAAGTGAACTAGCAGATGGTCCCAGTGAATACAAACGGGTCTACAGTAGCTACTAGGATTTGAGACTTCACCTGAATGAACCCTCCAACTTTCCATGGTTCCAAGGTTAGAGAGGACCCACAATAGTTTGTAGATGAGATGTGGAAGATCACCCGGATTATAGGTGTTAGTTCTGTGGAGAGTGCTGATCTGGATACCTACCAGTTGAAAGGGGTGGCTTAGATTTGGTATGACCAATGGAAGGAAGGGAGGCTAGAAGCAGCAAGGATAGTAGAGTAGGAAGAGTTCACAACTGCATTTCTAGATAGATTCTTTCCTCGAGAATTGAGAGAGGCCAAGGTCGCGAAGTTCATGAATTTAAGGTAGGGTAATAGAACCTTGGAGGAGTATGCATTGGAGTTCACTCGATTGTCGAGGTATGCTCCAGAGATGGTAGCCGAGCCAAGGGCTCGTATGCTTAAATTTGTTAATGGAGTTTCAAATTTTTTACTTAAAGAGTGCAGAACCGCGATGCTCATCAAGGACATTGACCTCTCCAACCTCATCATTCATGCCCAGCAAATTGAGGCAGAAAATTTGAAGGATATGGAGCGGGAGAAAAAGCAGACTAGAATAGGTTAGTCGAATTATGGCCACCAGAGGTCCGGCGACAGTAGTCGCCCACAGCAGCAACAACAAAAGACTCGAACAGCCACATCAGCCAGCGCCCCTACTTTCTGGTCCCGCAAGGATTGTAAGTATGGAGCATCTGGCTCTCAGTCCTAGAGTTTCAATGCCAACAACCGTTACCCAACTTGTCCTACATGTGGCAAGAACCATCCAGGGGGATGCACAATCGGCAAGGAGGGTTGCATTGAATGTGGGCAGTTGAGTCACAGGTTAAAAGAGTATCCTTCAACAGGACGGGGGAGAGCTCAGTCTACTTTAACAGCCCCAGTAGGCTGTCAGCTCAGTAGGGAAATACTTCAGGTACGGATGGCGGTCGGTGCCAAAATCGTTTTTATGCTTTGTCCTCTTGTCAGGATCAAGAGAACTCACCAGACATGGTCATGGGTATGTTACGTCTTTTCCACCTAGATGTATATGCCATACTAGATCCAGGAGCCACACTATCATTTGTGACTCCTTATGTAGCTATTCAGTTTGAAATTAGTCCAGAAGTTCTCTCAGAACCATTCTCAGTCTCTACCCCAGTTGGTGAGTCAGTTAGAGCCAACTGGGTATATAGAAGCTGCTCAATATCAGTATTGAATAAAGTCATTCCAGCTGATCTAGTATATCTAGACATGGTCGATTTTGACCTCATTCTTGGCATTGATTGGTTAACATTCCGGTTATTCCTCAATCAACTGCAGAACTAGAGTCGTCAGGTTTCAGTTCCCCAATGAGCCAGTCCTAGAATGGATGGGTAGTGTTTTAGTGCCTAAGGGTCGGTTTATTTCCTACCTTAAGGCAAGAAATCTCATTTCGAAAGGGTGCATCTATCACCTAGTTCGGGTCAAATATTCTAGCTCTGAGACCCTAACTATTTAGTCAGTTCCAATTATCAGCGAGTTCTCTGACATCTTTCCTGAAAATCTTTCTAGAGTCCCTCCCGAGCGGGAAATAGACTTCAGCATAGACCTTCTACCAGTCACTCAGCTCATCTCTGTTCCTCCTTATAGAATTGCTCCAGCTGAGCTTAAGGAGTTGAAAGAATAGCTAAAAGACCTTCTTGACAATGGTTTCATCAGGCCCAGCATCTCTCCATGGGGTGCTCCAGTGTTGTTCGTACGAAAGAAAGATGGTATTCTCAGAATGTGTATCGACTATCATCAACTAAACAAGGTTACAATTAAGAATAGGTATCCCCTACCCAGAATTAATGACTTGTTCGATCATCTTCAAGGAGCCAATTTTTTTTCCAAGGTAGATCTCAGGTCGGGGTACCATTAGCTTAGAGTTAGGGAATGTGACATACCGAAAACAGCCTTCAAAACTCGGTATGGTCACTATGAATTTGTGGATATGTCCTTCGGACTAACTAATGCCCCAGAAGCTTTGATGGACCTGATAAATAGGGTATTCAAATAATATCTAGACATGTTCGTCAATATATTCATAGATGACATTTTTGTATACTTCAGAAATGAGGAGGAGCATGCTAACCAACTGTGGATAGTGTTCCAGACTCTCAGAGACCATCAGTTCTTCACAAAATTCAGCAGATGTGAATACTGGCTGAAGTCTATGGCTTTCCTCGGTCTTGTGGTCTCAGGTGAGGGTATTCAAGTAGATCCTCAAAAGATAGCAGCGATGAAAGACTGGCCAATACCTACTTCCCCAAAAGATATCAGAAGTTTTTTGGGTCTAGCCGGTTATTATCGTCGCTTTGTGGAAGGATTCTATTTTATTGTGTCTCCTCTGACCAAACTAACTCAAGAAAAGGTGAAGTTTAGTGGTCAGATGCATGTGAGAAGAGCTTCCAGGAGTTAAAGACTCGACTCACTACAGCTCCAGTTTTGACTTTACCAGAAGAAACAAATGGGTTCGTAGTCTATTATGATGCTTCCGGAGTTGGCCTCGGTTGCGTTCTGATGCAACGGGGTAAGGTGATAGCTTATGCCTCCAGTCAGCTCAAAGTTCATGAAAAGAATTATCTGACTCATGATCTTAAATTGACGGCAGTGGTGTTTGCTCTAAAAATATGGAGGCATTACCTTTATGGGGTTCACGTGGATGTTTTCACCGATCTTAAGAGCCTTCAGTATGTGTTCAATCAGAAAGATCTTAATCTTCACCAATGAAGGTGGTTGGAGTTATTGAAGGATTATGACATGAGTGTGATGTACCACCCAGGCAAGGCAAATGTGGTGGCAGATTCCTTGAGTAGAATGTCCATAGGGAGCATTGCTCATGTTGAAGTGGGAAAGAAGGAGCTAGCAAAGGATATTCATAGGTTAGCCCGATAGGGAGTACAATTGGTAGATTCAGCTAAGGGCGAAGTAGTAATACAGAGTGGGTCAGAATCCTCATTAGTTGTCGAGGTTAATTCAAGGAAGGATGAAGATCCCATACTGCTTAAGCTAAAAGAAGCGGTTCTAAGAAAAGAAGTGGAGGCTTTCTCCAAAGGGGGAGATGGTGTGCTTCATTACCAGGGCAGGCTATGTGCTCCAGATGTAGGTGACTTGAGACAGAAAATACTAGAAGAAGCACATAGCTCCAGATATTCTATCCACCTAGGTTCTACCAAGATGTACCGTGATCTACGGGAAATCTACTGGTGGAACGACATGAAGAGAGATATTGCAGAATTTGTGGCTAAGTGCCCGAACTGCCAGCAGATTAAGGTTGAACACCAAAGACCTAGGGGTATGATTAAAGATATCATCATACCCACATGGAAGTGGAAATAAATGAATATGGACTTCATTACAGGTCTACCTCATACTCGTCGGCAGCATGATTCAATTTAGGTGATAGTAGATCGGATGACCAAGTCAAGACATTTCCTCTCAGTTATCACTATAGACTCGGTTGAGGCTTACACTAAACTGTACATTCGAGAGTTGGTTAGACTGCATGGAGTTCCCTTATTCATTATTTCATATAGAGGTACCTAGCTCACCTTGCATTTCTGAAAGTCATTTCAGAAAGGACTCAGTACTCAGGTCAGACTCGGCACAACTTTTCACCCACAGACAAATGGACAAGCTGAGCAGACTATTTAGACCTTCGAAGATATGCTGAGAGCTTGTGCGATCGACTTCAAGGGTAGTTGGGATGATCACCTACCTCTCATCGAGTTTGCATATAACAACAGCTACCACTCTAATATTTAGATGGCCCCATTTGAGGCATTATATGGTAGAAGGTGTAGATCTCCTATAGGGTGGTTTGAGGTTGGTGAAGCTACCTTGATAGGACCAGAATCGGTCTATGAAGCTATGCATAAAGTGCAACTGATTAGAGAAAGGTTAAAAATAGCTAAGAGCTGATAGAAATCATATGCTGATGTGAGGAGAAGAGAGTTAGAATTTTATAGAGATGACTGGTTGTACCTGAAATTTCACCCATGAAATGGGTGATGAGGTTTGCAAATAAAAGGAAAACTTAGTCCGAGGTATGTAGGACCCTATAGGATTCTGAGGTGAATTGGCAATGTGGCCTATGAGTTAGAATTACCTTCGGAGTTAGCATCTATGAACCCACTCTTCCATGTGTCACTGTTGAAGAAGTGCATTGGTGATCCGACCTCAATTGTTCCACTAGACAGTATGGGGGTGAAGAATAGTCTCTCTTAAAAAGAGGTCCCAGTTCAGATCCTAGACTGTCAGGTTCGTAAGCTAAGAAACAAGCAAGTCGCTTCAGTGAAAGTCTTGTGGAGGAACCAGCTAGTTGAGGGAGCCACATGGGAGGCAGAAGCTGACATGATGGCTAAATACCCTCATTTATTCCTTTCCAGTTTAGTTTCAGCATCAGGTACTAAATTCCTCCTCAGTACTCTATTCAGTTCCTCAATCATAAGCTCTATTCAAATTTTCAATGTGCACTCTAGTTGTGTTAACTTAGATAGTATGGTTAAATCAGTTTGGAGTCAACCATTCCTTCATAAATCAGTTTATATTTTCAGTCTGGAAATTGCAGCTCCTTTTTCCAGTTTTTCTAGTAGCTTTAGCCTTCATTCGAGGATGAATAATCACAAGGGGGAGATATTGTAAAAACCAAAACTTTCCTAGACCAAACTCAGGCTTTGCATAAAAAATCTGAAAGAACCAAAAATATTTTGTCTCAGAACGACCGAGATAATGAATCATTGTCAGCAGTAATGACCCGTTGTTTGGTTGTGGTCAGCCCTGCCAGTTGTCCTTCGGGAAACAATGAGACATGGAATAACCCGTGGTGAAGAGCAACAAGTCGTCCTGTCACTCATTTCCTTCCCAACTTAAAAATCAGTTAAACCCTTTCCAGGAACCCACGAGTCAAACGACGAGTAGTCATCTGATGTAATGACTCGTGGGGTAACTCGTTATTTGGAGCTCCAAGGTGTTGTTGACAATCTCTTCCACTGACAACGAGTGGCAACAACAACCCATTGTATCATACGATGAGTCGTTGTGTCCATCGATGGTGACAATCCCCAAAATCCTTTAGAATCCCAATAGCAAGGACGAGAGGTGACAACGACTCATTGGATCAACTAACAAGTCGTGATGTCATCCGTTAGAGGGGGGATTCCAGTGTTATGTTCAAATCCCTGCCAGTGGCCATGAGAGGTACTAACGACCCATTGGTTCATACAACGAGTTGTGGTCCCCTTTGTTGCCAATTTTCAGTGAGCCCAACTCTAGGCCCAGGACCAACGACTGGTCCCAAAGAGTCGTGGTATCAACCAATGACTCGTTGTATGACCCCTTGGTCCCTGTCAGGCAGTTTTCTATATTTTCTTTTAGGGTCATTTTTGTATTTTCCCACCTTTTTAATCCCTAAACCATGTCGTTTTGGGTTATATTAAGGGGATTTAGGGAGGTAATCAACATTCCCTCTTCATTTCCTCTCATTCTCTTAAAGTCAGAACGTAGAAACTCAGTCAGAAAGCACAGAGCAGGAGCAAGGGTTTCAATTTTTCTTCTCAGATTTCTCAAGGGTTTTTTTTTGGAATTTCTACACTAGGTATGTGAGAATTAAACAAGGGAATTGTCCTTCCCTTGTGCCCCAAAACTCTTCTGAAATGCTTATCAGTTCTAGCCCTGAAGTTTACCGTTAGGGTTCATTTGTCAGTAAATTATGAATTTTTTCCTGTTATGATTTTCATGAATAATAGGGTTGTTGTTAGCTATACTTCTGGTTATTATCTCTTTTCATGAAATTATGAGATTTTAGCTCTAGTTTCTTGAATACAGTGAATTTAGTATTTCAACATATTCTAAATACAAGTGTTGCTTGATTCTGATTGTTCTTGAAATTACTAGGATAGTACGGTTGTTTGACAAGAGTAGAATTATTGATTATTTAGCCACAGTCAGTACTCAGAAAATTCCAGTTTCTCACAGAAATTTCAGCTAATCAGTTTGACTATACTCAGTCTCTTGAGGTGTTAGTAGCACCTCCTAATCCCAGTTTTCAGTTATCAGTTATTAATTGTTTTTTAGACAGTCTCAACGCTTCCATATAAGCAGCTCTGACCAGTCTTAAGACTAGTAATTCCAGTTATCAGTTTGTTCTTCAGATGGTTACAACGCTTCTTGATAAGCAGCTCTTGCTAGTCTTAGAACACCAGTTTACAGTTTTCTAGTTTGATAGACTCTCAGGGTACTACCAGATAAGTAATCCTGACTTAGTCTAGGACCCCAGCTTCGAGCTATCATCTTAGTAGTCAAGTTAGAACTATCTAGTGGGAGTATACTTAGCATCGAGTGGATCCGGGTTTCAGTGCATCCAGATTTCCAAAACTACGTTGCCACCGTAATTAATGGCACAACGGGCACCGGCTTTGTGATCACCTATCTAACCACTATACACTGGCAAGGTACAGTGGGCTTCTCCGATGGGGTGTATACATCGGACTCCACGTTTAGCTCACATGGTTATATGTCAGATATAGACTCTCCCACTTGTCCGTTCAGTTTAGTTTATTTTAGTTTAATTCAACTCAATTAGCTCACTTTAGTCGCTTAGTTCTAGGACATGTTATTGACCACCAGTTAGGGTCATTATTGATCATATTAGTTATAACTCAGTTTATCAGTATTCAATATTAGTTGGTCAATTCATGTTATTTCAGTTCAATTGTTTAACTTCCATGCTTGTTGTATATCTCACTTACTCAGTACATGATAAGTACTAATGCATACTTTCTATATTGTATCGTATTATGATACAGGTGCAAGTTCTCAGTCCTAGCATCATCAGTAGGTCCTCTCGACGATTCCAGTAGTCGCAGTCCATTTGGTGAATCCTCAACTTCCGAGGATGTTATTTGCTTTTCAGTTAGTTTCTTTTCAGTCAGACTTTAGAGTTAGCTGGAGTCTTGTCCCAGCAACTCTTCAGTTAGTAGTGGCTTTCAGACATAGTTTTTTAGAATTATTTTCAGTGATGTTTTACAGTTTCGGTAGTATTCATTTATAAATATTTCTTTTAAAGCTTTCTCTTATGTTTACTTAGTATACCAGTGCAAATGTTATACCATGGGTTAGCTTGGAGTCACTTGTGGCTCTAAGTAGCGTGTCTCCGCCAGGATATAGACTCGGGTCGTGACACATATAGATTGTGATAGTATAAAATAAGAATCTAACATGATAAATAATGAATAGGAATAGGCCTGAATATGATATCATGATGAAAAATTAATCTTATTCTTATCAATCCAAAAAAGTTAATGTGTTCAAGAGATAAGAATTATGCAAAACCATATAGGAATATCAAATATCTCGTTATATGTTGATGTAAAACTCAACAAAGCTCTTCTATCTTTCTCTCTCTCTTCTTCATTGCCTTGAAATCAACTTAGTCAAAAGAAGATTATAAACAAAAGAACGATAAGATTTCAAAATAAAGATACCTCTAAAGGTAAATTTTGATCAATAGTAAATGTGAGTCCTGAAGAAGGATTTTTGGCCTGAAATGAAAAAAAATCTTAAAATTATATAATTTTAAAATAAATACAAATAAATATTAAACAAAAAAGAGAAATAATAAGAATTAATTATTCATAGAAATTGGGTATAGATTATCACGAGTTTGTGAGATAGAATATTTCATTTCTTGAGGAAGAATGCATGTCATGTTGATTCAACACAAATGAATTTGACGGGGCTTAAATATATGGGTGATGATGATGTTCATATGTCTGTTGAAAAAATATATGTTACACCCCGTAAATTCACGACATGTAGATGGCCTATTCGCATGTTGGTTAATAGTTTTTGAATGCCATACATGCTAGGAAAAGGCCCGGGGAAAGATCGGATAAGCGACATGTCGAACCATCGCAAGAGGAGGCTGGAAGACCTCCTCCGTGATGGACAGAGTGTCACGGAGGCTCACCTCTGCGATACACAGCGTGTCACGGAGGCTAACCTCCGCGATACACAGTGTGCCACGGAGGTGAGGTGCAACCTCAATTATTAAAGCACCAACTTCGGTTTTTATCTCATTTTCTCACTTTTGAATTTTAGTAAACGATAGAGAACAGAGAGGAACGAAGATTTATGATAAATATTCATCCGATTACACCGTCAAACGTGGTCCAAATTCAAATTAACTCCAGATACCGAAGTATAAAGCTGCAGAGAACATTCCTGCGGAGTTAGTTTCGTGAAATTCGGCCGGCGAATCGTTGTCCTACCAAGATAAGGTAAGCAGAATTGCTCCAAATTAGTGTTAATATACTCCTATCCCTAAAGTGAGCATTTCTCCCTTCTGGACTTCCGAGAAATAGCGAGTTTCGGCCGTTTTTCGATAAGTCAAAGTTTGGGTTATATATATATTAAAAGTGATATTTTCTTTCAGAATATTAATGTATTTAGTCCTAATTGACATATATATGGATGCAGTTGGGAGAAATAGCAGAATATTTACCGAATTATGCCAATTAGTTGGGAAATCAGAAACGGAGGTATGTAAAGCCAGTTTCTTCGGCAAGCTAGTAGTTCCGGTATAGTAAAATAGTTCAAGTGCCAGTAGAATATTTCAGAAACCGCATATTATGTTTAGTATGTATTTTAGTATGATATTAGTAACATCATGTCATGTGTAGTGTGAAACTTACTAGCTCGATGCAAATTCTAGTAGAAAGTGACCAAAATAGTACAGCATGCCCAGTATGTGATTTAGTAAAGTATGTTCGGATATTATCGTGTTCAGTTGAAACTTAGTAAAGCAATATAAGTTCTTGTAAGGTAGTACAGAAATAGAATGGTAGCCTAAAATGAAGTTTAGCAAGCATGTTAGAAATAGTAAATCATGTTACTAAGAAACTCAGTTATACAGCCTGATTCCGAGCAGAAAAACTATATCTTGTTCAGCATTAGACTCAGCACAGTATGACAGAAGATTGTATATATATACCATTATCAGTTTTAGCATGTATTAAGTACATACATATCACTATCATTAGTTTTAGCATGTAGTATATACATACACATTATTGTCACTAGTTTCAGCATGTGGTATACGCAGTTAGTATTACTAGTTGAGACCACTGTATTGTTTTGGGGTTGGATTACCTAGCATTCATGACTGCCCTAGGGTTAATATCTGTATCAACTCGTCCGCCAGAGGGCAAGGATGTGTCGCTCTATGGAGTGGCATGCCGTTCCCCAGGAGACAAAGATGGGATGTCGGTTTCCCCATCTTTTACCTTGGTCGGCTTTTATACACTCCCGTCGAGCGGGTACGCCCGGGGTGTTGATTCAGGAGTCCTCCGGACTCAAGTACAGTTATTGTCAGGGGCTCAGCGAGCCCAAGTGCATACCCAGGGGATCGGCATGATGCTTATAGTTATTATAGGAGATGGGACGACCGGGGTAGGGGTATAGATTGCGTGTTGATTGTACCTCCCGGCTTGTGGGGGCCGGGTAAGGTTTGTGTGTGCTATGCTATGTTATGTTATGTTATGTTATGCCATGTTACGCTAGATACGAGTAGATCCACAGTAGAGCGATACATTTCCAGGTATGGCTCCTGTCGCGCCCCATTTTTCTTCGCGATAATGCGGGACCCAACATGTGACGTCTCTTAAGGGTTAAAAAGAAGAGAGTCGCCACCTAACGAATTAAGGTGCGTTAGGGCACCGTTTTAAGCCAATTTTATTACCTAAGGTACCAGAGTCGGGCAAGGGCTTAAATTACCTCGAAAGGAAGGTGTTAGGCACCTTTCGAGGTCCACAAATGTGGTTCCCGGCCGGATTCATTAAAGTGGGGGATTTATCTAAGTGATCAAATAAAGTCAGTGAGTTATTAAGCATAAATAGAATACTAACATAAATAATAAATTAGCAAATTATGAAGCTAATATTAAAAGTGGGATAAGGTTTTGACAAGGCTGAAAATGGGCCCAATGCGATATTACTCCCATTTATTCTATTTTTTTTAAAATCAAAATAGTATGAAGAGAATAATATATATATATATATATATAAATATATTTATATATAACTTGAGTAAAAATGCACTTTTTTTTTAAGAAAATCATGTATATATACATATATATATATATATATATGTATGTATTTCTAAACTTTTTTTTAAATGAAAGTATGTCAATATTTTAACGTAATAAAAGAAATTTTAAAGTCTTTGAAAGCTTCTTTAAAAACACGAAATTAGAAAAGATGGGAGTAACAAATTGCTTTGTATTTACAAAGCTAATATGCGCTTCATACAAGAGGTCAGCTATAGCTTGTCTGCTTCATCATCTCCCATCTACCCGCTTAATTAATTATTAACTTAAAACTTTCTATGTGATAGACTATCGTCCTAGTATTTGCCTACCCGTCCCAATCCTAAAGTCCAAGAGGCATTGGACTACTATTTGGATTTTGGTCTAAAATTCCTAAGGCTTTATTAAAGGCGATTAAACGAAATACAAACAAGTAAATAAAAACACTTAGCATATAAGGTTCCAGATAAGCCTCTTTTAAACCTAGGAGTGTGATTTCCAAAGAGATGAAGTGAATCCTACAAACATAGTCTCTAATGCAAATATGATGACTTTATACGCCAATTTGAAATAGATGCAAATCGTAGATGAAAACAAAACTTAATGTAAAAGTAGAGCCAATTTCAAAACATATTCAGCAATGCAGATTAATGAAATGAAATGTAATACCAACCTAAAATGAGTGCAAAAATATAGATTAATGAGAACGGAGGAAAGGTATTGCCAATTTAAAATAAGCAAATAATGTGATATTTAATCAAGAAGAATGATTTAAACAAATTAATATCTTAACTTAGAGGCATGATTTCTATGTTTTTTAAGGGGGAGATTGATTTTAATCGCGACAAACAGTGTTTAAGAAGTTTAAATATAACACGTACTTTACAGTAAATTATTTAAAACCTATAGGGATGATTTCTATGTGTTGGTTAATCCTATAGGCATGCTTTCTAGATGAAATTAGCAGCTAAGAAAGCAGTAAATAAATATAACAATCCTCACCCCCCATAAGCCCCTTTCCACTATTATGAGTTTATATTACAAATATTACAAACATAAAATAGAATAAATAACTACGAAAAATTAAAATAAATAACATCAAAATAATTCCAGTAGCCTCCTTTCGTCCCGGGTGAATTCCAGATTAAGATGATACTTGTTTGAAGGTTAGTTCAACTGTAGATGCAACAATAATCTCAAACGGTAAACGACAAAAGCAAAAGAAAATCAAACATCACGGATACCACGATTGTTACCCACACTCAACATGTCAAGATCACGAGAATCTCGAGGATTCCGAGCAGTGCTTGTATTGAGGTGGAAGAAGGATATCGAATTGTAATAGAATTACATGTTAACCATGGTAATTTGAAATCTTTATCCTTTCTTACTTTTCAAAAAACATGACGATCCATAATTTTATTCTATATTTGATAAATTTAAGACTATTTTTGGGATAAAATTGACTTGCTTCAGTTAAAAAGAAAGTCTCTCATGACTTATATTTCCCTTTTCCTCTTGATTGATTAAGACAACTTCACTATATGCTATTTACGGTAAATTTTAACAAGTTCTACACTTAATTGATTCATATATGTTAAACAATTCTATGATTGAGTTCTTGTGAATATCTTCTTCCCCTTTTGACCCATTTCGAATGATTTGTTCCCTTTCCTTGAGTATAATATGGTAATAACATCTTAAATATGGTGATTTTGGACAGCTTAGTCGTTGCTTATTTTGCCAAAATCTTGATGGATTACATGCTAAATTGAAGTGTTCTATTTATTCTATTCATAAAAATCTACTATGATTTATGCTCTCCTTCAATTATCTCCTTAAATAATTATGTTACAACTCTAATATTTATTTATACATGGTAAAACTGTGATTTCTTTTCTTTAGCACTCATATTTTTGGAAGTTTGGATATTCAAGACAGTTCGTTTCCTTTTCCTTTACTTATTTAATTATGTGACAGCCTAGTATTTAATATATATATGGTTAATTAAGACCTTATTAAGGTAAGAATCACTAATTGGTTATCCCCTTCATATTCTTGTATTAATGTGAATAGTTAGAAATATTATTATGGATTTTTTCGTTCTCCCTTTCCAATCCGGTACTTGTTTAAATATGGCAAAGTTTAATTATTTGGAGATTTTTTATTTGATCTCGTTAATTTAGGTAGTGATTTTGTGATTGATTGAGCCGAATATCTCTCTTCCCTTTAACTTTCTTTCACTAATTAACTATATAAGCAAGTCCTCTCTTTCTTTCAAGAGGAGACGGGGGTCATATTCTTTATCATGATATTAAGACATTAGATATTTTTATCATTTTTTTTCATTCTAACATTGCTATTCCTTGGATAATCTAAGAGCTTGAAAATTACTTTGTTCCTAAATATACCTCTGCTCTCTTCTTTCCTTGATAAATTCTATATTTCTTCCGACCCACCTCAACACAAGCACTACTCGGAATCCTCGAGATTCTCGTGATCTTGACGTGTTGAGTGTGGGTAACAATCGTGGTATCTGTGATGTTTGATTTTATTTTGCTTTTGTCATTTACCGTTTGAGATTATTGTTGCATCTACGGTTGAACTAACCTTCAAACAGGTATCATCTTAATCTGGCATTCACCTGGGACGAAAGGAGGCTACTGGAATTATTTTGATGTTATTTATTTTAATTTGTCGTAGTTATTTATTCTATTTTATGTTTGTAATATTTGTAATATAAACTCATAATAGTAGAAAGGGGCTTATGGGGGGTGAGGATTGTTATATTTATTTACTGCTTTCTTAGCCGCTAATTTCATCTAGAAAGCATGCCTATAGGATTAACCAACACATAGAAATCATGTCTATAGGTTTTAAATAATTTATGTCGCAGCTCCCGGATATGGAGATCCTTATTCTCGAACTCCTTTGAGTTTCGGTCTTGCGACCGTACTCCCCAGGCGGAGTGTGCATTGCTCCGTCAGGCTTTCGCCCATTGCGGAAAATTCCCCACTGCTGCCTGCTCTCCCCGTCCCCCCTTCGTCGGGCGGTGCTTGTGTGGAGGGTGCGCCCTGTAAAGTACGTGTTATATTTAAACTTCTTAAACACTGTTTGTCACGATTAAAATCAATCTCCCCCTTAAAAAACATAGAAATCATGCCTTTAAGTTAAGATATTAATTTGTTTAAATCATTCTTCTTGATTAAATATCACATTATTTGCTTATGTTAAAATGGCAATACCTTTACTCCGTTCTCATTAATCTATATTTTTTGCACTCATTTTAGGCTGGTATTACGTTTCATTTCATTAATCTGCATTGCTGAATATGTTTTGAAATTGGCTCTACTTTTACATTAAGTTTTGTTTTCATCTACGATTTGCATCTATTTCAAATTGGCGTATAAAGTCATCATATTTGCATTAGAGACTATGTTTGTAGGATTCACTTCATCTCTTTGGAAATCACACTCTTAGGTTTAAAAGAGGCTTATCTCGAACCTTATATGCTAAGTGTTTTTATTTACTTGTTTGTATTTCGTTTAATCGCCTTTAATAAAGCCTTAGGAATTTAGACCAAAATCCAAATAGTAGTCCAATGCCTCTTGGACTTTAGGATTGGGATGGGTAGGCAAATGCTAGGACGATAGTCTATCACATAGAAAGTTTTAAGTTAATAATTAATTAAGCGGGTAGATGGGAGATGATGAAGCAGACAAGCTATAGCTGACTTCTTGTATGAAGCGCATATTAGCTTTGTAAATACAAAGCAATTTGTTACTCCCATCTTTTCTAATTTCGTGTTTTTAAAGAAGCTTTCAAAGACTTTAAAATTTCTTTTATTACGTTAAAATATTGACATACTTTCATTTAAAAAAAAAAGTTTAAAAATACATATATATATATATATATATATATATATATATATATATATATGTATGTATATATACATGATTTTCTTAAAAAAAAGTGCATTTTTACTCAAGTTATATATATATATATATATATATATATATATATTATTCTCTTCATACTATTTTGATTTTAAAAAAAATAGAATAGATGGGAGTAATATCGCATTGGGCCCATTTTCAGCCTTGTCAAAACCTGATCCCACTTTTAATATTAGCTTCATAATTTGCTAATTTAGTATTTATGTTAGTATTCTATTTATGCTTAATAACTCACCGACTTTATTTGATCACTTAGATAAATCCCCCACTTTAATGAATCCGGCCGGGAACCACATTTGTGGACCTCGAAAGGTGCCTAACACCTTCCTTTCGAGGTAATTTAAGCCCTTGCCCGACTCTGGTAACTTAGGTAATAAAATTGGCCTAAAACGGTGCCCTAACGCACCTTAATTCGTTAGGTGGCGACTCTCTTCTTTTTAACCCTTAGGAGACGTCACATGTCGGGTCTCGCTTTTCTGCAAAAAAAAATGGGGCGCGACAGAATGACGACTCCGCTGGGGATTTAGGCTTTAACCATTACGTGTTCATTAAGTGGGGTATTATTTGAGTTATAATTTGCTAACTGTTCAATTTGAAATCATTAGTTTCACTTATTTCTGTTTATATTTATGATTTTTGCCATGATGTTACTAACGGTTTCTTCTTGTTTTTCTATTATTTTTTATTATTTATTTCTGAATTGTAATTCATAAATTGTTGCATTTTTATTAACTGTTATACCGTTCATATTTCCCCCACTTGGGAACTTCACACTATCACACACGACAACGGTTGTGTGGTTTCACGGCCGTTCACCATTTTAAAACACCTCGAGGATTGTCTTGTGATTTGGTCGATCAGCGGTGCGTCGACGGTCATAAGCTTCCTCACTCTCGAGTTGTCCGCTCGAGGGAACCGTGTCATACCCACTCTTACTCCTAGAACTTGACCATGTACGCCTTTAGTAAGGCATGTACATATCTTCAAACTTAGAAAAATCGCGACGTCCATGGTACGTCAAGATTAAATAGAAAACTTGCCCTAAGTCCAAAGAGATTTACAATCTCAAAAAGGACATCACCATATCTATTTGCATTTTTATTTGAGAAATCAATATGTCTAAAATGTTGACTATTTGCTCCTTAGGTGGAAACGATAACTAACTTTTCATTATGCAGGTTGATCGTGTCATAAGCAAAGAAGTGACCGAAAATGGAAAAGCATTTCCATTTAGATTATATATTTGTTTTCTTTGTAATCTTCATTTTCTCATAATATCTTATTATGTAAATGAAGAAAATAATTTATTTTATGTATTTGGGATTTTAATAGAGCAAATGGAATGACACATTATGATATATTTGATTCTCAAAAATGCGCTAGGCCTACCTCTGGCACAAAAGAGGCCCCCCAAATTAGGAAGACGTATAATTGTGTTTCATCTTTTATTTACAATGTGAAGCGTATTAATGTGTTTATCTCATCTATAACATGCCATGCTTCAATTTCTTTACTAATTTTATTTTTCTGTTTATTGTTTATCTTGGTTATTCCCTTCCTAAGATCATGCTTTTACCAAGCCTCACATTACTTTCATAAGTTTTCCTTCGGCATATCATCAAGCCTCATATCTTCGAAACAATCTTCTCTTTTTCAAAATAACAACGCATAATGCCTATGCAACCCCTTCAAATTAAGTCATACCACAAAGATCGCCCGTCATGTTTCATTATTTATCTCCTACAGTTACATCCAACATGTCTTACGCTTCAAAAGATCACACCCTAAACCCCATTTATATCAAGACTGCTCCGGTCACCCATCATTTAGGAGATTCTGAACTATGTTGGACCTGATTCCCGTTTAAGAGGGATACGTAGACGCCCTTATGGGGTTCGGTCTATATCTTAATAAAATTCTCTTTCTCTTTTCCTTTACTAACTGAGGCAGAATTTTTGAAAAGACCTCAAAAATTCAATAAATCAAGCGTTTCTACGTAACTGGGGCAAAATTTTTGAGGGGATCTAAAAAATTCACAACTTTGAGTCATCTGCGAAAGGAGTCTATGTATCTTCTACACCGGGGCAGAAAATTTGAGAAGGATCTCAAAATTTCATCAAGACTCAGTCAAACCAAGGAATTGATTCCCAAAGAGGACATCTATGGAAAGACGTGACTTCCATTCTGATCATCAAGCTCATGAGATCGGGATAGCAACGGGCAAATCAGCCTTTCCCATTTTAATCTTATGATTTTTTCTCTTTGAGCACAGGATGCAACAGGTACCAAATTTGCAATCATGTGGATCTTCGAAGGTATTTACTATCAACTTCAAAGCTAAACTACTTGAAATCTGTCCTAGGGTTAAGCATTACCCTAAAATTTTTCTTTCAAGGGCTAAGCATTGTCCTAGGGTTAAGCATTACCCTAAATTTTGTTTCAAGGGCTAAGCATTGTCCTAGGGTTAAGCACTACCCTAAATTTTATTTTCAAGGGCTAAGAGTTGTCTTAGGGTTAAGCACTACCCTAAAATTTATTTTTTCAAGGGCTAAGCATTGTCCTAGGGTTAAGCACTACCCCAAAATTTTCTTTCAAGGGCTAAGCACTGTCCTAGGGTTGAGCATTACCCTAAATTTTCTTTTTAGGACTAATGATTTGTCCTACGGGTTAAGCACTACCCTCTGATTTTAAAGGCTAAGCATTGCCTTCTAAATTTTGATCTGATTAAGCGCTTTCGATTCAAATTTATTTGAGCTAATCGTTATTTACTTCATGCTTATTTACTAATTATTTTATCCAGTTTTCTGAAGCTTGCAGGCTACTATTGCGTTATTCTCACGATATTGAATCGAGTCACTATCAGGCCACTTTCGAGCTTCCACGCTTTTTGTTATTCTAATGCTACTCTCTACTACTTTTAACCTATTATCATCGTGCTACTCTCATACTTGTGATTTAGATGGGTCAAGCTTTACCCCCAAGCTTTTAAGGGCTAAATATAGTCCCACCGTTTTACGTCGTTTGGGTAAAGCACTACCCTGCCAAAATTATTTGAGCCACGATTTGTTCTCATCCATCGCTATTTTATTTATTTAGTTTTCCATTTTCGAGCCTATATTCGCATTTTGAGCCCGGATATACATTTCATATTTGAGCCCTGATATACATTCATATATGCATTTGAGCCCGGATATACATTTTACGTATGCATTTGAGCCTGGATATACATTCATGTATGCATTTGAGCCTTGATATGCATTTGAGCTCGGATTCACTGTTACATATGCATTTGAGCCCGGATATACATTCATGTATGCATTTGAGCCTTGATATGCATTTGAGCCCGGATTTACTTTTACGTATGCATTTGAGCCCGGATATACATTGTGCATATGCATTTGAGCCCTGATATACATTCATATATGCATTTGAGCTCGGATATACATTTTACGTATGCATTTGAGCCCGGATATACATTGTGCATATGCATTTGAGCCCTGATATACATTCATATATGCATTTGAGCCCAAATATATATTTTACGTATGCATTTGAGCCCGGATTTACTTTTACGTATGCATTTGAGCCTGGATTTACTTTTACGTATGCATTTGAGCTTGGATTTACTTTTATGTATACATTTGAGCCCGTATATATATTTTGCGTATGCATTTGAGCCCTGATATACATTCATATATGCATTTGAGCCCGGATTTACTTTTAAATATGCATTTGAGCCCTTGATACGCATTTATATATGCATTTGAGCCCTGATATACATCTGAGCCCGTGATATATATACATTTGAGCCCGTGATATACATTCATATCTGCATTTGAGCCCTGATATACACTTATATATGTATTTTGAGCCCTTGATATACATTTACACATGCATCCGAGCCCGTGGTATACGCTCTGATGTATGCATCTGAGCCCTTATTTGCATTTAAGCCTGAATCTACATTTGACCCGGATATACATTTACATATGCATTCTGATCCCGTGATATACATTTTATATATGCATTTGAGCCCTTGATATACATTTACATATGCACTGTGAGCCCGTGATAATACATTTTACATATTCATTTTGAGCCCGTGGTATACATTTACAGATGCATTTTGAGCCCGTATTCACATATTGAGCCCACGATATATATTATAACATGCATTTGAGTCTTTATATGCATATTGAGCCCGTAATGCACGTGATATACGCATTTTCATATACAATTGAGCCCATACTCACATCTTAAGCCTGTTATTTACATTTCAAGCTCATTTATGCATTTCGAGCCCGTTTATTTGCATCTTAAGCCCGTTTATGCATTTTGAGCTTGTTATTTACATCTTAAGCCTATTTATGCATTTTGAGCCCGTTATTTACATTTCAAGCCCATTTGAGCCCGTTATTTACATTTCAAGCCCATTTATGCATTTCGAGCCTGTTTATGCATTTTGAGCCTGTTATTTACATTTCAAGCCCATTTATGCATTTCGAGCCCGTTTATTTGCATGTCAAGTCCGTTTATTTGCATGTCGAACCCATGCATTCCGAGCCCGCTATTCACACTTCGAGCCCGTTATTTGCATCTTAAGCCCGTTTATGCATTCGACGCCCGTTATTCGCACTTCGAGCCCATTGTTGCATTCTAAGCCCCGTGATTTATTTGCATTAAGCCCGAATAAACTGGAGCTCTCGATTGAATTATTGAGGCTCTCGAATAATTTACTTTCTTTGAATTAGCATCCGAAGACATCATAGTCTAAAGGCATCGTTTCATGGCCTGTGGACATCATGTCATAGCCTGAGGATTTACTCTTTAGTTTATCATGCCTTAAGGCGTCATAGTCTAAAGGCATCATTTTTCATGGCCTGCAGACATCATGTCATGGCCTAAGGAATTTTACTTTCCGGTTTATCATACCCTAAGGCGTCGTAGTCTAAAGGCGTCATTTTTCATGGCCTGCAGACATCATTTCATGGCCTAGGGAATTTTTTTTCTGCGTATCATGCTCCTAAGGCGTCATAGTCTAAAGACGTCATTTTTCATGGCCTATAGACATCATTTAATGGCCTAGGGAATTTATTTTCTGCGTATTATGCTCCTAAGGCGTCATAGTCTAAAGGCGTCATTTTTCATGGCCTGCAGACATCATTTCATGGCCTGAGAAATTTATTTTCTGCGTATCATGCTCCTAAGGCGTCATAGTCTAAAGGCGTCATTTTTCATGGCCCGCAGACATCATTTGATGGCCTAAGGAATTTATTTTGCGTATCATGGCCCAAGACATCATGGTTTAGAGACATCATCCGTTATCTCTAAACAAACTTTCATTGTCTAAAGGGAACTTGCATCATGTTTTATTGTCGCATCCGTTTATTTTACGAAGTATTCGATGCACATGCTTTAGTTATTTACGCGAGCGTCCGAAGAATAACAAGTTATGAATGATAACGCTTCCCTACTTTCTTCTTTTGAACTGTATTCTCACCTGTTTATTTTCGTAGTGCATTCTAAATCATGGCGATTTGTGCTATTCCATCCTTATCCAAGCCTCGTGTTGTCAATTTTTAGGGATCTCGTTCGTCCCTAAGATCCAGAACTACATGCGGCCTGATTCTCGTGAAACCCGAGATATGTAGGCGACTTAAAACTGAAGTCTCGATCGCGATGTCTTCATTACTTTATTTCCTTTTATTTGCCCCCCCCGAAATTTTTTGCTTCGGTCGGACAAAATTGGCTACTAAGTCAACATTCTTTGCTCAACAATTTATTCTTCATTCCCGAGCAAAGAAGGGGCAGCTGTTGACACCCAATTTTGACCTACCTACGCCTTAATATGCTGCTTATATATGTATATATTTATTTATTTATTTTACACAAAAATTCGACTTACTTTTGTATTTATAAAATAATTTATTATCATAATATTGTGAAAATTATTTCAAGTTACATATATATGACTCATATTAATTTTAATTGTTGATATTAAATAATTATGTCGTATATAATATATTTCATATTAATATGCACCCTTATTTTGAAATATATTCTTTACTTAATAAATTATTTACCTAATTTTACTAAGCTTTACAAATTTATTTGACTAATATTATTAATTGAATTTATAAATTATTTATGTTAATAATATTATTTTATAATATTTGATAACTTAATTTTATTTTCTAGTTATTAAATTATTTATAAATATAATAATTTAATTATATGATATTTACATAAGTATACTTAAATTTAGGATTTATTTATATGAATAATAATGTTTATGTGATAATTTATGTTACTTTATTATCTATTTATTAAATTATTTAAAAGTGTAGTATATTTATTAATTTAATAGCAGCTAAATCCAATTTCATTCAATTTATTTAAATTATGGCCATTTTTCTATTCAATTTCATTCAATTTATTTTAAATATGGCCACTTTCTATTCAATTTATTCCAATTTTAGCCAATTTTGATCCATTTGGCTATTATTTAAATTCAATTCCTAATTAAATCTACCCAATTGACCGACTCACGCTCCATAACCCATGACCCGACCCAAAAACCGCCCATCTTCCCTTAAAAGTTAATCTCAGCTGTCAATTCATTTTGATCCGACGGCTAAGATGATAAACCCATTATATTTCCTTTAATATTTCCCTTTCCCCCCAAACCACTGGTCAAAACCAGCCACCGGAAAACCCAAACCTACACCACTGCCAGCCGCCAGTCACCCTCCACTTCCTTCCCGTCAAGCCGTCGAAATCCCAGACCAAATCCGAACCCAGTTACTCGATATACGATGGGTTATTACGAATCCATTTTCGGCATGATCTATTGATATTAATTTACTTTTTTAACGCTTGATTGGTTATCTCTATGTCTCTCTATTTAATTCCCTGTTGGTCCAGTTTGAGTTTTATGTCTTGGTTGTGTGGAAAAGCTTTTAAGTTCATGTTGACCCTAATACACGAATTAGTTATCTATGTTGTGATCATACTCTGGATATTAGTTCATGCCCGTATTGTTCAAAATATTAGCATCTGTCTATTCTTGGCATACTCAGGATAATCTTGAATGATTGTTGGCCTCTCTTTTGTGCGAAGAACTAATTCGTAATGACGTCTGTATCTATAGATGACTTTTAGAAATTTCTTTAATCTTGGGACAACTTCTTGTTTTCCTGTATTTCGTATAATTTAATCGATATACTCCATTAAGAACTGAAGTATGTGGTAGCCTCCAATCATTGATAGTTAATACTTGATATTCTCGTTAAGATGTTATCTTCTTCCCTTTAGAATTCGAATTGTAATAGAATTACATGTTAACCATGGTAATTTGAAATCCTTATCCTTTCTTACTTTTCAAAAAACATGACGATCTATAATTTTATTCTATATTTGATGAATTTAAGACTATTTTTGGGATAAAATTGACTTGCTTCAGTTAAAAAGAAAGTCTCTCATGACTTATATTTCCCTTTTCCTCTTGATTGATTAAGACAACTTCACTATATGCTATTTACGGTAAATTTTAACAAGTTCTACACTTAATTGATTCATATATGTTAAACAATTCTATGATTGAGTTCTTGTGAATATCTTCTTCCCCTTTTGACCCATTTCGAATGATTTGTTCCCTTTCCTTGAGTATAATATGGTAATAACATCTTAAATATGGTGATTTTGGACAGCTTAGTCGTTGCTTATTTTGGCAAAATCTTGATGGATTACATGCTAAATTGAAGTGTTCTACTTATTCTATTCATAAAAATCTACTATGATTTATGCTCTCCTTCAATTATCTCCTTAAATAATTATGTTACAACTCTAATATTTATCTATACATGGTAAAACTGTGATTTCTTTTCTTTAGCACTCATATTTTTGGAAGTTTGGATATTCAAGACAGTTCGTTTCCTTTTCCTTTACATATTTAATTATCTGACAGCCTAGTATTTAATATATATATGGTTAATTGAGACCTTATTAAGGTAAAAATCACTAATTGGTTATCCCCTTCATATTCTTGTATTAATGTGAATAGTTAGAAATATTATTATGGATTTTTTCGTTCTCCCTTTCCAATCCGGTACTTGTTTAAATATGGCAAAGTTTAATTATTTGGAGATTTTTTATTTGATCTCGTTAATTTAGGTAGTGATTTTGTGATTGATTGAGCCGAATATCTCTCTTCCCTTTAACTTTCTTTCACTAATTAACTATATAAGCAAGTCCTCTCTTTCTTTCAAGAGGAGACGGGGGTCATATTCTTTATCATGATATTAAGACATTAGATATTTTTATCTTTTTTTTTTCATTCTAAAATTGCTATTCCTTGGATAATCTAAGAGCTTGAAAATTACTTTGTTCCTGAATATACCTCTGCTCTCTTCTTTCCTTGATAAATTTTATATTTCTTCCGACCCGCCTCAACACAAGCACTGCTCGGAATCCTCGAGATTCTCGTGATCTTGACGTGTTGAGTGTGGGTAACAATCGTGGTATCCGTGATGTTTGATTTTCTTTTTGCTTTTGTCGTTTACCGTTTGAGATTATTATTGCATCTACGGTTGAACTAACCTTCAAATAGGTATCATCTTAATCTGGCATTCACCCGGGACGAAAGGAGGCTACTAGAATTATTTTGATGTTATTTATTTTAATTTGTCGTAGTTATTTATTCTATTTTATGTTTGTAATATTTGTAATATAAACTCATAATAGTGGAAAGGGGCTTATGGGGGGTGAGGATTGTTATATTTATTTACTGCTTTCTTAGCCGCTAATTTCATCTAGAAAGCATGCCTATAGGATTAACCAACACATAGAAATCATGTCTATAGGTTTTAAATAATTTACTGTAAAGTACGTGTTATATTTAAACTTCTTAAACACTGTTTGTCACGTTTAAAATCAATCTCCCCCTTAAAAAATATAGAAATCATGCCTCTAAGTTAAGATATTAATTTGTTTAAATCATTTTTCTTGATTAAATATCACATTATTTGCTTATTTTAAAATGGCAATACCTTTACTCAGTTCTCATTAATCTATATTTTTTGCACTCATTTTAGGCTGGTATTACGTTTCATTTCATTAATCTGCATTGCTGAATATGTTTTGCAATTGGCTCTACTTTTAAATTAAGTTTTGTTTTCATCTACGATTTGCATCTATTTCAAATTGGTGTATAAAGTCATCATATTTGCATTAGAGACTATGTTTGTAGGATTCACTTCATCTCTTTGGAAATCACACTCCTAGGTTTAAAAGAGGCTTATCTGGAACCTTATATGCTAAGTGTTTTTATTTACTTGTTTGTATTTCGTTTAATCGCCTTTAATAAAGCCTTAGGAATTTTAGACCAAAATCCAAATAGTAGTCCAATGCCTCTTGGACTTTAGGATTGGGACGGGTAGACAAATGCTAGGACGATAGTCTATCACATAGAAAGTTTTAAGTTAATAATTAATTAAGCGGGTAGATGGGAGATGATGAAGCAGGCAGGCTATAGCTGACTTCTTGTATGAAGCGCATATTAGCTTTGTAAATACAAAGAAATTTGTTACTCCCATCTTTTCTAATTTCGTGTTTTTAAAGAAGCTTTCAAAGACTTTAAAATTTCTTTTATTACATTAAAATATTGACATACTTTCATTAAAAAAAAAGTTTAAAAATACATATATATATATATATATGTATATATACATGATTTTCTTTAAAAAAAGTGCATTTTTACTCAAGTTATATATATATATATATATTATTCTCTTCATACTATTTTGATTTAAAAAAAATAGAATAGATGGGAGTAATATCGCATTGGGCCCATTTTCAGCCTTGTCAAAACCTGATCCCACTTTTAATATTAGCTTCACAATTTGCTAATTTAGTATTTATGTTAGTATGCTATTTATGCTTAATAACTCACCGACTTTATTTGATCACTTAGATAAATCCCCCACTTTAATGAATCCGGCCGGGAACCACATTTGTGGACCTCGAAAGGTGCCTAACACCTTCCTTTCGAGGTAATTTAAGCCCTTGCCCGACTCTAGTAACTTAGGTAATAAAATTGGCCTAAAACGGTGGCCTAACGCACCTTAATTCGTTAGGTGACGACTCTTTTCTTTTTAACCCTTAAGAGACGTCACATGTTGGGTCCCGCTTTTCCGCGAAGAAAAATGGGGCGCGACAGCTCCTACTCCTTCCAACATAGTTGAGAACAGTCTTAGATTCATATTTTCAGTCTATTTCTTTCTATTTCAGTTCCATTAGTTGTATTGTTGTTTTCAAATATTTTGTAGTTATTGCTTTACATACTCAGTACCAGCGGTACTGACGCTCATTTGGGGCACTGCATTAATTGCCTGCAGGTACTCATAGACGAGGAGTCGATACCTCGTGATTCCAGCCAGCTTATAGAGTCATCAACTCCAGTCCTCCAGAGCTAGATAGGTAGATGTTTATCCCTTTTCTTTTGTTGTACGATATGGATAGGCCGGGGCCCTGTCCCAACCATATTATCGGTATTCATAGAGGCTTGCAGATTGTGTATACCCTGTGGTTAGTTATACCGGTAGTGTGAGGCCCTGTGTACGCTTTAGCTTGTTATGATGGCCGTGTGGGGCCTTACTCAGTTGGTAGTGGTGACATTGTCGGTCACGTAGCGGTTTAGCACCTGTTTTCTTGATTTAGAGATAACTAGACAGCATGGTGGCCTTGTCGGCTCGCATAGGTTCCCCTATATGAATGTGATTCTGGTTAGCTGATATTATATTACAGGTGGCTATAGGCCTAGTCGGCTGGAGGCTGTATTTACAGCCGTTATATAGCCCATCATTTTTTTGAATCTAGAGTTAGAGCCAGCCAAGCACCAGAAGTGCTTAGGCTCAGCAGTTTAGCAGTTCAGGTCCCAGTAAGGGCACCGGGTGCCAGTCACACCCCCCAAGGCGGGGCGTGACAAGCTTGGTATCAGAGTAGGTCGTATCCCAGGGAGTTTGCAAGCTGTGCTAAGTAGAGTCTTGCCTGTGGATGTGTTGTGCACCACATACTTTAGGTAGGAGGCTGCAAGGCATGATAGGATGGTTGCTTTTTATTCTTATTCAGTCGTGCTGTAGAGCGGTACAGTATAGGGTTGAGTCCCTAGAGCTTACTATATTCTTTGGTTACAGATAATGTCAGACCAGCGACATCCTCTCACAGGCCGGAGCTTGGATATTGCAGCAGGGGAAGGCAGCAACAGGATGCCTCATCCTCGTATAGAAACAACTCGATCAGAGGGCAATACCAAGGTATCGTCCCAACTTTCTCAGTAGTCTCCACCACATCGGGAGCCACTTGGGGCGACACCACCTCCAGTAGTCCTTATACCGATACCTTCTGACCAGGAGGTTAGGAGTGCGGTAGTCATGTTAGCATAGATGATGGCTGCTCAGCGTCAGCCGATGCCGCCTACAGTTGCAGAATCGGCAGGAGGGCCCGGTAGTTCGAGGGTCTGGGAATTTTTGGCTCTGAATCCCCCACAGTTTACAGGTACGGACCGGACAGAGGACCCTCAGGATTTTCTAGATCAGATGCAGAGAATTTTCAGGGTTATGCATGCCACGCTTACAAAATCGGTTGAGTTAGTAGCATTCTGGTTACGGGACATCGCCGTGTTATGGTGTGAAAGCTGGGAAAGGTCCCGAGGGGGAGATGTTTCCCCTGTGACCTGGTCCAGCTTCTCAGGAGCTTTTCTAGATCATTATTTGCCACGGGAGATTCGACAGGCCCGAGTGGACCAGTTTTTACATTTAGAGCAGGGGGCCATGAGTGTTCGGGAATACGCCTTGCGATTTGATTCTTTGGCCCGGTACGCACCGGCCTTTGTTGATACCATGGCATCCAGAGTACACCGCTTCATCATGGGGTTGAATCTAGAATATGTTGAGACTTGTATTACGGCCACACTGCGAGAGGACATGGATATTGCCCCATTTAGGCATTTGCCCAGAATATTGAGGGCATCAGGCAGCGGCATCGGGAGATCAGGAGGACCAATAAGGAGCAGTGCCGCAGGGATAGGCCAGTTGAGTTACAGAGGGAGGCTCGGAGAGGATCTAGGCCACGATTGTTAGATAGGCTGCCCAGACCCCCGCCTCCACCACAGCCGCAGAAGGGGCATATTTAGCCGCAGGGGGCAGTCAGAGACCGGCATAGGCTCGCAGATTGCAGATTCACCATTACAGAGGAGGGCAGAGCAGAGTAGGTATACCCTACAACTTTGCCCTATATGCAGCCGACGCCATTCTGGAGCATGCAGGTATGGCTCCACCGGATGTTATATTTGTGGCCAAGAGGGCCATCTGATGAGAGATTGTCTAGCTAGAGGACAGGAGGACCGGGATAGATAGGACAAGGCATCCGCAGGGTCACGAGCTTCAGTATCCTCAGCAGGGCGCAGGCCCTCAGTTTCAGCAGGTAGGGGTCGGGGCAGATTAGGGGCCTCCAGTGTAGGTGCGGGTCCAAGTCGCACATATGCCTTACCAGGGAGGCAGGATTCAGAAGCGTCACCTGATGTTGTGACAGGTATGATGACTATCTGCTCATACCCTATTTATGTATTGATTGATCCAGGATCTACTTTGTCCTACATTACTCCATTTGTGGCTCGAAAGTTTAGTGTTGCACCAGAATTGCTTCAGCAACCCTTTTCAGTATCCACCCCCGTTGGTGACTCCATTATAGATAGAAGGGTCTATTGCGGGTGTACAGTAGAGGTTGCTGATTGTCAGACCACAGTAGACCTGGTAGAATTAGAAATGGTCGATTTCAACACCATATGGGTATGGATTGGTTGGCTCTGTGCTATGCAAATGTAGAATGCTGGACCAAGATAGTTCGATTCCACTTTCCAGGGGAGGCAGTACGAGAGTGGAAGGCAGTACAATTACGCCAAAAGGTAGGCTTATTTCCTATCTTCAGGCGAGGAAGCTGATAGCTAAGGGGTGCATTTACCACCTTGTCAGAGTTCAAGATGTTCGGGTAGAGCCTCCGATTCTCCAGTTAATCCCAGTGGTGAATGAATTCCCTGACGTATTTCCAGATGAGCTACCTGGTATTCCTCCAGAAAGGGAAATAGATTTTTCAATTGATTTATTACCAGGAACTCAGCCCATATCAATTCCTCCATATCGTATGGCTCCTGCTGAACTCAAAGAATTAAAGGAGCAGTTGAAAGATCTGTTAGACAAGGGCTTTATCAGGCCGAGTACTTCACGTTGGGGTGCGCCAGTTCTATTTGTGAGAAAGAAGGATGGCTTGCTCCGCATGTGTATATATTACTGGCAGTTGAATAAGGTTATAGTTAAGAATAAGTATCAACTTCCCAGAATAGATGATTTGTTTCATCATTTACAGGGGACCTGATATTTCTCCAAGATTAATTTGAGGTCTGGATACCATCAAGTTCGAGTTCGTGAAAGGGACATTCCGAAGACAGCTTTCAGGACCAGATACGGCCACTTTGAATTCCTAGTTATGTCTTTTGGGCTGATGAATGCTCCCACAGTATTCATGGACCTGATGAACAACATCTTCAGACCGTACCTGGACCTGTTCGTGATAGTGTTCATTGATGACATTCTGGTATATTCTCGCTCAGAGGCAGACCACCAGAATCATTTACAGACAGTGCTTCAGATTCTCAGGGATCGTCGGTTGTATGCCAAGTTCTCCAAATGTGAATTCTGGATGAACTCAGTAGCTTTCTTGGGGCATATTGTGTTGGATGCCGGTATACAGGTAGACACACAGAAAATAGAGGCAATAAAAACGTGGCCTAGACCTACCACTCCGACTGAAGTCCGCAGTTTCCTGGGATTAGTAGGATACTATAGAAGGTTTGTTGAGGGATTATCCACCATAGAGGCACCTCTGACTAAGCTAACGTAGAAAGCAGTAAAGTTCCAGTGGACAGAGGCATGTGAGCAGAGTTTCCAAGAATTGAAAGACAGGTTGACCTCCGCCCCAATATTAGTGTTGCCAGAAGGTACAGAGGGTTATTCAGTGTATTGTGACGCATCAGGTATTGGGTTGGGATGTGTGTTGATGCAACACAGTGAAGTGATTGCTTATGCTTCCAGACAGCTGAGGAAACATGAAAAGAATTATCCTACCCATGACCTGGAACTAGCCGCAGTGATCCACGCCTTAAAGATATGGAGACATTGCCTGTATGGCGTCCATGTGGATATTTTCACTGACCATAAGAGCCTACAGTATATCTTCACTCATAGGGAGTTGAATTTGTGGCAGCGTCGCTAGTTGGAGTTATTGAAAGATTATGATGTAAATATTCTGTATCATCCGGGAAAGGCCAACGTATAGCAGATGCTCGCAGGCGCAAATCTATAGGGATTTTGGCGTACTTGCAGCCCGAGCAGCGGGGGTTGGTCAGAGAAATACACCAATTAGCTAGTTTAGCCGTTCGTGTAGCAGAAACAGAGGACAACAGAGCGGTAATTCAGAACACCGCAGTGTCATCATTGGTTGTGGAGGTAAAGGAACGGCAGTATGAAGATCCTGACCTAGTTCATCTTAAGGACAAAGTTCAGCAAGGGAAAGCACCAGATTTTTAGGTAACTAAGGGTGAAGTGTTGCGATGTAAAGGCGGCCTTTGTGTTCCAGATATTTCAGGGCTTCGCCAGCAGATTATGAGTGAGGTACATTACCCCCGCTATTCTCTCCACCCAGGCGCGACGAAGATGTACCATGATATTAAATAAACCTACTGGTGGCCAGGTATGAAAAGGGAAATAGCAGAATTTGTAGCCCAGTGTCCTAACTGCCAACAGGTAAAAGCGGAACAACAGAAACCAGGTGGGTTAACTCAAGACATAACTGTGCCTCTTTGGAAGTGGGAAGTAGTAAACATGGACTTTGTAGCAGGATTACCCGTACCAGGCATAGACATAATTCCATTTGGGTAATTGTTGACAGACTGATGAAATCAGCCCATTTCCTGCCAATAAAAGCCACTTTCTTTGCCGAAGATTACGCCGAATTGTATATCAGAGAAATAGTTAGATTAAATGGTGTTCCAGTATCTATTATCTCTGACAGAGGAGCACAATTTACAACTAGATTTTGGCAGTCATTTCAGAGAGGTTTGGGAACACAGATTAATTTGAGCACAACATTCCACTCGCAGACGGATGGACAGGCGGAATGCACTATTCATACACTCGAGGATATGCTACGAGCGTGTGTGCTGGACTTCGGAGGTAGCTGGGATGAGCATATACCACTGATTGAGTTTGCTTATAACAATAGTTACCACTCAGCTATCCAGATGGCGCCCTTCGAGGCATTATATGGGCGAAAATGTAGAACGCCAGTTGGCTGGTTTGAAGTAGGAGAGTCAGCGTTGATTGGGCCAGATATTATTCATCAGTCAGAGGAGAAGGTAAAACTTATCAGAGAGCGCCTACTGACTGCTCAGAGTCGCCAGAAATCGTATGCTGATGTGCGGCGCAGAAACCTGGAATTTAATGTGAATGACTGGGTATTTTTGAAAGTATCTCCAATGAAAGGGGTGATGAGATTTGGTAAGAAAGGTAAGCTCAGTCCGAGGTTCGTTGGGCCTTACCATATATGACGGAGAATAGGCCAAGTGGCATACGAGTTGAACTTGCCTCCAGAATTAGAGTCCGTTTATCAAGTTTTCCACGTGTCTATGTTGAGGAAGTATATAGGGGACCCCTCTAGAGTTGTCCCAGTCCAGGATGTCCAGGTTACGAAAGAGTTGGCCTATGAAGAGGTCCCAGTAGTCATACTAGACAGTTAGATTCGCAAGTTGAGGACTAAAAACGTTGCTTCTGTCAATGTACTGTGGCGTAACAAGAACCGAGAGGACATGACTTGGGAAGCAGAGGAAGACATTAAAGTCAGATATCCTCACTTATTCCAAGCCTAATCAGTCGAGAGGTATGTTAGTATTGTTATCATATGAGATGCCTTATATTACATGTATAATGAGATAGCCGACTCTAGACTTTTACATGATGATTGCTACAGTATCGTGTGGAGTACCTGTATTAGACTTTTCTGCATTTTAAGTTTTTGAGATAGTCCATATTACAGGGGAGACTCTACCGAAATATTTCTAGAATAAGTCAAGTAAGTTGAACTTCTTGCGAGTAGAAGTTTACATTTGAGGACAAATGTTCCTAAGGGGGGGAGAATGTTACACCCCATAAATTCACAACATGTAGATGGCCTATTCGCATGTTGGTTAAGAGTTTCTTAATGCCATACATGCTAGGAAAAGGCCCGGGAAAAGATCGGATAAGCGACATGTCGAACCATCGCAAGAGAAGGCTGGCAGACCTCCTCCGCGATGGCCAGAGTGTCACGGAGGCTCACCTCCACGATACAAAGCGTGTCACGGAGGCTAACCTCCGCGATACATAGTGTTCCACGAAGGTGAGGTGCAGCCTCAGGTATAAAAGCACCAACTTCGGTTTTTATCTCATTTTCTCACTTTTGAATTTCAGTAAATGATAGAGAATAGAGAGGAACGAAGATTTATGATAAATATTCATCCGATTACACCGTCAAAACGCGGTCCAAACTCAAATTAACTCCAGATACCGAAGTATAAAGATGCAGAGAACATTCCTACAGAGTTAGTTTCGTGAAATTCGGCCAACGAATCGTCATCCTACCGAGCTAAGATAAGCGGAATTTCTCCAAATTAGTGTCAATATACTCCTAGCCCTAAAGTGAGCATTTCTCCCTTCTAGACTTTCGAGAAATAGCAAGTTTTCGGCCGTTTTTCGATAAGTTAAAGTTTGGGATATATATATATATTAAAAGTCATATTTTATTTCAGAATATTAATGTATTTAGTCCTAATTGATATATATATGGATGCAGTTGGGAGAAATAGCGGAATATTGACCAAAATATGCCAATTAGTTGGGAAATCAGAAACGGAGGTATGTAAAGCCAGTTTCTTCGGCAAGCTAGTAGTTCCGGTATAGTAAAATAGTTCAAGTGCCAGTAGAATGTTTCAGAAACCGCATATTATGTTTAGTATGCATTTTAGTATGATATTAGTAACATCATGTCATGTGTAGTGTGAAACTTACTAGCTCGATGCAAATTCTAGTAGAAAGTGACCAAAACAGTACAACATGCCCAGTATGTGATTTAGAAAAGTATGTTAGGATATTATCGTGTTCAGTGGAAACTTAGTAAAGCAATATAAGTTCCTGTAAGGTAGTACAGAAATAGAATGGTAGCCTAAAATGAAGTTTAGAAAGCATGTTAGAAATAGTAAATCATGTTACTAAGAAACTCAGTTATACAGCCTGATTCCCAGTAGAAAAACTATATCTTGTTCAACATTAGACTCAGCACAGTATGACAGAAGATTGTATATATATATATATATATATATATATATACCATTATCAGTTTCAGCATGTATTAAGTACATACATATCACTATCATTAGTTTTAGCATGTAGTATATACATACACATTATTGTCACTAGTTTCAGCATGTGGTATACGCAGTTAGTATTACTAGTTGAGACCACTGTATTGTTTTGGGGTTGGATTACCTAGCATTCATGACTGCCCCAGGGTTAATAGCTGTATCGACTCGTCTGCGGGAGGGAGAGGATGCGTCGCTCTACGTAGTGGCATGCCGTCCCCCAGGGGACGAAGATGGGATGCCAGTTTCCCCATATTTTACCTTGGTTGGCTTTTATACACCCTCGTTGAGTGGGTATGCCCGGGGTGTTGATTCAGGAGTTCTCCGGACTCAGGTACAGTTATAGTCAGGGGCTCAGCGAGCCCAAGTGCATACCCAGGGGATCGACAGGATGCTTATAGTTATTATAGGAGATGGGACGACAGGGATAGGGGTATAGATTGCGTGTTGATTGTACCTCCCGGCTTATGGGGGTCGGGTAAGGTTTGTGTGTGCTATGCTATGTTATGTTATGTTATGTTATGCCATGTTACGCTAGATACGAGTAGATCGACAGTAGAGCGATACATTTCCAAGTATGACTCCTACTCCTTCCAGCATAGTTGAGAACAGTCTTAGATTCATATTTTTAGTCAGTTTCAGTCTATTTCTTTCTATTTCAGTTCCATCAGTTGTATTGTTGTTTTCAGATATTTTTCAGTTGTTGCTTTACATACTCAGTACCAATAGTACTGACGCTCGTTTGGGGCGCTGCATTACTTGCCTGCTGGTACTCATAGACGAGGAGTCGATACCTCGTGATTCCAGCCAGCTCACAGAGTCATCAGCTCCAGTCCTCCAGAGCTAGATAGCTAGAGGTTTATCCCTTTTCTTTTGTTGTACAGTATGGGTAGGTCGGGACCCTGTTCCGACCATATTATTAGTATTCGTAGAAGCTTGCAGATTGTGTATACCCTATTGTTAGTTATACCGGTCGTGTGAGGCCGCGTGTACGCTTTAGCTTGTTATGATGGCCGTGTGGGGCCTTACTCAGTTGGTAGTGGTGACCTTGTTGGTCACGTAGCGGTTTAGCACCTATTTTCTTGATTTAGAGATAACTAGACAGCATGGTGGCCTTGTCGGCTCGCATAGGTTCCCCTATATGAATGTGATTCTGGTTAGCTGATATTATAGTACAGGTGGCTATAGGCCAAGTCGGCCGGAGGCTGTATTTACAGCCGTTATATAGCCCATCGTTTTCTTGAATCCAGAGTTAGAGCCAGCCAGGCACCAGAAGTGCTTAGGTTCAGCAGTTTAGCAGTTCAGGTCCCAGTAAGGGCACCAGATGCCAGTCACACCCCCCAAGGCGGGGCGTGAAAATATATAGATAAACCATGAACAATAATATTTAGTTCGATTTTTTTCATAACGATATTTAGATTAATTTTTTGTCTAAATAATTAGTAATGCAGGTATTACGGGTAATTTGATTTAGTGATAAGTTACGTAGCCATAAGTAATGTGAGTATCGTAATATAGGTATTAACATTATATAGTTTAGTGATTCAGAGCTTATTTCTCATTGAACAATTATATTACAAATTAGTATACAAAATGCCATTTACAATATTTGTTTGTTCTTTAAGTAAAATAAAAATAATTCTTTCTATTATAAGGGTTAGTTCTATTATTTTAGAATTTTAATCCAGGTATAACTTCACTTTATTTTTATTCCACTTTCTATCTCATCTAAAATAATATATAAATTATTGAATAACTTATGCTGATATTACTTATTAGTAAAATAAACTAGCAACCATGTATAACTTAACATTAACATTTTTGTAGAGATTAAATTTTTTTAAATCTAACCAAACATGATACAAATCAATACTAATTTTATTTGATCGATATTCCTTTTTTGGGGTTCATTAGGAACTGATTCACTGTGTGTTCTTTTTTATCAATTTTAATTGAATTCAAGATAAGTTATTACAATACAATAAAGTCGGTATCTTCTACTAGTGTGCAGATCATGTAAATCAAATATTATCTCAATGATTCGCACAGTTTTCTCTTTTAATTTTAAGATAAAATTTATAGGACGGCAAGACTAGATAGGTCCCATTGAATTACACTATTTCTTAATTTGTTGGATATGATATAATAATTTTAGAATAAAATATGAAATTTATTTTATTCTTGTTTAGCTGAAATTTTTTATTTCAAAATAAGCATTCCCAGGAATAATTATACAAAAATTATAATATTATTTTTATACTACTTTCAGTATAACAATATTAAAAAAACTAATTGATAAAATATTAAAACAACAAAAATGCTCTTCCTCAAGTCCTTTCTCCAAAAAGTTTTAGAAAATCTAAAATTATTAAGAGTAAACAACAATAATGAATGTATTAATTCTGAAAGAAATACCTAGATTTTAGAAAGTCATGGTAACCAGGAATGTGCAAAATTTCCTCATTCTGATTTTTTGAGACATTATTATTTTAGGACCTAAATGCATACATATATAGAACAAAGTGTTTAGGTCTTAACAAATGAATTGATAAATTAAAAAAGACAAAGAGAAAAAAAATTACATCTTGAAACAATAGAAATCAGAGGATGATAACTTCAATAACAATCTAAGTCTCTTTTGACTCTTATAACGGAGCAAAACGTCAAGGACCTATACATACATCTTATTTATAATATTTTCTAATAAATTCAATTTTAGTTATAGATACTTTTCTAGATTTTATCATATTAATGAATAAAAATATAAATGAGATTGATGAAATTCAATTTGCACTATTCCAAATCGAACATCGACAAAATACACTAAGAGTTTGTTATCAATTTCAATACTTCACTGATAAGACTTAATTATTTGTTTATAAAATATAAAAGGGCTAAAATACTCCACTACTTTATTAAATTGTTCAACTTTATCCTCCATTATACCATCTGACAAATCTTATCCTTGTCGTTGTGAAAACATACCTCAAATTGATGTTTCCCCTCAATTTAGTTAAAATTATCCAATTTTAATATAAATTACTCATTTTGAATAAATCCCTATTTAAGATATACTCATGACCCACCAGACCAAAACCAAATCGAAATTTTTAAAAAAATGCATTTAGTCGGTTCGAGAGAGAGCTACATATTTCTTCTTCTCCTTAACTCATATTTCATCTTATATTCTTTATTCAGTGATTGTAAAGTCACATTTTTGTCTTCTTAAGTCTCTTTGATTATGTTTATTTGAGTTTTTTTTTGTAAGATTTTGTTCTATATTTTATCTTAGGGTTTGGGGTTTCCTTGTTTAGGATTTTTCTGAGTTGTTTATTCGAGTTAGGGTCCTAGTTACTTGGTAAATCTAAAAAATACGTGTTGATACACATGTTTTTAGTTGTATATTATATGCTTTTGTTAATTTTTTTATGTTTGCATGTGTTATTTATTTTCTTATTTTATTAGAATTGCTAGTGACACATATATTTGTGATTTAAGGTTTATTGTTAGAATTCCACGTAGGTGGTTAAAAGTTTTAAGTATGGATTGATCGATGGTATTAAGTTTCATTTGTTTTAGTCTAGATTCTATTTCTATTTTCTTATTCATAAAAACTGATTCAATTGTGGTTGTGCCCTAATATTTTTCTTAGTGTAAATTTATTTGTCTGATTTTTGGTAAAACAGATCCCGATATTATTATGAGATATTGAAAGAAGAGTACAAGTGTAAACCTATATTCAATAACCATAGGGTTTATGCCGCTATAATTGCACACTACTTCAAGAATTAGTTTACAGGTTGCCCCAAAATATAAAATTAAAGATATTAGAGTTGATCTTAAAATAATTTTTAAAATTAATGTTTTCTTTTTAAACTGTAAGAGATCCAAAAGGATGATATTGATTATTTTAAAATTAATGTTTTCTTTTTAAACTGTAAGAGATCCAAAAGAATGATATTGGAGAATTTGGAAGGTAGTTTACTAATGACTATAAAAAAAAATTGTTGCTTATGAAAATGCCTTAAAGGAGAGTAATGTAGGAAGTGATATTGAAAAAATTTATTTTAAAATAAAATTAAAGTTTTTACTTTGGGGGTTCAGGGTTGACTTTTTGGGGTCGGAATAAAAGTATAGCAGTATGAATGTCTACAAGCTTGTATACTCATGTATATTACATATTTGTTCATATTGGGATAGTTTGGAGGCGTTATGGAACGACAAGTCTGTTATTTGACTATTTCATCTCCGATTAAGGGAAGCTTAGACTTTCTAAACTCTTTATAAAGTGTTAATGTGTTTGACTGTTGAAATAAGGGATAATAGATAATGGGAGTGAAATCACCACCAGTAGTTTACTATATTGAACCTGGTTCAATTATATCGCACACACAAAACCAACAGTAAAAAACACACTAATATAACGTGAAAAATCTCCTTGCTCAAGGGAGTAAAAAAACACGACCTAGCACCTAGGATTTTATTCAACTGACGAGTAAGTTTTAGATTACAACCCTGCAATCAAAGGGAATAACTCTAGTACCTCAATCTCCACTAATTACCTCTACCAGTAACACGATTTCTCAGCTCAAAGATCGAGTTAGAAATCTTCTTCTTACCTAGGAAAAAAACCACTGATAACTCTCTCTCACAATATTTGACAGTTGTAAAGAAAAGCTTTGTTGCACAATACTCAACTGTCGTAAAGAAGAAGAAGAAGAAGAATCTCAATTATTGATTCCTATTTATAAGTATTTCTTGGTCACCTTGAATCTTGGTTCTTGTTAGGTTTTCTTCTTTTCTTGCCCACAATAAATTGGACTTCTCCCTTCCTTATTCTCTTCAAATAGGATTCTTAATAATTACCTCCTTATTTGAGTCTGGCTGTGTTTCCCTTTAGTTGCAGCTCAAGGACTGACTCCCTTCGTCACCTGTACTCTTATGCATGTACTATGTTTACTAAAGTCAACATATGCTACCTGTACATCAAAAATAATACCTAGCTATCCATATCAGCTTACTGCACAGAAGATTGTACCTGGTCCATGTTATCATGCCGCAACCATCTAGAATACTTTTTATTAATCATCAAAACAACAATATGAGTATGTAACAAATTCCCCATTTTTGATGATGACAAACACCATAAACTTTTCAAAATATATCCCTTCCCCCTTTTGACTTCATTGAAAAGAATTAAGTTAGCAAATTTAGTAGTTTGTAGAGAAATTTAAAAACCCATAGTCACTGGGGCTACACTAACCAGTACAAGTGAAACAAACTAGAGAAGTAAAGGAAGAGATGATATAAGTCATCCAAAAGTGCACACAACCAGGCATATACCAAGAAAATATCAACACAAGTACCAATCTAAACATATAATATTGAAATCATTAATAGCACAGGGCCAGAAGAGGGGATAGAACAAACGACAAAAGGAGGTGAAGAAGAACTAAGACTTTTCCATCAACGAAAGAAGTTTGTCAATGCGAATGTTATGCACGGTCTGCTCATTAATGAGGCGATCTTTAAGAGAAGAGATCTCGACATGGGCTGCAGAAACTTCCCCCTTAAGCCAGGCATTTCAGCCTCCAACTCAGACACTCGAGCATTAGCCAACTGTAGATCAAGAATCATTTGACCAACTGAACCTTTTCCTTTGGAACCAGGTACAAGCGGCACCAACTCACATTCTTCCAGAGTCTTGGAATCAACCATGTCCATCTTAGACCCCATCTTACTAGCTGACAGAGGAACTCGATAAGCTTTAAACATCTTAGTCAAAAAGAACCCATAACCAACCCATGAGCCCCCCTAGCAGGATCAATAACCCTATCCATATGACGCAACATCAATAAGGGAAAATTAACCTTTTGATGATTATCAATAGAACCCATAAGCCCCAAATCACGATGTGATGCCTCATGTCGGCGCTCAGTGAGAGGAAGAAGACACTTATTGACCAATTCAAACAATAACTTGTGATCAAGACTCATTTCACCTTTCAAAACTTGACGAGGGCCAATGGTAGCCTTACCTTGGGTGAATTTCTCAATAAGCCCACCATCTTTTGTCCTGGAGACCTTATAATCAGCATAACCATCACAAGAAATACCCAAAACTTCACTAATTTTTGCCACATCAAGAGAAATAACCACCCCATTCACCACAGTTTAAACTTCCCCATCACGAACCACTCCAGATTTGTATAGAACTGAACAACCTCAATTTCATGAACCCCTGGAAGAGGAAAAAGAAATAAATGAGACCAACCCTGAAATTCTAACGTCAAGATCAATCTAGCCATGCCAGGAGTCGAAGTAATCGATTGATCAATGACCTGGCTCTTCAAAACCTTTTGACACCCAAAGTAATTAGCCTTCCCAATTGCCAATAATTTGGCCATATTTTTGTTGGGAGTCTCATCAGCAGAGGTAGGGTTGGTTGAAGAAGTTGACCCCTTTTTCTTTTTTGGAATAGGTTCATTAGAATCAGAATAATGGTCATCACTGCTGTCAATATGTACTGCAGCAGGAGGAGGAGCATCATCGACCTTTGTGGACTCATATTGGTGTTGTTTAGAAGATGCAACAGCCTTCTGAGCCCGTTTCATGAAAGTCGATCTAGTTCTATGCTTTGGAGGGGGAGGAGATTTAACTGCAATGTGTTTGATGCGACAAGAGGTAGGAATAGTTTTGAAACGAGCATACTTGGTACTCAAAGGAACATCATCCTCGTCGTCATCAGAGTGAAAAACTTGACCCTCTTTAGGGAAAGAAGAAAGTGGGGTAGTATCAAGAATGGGTTGTGTACTAGGTACTGGGTAAGATTCCCCCTGAGTAGAAGCAGGGGCAACAGGGGGTGTGGAAGAAGAAGACGCCATGGCAGGGCTGGGTGATGAAGAAGAGAGGGTAACAAAGAAAGAAAAGAGAGAGAGAAAACTTTGGTGAAAAGCCAAAAGAAGGCAGACAAGAGAAATGATTGCAGGCCTAGGAGCTATAAGTAGGAGTTCCTAGGGAAGGTGAAGAGGTGGAGAAGACATGGGGATGGGACGTGGGTAAGAGGAACCGTGTCCAAGAACGACGGTTGTTAGAAATTGCGTGGGAAAGCAAAAAGTAATTACGCCCCCCTCCTTTTTTTTAGAGACCTAGAAATACAAAGAAAATATGAACCCGGTTCAATTTTGGAGATCGATTGATGTGCTATTAGTAATTTCAACATATATTAAAGAGTACAGGTACATACCATTGGTTTTTTCAGAAGACAAGGCAGTGCTTTGATCTATTCTGGTATGTATCCTAGTATTCAGCATGTTGGGAAGTAAGAGTCACATCATCCCTACCTGTACCCTTATTAAAACCTTCCTGAAGTGTGATCCTACTAAAAGGAACAAGACTGGGTTTTAAAATTCAAAACAAAATACCAAATAAATATAAACGTAAATTTCTATTCTAGTCAAAAGATGGAAGGAAAAAAAAAGTGTCGAGTTTAGGTGAGTCGAAGGAGGCCAAGTTCCACACGAATTTTTTCAAAGTCATCTCTTCCCAAGGCGTTGGTGAATATGTCAGCCACCTGATCTTCGGTCTTGCAAAATTCCATCAGAATGTGACCTTTCTCTACATTATCTCTTAAAAAGTGATGTCACACATCAATGTGCTTTGTTTTTTTCTAGTGAACCGGGTTCCTTTCAATAATTGTGGCACTAACATTGTCACACAGAATGGGTATAGTACCCATGTTGATCCCATAATGTTCTAATTGCTGCTTGATCCATAATACTTGAGCAGAACATGATGCAGCTGTAACATACTCAACTTTTGCTGTAGATAGCGCTACTGAATTTTGTTTCTTGGTTGCGCAATATATCAAGCATGGTCCCAAGAAGTGTGCCATTCTAGATGTCCTTTTTTTGTCAACCAAGAATCCAGCATAATCTGCATCTGCATAACCAATGAGTTTGAAGGAATCACTGCATTGATACCAAAGCACCAGGTCCATTGTTCCTTTTAGATATCTCAGAATACGTTTCACTGCTTTCAGATGGTATTCTTTTGGATTAGTTTGGAATCTTGCACATAGGCCCACACTGAAAACAATGTCTGGTCTACTGGCTGTCAAATATAATAAAGACCCAATCATTCCTCTGTACTTGGTTTCCTCAACTCTTGGACCAAGTTCATCAACATCTAATCAAGTGGGAGTTGCAATGGGGGTATCATTTACTTTGGAGTTTTCCATGTCATACTTCGTCAGCAGCTCCTTGATGTACTTCTGTTGATGAATTGCAGTTCCTTCTTTGGTTTGATTTATCTGTAGTCCCAAAAAGTAGTTCAACTCTCCCATCATGCTCATTTCAAACTCGTTGTTCATAAACTTTGCAAATTCTTCACATAGCACCTGGTCTGTGGCACCAAAAATAATGTCATCAACATAAATTTGAATAATGAGAATGTTTTTATCTTGTCTTCTTAGAAAAAGGGTTTTGTCAATCTTTCCTCTGCTATACCTTTGGTCTAAGAGGAAGTTTGAAAGTTTGTCATACCATGCTCTTGGGGCTTGTTTAAGTCCATACCAGGCTTTATTTAGCTTGTAGACATGATTAGGGAACTCATGATTCTCAAAGCCTGGAGGCTGCTTCATATAGACTTCTTCCTGTAATAGCCCATTTAAGAAGGCACTCTTAACTTCCATCTGGAATAATTTGAATATCATGTAGGTGGCATAGGCAATGAGTATTCTTATGGCTTCTATCCATGCTACAGGAGCGAATGTTTCATCATAAGCAATGCCTTGTTCTTGATTGTATCCTTGGACAACTAGTCTAGCCTTATTTCTGACAATGACTCCTTGATCGTCAAGTGTATTTCTGAAGACCCATCTAGTTCCTATAACTGTTCTGTTGTTAGGTTGAGGAACCTGGTTCCATACTTTTCTCCACTCAAATTGTTCCATTTCTTCCTGCATGGCCATGATCCAATCTGTATCCTGCAAGGCTTCCTTGACATTTTTTGACTCTATCATTGATAAGTAAGCTGCTTACATCTCTTGCTGTTCTGTTTTCAGGGAGGAACCGATTTCATCTCCTAAGGTGTCCAGATTAGTTGTGAGTTCTGGTGTGTCTGCTACATCACTTGGCTCTGCATCAGCACTGGTTCCTTGCTCTGCAGATGTGTTTTACATTCCACCATGAGTACCTTCTTCTTAGGTTCCCCCTCAGGGTTTGTACTTGGTTCCATACCAATCTCCTCTATGTACTGAACAACACTCTCATTGTATACTTCCTTCTGTTCATCGAAAATCACATGGGCACTTTCTTAAACACAGTTCGTTCTTTTGTTTAGAACATTATAGGCCTTACTGTGAGAGGAGTAGCCAAGAAAGATGCCTTCATCACTCCTTGCATCAAATTTACCTAGTGTATCCTTGCCATTGTTATGTATGAAACACTTACACCCAAATGCTCTGAGGTGTGTCAGATTTGGCTTTCTTCCCTTTAGCAATTCGTAAGGAGTTTTGTCCAAAAGTGGTCGGATCATACATCTATTTATTAGGGAGCAGGCTGTGTTTACTGCCTCAGCCCAATATCCTTGAGGTAGTCCACTTGCAATTAGCATAGTTCTTGCCATATCTTCTAATGTTCTATTTTTTCTTTCTACTACTCCATTTTGCTGTGGAGATCTTGGTGCTGAGAAGTTATGGTCAATACCTGAGTCTTCACAGTATTCAAGAATTTTGAATTATAAAACTCAGTTCCAAGGTCTAAATAAATGCTTCCAGTACCTGATTTAGTTTCTTTTGAATCCTTTTGGAAAATATTAAGAATTCATCAAAAGTTTCATCTTTGGAGGCCAGAAACAATGTCTATGTGAACCTGGTATAGTCGTCTACAATAACAAACACATATCGTTTTCCTCCTCTACTTGTTACCCTCATTGGACCACATAGGTCCATATGAATAAGTTACAGGCACCTGGTAGTGCTGACTACCTTTTTCGGCTTGAAAGTTGATCTCACATGTTTTCCTTTGGCACAAGCATCATAAATCAAATTGTCTTTGAACTTAGTTTTGGGAAGACCTAGAACCAGTTCCTTTCCTACGAGCTTGTTGAGATGAGAGAAGCTAGCATGATCCATGCCCGTGCCAGAGTAAGGAACTATCCATCAAGGCATTTAGGCAAGAAAGTTCCTCTCCCATGGGATCCATAATATTTGCCTTGTACACATTTTTATACCTCTACCATTTGAGAACTAGTTTCCCTGTATTCAGACTAGTGACCTTGCAATCTGCTAATGTAAATAAGACAAAATTTCCTTTATCACACATTTGTGAGATGCTTAGCAAATTGTGTTTCAAACCTTTCACATAATACACGTTGTCAATTGCTTGTGTCATAGATCTTCCAACCTTTCCTATTCCAATGATTTTGCCCTTTTTTCCATTTTCAAAGGCTACACTTCCACCTTTGTGACTTGTGAGTGAGAGGAAGTTTTCCACTGTTCCTTTTATATGCCTGGAGCATGCACTGGTCATGTACCAGGTTCCTTTCTTTCCTCTAACTTTTCCTTGCAAAAATGGTCAAGGGTTAGATTTGGGTACCCAAACAAGCTTGGGTCCCTTTCCATTTATAAATGAATGAATTAAATCTCTTTTAGCCCAGTGTGGAAAAATCATTTTTCTATTAATTTTCATGGTTTTTCTCTTATATTCATTGGTCATTATCATTGGTTTTGCATAGTCAAAATTCTTCTCTGTGGCTTTTTGCTTGATTAAGCAATGCTTTACATCATGTCTTGTCAACCAACAGTGAGAACAAAAAGTATTATGCATTTTGGATTTTTCATTTGAACCATGTGTTCTATCATTGTATCCCAATCCTTGCTTTTTTCTATATTGCTTTTCATTTATAGAATTTAGAAATTCAGAAGATTTTGTCCATTTTAAGGCTCTTTTTAATTCAGCTCTGTTTGTGTTCAAGGTCTTATGAAGTCTTTGAACTTCAGCCTTCAGTGTTTGTGATTCTAAGATGAGTTTCTTTATAGTTTCACTTTTCTCCTGGTTTTGTTTGTTAATTTTCACATATTCATCAACCCTTTTTATCAACCCCTGCTTCTCTTCTTCTAGTTTTTTATTTTCTTGTTTTAGAGATGCGAATGCATTCATTATCTGTTCTTTTTTAGTGGACACAGTGTTTAATTTATCTATGAGAACGAGTGATAATGATGCCAACTTTTTTTGAGAAAAAGTTTTTATTTTGGAACTAAGTTCAGAAAACTTACCTCGCTTTTATCATCTTCACTATCTGACTCCACGTCAGAAATGAGAGCCAGCACATCTTCATCATCCGAATCGTCCATGGCCAAGAGAGAGTAGTCACCTTATTCAGTGGTTCCTTCAAATTCTTCACTCGAAGTGTCTCCCATAGCAGCCAGAGCTCGCTTCACCACGTTATCTGCTTCTTTTATGGTAAGTCTTTTATTGGGAATCTGGAATTTATCCCTTTTTACATCCTTAGATATTTCACCCAGATTTTGTGTGAGTTCTAGCTCCCATTGAGGACAATCCTTTATGAAGTATCTGGATTCACAACATTAGTGACAGGTCTGATCTCGAAGATTGTTGTCGAATAATTTTGAAGCATTCTTCCTTTGAGCATTAAACCCTTTCTTAATAATTCGTTGGAATCTTTGAGTAAGCAGAGCCATGTTTTCCTCTTCGACTGTGCTCTTGAGAACTAGGTTCTTTTCTTAATGAGAACTAGAGAGTTCCTTTTCTTGGGATTTCTTGAGTTCATAGGTCTTCAAGTTTCCTATCAGATCATCCATAGTCAGAGTATCAAGATCTCTTGCCTCGGAGATTGCTTCCACTTTTCTTTCCCGAGATTCAGGAAGAACACTTAGAAGCTTTCTTACCGTCTTGTGTGTTGGAATGACTTCCCCTAAAGAGTACATCTTATTAATAATAGATGAAAATATGGTATGCATGTTGTGAATAGATTCCCCCTCCTTCATTCTAAACAACTCATACTGATGATTTAGCATGTCAATTTTTGACTTCTTCACTTGACTTGTTCCTTCATGAGCAGTCTGGAGGGCATCCCAGATTTCCTTTGCGCTAGTGCAAGAAGAGATTCGATTGTATTCATCAGGACCCAGTCCACATACTAGAATCTTCTTTGCCTTTGCATTGATCTCAACTGCCAATTTTTCTTCCTTCGTGTACTCCAATCTATCTTTTGGAAATTGTGTTTTTCTGTCTTCAGCCAGTTTCATGGAAATGGTAGGTCCATCCAACACTATATTCCATAGGTTATGATCTTCACCTATAATAAAGTCCATCATGCGATTCTTCCACCACCCATAGTAGTGCCCATTGAACAGGGGTGGTCTTGTAGTTGATTGTCCCTCCTGAGTTGTTGGTGGTGCTGCCATGATTTGATTTTTCAAGGAATAAGCCTTTGTTGAAAAACCCTGCTCTGATACCAATTGAAATCACTACCAGTAGTTTACTATATTGAACCTAGTTCAATTATATCGCACACAAAACCAACAGTAACGAACACACCGATATGACGTGAAAAATCTCCTTGCTCAAGGGAGTAACAAAAACACAACCTAGAACCTAGGATTTTATTCAACTGACGAGAAAGTTTTTGATTACAACCCTGCAATCAAAGGGACTAACTCTAGTACCTCAATCTCTACTAATTACCTCTACCAGTAACATGATTTCTCAGCTCACAGATTGAGTTACAAATCTTCTTCTCCCCCAGGAACAAAAACCACTGATAACTCTCTCTCACAATATTTTACAGTTGTAAAGAAAAGCTTTGTTGCACAATACTCAACTGTCGTAAAGAAGAAGAAGAAAAATCTCTATTACAGATTCCTATTTATAAGTATTTCTTAGCCACCTTGAATCTTGATTCTTGTTAGGTTTTCTTCTTTTCTTGCCCGCAATAAATTGGACTTCTCCTTTCCTTATTCTCTTCAAATAGGATTCTTAATAATTACTTCCTTGTTTGAGTCTAGCTGTGTTTCAATTTAATTGCGACTCAAGGATTGACTCCCTTCGTCACATGTATTCTTACACATGTACTATGTTGACCAAAGTCAACATATGCCACCTGTACATCAAAAATAATACCTAGCTATCCATATCAGCTTACTACACAGAAGATTGTACCTGGTCCATGTTATCATGCCATAACCATCTAGAATACTTTTTGTCAATCATCAAAACAACAATATGAGTATGTAATAGGGAGTCTCACATAAATGAGATGACGAGCATTGATTTGGGTACCAATATCATATTTTGGATAAATCGATGATTATCTATTTTGATTGATGAATTTTGTGAATATGTGAGCATGGTTCATGATATATTAATTTGGCTTGAGTTCATATATTTCTCACTTTGTAGTGATATATTGATATGGCTTGAGGCTCATATATATTTCTCAATTTATTTTTCTTTCACCTTGTTACTCTCATTTCTAAATGATTCAAAGTTGATTATGACTGTCTGTTCTGAGGTTTGAATCTGATGTAGGATTTTTGTATTGATATTGCATTTCATGCACATTGATACTATGGAAGTGAGAGGATGATTTTCGATAGAGGGTCACCCAGGTATTCATGGTGTAAGGTTTAACCAATATAGACACCATATATGGACCTCGCGAGTCCTTCACGAGCCCCTTTTATTTGACAAAGAAAGTGGGTATATACAACTTTTTGGTTAGTGCATATGCATTTGCATTTCATTCCATCCTCATTACAATCATGTTGATTTTGAATGGTGAAAGTATACAGTGATTATGACAATGAGCTATTTTCTAACCCAACCTTGTTGAGGTGATTGAATGAGTTGGTATTCTAACCTTGATACAACTTGTTAAGCTTTCTATTTATTAGTTGGATTTCAGTTATTTCTTCTATTTTGACTATTTTTGCTCTTGATTGATGAATATAACTGACTTTATAGTTTGATAATTCTGATGGTTTATTGAGAAAGGCAGTAGTGGCACCAACCCTCATCGCTGCTTCATAATAGGGACAATAAATGATATTGTTGAGTAATATGTTTTCCTTTCTCACCCTTACTTTCTACATCTTTATTGTGCCGGATTTGTCTCTAGATGAGTGACAGATGATTTTTCTTTGAGTTGGAGATTATTTGGAGTCTTTGGATGTAGTTTCTTCGTTATCCCGTTGGAGTTGGACTTCTACATCTTTATTTTATATCTTTCATACAGTCTTGTAGCATTTCAAAACTTATATGGATATTCTAAAAGTTTTGTACACTAGATTTTTTTGGATTATATTTTGTATCTTCAGCGCTCTTTATACTATTTTTTCATAAAACAACCAGTTTTTATTTAATTGGTTTTACTTCCACTTCCTGACTAATATAAATATACTTAGAATAATGAATGGGGTTTGCCTACATCAGTAGGTGCCCTCGCAATTTAATGGATTCTTGGATCGTGACAATTTGGTATTTCAATATAGTTCACCAATCTCATGAGTACTGATTAATATCTTGTATTATCTTGTGGATCATTGTGGAGATGTTTGTTACTTATCTTCGATAGGCTATAGGATATTAGGAAACTTATATTCTTTATTTCATTATTGTGCGTATTTGATCTTATCGGATATTATGTCTCTTTATTTCATTTTCTCACATATGGGGAGGACTTATTCTATGGTGGCTAGAGACTAGGAGTCCACACCTACTCGCTGCCAAGGCCATGGCACGCGATAGGGATAGAGGTTGATGTAGGGGCAGGGGATGAGGTACAACACAAGTTAAAGCTAGAGCACAGATAGTTGCTCAGGCTTCTATTAGAACAGAGTATCCTGATGTTGACTATATGCCAGAGGATGATTAGGTTCATGTTGAGGGGGTGGGCCTAGATCAAGAACCATCAAGATTTGTTGCTACTCTGGTAATTCAGAACACTCTTGTTTGTAGGTACAAAGGAGTTGTAAGGAAGCCCAATATTTTTGAGAAAGTTTAACCAAAAGAGACTAAGTTTTGAAACAAAGGTGAATGTTTGTGGATATCTAGAATTCTCTCTTATCCTTGATAGTCATTTACTATACAAACTTCATCACCCCTTATGCGATTGAATTATTGAGGATGCCTTCTGTGAAGAAATGAGATCCATATTATGATAAGAAAAGGGACTAGATTGACAAAAACATAAAGGTACTATTTTCATGAGGTGAATACAAAGAAGAGTTTTGGTATGGTGTGCTTCCCTTGGATACTTGTCACTTGTGTTTGAAAATCGGTTGGTTTAATGAACATTAGTTTTCAAATGAGCTAGAATGATACAAGCATACGGTGGACAGAAAGGAGAAACTTCTCTTTCCACCTAATTCTCCTAATCCTCACCCTTGAATTCCATACACCTATTCTGAAACTCATGGATATGAGAGACAAAAGATCGAGAGGAGCAAGGGAGTGAATCATAGCAACTCTAGAGTGAAAAATAGAGAAGATGTGTGAAGTGAAGTGAGCGATTTTCCACAACACAAATCTAATATTCTTGTTTGCCTTTACCTTTGTAAGGATTCTTGTGTAGATACAATGGCAGCGGATGGAGGAACACAAGTTCCCAACAAGGAGCCTACACTTAAAGATGTGATGAATATGATAGTCTCCTTGAATGAATGGATTGTAGTGTGTTCCAACACTTTGAGGGAAGTTTCACCCCAAGGTAAAGAAAGTCCATTGTTTGAAATTCAAGGTAGAATAGCTAAACTCAACACTTCAAACATTTTGAATGAACAAGTTGGTGATGTGAGTGTGAGTAGTAGCTTGTCTTTGTGTGAATATAATGATTCTTTTTTAATATAATGGCAATGTCTTCGTTGAGAGTATTCATACACTAGTTATCCTACTAATGACCGAAATGATTCTTCTTGGAAGATCGATTTGTGTTCACCTAGTGTTGAGACTTGTTGTTTGATTGATAGTATATTGTCATGTAAAACTTATGTTGATCATTTGTTTGTTATTATGGTCCACTAATTGAGGGATTTTGTGATGTCATTAATGAGCCTAAATTTAGTAATAATTGTGATATAGTTGGTCATTTAGAAAGAGGGGACTCTGTGAGCATAATTTCCACAAACCCAACCAAACATGATATAAATCAATACTAATTTTATTCGATAGACACCTCTGGGGGTTCATTAAGGACTGATTCATTATGTGTTCTTTTCTATGAATATTTAATTGAATACAATAAGCTCGGTACATTGTACTATTATGCAGATCGTGCAAATCAAATATTTCTTTAATAATTCACACAATTTTCACTTTTAATTTCAAGATAAAACCTTTGTTTAGGATTCCCATTGAATTATGTTGTCATTAGATTTGTGGGATATGATATAATAATTTTAGAATAAAATGTGAAATTATTTTATGCTCATTCGGTTGAATATTTTATTTCAAGATACGTATTCTCAAGAACAATCATAGCAAAGTTTATGATTTTATTTTTGTACTACTTTCGATGCGGTATGGCAATCTGAGGAAAACTAATTTCATAATAAAATATTAAAACAACTAAGATGTCCTTCCTCAAGTCATTTCTCCCAAAATCCTTTAAAAATCTAAGACTCATCAGAGTTAACAACAATAATGAATCTATTAATTCTAAAAAAAGTACCTGAGTTGCAGGAAGTCATGGTAAACAGGAGTTTGTAAAACCTCCTTATTCTGATTTTCTGAAACATCATTATTTCGAGACCTAAATTCATACATATATATAGAATAAAGTGTTTAGATCTTAAAAATATGAATTGAGAAACTAGAAAATAGAAATAAAAAATAAATTACATCTTGAACAGAAATCGATGATGATACCTTCAATGATAAGTGAAGTCTCTTCCGAATCTTAAAGCCGAGTACAACATCAAGGATACATTCATCTTATTTATAATACCTGCATAATAAATTTTATTATTATTGTAGATATTTACTTATATTTTACTATATTAATTAATAAAAATATAAATGAGATTGATGAAATTCACTTTGCACCACTCCGAATTGAAAACAGATTTACGAAATACACTAATTGTTTGCTAATAGTTTCAATACTTCAACTGTAAGACTTAATTATTTATTTATAATATATGAAAGGGATAAAATACCCTACTAATTTACTAAATTATTCCACTTTATACTTTGTTATATCACTTGACTAGTTTTACCCTTGTCGCTATGAAAATTTACCTCAAATTGATGTTTTCCCTCAATTTAGTCAAAATTACCCAATTTTATTGAAAATTACCCATTTTTAATGGATCCCCATTTAATCCCGACCCGTGACCCACTAGAACAAAACCAAATTGAAATAAGATAAAATGGCCCCTTTTTTAAAAAATAATAATAAAGGCGTTCAATCGATTCGAGAGAGAACTGCGAATGTTGTCTTCTCCTCACCTCACATTCATCCGAGATTCTTCATTCAAAAACTATAAAGTTGCAATTTTTCTTCGTAAGTGTAACATCTCAAAAGTTTCTAAGATCAGACCTGAGAGTTGAAATGGAGAAAGCAAGAAAATCTGCACCAGGTCACAGAATGAGTCGTCAAATGACTCGTCGTTTACCTAATGAGTCTTAAGTGACTCTTCATTTGTCTAATGAGTCGGCAAATGATTTGTCATTTGAAAAGATCAAAATTCCTCCTAGTGAGTCGCAAGTGACTCATAGTTTGATCTAATGAGTCGTCAAATGACTTGTCATTTGTAAAGATCAGAATGTATCCCAATGAGTCATCAAGTGACTCATCGTTTGACCCAACGGGTCATCAAATAACTCATCATTTGGGAAAATGCAATTTTTCAGACATTCATGGCGGATTAAGGAAATGACTTGTTATTTTACCTAATGATTCATTCAGTGACCCATAATTTGAGCAGCAGTGGGAAAGTGGGGAATTCAAGTACTTCACAGAATAAGAAAATGACTCATCATTTGCCTAATGAGTCGTCAAATGACTCGTCGTTTCTGGCAGTATGGAATTTCCTTTCGAATCATTAAGGGTATTTTCATAATTGCTAAGATCCTAAGTCCTAAATTATGTCATATTAAGCTTGGGAAAGGGGTGTTTTAAGAGGGATATTCACCCTAGAACCTTCATTCTACTCTCAACACCCGAATTAGAAGAGAAAATTCCCTCAAGGCTCTCAAGAGGAAAGTTAGGGTTCATCATCTTCATCTTCTTCAAATCTTCTTGAGTCTCAAGCTAAGTCAAGAAATCAGTGAATCAAAGTATGCAGGATTCGTCAATGCGGGGTTCCTCCACCCTCATTCTCCTTCTCAAATTGAAATCTTGATCTCCCATTCCCCATGTCGTAAACTTCAAATTTTAGGGTTTTATTGGATATTGTTGAATTTCTCCATGATTCTCCTATGGATTTAGCTATATTGATAAAATTGATGATTCCCATGATTAGGGTTTTGTATTTCTATCAAGTCTTCCATAAGATTACTATCAAACATGATTATGTACTTCTAGTGTTAAATTCCTTATCTATTGAAATCCCTTGATTTTCTTATGATATCAACTTCAAGTTTTAAGTTATGTATTATGATCATGATGTATGATTTTTACAAGAACCATTCATGAATTTATGTATTTCAGGTATGATGATTTTCTCAAGTATGTATAGCTTTTACAAGTATCATATTTATATTTATGGCCGACTCATGAGTCTTTTTCATGGCTAGTTCACGAATTTCAAGAATGTTTATGTATTCTATGATTTTAACTAGCCCATGTACTTTAAGATTGCTTCATGATTTCAATACAAGCCATGTGCATATTTTTGAGAGTATTATCTAGCACCTAGTAGACAAAGGGTTTGAGGAACCCAAGCCTCAGAACTAAGTGCTAGTGTAGGACTATACTCAGGTTTACCTTACTGGGTCTCTTTAGTGATCACACCAGGTCATTGTCCCTTGCCTTGCAAGATTGGGGCAACTCTGCCCACTTGAGCGAGATAGTTGGGCATCATGTAAGCTATCTCATGATAGTGTCGGTTATGATGAATCCTTTCACTATTCCTTATGATTTTATGCATGTCATATTTATGGTACATTAGCTCAATTTCTATTTCACTTACGAATATATTTATGACTAGTTTATGAATTATTTTGAAAGCTCTAAGCCCTCATGTTCAAATTATGATTATTAATTCATATTTGAAATGTCCTACTGTCATGAAATGTTTATGCATTTTAATAGTATGTTTTTACTTAACTCACATACTCAGTATGTTCAAAGTACTGGCCGCATACTCTACACTATGTCATTTCATGATATAGGTTCAGGCGATCAGCCTCAACCACGTCGTTAGTCCTGCTCCCTATTAATTTAGCTTAGCCCTGTGTTGATGAGTCCTCATCTACAGAGGACATTCTTTTAGTCATGTTATTTTATCAGTTTAGTTTCAAACTTGGAGTTAGCTAGGGACTTGTCCCAGCATCTCATCAAATAGTAGAGGCTTTTCAGACATAGACTGGTATGTTCAGCTTTTGGCTCGGTGTTGTGATGTTAACACTTTTGTTACATTTTATAATATTTAGAATTCTTCATATTCATCTTTACGTTTTAAGTTCTTTTATTTATGCTCTTGATTTTCTATGCATATGCCATAGGTTAGCTTGGAGCCATTGTGGTTCTAGGTCCCCTGTCTTGATTTGGGTTCCATGCTCGGGTTGTGAAAAACTTGGTGTCAGAGGAAAGGTTTAGGTGTGTACTAGGGTATTTTAAAGCCACGTCAATTAGAGTATTTTTCATGGGTATGAAACGTGCCACACTTATGAGAAAGCGGCTACAAGGAATTTTTAGAAAACTCTCTTTCTTCATGATTCTTATCGTGCGTAGAGTGTGAAACTCTAAAATTTCCTCTCCTAACTCGTGCTTTAAAAGTTAGCAGACAATGCCTCCCAGAAGAAACATTGGAAAAGGAAATAGTAACGGGGATGCACCAGCCCCACCAACTCCAGTAGGCCCCCTTAGTGGGAAAGTAACGGATGTGGAGCTCGGGGCTACTTTCAGAGTGTTAATACGGGCCTTGACCACTCAGCTTAACCAGCAGGTAGTCGCACTTATGAATTCCAGTAGAGATACCACAGTCACTAGGGTTTGAGACTTCATCAAGAAGAGTCTACCTCAGATACAATTCGAAGGCAGGTGGCAGGTTTAAGGAAAGAGCAAGGGAGTACAAGAGGGCCAGAACTGGAAATTTGAGTTTTCCCAGCAAAGGTCAGGTGGTGGCAATCACCTACAGCTCTAAGAGAGAGCATTGGCTCCAGAACCTTCGTCAATCTATATCCCATTACCCGAAGTTGAAGGGAAAGAAATTCTTACCCTAAGGTTTGGGAGAGTAGATCCAGGGTATGGGAGATTTCATACCCGAGCTGCAAGAGATGTGGGAAGAACCACATAGAAAAGTGCTTGATAGGTTTAGATGCTTGCTTCTTGTTTGGCAAGCCCGGTCATAAGCTCAGAGATTGCCCAACAGTCAAGTGGGGGGATGGTGGAGCCCCAGCCATCTCTTCGGTACCTTCGATAGCTTGTCCACCTCAATAGGGTGCATCAGCTGGTGTAGGTAAAGGACAATTCCAGGATTGGGAGAGCTTTCCAGAAACAGTCAAAGGTATGTCATAAGCCTTTCAAGTTGATCCTCGCTCGTTGTTACACTCAGGATTCACAGTATAAGGTATAAGGTCCCTTTTTTAGCATCCTAGTATGGATTTGTCCATATATGGTAGGAAATTCTTATAGGTGTAAATCCTTCAGGGATAACCCTAGGGGTGAATAGAAAGTTAGGAATTAGTGAGGTAGCCTAGACTTAAGAGAATATTCAAGAGCCTTAGAATCATGGTCTTAAGCTAAGGGGGAGATGATAAGTTGAAGAGTCAAGTCAAGTCTTGAGTGCTCCAATAGGGAAGAACTAGGTATAGCAGCTTTGGGATGTCAATCCTTCCTATTCAGATATTTCCTTTATGTTTTATTCAACGCTACATTCTACTCAAGCTTATGTTCGGACTCCTGGAATTATAGATAACCACTTCAAACAGTGATCCCGGTCTTAATCCCTGAATCCATAAGTCTCATCTTCAAGTCATAAAACTCGCTGTGTATGTAAACTCATATCTTTCAACATGCTTATCTCTATAAACTCAGTCCTTAGAATTTTCCCTAGCGGCTCATAAGATCGTGCTATATCAGGCATATGCACAGCTTAGATTTCTTGAATGATTCGTGCTCACGATTTTCTTACTCTAAGCCCTACGAATGTTCCCCTATGATGGAAATGATGGTTACAACGTGTACGTTTAGGATAACTCTCTATTCCTTCCATACGTTAGCTATAAGGATCCATGTGATAACCATAAATGATAAGCTTGAATGAGGTAGTGATGTATATGTAGACAATAGTATGGTGTGACTAGTGACTCTTGATTAGAGCTCGAACTTGTGTGACTTTCTTGTCAAGGAGGGAAGTAATGTTCTTGGTGTATAACTCTAGGTTGCTGGAGGAGTGGTCAAGTTAGGCTTGAACGTAGTTGAGGCATGCCATTGGACATAAGGCTTGGTAGGAGTACGTAATGGAGTGGTAGAAGATGGTAAGGGAGTGGTGGAGGTGGAGTAGTACATTTTATGAAAAGTCCTTGGTGATATCGGGGAAGAGGAGTCATGACCGACTCCACCTGTTTGGCTATGGTGATAGAAATGAGTAGAAAAAGAGTTTCTATTCCTTGATTCAAGGGCCATCAAGCGATTTTCCGTGTTATCGAACCTTCCATCCATGCGGGAAAGCATGTGCATCACATCAAGTAAGGTGAATTCCCCGGTTGGCACCCGAGTCTCCTCATCGGCCATTGTACCTATGAAAGACACAAAAACAAAGCGAGCAAACTCACTAAGTTAGTGAATAGAATTCACACTCGCCCAAGGAAAGCTCACCTTAGATGCTTCAAAATTGTCACGGCCAAAGATTGTAGCTTGTGTAATTCGTTGGGTGTCAAGTGGCCAAGCTCAACTTGAGGTCTAGAATGGATTATTGTTGACTCGATGAAGAAAGGCTTTCATGACCCGAGTCTATACCCTGGACGAGACATGGTACTTGGAGTCAAAAGTAACCCAAAGCCAACCCATGGTCTATCATAACACTGGTACGTTAAGTAAACACAAGCAGAAGCTTTAAATAAATGAGATCATTTATGAATACTGATTTGACAAAAGTTCATACATCTGAAAACAATACGAAATATCTGAGTCTATGTCTGAAAGACATCTACCAATGATGAGTTGCTGGGACAAGCCCCCAATTAACTCTAAAGTCTTAACTGAAAAATAAATATCGTCCTCAAAAGATGAGGATTCACCAAAAGCTGCTGCTGGTATCATCTGAGGAAAATCTACTAACGGTGCTGGGGCTAGAACCAGTGCATGAATCATGATATGATACAACATAGAAGGTATGTGTCATACTTTGAATGTACTGAGTAAGCGATGGATATAATAAACATAAAAGAGCAAGTAACTGAACTGAGATGACATGAAATGGCCAACTGAAATGCTGAAAACTGTACAACTGAAATATAACTGATATGGTCAATAAAGACCCTGGCTGGTGGTCATAAACATGTCCTGAATCTGAAATACTGAGCTGAGCTAAACTTAATAGAACTGACTAGTGGGAGAGTCTATAACTGACATATAACCATGTGAGCTAGATGTGGAGTTCGATGTATACGCCCCATCAATAGGGCCTAATATACCTTGCTAGGGTATAAAGGCATGAACTGGGTGATTACAAATTTGGGGCCACAGGGCCAATAAAATAATCTATGGTGGAAACATAGTTCTAGGAACCTGAGTGCGCTGGAACCCCGATCCGCTCAGTGCTAAGTCCTACTCCCATTGGATAGTCCTAATCTAACTACTAATTAAGCTGGTAGCTTGAAACTGGGGTCCAAGACTAAAACAGGGATATTTATCTAAAAGTATCCTGAGAGTCTTATCGAACTAAATTCTGTAACTGGTGTTCTAAGACTGGCAAGAGCTGCTTATCTGGAAGTGTCGTAGCTGTCTGCAGAACAAACTGAAGCTGAAGCTGGTGGTTCTAAGACTGGTCAGAGCTGCTTATCTGGAAGCTTCATAACTGTCTAAAGAATAAACTGATATCTGATAATTGATAACTTATATCTGGGAGGCATTATTGACACCTCAAGAAAAGACTATAGTCAAATTGATCAACTGACACTTCTGAGAATACTAAGAATGCTAATATTCTAACTGAAACTGGACTAGCATGCAACTGACTGAGATTTCAAATGATATTAATAACATGGGAATCTTAGCACTGATAGAATCAAGCAAGGTGAATAACTAATCAACTACACCAGACTTTAATTACTGTATTCAAAAGCTAGGGCTAAAACCATCTTTATAGTAACAAGCATCAACATGATCACTAGGTAGTAAAAATATAGTAACAATTAACCTAAACAATATTCCACATGATATAGATGGAATCTGACTGAATATTTATTCACATTCAAAAACTCAGGGCCTAGAACTGATAAGAAATTTTGGATGGATCTTGTGGCACAAGGGAAGGACAATTCCTTGCTAAATTCTCACATACCTCGTGAAGGATTCCTGAGAACATCCTTGAGAAATTCTTAGAAGAAGAAGTCGAAACCCTTTCCCTGCTCTGTGCTTCCTGACTGAGATTCTACGTTCCGACTTCTGAGGGAATGAGAGGAATGAAGTATAAACATCGATTACCCCTATAAATCTCTTGAATATAACCCGAAACAACGTAGTTTAGGGATTAAAAAGGTGAGAAGTTACTAAAATAACCCGAAAGAAGATCTGGAAAACTGCCCGACAGGGACCAACAGGTCACACAATGAGTCATTGGTTGATACCACGACTCATTGGGACCAGTCATTGGTCTTGGGCCTGGATTTTTGGCTTACTGGAACTTGGCAACGAGGGGGACCATGACTCGTTGGATGAACCAATGGGTGGTTGATACCTCCCGTGGCCACTAGCAGGAATTCGAGAAAAAACACTGGACCCCCTCTCTAACAGGTGACACCATGACTCATTGGTTGAGAAAATGAGTCATTGTCACCTCTCGTCCCGGCTACTAGAAATACTGGAGAAATTTTGGGGCTTAACACTACGGGTGGACACAACAACTCGTCGTGTGATGCAATAGGTCGTTGTCACTAGAAGAGATCATCAACAACAAGCTGGAGATGTAACTAATGAGCCAGCTCACGAGTCCTTACATCAGACGACGACTCATTGTTTGACTCATGGGTTCCTGGAAAGGGTCAACTGATTCCCGAGCTAGGAAGGTAATGAGTGACAGGACGACTCGTTGGTTCTTGGAGTAAAACTGGAAGGGATGACCACGACCTAGACAATGAGTCGTTACTGCTGACAACACTCGTTTTCTTGATCGTTCTGAGAAAACTTTTCTGGTTTTCCCCTGGTTTTTCATGCAAGGTTTTAATTTAACCTAGGAAACTTTTGGGGTGTTACAAAGGCTCAAGTTAACATGAAGGAATCAAGACAATTCAACGAGAATAAAGAAAAAAATATAGAAGAAGAAGCAGAAAAAATTGGACTAAAAAAACTAAGTAACAAAAAGTAGGTGAAGTACTTAATGTTAGTAATTTTTGGGAATTAAATAGATGAAAAAAAAGATTAAGAACTAATTAAAAAATGAATCAAATGTGTTAATTAAATGTTAATTAGTGTAGAAATCGAAAGAAAAATGAGTTTGGAAGAAGAAACGTGATGTTTGGACACTAGAAAAATTTTGGGGTACAAAAAGTCCCAACACTTGAAAAAGTTTTGGCCAAAAGCCAAATACCTGCTCTCTGAAACAGTGTTGCATGCGCCTCACGCGCTACTAGGGAAGGGAACGCAACTGTGTGCTGAGCTGGCTGCTGGGTGTCACCCACGTGGCGCTGACTAGCACCAACTGCTGATGTGGCTTCCACGTGGATTTTTAAGTTTTTTTTTAATATTTGGAAAATTAGATTTTTTTTAACTAGTAATTTCAACAAGAGGACCCACTAACACCTTTACACCAAATATAGAGGCAAGAAATGGATTAAAAGTACCTTTGGGTCTTCTTCTTCACCTTGAACATATGAAGATCTTCAAGAACACCAAGAACATGAAGAACAAAACCCTTGATTAGAACTTCTCCAAATCACTTCAAAATTTAGGATTTTCCTCCCCTTGATGTAGAGAACAAACTCCAATAAAAATTAAGCCACAAAGCAACCTCAATCAACAAGACCCAGATGCAATTTTCTTCAAGTCTCCAAGATCCAAGGTTTTCAAAAGGATAGTGACATCCAAAATGCAAATTTCAACAAGAACCTAAAATATAGATTAAAAAAACACTTGGGAACAAGAATCTAGTGTCAAAAACAACAAATTAAACAAAAAGATTATGAATTTTTTGAATTTTGAGGAATTTCAATTTTTTTAGTTTAATACCTAAATTTCAAGATTAGTATTGTAAGAACAACCCTAATTCTAGCTCTAGGTACAAAATAATACAAGAAATTAAAGAAAGATACAAAACTAGACATTAAGTGATTGCAATTAGCAACCCTTCTGAAAAGGCACAAGGACCTCCAACTCTCAAATCAAGAAACACCTAGTTCTTAAGAAGACCTCAAGGGAGATGATTCCCTTGCAACCCTCCTCTCTACACAATTAATAATCTAAAGCTAAACAAAAGCTTAACAATCTACTACACTCAAAATATTCTTTGTTCAAACTCATGAAAAATCTACCATAAAAATTAAAAGAACTCCTATTTACACTAAGTAAAGAAAAGGAGAGACTATTACAAAATGAGCAAGGGCCTTGTTTGGATGGTCCTCCTTTTTCCTTGAAAGTCAAGATTGGCCAATTTAACTTCTAGCCACTTTCTTCACTCCTTTAGCCATCTTGTGTTTCTTCTTCTTCCCAAGCTGCGATCCAAATATGAAATCCTTTGGATGTCTCCCACATGCACTCAAGTTCCTCCTTTTTCATGAAGAGGTCTTGTAGATCTTGAAGATCCCTAGCTTTGCTCCTTGTGAATGATCTTGAAGGAACATGGATTGCATCACAGAAAATAGTCTCTTCTTCTGGGCCTCCAAAACAATTGGCTAAGTCTCACAGGAATCACCAGGACGCGGTAAAATCCATCGCGATGGTCAGTTCACAGGGTGAAACATAAATGGACTCAAGAAATTCTCCTAAACCAAGGACCAGGGAGATTTCATCGCGATGTGGTGCCCAAAGTGGTAAAATCCACCGTGATGGCTAGCATGTTGTGGTGGCATATGAGACGGATGATAAAATTGGTTAATGCAAGAGACATCATAATAGTGTGCCGAGATGACCAATCCGGTAGAAGTTATCACGCTGGCTAGCATTATGTGATGAAAGATGGACCGATGTCCACTTTCTAGCAGAGTCTAAATTTGACTTGGAGAGTTTATTTGAAGGTTTTTTCAACTTTATAAATAGACCCTAAGGTCATTTTTGGAAGGGTTCAAACGCATTTTTCAAGGAATAGCACTTGGAGCATACAGAGCCACAAACTCTTTTGATTTTTATTTCTTTTCTTCTTCATTAGACGTTTATATGCATAATGACTTTGACTTTTTCTATGAATAGGAGCATCCAATGCCCTTGTTCTAGGGTTATGGTAGATGCATTATTGTTGTTGTATGATATTGATTTGATTTGTTAAGATATTTATCATCGAGATAAGAATTATATGGTTATTTATCTAATCTTGAGCGTAATTTTTGTATTGCTTCATGACCAATAGAGCACATCTATGAACCCTAGATTGGACTCGAGAGTGGAAGTCTAGGGAATGCAATAAGGTTAAGTAGAGCATGATCTCTACCTCGTATAAGAGACTGATTTGTGGCTAGGATTGAGATACACCTAATTGTCTTACTTGGTTAATGCATGAATAATTTATAATCATTTTTGTCACATTCCTAATCATCAAGAGATAGGCGCGGTAGCGAGGGAATATATTAGAGGTATATGAGCTCAATAAAGCCTAGTCAAAATAATTTTTGTTAACCAATAACTCCATAGAAAATCAAAGTCAAGTCAAGTGAATACACAATATGAATGTTAGCAAAGCCACAACCCTAAAATATCATTTCCAATTGTATTAAATAATGACATCCCTATAATTGATAGTGATAATTATTAGAAAGTGTGACAAATGTAAAAACTATGCCCGAGTTGTACATCAACCGACAAAAATTCTATATCCTGTCACGTCCCCAGGCCCTTTAGAAATGTGAGGGATGGACATTGTTGGCTCATTGCCACTAGCTCTAGGACATGTAAAATGTCTTTTGATTATGACTAACTATTTTTCCACGTGGATTGAATTAGTAGATTGAGATATATGACCTGTTTAGTTATATTTCATACTTTTAATGATATAGTTGTCTAACTCTTGCTCGGTCGGCCTATGATGTCAGCTAAGTACATGTTCTATCATACTCATTCTACTCTTGATTCATATTTCAAAGTAGATTCTAGTACTATCAGGCCTTGTTGATTCGCTATTTGAGGCTATGCATTCTAAAAACTTTGGTGAGCTACTCAGCGTTCAAAGTGATGTCGGGTTTCTTCTATCCTTATTATCCCGTCTTTTTCTTTTATTTCAAATAGTCTTGTAGTTGTAAAAAGTTATTTTGAAACTTATAAACTGTTGTACTGGTAACACTAGATCTTTGGTATATTTTGCTAGTTCTGTATTTCTATTAATACATACAAAAACTTGACTATAAGATATTACTTTTGCTATTTCTACTACTTTCGTACGTGTATTTTCATATTTGTTTAGTTTGAGGGGTTTGCTTAAAGGGTTGGTACCATCATGACCTCAAAATTTTGGATTATGAAAATTACTTAACAAGGTCAACTATGTCTCCCTTGGCGTTAGAAGGAGTGTGAGGATGGGGATGATGTCAGAAAGTGCCTATCACTAGCTTTAGAAATTCAGTTGGAGCTCAAATGCTAACTGATAATGAAAATAACGAGGAAATCTAGGTGAATGTTACTCCAATAACTGGGGGATCCGACGAGAACTCAAGATGATATAAGAAATTAAAGAAAGATAGATAACCAAACATAAAGTAATTGGAATTAACAATCCTTGTGAAAAGGCACAAGGACCTCCAACTCTCAAATCAAGAAACACCTAGTTCTTATGAAGACCTCAAGGGAGATGATTCCCTTGTAACCCTCCTCTCTACACAATTAAAATCTAAATCTAAACAAAAGCTTAACAATCTACTATACTCAAAATATTATTTGTTCAAAGTCATGAGAAATATACAATGAAAATTAAAAGAGCTCCTATTTATACTAAGTAAGAAAAAGGAGAGACTATGACAAATATACCCTTAATGAGCAAGGGCCTTGTTGGATGGTCCTCCTTTTTCCTTGAAAGTCAATATTAGCCAATTTCACTTCTAGCCACTTTCATCACTCCTTTGTACATCTTCTATTCCTTCTTCTTCACAAGCTACGATCCAAACATGGAATCCTTTGGACGTCTCTCATATGCACTCAAGTGCTTCCTTTTTCATGAAGAGGCCTTGTAGATCTTGAAGCTTCCTAGCTTGGCTCCTTATAAAAGGTCTTGAAGGAACATGATTGCATCATTCTACCCTTCTTAAAAAGAATTTTTCCTCAAATTCAATGGGTCATCATCACGCATCACCATAGGGGAAAGGTCAAACATATTGAATGTGTTATGCACATGATAATCAAGAGGAAGATACCCCTTGTAAGCATTATCATTCAACCTTTCAAGAACTTCAAATGGATCATCTCCTCTAGGCATGAGCTTGGTCTTTCTTTTGTTGGAAAACCTTTCCTTGCAGAAATGGACCCAAACCCAATCACCCAGTTCAAAGATATCTCTTTTGCGGTCCTTGTTAGCTTTTTTGGCCATCTCCTGATTTTTCTTCTCAATTTGGAGACACACCTTCTTATGCAAGGCTTTCATGGCCTCAGCTCTTTTGTTTCCATCTATGCTCAACACAATGTCTTGAGACAAAGGGGTTAGATCAAGGGGAATAAGGGGGTTAATATTATAAGCAACCTCACATAGAGACATGCCAATAATATTATGAATCACACGATTATAAGCAAATTCAACTAGAGGAAATTGATCATCCCAAGATGTGACTTTACCTTTAACCATGGCCTGAAGCATAGAACCTAGAGTCTTATTCACAACCTCGGTTTGGCCATCGGTTTGTGGGTGACATGATGTGGAAAACAACAACCTAGTATCAAGTTGGCCCCACAATTCCTTCCAAAAGTGGCTAAGGAACTTTGGGTCCCTATCACTCACTATGGTTTTAGGAATGCCATGCAATTCAACCACATGTTTAACAAACAAGGATGCAACATGAGGAGCTTCATCATATTTATGACATGCAATAAAATGAGCCATCTTTGAAAATTGGTCAACAACTATAAAAATGCTATCCCTACCACTTCTAGTCCTCGACAATCCCAACACGATGTCCATAGAAACGTCAAGCCAAGGCCTTTGGGGTGTGGGAAGAGGGGTATACCAATCATGGGGAAGTAGTCTAGATTTAGCACTACGACATTCAACACATTGACAACAAAGTTTAGCAACATCACTATGAATCTTAGGCCAATAAAATTGTTCTTCAAGAATTACCAAGGTTTTATCAAAGCTAAAATGGCCCATCAAACCCCTATCATGTGCCTATCTCACAAGGAATTCCCTCCAAGAGCTCATTGGCACACATAAATGTTTGTTTTTGAACAAGTAACCATCAAATCTAGCAGAAGAGGTTGGGGGTTTATCCTAAGCCCATGGTCCCTTTCCCATGCTTCACAATCTTTGATGATTTGAGAAAATCTGGAGTCTTCGTGATATAAAAACTTTCAGCTTTCAAAACCCATTAATTTGGAAGTCAAAGTAGTAACCAAAATATGCTTCCTAGACAAGGCATCCACCACCACATTATCCTTTCCCTTTTTGTATTGGATTACATAAGGGAAAGTTTCAAGGAATTCAACCCATTTGGCATGCCTCTTGTTCAACTTTCCTTGGGCCTTAAGATGTTTTAAGGGCTCATGACTGGTCCTAATGACACATTCTTTATGCCACAAGTAATATTGCCAATTACCCAGAGCTCGAACAAAGCATAAAGCTCAAGATCATCGGTGGAATAATTCAAGGTCGCACCTTTGAGCTTTTCACTAAAATAAGTAATGAGTTTCAAATCTTGCATCAAAACGGTACCAATGCCCACTTTAGTAGCATCACATTCAATTTCAAAAGTCTCATCAACGTTGGGCAATTGCAACAATGCGGAGCTAAGAATTTATTTCAAAGTTTCAAAGGATCTTGCTTACTCCTCACCGCAAATAAAACGCACATCCTAGATTACCTTGGTCAAGGGAGCGGTTATGGTGCTAAAACCCTTAACAAACCACCTATAGAAACTATCTAATCCATGAAAACTACGAACATCACCAATGAATGTAGGAGTTGGCCAACTTCTAATAGTGTCAATTTTGGATTCATCAACCTCAACGCTCCTTGAACTCATAAGGAAACTCAAGAAAACAACTTCATCAACACCAAAAGAGCATTTATCAACATTAGCATAAAGTTGTTCACTTCTAAGCACATCAAAGACAAATCTCAAATGATCAACATGTTCATCCATGGTCTTGCCATAAACCAATACATCATCAAAATATACAACCACAAATCTACCAATAAAAGGCTCCATCACATGATTCATCAGGCGCATGAAAGTACTAGGAGCATTAGTGAGACCAAAAGGCATCACTAACAATTTATATAGACCAAATTTAGTCTTGAACGCGATTTTTCATCGTCCCCGGGTTTTATCCGGATTCGAGGGTAACCGCTCCTAAGATCAATCTTGGATAATATGAAAGAACCATTCAACTCATATAACATGTCATCAAGTCTGGGAACGGGATGGCGATACTTTACCATGATTTTATTGACGGTGCGACGATAAACGCACCTCCTCCATGTGCCATCTTTCTTTAGCACCAAGATCACGGGAACTGCACACAGGCTCATGCTTTCTCTCAGCACCCCTTTTTCAAGGAGTGCATCCACTTTCTTTTGAAGTTCTTTGGTTTCCACCAAATTGGATCGATAAGACGATTTGTTTGGCAATTGTGACCCCGGGATGAAGTCAATTTGATGCTCAATACCCCATAAGGGAGGCAATCCCTTTGGGAGTTCCAATAGAAACACATCAACATAATCCTACAAAAGAGAAGAGATAGGACTAGACAAAGAAGGGGTTAGATCGTTAGTAACCAAAGAATAGTCTCTATACATGAGAAGGACCATAGTTTGCCTCTCCGCCAACTCCTTCCTAACCTCCTTGATACTTGTCAAGAGAGACACCTTTGCTTTTGCCATAGGGAGTACCTCTCTTTAACTCTCATGTCTAGCACCAACTTCGCTACTACCCACAACACCCTTGGATTTCTCCTTCAACACCTTCATTTTGAGGTACATATCACTCATTGGCAATGGAGTCAAGTGGTAGAGAACATGTTTGTTCCCCTCATGTACAAAGGAATATCGATTGGTTCTATCATCATAATGAGTAGCTCTATCATATTGCCAAGGTCGCCCAAGTAGCAAATGGCACACTTGAATAAGCACCACATCACAAAGAATCTCATCTTCGTATGTACCAATCTTGAATTTGTTCACAACATGGCGATGGCAAAAAATCTCATCTTCGTATGTACCAATCTTGAATTTGTTCACAACATGGCGATGGACCCTCAATTTCCCAAGCTCACTTAACCATTGAGTTTTGTATGGAGAAAAGTGTTTGGTGGTGGGAAGGTGAAGAAAGTCTACCAAAGAAGAACATTCCACATTGGTACAACTACCACCATCAACAACCAAGGAGCACACATTCCCTTTAATGAGACATTTAGAATGGATAGATTTTTCCTTTGACTAGGGCCATCCATAGCCTTACTTATCATGGCACGGCGCACTACATAATTTAGAACAGTGAGCTCTCCTTCTTGAGGCATATCATTGAGTACCAAGACCCACTTGGTTAGTCCACAAGGAACACCAACATCATCACCATCCCCATACTCCTCATCAACTATAACATAACCCTCCACTTCTGGTTCATCAATGTCAACCCTCTCAACAACATCAACATTATCATAACAATAAAGACCATTGGCCAGCACAACAAATGCCCTATGACTGGGGCACTCACTAATCTTATGACCAAAACCTTGACATTTGTGATGTTTAAGAGGGCGAGAAGTATTACCTTCTTCGTTTAGAGGAAGAATGGTAGTAGGCCGCTCCAATCGATTGCTTTTGATAAAGTGCTTCTTGACATCTTTCATGGAACCCTTGTCCTTTTTCCAATTGGAATAAGAAGTGCCACAAACTTTGTTGTAGTTCCAAGTACTTTTGAAACCCCTTGATTTTTTAAACTTCTTCTCTTATATCCCATCTCTATCTCAATAGCTGCCTCAAGATTCTCATCCATATCATGATAGTGGTGAAGCCTCATGCGGGAAGCAATCTCGTTTCTCAACCCGGATCTAAATTGAGTCATAGCATTCAAAGGATCTTCATCAAAATCAATCCGCATCTTCAAGAGTTGAAACTCATCATAGTATTACTCTATACTTTTGGTGTCTTGTTGTAAAGTGTAGATCTTCTTTAGTTTCTCTTAGAAATACCTCTTAGAAATATACTTCTGCCTCAAAATTTCTCTCAACTCTTCCCAAGGTGGTGTGGGAGACAAATAAACCGTGAATCCTTCATGTCTTAACTTGAGTTTCCCACCATGTGAAAGTAAAGCCCTCAAATTGAGCAATGGCATTAGGCGCCTTCTGGATATCAAACATCTCATTTTTCAAAAAGATCCTATCACATTGCATCAGCCAATCAAGAAAGACATTCAGGTTGCTTTCACCTTTGAAGGAAGGACGAGTCACTTTGATGGAGTTGATACTCATTTCCTGACCTCCATTATTGCTATTGAAATAATGAACCCCATAAGGATCCTCAACATAGAACTCATCATGATAGCACCTACCATGTTGACCATCTCTTCGATAATTACCCTCATTTCTATCCATATAACGGATAGGACCATGTCGACCTTCTCTTCCACGGTGAGGACTTTGAAAGTTCATGTGTGGCCCTCTCACATGTGTGTGGTAATCATTGGGAACATCATCAAACTCCTCTTGGAACTCACCATCCAAAGGTTGGGCATTGCGGACTGGATGAACATTTCTAATTGGAAGGCGAGTATTTGGTGGAGGAAAAAGTATATGTGGGTATGGTGGAGGAACATATGGTGGTGGTGGAGGAACATAGGGTTATGGTGGAGGAACATAAGGTTGAGTAGGAGTAGGTAATGGAGTAGTAGAAGATGGTAAGGGAGTGATGGAGATGGAGTAGCACATTCTATGAAAAGTCCTTAGTAATATCAGGGAAGAGGAGTCATGACAGACTCCACTTGTTTGGCCATGATGATAGAAAGGAGTAGAAAAAAGAGTATCTATTCCTTGATTCAAGGGCCATGAAGCGATTTTCCATGTTATCGAACCTCCCATCCATGCGGGAAAGCATGTGCATCACATAAAGTAAGATGGATTCGCTGGTGTGTGCCTGAGTCTCCTCATCTTTATTGTCCATCGTACCTATGGAAGACACCAAAACCTAGAAAGCAAACTCGTTAAGTTAGTGAAAAGAATTCACACTTGCTCAAGGAAAGCTCACCTCAGAAGCCTGACAATTGTCACGGACAAAGATTGTAGCTTATGTAATTCATTGAGTGTCAAGTGGCCAAGCTCAACTTGAGGTCTAGAATGGATTCTTGTTGACTCGATGAAGAAAGGCTCAAGCTAACGTGAGGAAATCAAGAAAGTTCAATGAGAATAAAGAAAAAAAATGTAGAAGAAGAAGCACGAAAAAATTGGACCAATAAAAACTAAGTAACAAAAAGTAGGTGAAGTATTAATGTTAGTAGTTTTTGGGAGTTTGGAAGAAGAACCATGAAGTTTGGACACTTAAAAAAAAATTTCGGTCCAAAAAGTCCCAACACATAGAAAAATTTTGGCCGAAAGCCAAAAACCTGCTCTCTGAAACTGTGTTGCACGCACCTCACACGCGATTGGGGAAGGGAATACAACTATGTACTGCGCTGGCTACTGAGTGTCACCTGGTTGTTGCTGTGTTGGCGCTAACTGGTATGAGCTGCTGACATGGCGTCCACATGAAATTTTATAAAAAAAATTTATTTTTGGCAAATTAGATTTTTTTAAACTAGTAATTTCCACAAGAAGGACCCACTGACACCTTTACACCAAATTGAAGGGAAGAAATGGATTAAAAGAAACTTTGGATCTTCTTTTTCACCTTAAAGATACGAAGATCTTCAAGAATACCAAGAATATAAGGAACAAAACCATTGATCAAAACTTCTCCAAAACACTTAAAAATTTAGGATTTTCCTCCCCTTGATGTAGAGAACAAACCCCAATTAAAATTAAGCCACAAAGCAACCTCAATCAACAAGACCCAAATGCAATTTTCTTCAAGTCTCGAAGCTCCAAGGTCTTCAATGGGTGAGTGACATCCAAAACTCAAATTTCAAGAAGAACCTAAAATCCAGATATAAAAAACACTAGGGAGCAGGAATCTAGTGTCAAAAGCAACAAATTAAACAAAAAAAAATTACGGATTTTTTGAATTTTGAGGAATTTCAATTTTTTTTATTTAATGCCTAAATCCCAAAATTAGTATTGTAAGAACAATCTTTATTCTAGCTCTAGTACTAAATGATACAAGAAATTAAAGAAAAATAGATAACTAGATATAAAGTTATTGGAATTAGCAACCCTTATGAAAAGGCACAAGGACCTCCAACTCTCAAATCAAGAAGCACCTAGGTTTTAAGAAGACCTCAAGGGAGATGATTTTCTTGAAACCCTCCTCTCTACACAATTAACAATCTAAAGCTAAAGAAAAGCTTAGCAATCTACTACACTCAAAATTTTCTTTGTTCAAAGTCGTGAAAAATCTACCATGAAAATTAAAAGAAATCTTTACTAAGTAAGGAAAAGGAAAGACTATTATAAATGTATCTTTAATGACTAAGGGACTTATTTGGATGGTCCTCCTTTTTCCTTGAAAGTCAAGATTAGCCAATTTCACTTTTAGCCACTTTCTTCCTTCCTTTGACCATATTGTGTTCCTTCTTCTTCCCAAGCTACGATCTAAACATGGAATCCTTTATACGTCTCCCACATGCACTCAAGTTCCTCCTTTTTTTGGGTTCTTTGAAGTTTTGATGATTGACAACATGTTGATGAAACAAGTGAATAAAGCTGGTCTAATGAAGGGTTGAGCATAATTCTTAAAAAGCTAGAAATATCAAAAAGTAAAGGCGCGTGAATTAAGGAGTTGATAAGACATATCCAACAAACTCATCAAAATAAACACGTGGATAGGTTAGGAGATTTGAGGTATGATTACAATACAATCAAATGCAAGAGGTTAACTTGAATGAATACTCCCACACGAGACAAAACTATAAGGCGGGTGAATGTGTTGCCGTAAAGAGATTGGAAGGAGAAAGAACTCTTTGGGGACATGTGTATATAAAGGAGTGTGATATATCAGAAGAAACACACACTTAAAAAGAGAGAAAAAAGCATACTGCAAGTGAGAGATTCTTGTGACAATCTAAGTGTGAAGAGATAAACAAACTTGTACTAGTAAAGTGTCAAGCTAGAATTAGCTATCTTGTACTAGGAGTTTGTTATGAAGTTGTAATTGGAGTATTCTTAATTCAGTGAGTTATAAACTGGACTAAAAGATTTGGTCTTCAAGTAGTATTACTAGGAAGACTTTGAGGTTTTTTTTTACTGAGTAGGGATTGAACAGTTAGGAATTAGAGTTTATAATGCCTTAGATTACAAGGGTTGTAATCAGTTGTTGAAGATGCTCTTGGATTTAGTGAAGTTGAAGAAAATCCTGTGGAGTACAGGTCATGGTTTTGCACCTTTTGAGTCGGGTGTTTTCCACGCTAAATACTTTGTATTATTTACTTATTTTTTCATTCACTCACGTGGAACACATTTGATGACTTATTTCATTCGTAGGCAAATAGTTAAGACTAAGACAAATCCTGAGGTTGTGCATTATATAAATTGGTATCAAATCAGATTTATCTTATAAGGCTAACACCTAAGATAGATCATGATGAATTTTGCACCACCTATTGGAAATAGTGAAGGTCGGTCAACAACTCGACCTCCTCTCATCAATGGATCACACTTCATTTGGTGGAAGACATGCATGGAAAATTTTATTCAAGCAGAAGATTATTAGTTGTGGGATAGGATCACCATGGGACCAACTCTTACTAAGAAGATAGTGGATGGAGTTGAAGTGATGAAGGTAAGATCTGAGTTTACTACTGAAGATCTGATGGCTCTTAAAAAGAATGCTAAAGCGAAGAACATTCTTGTATGTGGCTTAGGCCCTGATGAGTAAAACCAGATTTCAAACTGTACCACTTCTAAACAGATATGGGATGTGTTGATCAATGCTCATGAAGGGACAAGTCAGGTAAGGAAATTCAGGGTGGCTATGCTATTCACTAAATATGAAACTTTCAGGATAAGGAACAGTGAGTCTCTGCAAGAAATGATTACAAGGATCACATCTCTAATTAATGAACTATCTTCGCTAGGAAAAGTACTTACCACTAAAGAGAAAGTTGACAAAGTTCTGAGGATTCTCCCTAAAGCTACATGGGATGTCAAAGTTACTGCTAGAAGGGAAGATAAAGATATCGCTACCATGAATCTTGATGATTTAGTAGAGAACTTGAAGACTTATGAGATGAACATGGATGACCTTATGAATGAAGATGGAACCGAAGAAAAATCACTGGCTTTAAAAGTTTCTGATAGTGACGAGCCTGCTATTGATGATGATCAAATAGAATTTCTAGAAAAAAAGTTTAAGAAGTTCGTCAAGAAAGAGAAGGGCTATGACAAGAAAGGAACAAGTAGCAAAAAGGGTTCCAATGAGAAGTCTCCAGCAGGTTGCTACAAATGCTACAAAATAGATCATATGATTAAAGCTTGTCCACTTTGGGAAATAGTCACAACCTGAACATAGTCCGAAATGAGACACGGGACAAGGAACCCCTAGAGGCTCCAAATTGACCCATGGCATGATCATAACTTCTAACTCAATAATAAAAGTGGACAATCAACATGATAAATATAGCGGAAATCTAAACATAACATAAAATCTGAACATACAACACGAGTCTGAAGCTGAATAATATCTATGTCTGAAAAGCCTCTATTATTGATGAGTTGATAGGATAAAATTCCAACTAACTCTCTAACTCAGAAACTGAAAATATAAATATAAAGGTTAAGGAAATTGTCCTCGGGAGATAAGGACTCACCAACTAAGACTGGATATGCTACTCTCGAAGGCTTGTTAGCAACGCGGCTAAGTCTGAATATCAAAGCTTGTATCATGAAATGATACAACATAGAGTATGCGGTTAGTATGTGGAATAAACCAAGTATGCAAGGTAAGTAAAACCACTTAAGTAAGTAAAATCATTAACTCATGCATAATATAAAACATAATCAAGATAAGATTCTGAGAGTAGAGCTTGCATGCTATTTTCTGAAATCATGATCTAAACATAACTGCATATCATAACTGACTCAAATGACCCAAAGCTAAAAACTGATAATCATAAGTAAAAATTAACATTGGGTCAAACCTGCTGAAAACATAATATCATGACTGATGTACATGCATAACTCAAATCATGAGGAACAATAGGAGACTCGTCATGTAACTGACATTACCACGATAGAGCTTACGTGGTCCTAACTATTACACTCAAGTGGGAAGAGCCGTCTAAAGCCTTGCCAAGGCTAAAGACGCTACCATGATATCGATATCAAGATGAAGGCCCCTTGGGATAGGGGAAAGCTCACAAAGGAGGTTCCGAATAATCTGAACATACTTACGTTGGCTCGTAGTTCTGAGGCATATGATTGATGGACCCTTAACCTACTCGGTGGTAGACACTACTCCCAAAAATATGCATATGCTCTTCATCGCTTTTCAACGAAGCTGACCATTGTCTAGTGACGAAGTTGGATAATCATATACATATAAAGTTTGAAATCATACATGGAGAGCCTTAGCTCAAACCATACCACAAGGTGAAAATAACTAGGAGTCTAGACTCCAAAACCATGTGGTAAGCTAATTGACATAAAATCATAAATCATACTTGAACATATGGGCTTGTCCAATACTTAAACATGCTTGAAAATGCTTGCACTCGAAAATATGATCATAGACATGAGTAACTTGGAACCATGATTTTCATCATAAATATCTCATCATACTTGAACATGCATCATAGATCTCATCTTTCATGAACTTTCATGGATTGGCATCATAACTTATAAAACATGAAAACATGATTTATAATTGATAACATTGTAAAACATGCCTATGAATCATAATTCAACAATACAAACATGCTTAGATCATACCCATCGTGGAAACTTAGGGAATTCATGCATTGGGTTGAAACCCCATAGAATCAACATGTAGATTTTCATGAATTAGAAAGGGATTAGGCATGGGTGTGAACAATTTCACCCATTCATAACCCTACATACCTGAGAGGATCTGATTCTACAACTTCTTTGATTACCCAAGGAATAATGAAGAACTTTGAGAGATTGAGCTTGATCACCCATCCCTCTAGACTTCTAAACTTGCATGCATGAATTAGGAATAACATAGAATGGACTTAATCCTTCTTATTCAGAGCTTAAAACGACATAGTTTAGGTCTTAGAATCATAGGAATTACGGAAAATCCCTTACTAAACTCACAGGAAAAAATAGACTGCCAGTCCCAACGAGGGACTGGACGAGTCATTGTCCCTTGTCATGAGTCGTGGCCTGCCATCTGTCGTTTTCACTAGAAACTGCATCAAGTTTCCACCACAAGGCACTTAACGACCCATTACTGGTGACCACGAGTCGTGGTCACCTTCCGTCATTCTCACTTCCAAAAACCACCAGGGTGTCACCACAGGCGACACCACGACTCGTTCACCCAAAGAGTCGTGGTTAGGACCCGTTAAGTGCACTATCCAAACTTCCTCTTCCTTCAACCATCCTTGACCACGACTGACTTAATGAGTTGTAGGGCTGACAATGAATTATGGTCACACCCGTGGTCACCCCAAAAATAAAATTTCCATCTAAGTCCAGCTCCTCGCCATGAGTCACTTAACGATTCGTAGTCATCTTGACGGGTTAGTGGATGACTCGTCCTGTAACCTGATGGAGAAAATCCTATTTTCTTTATTTCAATGCCCATGTCTGATCTTAGGGTTTCCGTGGCATTACAATATCTCCCCCTTGGAATAATTCGTCCTCGAATGTTGGAAAACATATAGAAAAGTAGAAAAATGCAATCATCATATTTAAATACTGATCATATAAGCTGAAAACTGATGGAATGACTGCCTCTGAACTAAACTACATGATTGAACTAAATTCACAAATCATACATACATGCTTTGACATGAAAGAAACTGGAACACATGAACTGAACATGAAACTGAATGGAGTTTGAGGGCAAAAACTAATACCTTAAGCTGAAATTGAGCCGGAAGGTTATAGATGTGGGTATCTAGCCATCATATCTGCTTTGGCTTCCTATGTAGCTCCCTCAACTTGTTGATTCCTCCATAAAACATTAATTGAAGCTATTTCTTTGATCCTTAGATTGCAAACCTGTCGATCTAGTATCTCCACCGGAATCTCTTCATAAATAAGGTTGTCCTTCACACCTACAGTCTCCACCAGAAGAACTAGAGCTGGATCACCCAAACACTTCTTTAAGAGAAACACATGACAAAAAGGATGAACAATAGCTAATTCTGACGGCAACTCAATTTATATGCCACTTTGCTAACCCATTTCACAATCCGGTACGGGCCAACATAACGGGGACTGAATTTCCCTTTCTTACTAAACCTCATCACTCCGTTCATGGGAGACACATTTAGAAACACCAAATCATCAATTTCAAATTCCAGTTCCCTCTTTCTCACATCTGCATAGGACTTTTGGTGACTATGACTTTTTTTCAGTTTGTCCCTTATGAGCTGAACCTTTTCCATGGTGTCATGGACTATTTACGGTCCTATCATTGCAACTTCACCGACTTCAAACCATCCAATAGGTGACCTGCATCTCCGCCCATAGAGAGCCTCAAATGGAGCCATCTAAAACTAGGAGGTAAACTGAGTACCTTTGTTTGATATGATGGACAGGGGCACTCCATGCAACCATACTAGCTCTCGAATGTATATTTTGGCATAATCCTTCGCTAAATCAGTAGTTTTGACTGGTAGAAACTGAGCGGCTTTGGTCAACCTGTCCACAACCACCCAAATGGAGTCGTACTGTTGATGAGTGCGAGGGAGCCTTGTGATTAATTCCATATTGATCTCCTCCCGCTTCCAAGTAAGGATACTGATGTCTTGAAGAACACCTCCTGGTCTCTGGTGCTCAACCTTCACTTGCTGACAATTTGGACACTTAGCCAGAAATTCTGCAATGTCCTTCTTCATTCCATTCGACCAATAGGCTTCCCGTAGGTCATGGTACATCTTGGTGGCACCTGGATGTATGGAGTATCTGGAACCATGAGCCTCGTGAAATATCCGATCTCTTAAATCATCAATATCTGGAGCACACAAGCGACCCTGATGTCGAAGTACAACATCTCCCCCTGTAGAGAAGGCCTCTACCTTCTGTTTCTGGACGGCTTCCTTCAACTTTACAAAATTGGGATCCTCGTCTTGTCTAGCTTTCACATCAGTCACCAAGGATGATCCTGACCCGTTCTAAACTATAACACCACCATCAGTCGAGTCAAGCAAACGAACTCCCAACCGTGCAAGCCAATGCACATCCTTCACCAGCTCCTTCCTCTCCTCATCTACATGAGACACACTCTCCATAGAGAGACTCCTAGGAGTGTCTGCTACTACATTAGCCTTGCCTGGATGGTAAAGGACACTCATATCATAATCCTTGAATAGATCTAACCACCTTTTTTGACTGAGATTTAGATCCTTCTAGTTAAACACATATTGTAGGCTTTTGTGGTCCATAAACACATCCACATTGACCCCGTACAAATGGTGTCTCCATATCTTCATGGCAAATACCACCGCCGACAATTCAAGATCTTGGGCCGGGTAATTTCTTTCGTGATCCTTCAGTTGTCTGGAAGCGTATTCTATTACTTGACCATGCTTCATCAACACACAACCAGGGCCGATCCTCGAAGCATCACAATACACCACAAACCCATCAGTACCCTCGGGTAGGGTTAACACTGGTGTAGAGGTGAGTCGAGTCTTCAACTCCTGAAAGCTCCTCTCACAAGCCTCCAACCATTGGAACTTTACTTTATTTTGGGTCAATTTGGTCAATGGTGCTGCAATAGATGAAAACCCCTCAACAAATCTCCGATAATATCCAGCTAAACCCAAGAAACTCCTGATATCCGAAGGATTCACAGGTCTACGCTAATTCTTCACCGCTTCTATCTTCTGAGAGTCCACCTTTATACCCTCAGTTGACATCACATGGCCCAAAAATGCCACTGAATTCAACCAAAACTCGCACTTGCTGAATTTAACATATAATTGGCGATCGTTAAGAGTTTGTAACACCACCTTCAAATGAGCGGCTTGCTCCTCCTCGCTCTGAGAGTATATCAGAATGTCATCGATAAACACAATCACGAACATATCCAAATATGGATTGAACACCCTGTTCATCAAATACATAAAGGATGCAGGAGCATTCGTTAGTACAAAAAACATAACTATAAACTCGTAATGACCATACTGAGTCCTAAAGGCTGTCTTTGGGATGTCACTCTCCCAAACCTTGAGCTGATGGTATCTGGATATGAGATCTATCTTCGAAAAGCACTTAGTACCCTGAAGCTGGTCAAACAAATCATCAATCCTGGGAAGAGGATACCTATTCTTGATGGTGACCTTGTTCAACTGCTGATAATTAATACACATACGAAGAGAACCATCTTTCTTTCGGATGAAGAGAAATTGTGCACCCCTTGGGGATTGGCTCGGTCTGATAAAACCCTTATCTAACAGGTCTTTCAACTGCTCCTTCAACTCTTTAACTCAGTTGGAGCCATTCTATAAGGAGGAATAGATATAGCCTGCGTATTAGATAGAAGGTCAATACCAAAATCAATCTCCCACTCGGGAGGAATTGGGAGGAATTCCCAGTAAATCATCTGGGTGACTTCTGAGATACTCACATACTACTAAAATTGATTAGATAGTCGGGGTCTCGGATGTTTCATCCTTAACCCTAACTAGATGGTACACGCAACCCTTGGAGATCATCTTTATGACATTAAGGTATGAAATTAAACGACCTACAAGAACGCTGAACTACCCTTCCATTCTAAGGATGGCTCACCTAAAAATCAAAACTTTGCCGCACGGGTTCTACAATTAATTGAGGCATAGCATGCAAACAACCAATCCATACCTAGGATAACATCAAAGTTGGTCATGGATAACTCTACTAGATCTACTGAGGTGACTTTCTGAAGAAATGTGATAGGACCCGTCGAGCTATAACTAAATCACCAACTAGAGTAGAGACTGAGAAGGGTTCTGATAGTATTTCGTGACTGACTCCGAAGGTACTAGAAAGGTTGGGCTTCACAAAGGACAAAGTAGCCCCTGGATCTAACAAAGCATATACATCAAGGTGGAAAACTCGTAACATGGACTACATCTGAGGAGACCTCCGGTTCCTTGCGGGATGCTAGGGCATAAAATCTGTTCTTGCGCTGTCTACCACTCGTGCTAGTAGATGCGCCCTGCTGAGCTGGGCATGCTGGTGGAGCTGCTAAACTAGAAGCCGGGCCTCGGCCCCTATCATGACCCTGTCTAACTGCTGGACAATCTCTAAGTATATGTTTGGGCTTCCCACACCCGAACCAAGCACCTGTACCCACCAAACACTAACACGTGTGCCTCCGACCATACCTGTTGCAAATTGGGATACTGGAATCAGTGGGCCTGCTGCTATGGCCTCTAGAGCCTAATGCTCGTCCTTTCTGGTCGTGCCTAGATCTGGATGGCACACTCATAGCCGACGATGCTGGGGCTGATGATCTCTGGTGGAACTGCTGGCGGTGTCCACCACCTGGTCTCTACTGAGAGAACCCATAACTATCTGTCCTAGCCCTCTTGGCCTCTTTCTCCCTCACACGCACCGCCTCCATCTGCTGGGCGTACAAGACTATCTAAGGAAAATCCATATCCTGATGAAGCATCTCAGTCCAGCAATCCTTGTCTACGTAGTTCGCCACTCCATGAACAAACCTGCTCACCCAAGCTCTCTTATCAACCATTAACTCTGGTGCATACTTGGACAGACGAGTGAACTCTAAGGCATACTCCTACATGATCATCTTTCCTTGTATTAGATTCATACATTCGACCACTTTTAGCTCCCTCATCTCACAAGGGAAGAACCGCTCTAGAAAAGCAACATGAAACTCATCCCACTGATAGGGCCTGCTCCAACTGCCCTACTATCCTTCCATTGTTTGAACCAAATGTGTGCGACCCCCTTCAACTAATATGAGGCCAAATTGGCACACTGCTTGCCAGTCACCTCTATAATCTGGGTGACCTTCAAAATCTCTTCAATAAACTCATGTGGATCCTCGTCCACCTTTGACCCAAGAAACTCTGGAGGGTTCATCCTCAGAAAGTCTCTAACCCTCGATGTCGCCGCATTCCTGCTCTGAGGGACATGCATCACCACCTGATGATTAACCTGGTGGTCAAGGCCTGTTCTAGCATTTGAATGGTTGCCCCGAATTCAGCATGGACAACTGGCTCTAGTGCATGGTCCTCATGGGCTGGTGCGGCCTGCTGTGCCTGTTTTTATTGCCACCCTCGTGGCCATTGCGGTTTCCATTTCTCCTTCCGTTAACTCTATCGGGGGGCATGATTCTTCAAATGCGAATAGCACAAGTTAGAAGGATCGAGAGACATTTCGCCGCATGACACAGATCATGAAAGAAGGAAACATTTCCTATATGTCTCGTAGCCTCTTCGTCATAAGTGTGGTGTGCTTCACACTCATGAAAAAGTCTTTACTTAACGCGGTTTCAGACAACCTAGGACACTTCAAAACCTATTGCTCTAATACAAAATTGTCATAATCTGAACATAGGCCCGAAATGAGACACGGGATAAGGAACCCGGAGAGGCTCCAAGTCGACCCATGGCATGATGATAACTTCTAACTCAATCAATAAAAGCGGAAGATAAACATGATAAACATAGCAAAAATCTAAACATAACATAAGATTTGAACATACAACATGAGTCTAAAGTTGAAACAATCTATGTATGAAAAGCCTCTATTACTGGTGATTTGATAGGAAAAGACTCCAACTAACTCTCTAAGTCTGAAACCGAAAATATAAAGATAACTTATAAGGAAATGGTCCTCGGGAGATGACGACTCACCTACTGAGACTGGATATGCTACTCTAGAAGGCTGGCTAGCAACGCGGCTAAGTTTGAATATCGGAGCCTGTATCATGAAATGATGCAGCATTGAGTATGCAGTCAGTACGTGGAATGCATCGAGTATGCAAGGTAAGTAAAATCACTTAAGTAAGTAAAATCATTAAATCATGCATAATATAAAACATAATCAAGATAAGATTCTGAGAGTAGGGCTTGCATGCTATTTTCTGAAATCATGATCTAAACATAACTGCATATCATAACTGACTCGAATTACCCAAAGATGAAAACTGATAATCATAAGTAAAACTGAACATTGGGTCAAACCTACTGAAAACATAATATCATGACTGATGTACATGCATAACTGAAATCTTGAGGAACAATGGGAGACTCATCATGTAACCGACATTATCACGATAGAGATTACGTGGTCCCAACTATTACACTCAAGTGGGCAGAGCCGTCTAAAGCCTTGCCAAGGCTAAAGACGCTACCATCATATCGATATCAAGCTGAAGGCCCCTTGGGGCATCCTGAATAATCTTAACATAACTATGTTGGCTCGTAGTTCTTAGGCATAGGGTTGAGTGACCCTTAGCATTCTCGGTGCTAGACACTACTCCCAAAAACATGCATATTCTCTCCATCATTTTTCAACGAAGCTAACCATTGTCTAGTGACGAAGCTGGATAATCATATACATATAAAATCTAAAATCGTACATAGGGAGTCTTGGCTCAAACCATACCACAAAGTGAACATAACTAGGACTATAGACTCCAAAACCATGTGGTAAGCTAATTGACATAAAATCATAAATCATACTTGAATATATGGGCTTGCCCAATACTTAACCATGCTTGAAAATACTTGATTCAGTTGAAAACATGATCATAGATATGAGTAACTTAAAAACATGATTTTCATCATAAATATCTCATCTTACTTGAACATACGTCATAGATCTCATCTTTCATGAACTTTCTTGGATGGGCATCATAATTTATAAAACTTGAAAACATGATTTATAATTGAAAACATTGTAAAACTTTCCCATGAATTATAATTCAATAATAGAAACATGCTTAGATCATACCCATGGTAGAAACTTAGGAAATACATGCATTGGGTTGAAAACCCATAGAATCAATATGTAGATTTTCTAGAATAAGAGAGGTATTGGACATGGGTGTGAATAATTTCACCCACACATAACCCAACATACCTGAAAGGATTTGATTCTATAACTTCTCTAATGCCCAAGGAATAATTGAGGAAGAACTTTTAGAGATTGAGCATAATCACCCCCTCTAGACTTCTAAACTTGCATGCAAGAATTAGAAATATCTTAGAATGAACTTACCCTTCTTAAAACTCACTATTAAAAGATTAAAATGACGTAGTTTAGGCCTTATAATCATAGGAATTACGGAAAAACCCTTACTAAACTCGCAGGAAAAAATAGATTGCTAGTCCCAATGAGGGACTGGACAAGTTGTTGTCCCTGGTCATGAGTCGTGGTCTACCATCCATCGTCTTCACTAGAAACTGCATCAAGTTGCCACCAAAAGGCACTTAACGACCTGTTACTGGTGACCCCGACTCGTGGTCACCTTTCGTCGTCCTCACTGCCAAAAACCACCAAGGTGTCACCATGGGTGACATCGTGACTTGTGGTAGACCCAATGAGTCGTGATGAAGACCCATTAAATGTACTATCCAAAATTTCTCTTCCTTCAACCATCCTTGACCATGGCTGACTTAACGAGTCGTGGGGATGACCACGACTCATGGTCACACCTGTCCTCACCCCAAACTTAAAATTTCCAACTAAGTCCAACTTCTCGCCATGAGTCACTAAACGACTTGTGATCATCTTGAGGGTGTCATACGACTCGTCCTGTGACTTGGTGCAGAAAGTCCTATTTTCTCTGTTTCAACTCCTGAGTCTGATCTTAGGGTTTTCGGTGCATTACAGAAATTGAGTGGAGAAAAGAGAGGGCTGAAAAAGAGAGAGCTGAAAAGGAAAAGAAGAAGGAAAAGGAAAAGGAAAATTATGCAATGATGGCTGCATGGGGATCTGACACTGATGATTCTGATGCAAAAATTGATGAAACTACATTCATGGCTCTAGGAGACTCTGATCTGGATGAAGGAGACAAGAATTATGAGGTAAGTATCTTTAACTTAAATGAAAACGTGCATACTCTCTCTAAAAGAAACTTGTTTCTATGATGAATGCTTTAATTGATAAACTCCAAGAAGTCACTTCTAACAAGGATCAGCTTTTTAATGCTCTTGCAAGCTTAAAATTTGAGTTCATTGATCTTATAAATGGCAAGGATATTATTGATAAATAAAATAGTTCCTTAAAGGAACAGTTTATCCAACTTGAGTCTGCAAATCAAGTCCTCAAAAATGAAAGCTTGAAAGAATCCTATTTTCAAAAGGAATAGATGAGTGAGAATCTGAAAAAGGTTGAGTCTGATCTCAAGCACTGTAAAATTGATTACTTCTGTGAAAAAGAAAAGGTAAGAAAATTGGTTTTGGAAGTATCTAGGTTAAAACTTCATCTTGAGAAAGCTAGTAGGTGGACCAAGTCATATAAAATTTTGAACAATCTAAGTGGAAGAGTACACAATGAAAGGGCTGGGATAGGTTTGCATAAAAAAACAAATGCCACTGAAGATATGTGTTACTTGTGTGGTAAAAGTGGTCATCCTACTACTGAATGTCCAGTTGCAGCTAGGAGCAAGAATAGGTGTACTTTGCTAGGAAAAGGAAATAATCTAAAAACTGTTCATAGGAACAGGTCTAACAACCTGTTTCCATACTAGGCAAGAAGAAATTTGATTCACCCTTTTGATCACAAAAAAGGACCCAGTTTTTCTGGGTTCCTAAAACTAACCCCTGAGTTGTTTTGCAGGTAAGAGTGAAAGGAAGCTAGCATTGGTACATGGACAGTGCTTGACTAGAGACAAACAAAAATTTCTTTCACTTACTCCACTAAAAAGGGGGAATGTATCCTTTGGAGATGGATAAAAGGGTATTGTTACTGGATTTGGCAAAATGGAATTACAAAAATAAAACCTCTAGGAGAAATATACCATGTTGAAGGATTGAAGCATAACCTACTGAATATATCTCAGTTGTGTGATAAAAGCAACAAGGTAACTTTTACTTTTGAAGATTGCAAGTTCAAAATGTTGGATAGAAAGGAAATTGTTCTAAGCATAAGTAGACACAAAAATGAGCATAAGGCAGATATCATGGAATTGCCGGGTACAAGTCTGACTTGTCTTAGTGCAATGACTTGGGCATGCTAGTTTGAAACAGTTGAATAAACTTGCTTCAAAGGACATGGTTATAGGATTGCCTAAAATTAAGTTCAAAATGACAAAGTTTGTACTGCCTGTATAAGGGGGAAGCAAGTAAGATCCTCATTCAAATCAAAGAATCAAGTAAAACACAAACAAGTATCTTGACCTGTTGCATATGGATTTTGGTGGACCCATGAAGGATGAAAGTGAAATTGATGAACATGCTCAGGAACAGGTTACATCACCTGTTTCAACTGTTGAACAAAGTGTGGACTCACTGACAGAGGGGACATTAAATATGGAAGCTGCTATAGAGATTGATACTTGTCACAACCCGAACGTACACCCAGATTGTAGACATGGGACAAGGAGCCCCGAGAGACTCCAAGTTGACCCATGGCATGAGCATACATCTAATTCATTCACATAAGCGGAAGACTTAACATAAGGAAATGAAATCATGACATCATAATAGAGAAAAGACAATACATAATCCATACATACCAGCTAAATATAACTGATAGTCTGAAAAGCCTCTAATCATGAAAAACGGGTTGATGGGACAATACCCCAACTAACTCGATAATACTAAAACTGAAAGAGAACAATAGAGTTTGAACATATGGCCCTCGAAACATGAGGACTCACCAAATAAGCTGATAGCAAACTCTGAAGAGCTACTGAAGAGGGTGAGCTTGAGAGCCTGGTCTTGTATCAAGAAACGAAACAACAAAAAAAGTATGCGGTCAGTACGTGGAATGTACCGACTATGCAAGGTAAGTAAAACGAACATTTTAAATATATAAAAATCATAAATAATTAAAAGAGTAAGACATCATGCTCATATCATAAACATTGTACCATAACATAAGGTTGAAGGTATTCAAATCATTCATAATACAACGTAATAATAAACATAGGAAAAAAGCTTTAATTAACATGACTTGAGCCAAAATACATAATCATAACATGCATAAATCATGAGGAACAGTAGGAGATTTTCTTAACCGACATACCCCATATGAGCACACATGAAGTCCGACTTGTAAACCTAGTCGGGAGGCCGGTCGTACCTTACCAAGGGTAGAACCATGAAGGGCGTGATATCACCATGAAAAGGGCCAATTGGGCCGGGGACACTCACAAAGGAGGTCCCAACATACCTATGGTGACACGTAGTTTATGAGATCCAGGGCTTAACCTGAGCCCCAGACCTACTCGGTATTCGATACTACTCCTTAAACATATATAGTGCTCATAGTGTAACATGCATGAATTCATGGGCTAGTTAAATCATGATAATCATAAACATACTTGTACATACGTGAACTAGCCATGAGATAAGGCCCGTGAGTCGGCCAAAACATAATTCATAAATCATAGGTTCCACGCATACTTGAAAATCATACATATAAATTGTAAATCATCAAATCATAATAGGTATTTGAATAAAACCATATTTCAAATTATAAATCATGATGGATTTGTAAATATCAACAACTGATTTGAAGATCATAAATCTATTCATCATAAATCATACATAATTAGGCATAATTTCAAGAGAATTAATAATCGATAACATTATAAATAAATTAAATTAAAAAATTCGATCAAAACCCCATAGAATATGATAAGGTTCGAAAATCACAAAACCCATTAACAATCATTAGATTTTTTTATATAAATCTACTTCAAAACCCCATAAATTCTTTATAGAAGTTTCATGAAAACATGGAGAATGGGCAAGGGTGTGGAAGGAAACACCCATTGATAGCCTTACATACCTGAAACCTACTGATTTTTAATCTCCCTTGAATGCCGAAGAAAGAATTGGAAGGATTTGAAGAGCGAAGCCTTGAATCACCCTTTGATCACCTCTCTATACTCTTCTATGCATGAATGAGGACTTAGAATAAATTATTCCTCTAAAAACCCACCTTTCCTAGGCTAAAATGACGTAGTTAGGGTCTCATAGCATGGAAAAGTCAAAAATGCCCTTAATAAATCTTCCGTGATAACTATCCAGATCGGTCCAATGGGTCATACCAACAAGTCGATGGACGAAATGACGACCCGCTGTATGGCCTGTCGTGAGCATTGCTGATACTAGCCTCCGGAACTGAACGACGGATGGATAGGATGGCTCGTCCTTTGAACCAATGGGTCGTCAAGTCGACCATTGTTTGCCCCTTCACAAAACTGGACCTCCTGACCACGAGCCTCACCACGACTTATGGTTGCTTCCAACGAGTCGTGGTCTTAATCCGTCACATTCAATGTAAATTCTTGCAACCAAATGAAGACCGGTGACCACGGGTCGTCACTTATCACCACGAGTCATTGGATGACCCGTGGTATCCTCAACTGCTAATCCCAGCCTCTCCTATGATTGAAAACAATGGCTCATTGTTCCAAGCAACGAGTCGTTGCATTGCACGTTGTCTCCACTTTCACCAGAACTTCCCAACACCAAGACTGCATACAATGACCTATGGTTTGATACCATGAGTCGTTATGTCGGCCGTTCTGTGATATTTTTTTTAGTTTCAACAGTTTTCAACTTTTAACTCCCGATCTACTCCTAGGGACTTTTGGGGTATTACAATATCTCCCCCTTGGAAACATTCGTCCTCAAATGTAGGAAACAAGCAGAAAATAGAAACATACAATTATCATATTCAAATACTGATCATTTAAACCAAAAATCACGGAATGACTACCTCCAATTCATTTCACACAGTTGATCTAATCTCATGCTTCACATACATATCTATACACATAAAAGAAACTTGAACACATGAACTGAACATGAAAACTAAATAGAGTCATAGAGCGAAACTGGCACCTCAAGTCGAAACTGAGCCAGTAGAGAATAAATGTAGGTATTTAGCCATCATATCCGCTTCGACTTCCTACATAGCTCCTTCAACATGCTAGTTCCTCCATAATACTTTAACTGAAGCTACTTCTTTGTTGCGTAACCTTCGAACCTATCGATCTAGTATTTTCACAGGAACTTCTTCATAGTTGAGGCTGTCTTTTACACAAATGCTCTCCACTAGGACTACTAGAGCTGGATCTCCAAACATTTTTTCAAAAGAGACACATGAAACACGAGATGCACAGAAGATAACTCTGAGGACAAGTCCAACTCATATGCTACCTTACCAACTCTTCTCATAATCCGGTAGGGAGCAACATATCAGGGGCTAAATTTTCCTTTCTTCCCAAATCGCATGACTCCTTTCATGGAAGATATCAGAAATACCTAATCATCTACCTCGAACTCCAAATCCCTTCTCCTCACATCAACATATGATTTCTGATGACTCTGAACAGTTTTCAACCTGTCATTTATTAATTGAACCTTCACCGTAGCCTTGTGAACCCAATCAGGCCCTATCACAGCTGCCTCACCAACCTCAAACCATTCAATGGGCGATCTACACCTCCGCCCATAAAGTGCCTCAAACGGTGCCATCTGGATGCTAGAGTGACAGTTGTTGTTGTAAGCAAACTCAATCAGGGGAAAATGATTATCCCAACTACCTTTGAAGTCCATCACACATGCTCTCAACATGTCCTCAAGAGTTTGGATTGTTTGCTCTGCTTGGCCATCTGTTTGCAAATGAAAGGTTGTACTGAGCTTAACCAAGAGTCCCAAGCCCATTCTGAAAAGATCACTAGAATTGGGAGGTAAGTTGAGTACCTCGATCTGAAATAATAGACAAGGGAACTCCATAAAGTCGAACAAACTCTTGGATATACATTTTGGCATAATCATCCGTCGAATCTGTGGTTCTCACCAATAGGAAATGTGCAACCTTGGTCAATCTGTCTACCACCACCAAATAGAATCATAGTATCATCGAGTATGACGTAGGCGTGTAATGAAATCCATATTAATCTCTTCCCACTTCCAAGTGGGAATGCTAATGTCCTGAAGTACACCTCCCAGCCTTTGATGCTCCACCTTCTCTTGCTGATAGTTCGGGCATCTGGCTACGAATTCTGCAATATCCTTCTTCACGTCATCTCACCAATAGATTTCTCGTAAATCACGATACATCTTGGGGGAACCTGGGTGGATAGAATACCTAGATCCATGGGACTCATGCAATATCCGACTCCTCAAATCATCAACATCTGGAACACATAGGTGACCCTTGTACCGCAGCACACCATCTCCCCGTTGGGAGAAGACCTCCACCTTCTGACTTCGAACGACTTTTTTTAGCTTTACCAGAATTGGATCCTCAACTTGTCTAGCTTTTACATCAGTCACTAAGGACAAATTTGACCCATTTTGCACCACAACACCGCCATCAGTCGAGTCAACCAATCTAACTCCCAACCTCGGAAGTCGATGGACATCTCTCACCAGCTCTTTCTCTCCCCCATTCACATGGGACACACTCTCCGTAGATAGCCTACTAAGTGCGTCTGCTACCATATTAGCCTTACCCGATGGTAAAGGACACTCATGTCGTAGTCCTTTAGTAGCTCCAACCACCTCCTTTGCCAAAGATTGAGATCTTTCTATGTGAACACATATTGCAAGCTCTTGTGATCCATGAATATATCCACGTGGACCCCATATAAGTAATGTCTCCAAATCTTTAAGGTGAAACCACCACTGTCAACTCTAGATCATGGGTCAGGTAATTCTTCTCATGGACTTTCAGCTGTCTTGAGGAATATGCTATCACTTTCCCATGCTGCATCAACACGCACCCAAGTCCGATTCTCGAAGCATCACAGTACACCACAAAATCATCGGTACCCTCTGGTAGGTTCAACACTGGTGCTAAAGTGAGTCGAGTCTTCAACTCTTGGAAGCTTTTCTCACAAGCCTCCGACCATTGGAACTTTACCTTCTTCTGGGTCAACTTGGTCAAAGTTGCTGCGATGGAGGAGAAACCCTCAACAAACCTCCAATAGTAGCCAACTAAACCCGAGAAACTCTGAATATCTAAAGGATTCACTGGTCTAGGCCAACTCTTCACCGCCTCAATTTTCTGAGAGTCTACCTTTATGCCCTCACTCGATACCACATGGCCCAAAAATGCCATGGAATCTAACCAAAATTCACACTTGCTGAACTTCGCATACAACTGATGATCCTTGAGGGTCTGAAGCACTACTCTCAAGTGAGCGGCATGCTCCTCCTCGCTTCGAGAGTATATAAGGATATCATCGATGAACATGATCAAGAACATGTCAAGATATGGATTGAACACCCTATTCATTAGGTCCAAAAAAGTTGTAGGAGCATTCGTTAGTCCAAAAGACATAACTACAAACTCATAATGGCTATACTACGTCCTGAAGGTTCTTTAGGATATCACACTCCCGAACCCTAAGCTGATGATGCAAGGACCTGAGATCTATCTTTGAGAAACACTTGGCACCCTGAAGCTGGTCAAACAAATCATCAATCCTAGGTAAAGGATACCTGTTCTTGACGGTGACCTTGTTGAATTGTCAATAGTCAATGCACATCTGAAGTGATCCATCCTTCTTCCGGACAAATAAAACTGGTGCACCCTATGGATACTTGCTCGACCTAATAAAGCCCTTATTTTAAAGGTCCTTGAACTGATCCTTCAACTCTTTTAGCTCGGCTGGATCAATTTTGTATGGAGGAATAGATATAGGCTGCGTGTCAACAAGAAGGTCAATACCGAAATCAATCTTCCACTCGGGAGGGACACCTGGCAAATCATCTGGAAAGACCTCTGGATACTCACGTACTACTGGTACGGACTGGATGGTTGGGATCTCGGACTCAACATCCTTAACCCTAACTAGATGATACATACAACCCATAGAAATCATTTTCTTGGCCTTAAGATAGGAAATGAATCGACCTACAGGCACAACTAAACTACCCTTCCATTCTAATACTGGCTCACCCGGAAATCTGAATTCCACCGCACAGGTCCTACAATTAACCAAAGAATAACATGCAAACAACTAATCTATGCGCAGAATGATGTCAAAGTCAGTCATAACTAACTCTACGAAGTCTGCGGAGGTGACCTTATGCAATACCATAATGGGGAAACCTCTATACACCCGCCTAGATACAACTGAATCACCGATTAAAGTAGATATTGAGAACAATTCTGATAGGATTTCAGGGCTAACTCCAAAGCTACTAGCAATATAAGGGGTCACAAAAGACAAAGTAGCTCCAGGATCTAACAAGGCATAAGCATCAATATGGAAAACTTGCAACATACTAGTGACCACATCTAGTGAAGCCTCATGCCCCTAGGGAATACTAAAGCATAAAACTTGTTTTGGCATTGACCGCCTTCTGAACTAGTCGAGGCACCCTGCTAAGGGGACGTGCTGCTGGAGCGGAAGAACTGGCTACTATCACATGGGCTCCACTGACCCCTGATCTGGCTGAGGGGTACCCATTAAGTCCGTGTCTGGGTTAGCCACACCCGAAGCAAGCATCCAAGCCAACTAAGCACCTCCTGGGGTGATTCTTTCCGCACCCCACACAAACTGGGAAAGAGCGCTCCACCTGCATGCTACCCTGTCCTCTCGACTTTGAAGTTCTGCTCCTCCGATCTCCTCTGAATCTAGATGGTGTGCTGGCCGATGATAGAGCTGGAGTGATAGACTTGTGTTGGGACTGCTGACACTATCCACCCCCTGACCTAACCTAAGAAGTCCCATAGCTATAAGTCCTGGACTTCTTGGCCTCCCTCTGCCTTCGATAGACCAACTCCATTTGTTGTGCATGCAACACAATGCGGGAAAAGTCGATATCCTGATGTAGCATGGCGATCCTGCAATCCTTGTCCAAATAATCCACCACCCTATGAACAAAACGACTCACCCAAGCCCTCTGGTCCGCTACCAACTCTGGAGCATACTTGAATAATCGGGTGAACTCCAATGCGTACTCCTGAATAGACATGTCACCCTATTTCAAATTAACAAATTCAACCGCCTTGAGCTCCCTCATCTCCCAAGGGAAGAACTGATCCAAAAATTCCATATGGAACTCTTCCCAACCTACTGGGACTTCACCCACTACCCTCGCATCTCTCCACTTCCTGAACCATATGTGAGCCACCCCCTTTAGCTGATAGGAGGTCAAGTAAAAACACACCCTATTGTTCACCCCCATAACCTGGGTGATCTTCAAAATCTCCTTAATAAAATCGTGTGGATCCTCGTCCACCTTCGACCCCATGAACTCGGGAGGGCTCATTCTCAAGAAATACCTCATCCTAGCCACAACCGTATTTCCATTCTGAGGGTAATGCGCCACTGTATGATTATGAAGTTAGGCAGCCATGGCCTATGCCAGTATCTGAATCGCTACCCTAAACTTAACATGTGCAGCTGACTCTGGTGCGTGCTCCCCGTGAACAGGTGTGGCTGGCTGATGGTTGTCACCATTGGCACCCTCATGATCATTGCTGTTACCATTTCTTCTGGCATTCACTCAATGTGGAGGCATGATTCTGCAAACACGAATAGCATGAATTAGAAGGGTAAGGAATTTCCTCGCATGACATAGATCATGAAATAAGGGAACATTTCCTAAACATCTCGTAGCCTCTTCATCATAAGTGTGGCGCGCTTCACACCCATGAAAAAGACTCTACTTAACGTGGCTTTCAGTCACCCTAGGACACTTCAATTTGTCATGACCCGAACGTACACCCGGATCATAGATATGGGACAAGGAGCCCCGAGAGACCCCAAGTCAACCCATGGCGTGAGCATACATCTAATTCATTCACATAAGCGAAAGACTTAACATAAGGAAATGAAATCATGACATAATAACGGAGAAAATATAACACATGATCCGTACATAATGGCTAAATACAACTGATAGTCTGAAAAGCCTCTAATCATGAAAGACGGGTTGATGGGACAATACCCCAACTAATCCTATAATACTGAAACTGAAAGAGAACAATAGAGTCTGAACATATGGCCCTCGGAACATGAGGACTCACCGAATAAGCTTATAGAAAACTTTGAAGAGCTACTGAGGAGGATGAGCCTAAAAGCGTGTCTTGTAAAACGATACAGCATAAAAAGTATGCGGTAAGCACGTGGAATGTACCGAGTATGCAAGGTAAGTAAAACAGACATTTTAAATATATAAAACTCATAAATGATTAAAAGAGTATGGCATCATGCTCATATCGTAAACATTGTATCATAACATAAGGCTCAAGGTTTTCAAATCATTTGTAATACAACGTAATCATAAACATAAGAGAAAAACTTTACTTAACATGAATTGAGCCAAAATACATAATCATAACATGCATAAATCATGAGGAACGGTGGGTGATTCTCTTAACCGACATATCCCATGGGAGCACACATGAAGTCCAACTTATAAATCTAGCTGGGAGGCCGTTCGTACCTTGCCAAGGGTAGAACCATGAAGGTGTTATATCACCATGAAAAGGGCCAATTGGGATGGGGACAGTCACAAAGGAGGTCCTAATATACCTATGGTGGCACATAGTTTATGAGATCCGAGGCTTAGCCTGAGCCCTGAACCTACTCAGTATTTGATATTACTCCCAAAATAGTGCTTATAGTGTAACATGCATGAATTCATGGACTAGTTAAACCATGATAATCATAAACATACTTGTACATACATGAACTAGCCATGACATAAGGCCCGTGAGTCAGCCAAAACATAATTCATAAATCATAGGTTCCATGCATTCTTTAAAATCATACATATAACTTGTAAATCATCAAATCATAATGGGTATTTGAATAAAACCATATTTCAAATCATAAATTATGACGGGCTTGTAAATATCAACAATTGATGTGAAGATCATAAATCGATTCATCATAGATCATAAATAATTAGGCTTCATTTCAAGAGAATTTAATAATTGATAACAGTATAAATAAATTGAATTAAAAAATCCAATCAAAACCCCATAGAATATGATAAGGTTCGAAAATCACAAAACCCATTAACAATCATTAGATTTTTTTTATATAAATCTACTCAAAACCCCATAAATATTTTATAGAAGTTTCATGAAAGCATGGAGAATTGGCATGGGTGTGGAAGGAAACACCCATTGATAGCCTTACATTCCTGATATAACTGATTCTTAATATCCCTTGAATGCCCAAGAAAGAATTGGAAGGATTTCAAGAGGGAAGCCTTGAATCGCCCTTTGATCACCTCTCTATACTCTTGCATGCATGAATTAGGACTTAGAATAAATTATCCCTCTAAAAACCCACCTTTCCTAGGCTAAAACGACATATTTTAGGGTCTCATAACACGGAAAAGTAAAAAATTCCTCTAATGAATCTTCACTGAAAACTGTCCAGATCGGTCCAACGAGTCATACCAACAAGTCGCTGGACGAAACGAGACACGTTGTATGGACCGTCATGAGCACTGCTAAGACTATCCTTGGGAACTGAACCATGGATAGACAGGATGACTCTTACTTTGAACCAATTGGTTGTCAAGGCGATGGTTGTTTGCCCCTTCACAAAACTGGACCTCCTGATCACGAGCCTCACCATGACTCATGGTTGCTTTCAACGAATTGGGGTCTTGAACCGTCGCATGCATTGGAAATTCTTGAAACCAAATGACAACAAGTGACCACGGGTCATCACTTCTTACCATGAGTCATTGGATAACTCGTGGTATCCTCAACTGCTAAGCCCAGCCTCTCTTACGATTGCAAACAATGACTCATTGTTCCAAGGAACGAGTCACTGCATCGACGTCGTCTCCACTTCCACCAGAACATCCCAACACCACGACTGCATACAATGACCCGATACCACAAGTTTTTATATCGCCCGTTCTGTGATATTTTTCCCAGTTTCAGCAGTTTTCAACTTTTAACTCCCGAGTGTTCTCCTATGCACTTTCAGGGTATTATAATACTCCCATTGCCACTTCCACTAAAATGAACCTTAATGAAACAGGTCCATCTATAGAGTTGAGGAGCAGATTGCTGATAGAGTTGAGGAGCAGATTATGTTTTCATAAGATTAATATCTGATTGTTTTGAAGATAGCCCCAGTAGCTATAAGTTGTTTAGCGTATCAAATTGGTTTTATTTTCAATGATTCCAAATGGGGTAAAAATATAGGCTATGCAATGTTTATAACACATATGAATGACTTGTTTCAATCAAGTGTTTCATCTCTTGGTTCTACAGGTAGATATTATTGAGGGAATAGGTGCAAGGAGTTTGTCATCATCAAAAAAAGGGAATTTGTTGGGATCTATGTAGTTTTGATGATTGACAAAGTCGATGAAATAGGTCAGCCAAGTTGTTCCAAGGGAGTATAAAATTTACTATCTAAAAAAGTTGACGTGGCATCAGTAAATGTTCCAATAGAGATAAGCTGCACGTATCAAAAGATGGTTAAGCCATGTCACACAATTTCAATGAAATAAACAAGTGCTAAATTGAAGGATTCAAGTTCTACTACAATACTAAAGGAGAAAAGAGTTTGACTCGAAGAAGGAGTCTCACTTGAAGTAGAACTCTAAGTCAAGAAGAGTTTGATTTGATGAGCAATTCGAAGTGAAGAAGAACTCTCTAAAAAGTTGAACATGTGCTGATTTCTAAGAGTTGGAGTTTTATTAAAATACAAACGAAGCTAAGAGATAGACTTGAATAAGGACTCCTACTTGGAGTAGACTTCTAAGGCGCGCAATGGTAGTTGCTGCAAAGATGTTGAAGAGTTGTGTATATATAGAAGTGTGACTTCTCAAAGAAACTCGCGCACTCACAATGAGAGAAAAGAGAAAATCTGTAAAGTGTGAGATTTTGAAACATTTGAAGTGCGAAGAAATTTATTTGATGAACTTGGTCCTAGTAAAGTGATAGTGTCACGCCCTGAGTCTACACTCTAGACGAGACACGGTGCTTGAAATCAGAAGTGACCCAAAGTCAACCCTGGTCTATCATACACTAGTATTATGAGTAAAACAAATATACTGGAAGTAATGAAATATTATCATAAAAGAATTTATGAAAATAAAACTAAAATCATAAAGTTTAAGAATATTTGAAGTCTGAAATTAATCCTATGTCTGAAAGCCCTCTAACTGATGAGTTGCTGGGACAAGCCCCCAACTAACTCTATGTCAAGCTAAAATTAATGAACTAACTGAAAGAAATGAAATAAGGCCCTCGAATAAGGAAACTAATGGTGCTAAGTCTAAGAACCTGCAACTGTATCATGAAATGATACAACATAAAATTATGCGCCAGTACTTTGAATGTACTGAGTAAATGGGAGAAAACATAACTGAATATAATGCCTAAATTGATATGATATGCAATGATCAATAAGTAAACTGAACTAAACTAATGAAGTAAACTGAGGTGGTCAAAATGACCCTGTCTACTGGTCAAGGCATGTCCTAAGTCTGAAAGTACTGAGTATGAGATATTGAACTGAACTGGGTTAAACTGATAGAACTAGAACTAAACTGAGATGCTTATTCTAAAACTGGACTAAACTGACTAGTGGGAGAGTCTCTAACTGACATATAACCACATGAGTTAGATGTGGAGTCTGATCTATACACCCCACCGGTAGGAGCCAATATACCTTGCCAGGCTGTTAAGGCATGAACTGTGTGATCACAAAAGTCTAGGGCAAATTAGGCCAAGTAATACTGTAATCTATGCTGGAAATGTAGTTCTGGGAACCTAGGTGCGCTGGAACCCCGGGCCGCTCGGTGCTAAGTCCTACTCTCACTGGAAAACCTATACTGAACTACTAGGTTGATAGCTCGAAGATGGGGTCCAAGACTAGTCAGGGACGTATAAGTGAGAGTACCTTAAGAGTCTTTGTCGGACTAGATTCTAAAACTGGGTTCTAGACTTGTCAGAGCTACTTATCTAGAGCGTCATAACTGTTTAAGAATAAACTTTAATCTGAAATGGGGTCCTGAGACTACTCAGAGCTATATAGATAAAATGTCATGAATGCCTAAATGGACGACTAACTGAATTCAAAATATGATTCTGATAACTGGGAGGCACCACTGACACCTCAGGAAAAGACTGAAGTCAAATTGATCAGTTGACAAGTTCTGAATAGTTCTGAAGAGGTTCTACATTCTAACTAAACTGAACTACTAAGCAGCTAATAGAGAACTCAACTCATCCCAACAACATAGGAATTCCATAATACGGCAAAATTCCAAGAATAAACGAAATCTTATCCGACAAGGCTAAAAATCATTCTTATTAGTGGAGTATTTACTCAACATATATATAATAAGAGTTACTAGGAAATTCATCCAAAAATATACTTCATACAATAGACTAAATTTAATATGCAAATAATCTCCACTCAAGAATCTAGGACTTTAATTCACTTTGGTAATAACATCGACAATTTAATCCGAAACTGATGAAGATCATATTGAATAATAAACATGAATATTATCGCAGGTGAAATTAACAAAAAATAACATGAAATTTCATTGTATTCGGAAACTCTGGGCTAAAACTGCTAGAGAGTCTACAGGAGGATTTAGGGGACACAAGGGAAGGACGATTCCCTTGTTAAATTCCCACATACCTGACTAAAAGTTCCCCAGAGAAGAAGATTTGAACTACTGCAATGAAGGAAAACCCTAAGCCTGCTTGAGAGTTTCTTAAGAGAACTTTCGATGTTTTTTCTGAGAATATATGTGGGAATGAGGGAAGGAACCGTCCAAACCCTCAAATAAGTTTTAATTTACATCCAAAATAATGTAGTTTAAGGCATAGAAGAGTAGGAAATTACTAAATAGCCCTTAGAAAATTGCTGGGAAAAACTTATAGGTAATCTTAAGGGGTGACCTAACAATCGTAGTGACTGACCACAACTCATGATAAGACCCGTGGAGTACACTGCCAAAATTCTCTATAGGTCACCACGAGGAACCTAATGAGTCGTGGTCACTGACCACAACTCGTGGTCACCAGTCGTGGACCACACTGTCTCACTTCTGAAGCTTCTATACTAGGGTTGACCACGAGTCACACAATGAGTCATTACGAATGATGATGACTTGTGGTGAGACTCATTAGGTGCACTTCCTAACAACTGACTAGGGCTGGTAACAGGGGACATAATGAGTTGTTATTAGTGACCACGACTCGTGGTCACAATCCGTCAGGTAAACTGCTTCTCACTTACCAATAATTACTCCTCCTTCTCAAGACTGACCTAACGAGTCATTAGCTCTCACAATGACCCGTTAGGTGAGTCAATATGTAAAAACTACTGTAGATTTTCCATATTTTCTAATTTAAGTCCCAAATTTAGTCTTTGAGTTTCGGGGGCATTACAAATAGGCTAGAGTTAGCAATCTTGTACTAGGTGTTGGTCATTGAGTTATAATTGATGTAATCTTAATTCAGTGAGTTCTAAACTGGATTAAGAGGATTTTGTCTTCAAGTAGAGTATACTAGGAGACGTTTGGGAACACATTCTTGGGGAGGAGTGTGAACAGCTAGGAATTAGATTTTATAATTCTTTTAGGTTACAACAGTTGTAATCTGCTATTTGAAGAGGCTCTTTGAAGTTAGTAAAGTTGGAGAAAATCCTTTGGAGGTATAGGTTGTGGTTTTACACCTTTTGATCCTAGTGTTTTTCACGTAAAAATACTGTGTTCTTTACTTACTATTTTACTGCATTGTTGAAACACGTAAGGCGACCTGTTTCAATCATAGGCAATAAGCTAATGTAAATAAGTAAAATCGTGGTCGTGCAACATTTCAATTGGAACCTCACAGGGATTGCAGTTTAAAAAATACAAGTATCAGGACTCACATCCCAATGAAAATGTTCTCACAGATTGATAACGCTCGAACCGTACCTCCTACCATAGTATGAAGCGAATGTTGTCAATAAAGAACCCAACTAGCGATTGGAGTCCAACCCACCGGGAATATGGAAGAACTAGACTAAAGTCGGTAAGTAAACATGTTAGGTAGTTACTCCAAATTGGGGGTTCTAAAGAAAACAATAATTAAAAAATAGAGTTAAAACTTTAGTTGAAATCAAGAATGAAAGACAGCTAGGGTTTTGTGTTCCCCATGGGTTCGTAACTGCTTTGGGTATACATACGTGATCATCACCAATGCTTACTTATAGAACTGATAACCTATGTTCATTCAAAAGACCGACCATTCCCTATTGAATGACTATACTCAATCACCTGACCAGGTCTCATGAGCGATTGAAAATTAACCGTTATCAATGCATCCCAAATTTTAACTATCCTGCGGCCACATCTCAAGTTAATACAATGATCATCAAGATCAAGGCTTTGTTGTAATTCTCTTTTCCTAATCTCTACCTCTTAGACCTAAGCAAGTGAAGAATTCGGGTAAGTCCTAACGTTGTACACCATTAAGAAACGTTTAAGCATGAAGAGGATACAATACAAGTGTTTTGCATTGGTTTTGAATGACTTTTATGTAACCCTAGCTTGTTAATCCACCATAGTTCCCACAACCCTAGCTATGGAGGTTTTAGCCTCTCATAGTTGCATGATTGCGATTTGTTTTGCATAATTAAAGACATGAATCAATACTTACAATTATAATTGAGAGAAAAGCTTCCTTGAATTAATCAGCAAAATCCTTAAGAACAATATGAAGATCGAGAACAGGTTGATCACAAGTTGAACAACTCAATTCTCACCTTTATATCTCCTTAATTTCGTTGCTAATCAGTTCTAATCACTCCTAATTTCTTCTAGTCGACTCCCCCATGAAAATAAAACAGAAAATGTATTTATACAGACATAAAAGTCCTCTTCCTAAGCTAATAGGGTAAACTTCCATATCTAGAGCCACTCGTGCCACGATTAGATGTATGACCCATAGCAGGCTTGTACGGGTCGTACCTGCCATCCTTAGGTCTTTAGCTTGCTGAAATCTAGCTAACTATTGGGCTTTGGTGCGACTCGTACCATCTTTCTATGAGTCGTAATGAGCTTCCGTGGTTTAAATTTGAAGACTCTGAATTTTTCTGAAGTTTGTCACGAGTATCTTGGTACGACTCGTACCTTGCCTTCACGACTCGTGCTATAGTCATCCGTACCCAGAGTCAGCCTTTGTGAAAATTCTCTGAATCTTTCCACGACTTGAAATTACGGCTCGTACCATGATCATATGGCTCGTACTGTGAGTCGTGGGTTGCATCTTTCTCAGCTAATCCTTCTGAATATTTTCACGAGTCTTAGTACGATTCGTACCACCGATGTACGACTCGTACTGAGACTGTCATCTTAGCTCATTTTATACTCTTTTAAGATTATTTTGCCCAATTTTATCCCAACACCTAATTTTACCTGAAAACACAGAAAAAGTACCTCATATCCATATAAACACACCTAAGTCTATGATATTTTGTTCAGTTTTGAGCGTCGAATGTGTTGTAAACCCACAGCACATCACGGATCTCACCTCTGGGATCACAACCAGATTAGGGTTGAATAAGTTATGTGCTTTCAATGCCTTCCTATCTAAACTTGAACATAAAAAGGTTAAGGAGGCTCTTCTTGATGAAGATTGGATTTTGGATATGCAAGAGGAATTAAATTAGTTTGAAAGAAGCAAAGTGTGGCACCCAGTGATCACGAATGTGGGTTGAGGTGTACTAAATTTGAGCAAGAAATTGCTCGAAGCTTCCTTGCTTTTGAGTCACGGGTGTGAAGGATTCATTGTTTAAGGTTCGTAGGTTTGACTTGTTGTTTGTGGGAAGAAGGGTTGCATGGGGTCTGAGGTTCAAATAGGTGAAAGGTAAATTTTTAAAATTTCGGCCAAGTTAAGTTAGATTTTTTTATTTTGACCCATCATGACTCATACCACGACTCGTAGGAAGCCCCTACGACTCGTCCCTTCGACCCGTAAGTCATAATTTTAAAAACTCGCCTGGGGACCTACGAGTTCAATGTTATGACTCAGACCATGTGGGTACGATTCATATGATGATTCATAGGTCGTAGCTTTGAATTGCTTCTGTAGACCTCACCATGATTGCTACTACGGCTCGTAGGCTGCTATCACGAGTCATACTGAGAGCCATAGCAGCTATTGCTTCAGCAATTTTTTTTAGCCTCTTGTTATTGTTTTTCCTTCACACTGAGCACACATTAGTTCAATAACTTGGGTTGCCTCCCAAGAAGCGCTTGATTTAACATCACGGCACGGCATGACATAGGTGGCTCGGTTACTCAGACTTCACCAAGCCACCACTTGGGTTGCCTCCCAAGAAACGCCTGATTTAACGTTGCGGCACGACGCAAGTCTCTTGACTACTCAGAATTCATCAAGTGACTCATATCCATCCTCTGTGTTGAGACTACGCTGAATTCTTTTGGTTGCTGACAGATGTTAAAGGTGACCTCTTCTTTGTTTAGTATAAATTTCAACTAGCCTGCCTCCACATCTACCAGGGCCCTCCCATTTGCAAGGAATGGTCACCCCAAAATGATGGGGACCTCATAATCCACCTCGCACTCCAGAATCACAAAGTCGGTCGGGAATATAAATTTGTCCACCTTGACAAGCACATCGAATAGGATCCCCACTGACTTTTTAATAGTTCTGTTAGCTATCAGTAGCCGCATAGTGGTCGGTGTAGGGGCTCCCAAGCCCAATTTCTTAAACACTGCTAAGGGAATCAAATAGATGCTAGCTCCCAGATCACAAAGTGCCCTTGCAAACTCAACATTCCCAATGGTGCAAGGTATAGTGAAAGCACCTGGTATTCTTTCTTCTAAGCTAGGACCCTTGTAGCTATGGCACTATAGTGATGTACATTGTCAACCAGCTCATAGCTCACAGATCTCTTCTTAGTCATCAAGTCCTTCATAAACTTTGTATACCTCGGCATTTGTTCCAATGCCTCAACAATGGTATGTTCACAGATAACTATTTAAGCATTGAAAGGAATTTCTGGAACTTACCATTTTCCCCCTTTTTCTTCATCCTTTGAGGGAATGGTGGCGGTGGTTGCGGGATAGCTTTGTAGATTTGTGTTACTCCTTGGTCAATGTCAGGTTCTTCTTCACCTCTTGGGGACTCAGCATGCTCAGCGCCCTCTATCTCAACGGTCTTCTCATTCTCCTCCATTATGCTTTCTTTCATCCCTTCAACTACAACTGGAAATAGGGGGTCAATTGTGGTCTTACCACTCCTAGTCATCACTGCCATGCAATGGCCATCGTAATTTGGGTTTTGGACAGTGTTTCTAGGTATTCTACCCTTTTTTCTAGGGTTCATTGATGCTGATAGTTGCCCAAGTTGATGTTAGATCTACTTGATAGTTGTAGCATGAGATTCCACTTTCTGATCCATACTTGATAAGTCACTTCGGATCTCCTTTAGTTGCTCATCAGTGGACCTCACCTCCTTCAACATCTCAGCCATCATGGTCTCCAGCTTTGATTTCCCAGCCTCGCCCTCTCGTGCATTGGGAGGCACATAAACTCCAGCCCAGTCATTGGGGTATCCATTATTTCTTCTCCATTCTCCTTTGCGCTCACGGCCTCGGCTCCTGTCTCTGAACCCTTTTCTATTGTAGTTCTCTCTATATTGGTTCCGACCTTGGTTTCCAGAACCTTGGTGCCAATTTTCTTGTCCAGACGCTTGGGTGTTGGCTCGGAAACCTACCACTTGGCTATCTAGGAAGTTTGCCTCTTGCTCAGAATCAGAGTGATTAGCTCCCTGTTCCATTCCTTGAGTTCCCACCACGTTTACCTTTTTGGCTCCACCTCACATAATATGCTTTGTCAGCAAGTCTAATGATGTGTGCATATGAGCCAACTCCTGGTCGCATTCTTCTTCCTTCCTTTGTTGGTCTGCAGTCAAACCAATAGCATATGTACCGACCACTACATCAGCCTCCCTCATATGCCAGGCCCTGTTCATCTTAGTCACCCTGTCAAGGATAGTGGCAGCTTTCTCCCAGGTGTGACTCATCAATGCTCCTCCTGCCACCGTGTCCGCTAAAGCTTTGGTGCTATTATTCAAAAACCTATAAAAAATTTCAAATAAACTATCATCTGGGATATTATGGTTCAGGCACTTTGTCACTTCTTTTTGAACCTCAACCAGGTTTCATGAAGTGCCTCTGTCTTAATTTCTTGACAGTTGTAGATCTTGTCTTTTAGCTGCAACATTCTGGAGGGGTGGGGGAAGAATCTCTCCAAGAAGTCCTGTTTGAGCTCCTTTTAGTTGGTTATGGAGTTGTTGGGTGACTCCGATAACCATAACGTGCCTTCCCCTGATAGAGAGAAAGGGAAGAGTCTGAGCCCTATGGCATCCTGGCTTACTCCGGGCAACCAGTATGCCTTGCATATTCCTATGAAGTTCATCAAGTGTAGGTTGGCATCATCCACTGCATGACCACTTAACACCCCTTTCATGTTTAGAAATAGAATCATGGTGCTCGTGATATCAAATTTGGCCCTAGCAAGCAGTGGTGGTGGAACAATTGCTCCAGTAGACCCACTTCATCAATGTCTAGGTCCTCATCATCGAAGAAGTGAGGGGCAAGTTTGTAACCTCTATTTCCCCTCCCATGTCGACCAACATTCACTACAGCTTTTCTAACATCATCCGCATCCTAAAATGCAGCTTGTCGACCTTGCTTGGCTTTCCTAGCTTCTTTAGCTATGCGGGCATCTCTTTGGTCCAGGTTCTCCATCCTGTGCAGTACTCGTTCGATTTCTGGATTCAATGGAATAAGGGGATCTCCGCTACTTCACGTGCTTGGCATTCACTAGAAAATAGCCTGTGGGTATCAAGACAAACAAAAAGAAAATGTAGCTAAGGAAATAACTACCAAAAAGACAAATACAAGATACTAATCTAGTCTTAGCCATATTCCCCGAAAACGGCGCAACTTTCTTATAACCCTCAAACCATACCTCCTACCGATGTATGAAGTAGATTTTTTCAATAAACAACCCAACTAGAGGTTGGGGTCGAACCCACAGGGAATGTGGAAGAGCTAGACTAAAGCCAGTAAGTGAACTTGTTAGGTAGTTACTCCAAATTGGGGGTTCTAAAGAAAATAATAATTAAAAACATAGTTAAAACTTTGGTTGAAATAAAAAATGAAAGGTAGCTAGGGTTTTGTGTTCCCCATGGGTTCATAACAGCTTTGGGTATACATACGTGATCATCACCAATGCTTACTTATAGAACTGATAACCTAGGTTCATTCAAATGACTGACCAGTTCCTATTGAATGACTATACTCAAGCACCCGACCAGGTCTCATGAGCGATTGCAAATTAACCATTATCAATGCGTCCCAAATTTTAACTATCATGCGGCCATATATCAAGTTAATCCAATGATCATCAAGATCAAGGCTTTGTTGTAATTCTCTTTTCCTAATCTCTACCTCTTAGACGTAAGCAAGTAAAGAATTCGAGCAATTCCTAATGTTGTACACCATTAAGAAATGTTTAAGCATGAAGAGAATACAATACAAGTGTTTTGCATTGATTTTGAATCACTTTTATGTAAACCTAGCTTGTTAATCCAACATAGTTCTTACAACCCCAGGTATGGAGGTTTTAGCCTCTCATAGTTACAAGATTGTGATTTGTTTGCATAATTAAAGATATGAATCAATACATACAATTATAATTGAGAGAAAAATTACTTCAATTAATCAGCAAAATCCTTAAGAACAATATGAAGATCGAGAACAAGTTGATCACAAGTTGAACAACTCAATTCTCACATCTATATCTCCTTAATTTCATTGCTAATTAGTTCTAATCACTCCTAATTACTTCTAGTCGGCTCCCTTGTGAAAATAAAATAGAAAACGTATTTATACAGACATAAAAATCCTTTTCCTAAGCTAACAGGATCTTCTTTGAAAATACCAGCAACCATCAATTCTTGCATGAGTTGAAGGATTTGTGTCCTCCAAATAAGGTAGTACGGTAGTTTCAACTTGATAGCGAAAATAGAAATAAGATGATGGAGAGAAGAGGGTGAAAGGACTAATATTGTGTTTGAAGATAAAGCCGTTGTTACTATGAATGAGAAAGACCTTTCGGGATCATTTTAATTCAAGACTAAAGCCTTGATACCATGAAGAAAAATATATTTAGATCATTGTTTAATGAGTTGAGCTCTTTCTCATTGAGAATTACCCAACATAGAGTACTTATATATACATGTCAAGGAGGAGTCCTATTGCTAGAACATAATTCTAGTCTTTGCATATGTAATTATGTCTACTCTATCTCTTCTAAACTAATATTATCTCTAACAATTACATAAACAATACACTTCAGCATAGGAATTACAAACATCATCAGAACACAGCTTGCACTTAACCACATGACCAAGCCTAACCAAATTGTCTTACAAAATTAAATTTAAAATGGCGTAAGGAAAAGAAAAAGGGAAAAAAGAGAGAAAGATACAACAGTTCCTAGTGAGAAATGAATGCTAGCTTGTAAAATTTGTATATTAGAGATTTAGAAGTGTGACCTTTTTTCCCTATTCTATCTACCAAGGGTTGATTTAACAAATATTTCTTTTTTAGGTCATTATTTATATTCTATTTTATTTTAAAGTTGTACAAATATAACTTTGAGAAATTATTTTTTCGGAAAATGTTAGACCTAAATCTAGTATTTACTCAATAACTACTCAATTTTACAAATAAAATATTAGACTGTCGTTTAATATTTGCAATAATTTATAGAAGTTTAGATAAAAATTATTCTACCAATTTTTTCTCATAAAATTTCAGTTTGCTCAAAAGAAATCTTTAGACCAAAATCTAAATGATCATAAGTTGCAAGAAAAAATAAAAGATACCATTTACTAAATATTTATCTCAAAAAGCGCCAACCTGAAAAATTCTGTCTGCTCAACCTCCTCACTTCCCATAAAAAAATAAAAGAATTAAAAAAAAAAGAATATAAAAAAAATTGCATCATAAGCCGACATTTACTCTGCATTTATTCAAAATGAATCTTCAAATTTTTAGCTAGCTCAGTCTACACCTCACTTTTTGTCTCTAATATTTTCTGGAAAATTTTAACAAAAATTAATATATCAACAAAGATAACAATAACGATATATATTTCAAAGTAAAATGTGAATAAAAATTGCATACCCAAATTCAAATTCAACTCCGTAAGGCATAAGAAAGGATATACCGATTGATCATTCTAAGCATAACTTGGATCATGGAGATGGTTATGAATTAGTCTGCACCACCAATTTTGCATTTCAATGCATTAAAAAGAAGCATATTCTAAGAACCCACATATCCACTTCCTCAATTTTTTGAGATAGACTAGTAAGAAAACAACAATATCTAAAATGGAACAGATAAAGTATATGATTACATTCTCTGTGAATCTCTTGTCATGTCGGTACTTGATAGTGCATTTGGGTATTGATGATTCCTCTACATAGATTCTCTCTCAATGAGTTCTTTCTGCATTCATGTCATAAAATAATATAAAATAATAGAAGTATATTATTATATGTTTTTGAACAACTACACAAATAAATATTTTCATATTATGATAATCATTTTAAAAAAGAAATTACTTGCATAAATTAATTTTAAAATCTTGATATATAAATTTGGGATTTGACATATATTCCTGAAAGCGAAAAGGATCACACATTAATTTTGGTATTCTTCCTCGCCTGTAGCTTGGTTGCAATTATTTAACATAAAAATATAAGTTTTCCAATAATACTAACAAAGCTTTTACAGTAATTTCATAACTCCAATTTATTTGGTATAATTTGATTCAACAGAAAAAATTAGGGAACAAAAGGAAAAAAAATTAAAGTTAGTGGGTTTCTGGACATGTTTTATACTTTTTATAACTATAATACTTTTGAAACTTGTCATTTTAAATATTTCATAATATTTCTGTTATAGAAGCTTCTCATTAAATATAAAATCAAAAGTTCAAAGTTAATTATTTTTAAATATAAATATATTTCCTTTATTTGGATGAACTAATAAAAAATAGTATCAAATAAATTAACACAATGAAAATAATATTAACGAGAAAAATAAAACTAAAAATATTGGACCATCACAATAACGACTCCTCCCGTCATTATGGGATGGTTAGGGACTTAACACCCTTTAGAGTCCCATAGTAGAAGTGAGTTAAAACACTTTAAAATGGGGTGGTTTAAAAACTGAAATGTGATTAGACTTGATTGAATTTTCATGTGTTGTATTCTTTTAGGGAGTGATCTAGTGAACTAGACCTAGATAGGCAATTCTAAGACTACGAGAGGGGAAATAAGTCAAACACCCCCTCTAGCCTAAGTGTTGGTGGGAAGGTGTTGAGTAAATGTTATTGCGATTTTGAAGTTGGGGAATGGTCTGCATGCAAGAAATGGAAGCTACTGATTACGGGAGACCGCTGCAGTGAAACCATTACCATAGTCGGAGGCTCGCTACAACGGACCAGGACAAATATTGTCAGATCCACTGTGACAGCGTCTTGGGCGCTATAGCAGGTTTGCTGCAGTGAAAATGTGACCATTGCAGTGAACAACTGAAATCAGTAAGTGGGTTTTAAGTGGGATTTCATGGGTTTACCCCATTATTTCAAAACACGATCAGTGAGAACTCAGAACAAGCCCCTAAGTGTAGAGTATTTTCCCTTCTCAAAGTTAATAATCTTAGTCAATTCTCCTTAATCTGATGCCCTAACCTCGTAGAATCGAAAGGGGGACCTTTAACTGTGAAAATTCTAGGTTGAAAAATTCTAGAACTATGAGAGTAGTGAAAATTGGTAGGGTGTTGAAGGTTGTTTATTCCTAGGTGAGTGAGCAAGTAATTACTACCCCCTAGGGTGAATGTGATGGTTCTAGTTCATCATTACTAATATTGGAGACCTAGAGTTTGATATAAGTGGGAAATTTAGTATTAAAACTGCTTGAAAAAAGGTTTCTGAAATAGAAACCCCATGAACCGGGGTTGAATGATCATGGTAGGATTAGATTGGGATGATTTACTCGCGAGTAATGATTAAAACCCCATCAAAAAAATATAATAGGGGCGGGGTTGAACTTCCAAAACCCTAGTTTCCTAATATAGACTATTGATTCTCCGTTAATCTTTTGTTCTATATTTTGCACGTTCGAAAGTGTTAAGGAAAGAAAAGGCTCCAATGGAGTAATTTGAGATTCCCACATTTCAATCGAGGTAGGTTATGATTTAGAAGGAGTTAGACTTTGGATAATGGCTTGTATTATGTGAAATGACTATGTGTGAATTTGGTCTCTAGACATTGCTTATTGTCATAATCTTTTGTTGAATTCTATATTGAATGATTTGCCATGATTAGTTATTAATGTGATGTGGAAATTGGATGTCGAGAGTTATTTCTGTTCGTTCTATTATTTGAACATAATCCCCGAGTGCTGAGAATATTTAAGTTAAAGGAGGGAGATGAGGCCTCCCAAGGGTCAAACAAACTCATTGAGTGGTAAACACCGAGAGGTGTGAAATAAAAGTTGATAACATGATTGTCCTGTGATGAGTGGCTCGTGTCTGAGGGGAGCATCTAGGAGAGAAATGATGATTGAGTGGCTCATGTTCGAGAGAAGCATCCGAACGAGCAGATGAGTGGGAGTTGGTACCACGCCGATACAGTACATGGATTTCTAGAGTCCCCTACAGGTCTTGACTGGAAGGGAAAAAATAAGAACCTCTGGCATATGTGTATATCAATGTTCAATGTTGGAGTGTTCATGGTGATATGACAGAGGTGTATACTTGGAATATCACCATTTGTTACATTGTCTGATTGAGTGTAAAGCAATAAGACCGATCTGGGAATGTGAGAACTTGGGAATGTGAGAACTTGAATGCGATAAGCTTATGGTCATGTATTTTGTGTATACGAGTTGTTGATATGTTTATCATGAATTGACTGTTTATGTGAAGTTAATTGAGGACTCATGATGAGATGTGAAATCTACCATGAATGGTTCATTGTAAATTCTCTATGAGTGTGATATGTTGAACTTTTATTGAAAACTATGAATAGCTTGGATGAACATGATGAATAGAATATTGAAAAGAGTTAAGAGAACTGTGGGTGTGCAACTAAGTTGAACTACTATCAAGGCAGTACCATTGCAGCGGGACATATTCTATTGTGGCAAGACTGTGGAAGCGATCAAGTGACCGCTGCAACGAGGCCTAATCTGGTGAGCAGGCCGCTTAAAACCCTATACAGATTGAATTTCTGAATGAGTATTATTTACTGTGATTGTGTCCTGAGGTGATTACATATTGTTTTCTCAGTTATATAAATTCTATTATTTAATGTCGGCCAATGATGTCTACCAGTACTGTGTTTATACTAACGCTACTCCTTTACTTCTTTTCTGAGTGCAAACCTAGATCTCGAAGCTCATCTCAAACTTATCTCTAGAGTAGTAGTAGACTCATAGAAAGGTGAGTGGTTCAAGATGTGTTGTTCGACTCCTTCGAAGAAGATGTCTCTTGTCTGGACATTGATTTTTTCTTGTTCTTTTCTTTGTTAGATTAATCTTTAGACAATGTTAGGTAGATTTCCTCATGTACAATGACTATCAGGTTCTGGGAGTGCTTTAAACAACGGTTTGTTATTATTTCTCTTTTATTCTAGTGATGCTTCTGTTATTCATTTTCATAATGTGATCAATTTCTAATAACTATTGATGGTATTGGGGTAATTAGTTGGAAATCATTGGTTCATCCACTGGAGGGTTAGTGTGGGTGCCAATCATGACAACTTTGATCTTGACAAAAGACTTTGAGTTGTGGGAATGGAAAAGTGTTAGAATTGCTAAACTACTGGTTAGTAGAGCACTACTACAGTGGTGGGATTCCTATTGTAGCGAGACTACCGTAGTGGTCGGAGTACTCGTTATAGCGACATTGGAAAGTTCATCGAGCTTTACTGTAGCGAGGCCCTAATTGCTATAGTGGATCCGCTACAATGAGAAAGGGACTACTACAGCAGACGGCCTGAGACAGAATGCATGTTTAAGTTAGAATTTTGAGGTTTTACACCTAATAATTTTAAGGAACGAAGTTTGAGAGCATTGGTGCAATTTTTCAAGGTAAAGAGCGATTTCTTCTTCCAAGCTAAGATTTTCTTATTAATCATTCCATCTTTTGATTATCAAACACCCTAGAATCAATGGATGTTCTTTAATGGTGAATTCCAAGCTGAAAACCTTATAGCTATAAAAGTTAGGGTAAGTTGATGGGTTTTGATGTTTATAGATTCCTAGGCTTAAAAGTAAGTAACAAATACTTCCGGGGGAATGTGGATGTACAAGTGCGTCAATGTGATATTTTAGAGTTAGAATTTGATAAAGTTGTAACCATTAGCACTAAAAACTACTTTGAAGGGGCTTGCAGGAGTAGAAGCTCCATGAACTAGGTTGGAATGATCTTTGTGGGGCTAAATTATGATGATGTAACTCGTACCTAATGAATTAAACCTTGATAACCGGTAGAATGAGGTAGGTATTGAATTCCAAGCCTTGATTTTAAAGGTAGATGATTGAATACTACTAATTTGCTTGTTTTAGACATTGAACATTCTGATGTGTTGAGAAAAGGCAAAGCTCCCACAAAGTATCTTGTATGTTTCAGTTCTTCGGTTGAGGTAGGTTATAATTTTATGTGAATTTAGACTTTGGCTAATGCCTTGTATGTGTATGAATTGATGAGTATGTTTGGTTGGTCTTCAAACATTGATAGTGATAAAGTTTTTGTGACTTAACTATGCTATTTGAATGAGCTCTGAAATTATTGATGTTTGTGAATATTATTCATGATTTTAAAGTGCAATTGTGATAATTAATATGTACTTATGAATTTTCTAGTGTGATACTGATTTGAGAGTTTATTACAATATGTTGATGATTATGGGGTAATACCCAATTATCCTGGGATGAGAGATCCGTGTCCAAGGAAAGAATCTAGACGAGCGATTATGCTTTGAGTAGCTCATGTTCGAGGGGAGAATCTAGATGAGCTATCATGATTTGAGTGGCTCATGTATTATGTGAGTATTCAAATGAGTATATGAGTCGGAGCGGGTACCATGTCAGTACAGTACATGAATTTCTAGAGTTCCCTGTGGATCATAACTGGAAGGGCATACATAAGACCCTCTGGGATGTGTGTACAGATATGAAAATGATGAGTGACAGACATGAGATCAGGTTCAGTATAGTGAGAAACTGCTAAGATATAGAGATATATAGCTATATGCTTCATGTGGACATGATTCCATTGCATTTATTTTGATTTGTGTTCTTTATAACTTATGATAATTTGTTGTCTAGCTTTGAGAACTATAAATTTTCTGTCGATTGGTAATGTTTGGCCTAATGATGCAATAGAACTGCTAGTATTAGTGACTACATAGATGTATGAGTTGGGTGAAGTTTGTATCTAGTTGGTTTTTCTTGTTTTTTTATTGATTTATACTGCATACTTCTTATTATTCAAGGTCAACCTATGATGCCTACCAGTACATAGTGTTTTTACTGATGCTACTCCTGTACTTCTTTTCTGAGTGCAGACTTTGACCCAGGGAGTTCATCGAGATCATGCCTTTAGAGTTGTCTGACACTTGATTTGAAGTTGAGCTGACTTCTATTCAGGCTACTGCAAATCCTCTTTTAGATGTCTGTTTATCCCAAGATACTGATTTAGACTTTCTGTTATTTTTACTACTCTTAGATATTATTAGTTAGAGTCCTTTATACAATGACTTTCAGATCATTTGGGTTGTAATAGATAGTTTCACTGTTATTTTTTTTTAATTCATGCGTTGAAGAATTCTGCTATTTATTTCATGAGTATTCTGATTTGATTAAAATAATCAATGTCGAAATACTGGGTTAGTTGGAAAATGATGATTCACCCATCGGGGTTAGTGTGGGTGTCAATCACAGCTATTTGGGTCGTAACAATCACACTCTAGAACCACAAGCTCTCATATTTTCTATTGAAAGAATGACAACCCTATTAGAGCTTCCATCGTATCCCTGCTAATAGATGAACAATGAAAGTTATATATATATATATATATATATATATATAGAGAGAGAGAGAGAGAGAGAGAGAGAGACAGACACATAGCAATGATGAATTAACATTACTAATTAAAAGGCATTAGAGATATTTCATTGTAGCTTCATCTTAGTCACTTGAGTTTATGGTTTATATTTAAACTAAATAATGATTCTCTTTTTTTGTCCCTCATTTCCTCTTATTAAATCTACTTAGCCAAAAGAAGATATAAATAGAAGACTAATAAAATTTCAAAAGAAAGATACCTCTGAAGGGTTATTCTGGCTCATAGTATATGAGAGTCTGGGAGAAGAATTAAACATAGATCTTGATAAGAGAAAATAAATATGCATTTGTTAATCATAAAAATAGCGTTTATTAATCATTGTTCGATCATATTTCTGAAAAATAGCTACTATCATAAAATTCTGAATTTCACTGTTGAAACTCCTTAAAAATGTGTTGGGAGTTTCACATGTGAATCTGAAAATTTATGACAATGAATACTTTTTAATTACAAGAATCTTAAAAGTGGTTTATTTATAAATTTTATCCTTTTTTATACAAATTGAGTGTAGGCTATCATATGTGTACGTGAGAAAGAAAATATTTAAATACTTTAAAGTAGAATTCATGTCATGTTGATTAAACACAAATGGATCTAATGCGGGTGAAACATATGGATATTGAATTTGATGATTTTTATTTGGTGAGTGGTTCCTACAAAAAATACAATAAAGAAAGAATGAGAAATATGTTAATAAATCATGAACTAACTATTTAGTTCAACTTCCCTTTTTCTTTTATAACAATATTTATATAATTTATTGTCTAAATACATAGAAATGCAGCAATTATGTGTTAGTTTGGCTCATAGAAAATTTAATAGTTACAAAAGGATTAATAATGCAGAAAATAGTAATGACAAATTAAAATATAGATATTAGTAACTACAAGAACCCTAAAAGTGGTTATTTTATATGTTATACCCCGTAGAATTCACGGCACCTAGACGACCTATTCGCACGTTGGTTAAGCATATTTGAAGGCCATACGTGCTGGAGAAAGGTCCGGGAAAAGATCCGACGAGAAATCTGTCGAACCATCGCGGAGGGAGCCGAGGCAGAACCCCTCCGCGATGGCAGCGTGTCACAGAGGAGGGGCCTCCGCATTGGCTCCGTGACACGTTGGCCTTGTCCAGGCCCAAGTATATAGAGCCCCACTTCGGTTTTAAATGGTAAAAACATGTTATAATTTCCAGAGAACAGAGCAAACCGGCAGAGGGAGAAAAGGAACGAAGGAAATTAAATAATTTTCGTTCGATTACGTTGCTAAACGCTGCCCAAACTCAAATTAATCCCAAATACCGAAGTATTTTGCAGCAGAGAGCATTCCTACGGATTCAGTTTCGTAAAATACGGCCGACGAATCGTCGAGCCACCGAGCTAAGGTAAGTGGAATTGCTCTAAATTAGTGTCTATGTGTTTCTAGCTGTGAAGTGAATATTTCTCCCTTCTGGCCCGCTGAAAAATAGCGAGTTTTCGACCGTCTTTCAAAAAGCCCAAGTTTAGGCTATAAATTATATCGAAATTGACGTTGCCCTTTACAATAAAGCTGTATTTAGTATTAATTGACATTCTTATGAATGCAGTTGGGAGAAAATAGTTGATGTACCGGCCGAGCCTCGTCCGACGGACGAATAGTTCAAGAATAAGGTATGTAAAGCTCGTTCCCTCGGCAAGTTAAGTAATATTGGCATAGTATAGTAATTCACAGGCCAGTAGAATGTTCAGAAGTTAAGTATTGCGTTACTATAAATGTTGATACGATATCAGAAGCCTCAAGTTGTAACTTGCGTGAAACTTACTAGTATGACATAGATTCCAACTCAAGTGTTAGAAACTGCTCAGCATGCTCAGTATGTGATGTAATACGAAATGCTAAGATATTGTTGCATTCAGTTGAAACCCCGCAAAGCAATGCGGTATCCGTAAAGCACCTCAGAAACAGAATAGCAGGCTAAAGTGAAGTTCAGGAAGCATGCTAGGAATAGGAAATCATGTTAATACAGAAACTCAGTAAACAACATAGATTTCAGCAGAAACACTATCTCGTATAGCATTTGCCCCAGTACAGCCCGGCAGGAGACTATATTCATATTTATATGTATTTACCTGCCTCAGCACGTATCAGATATGTACAGATTACTATCATTAGCTCAGCATGTAATATATACGATTCCTTACCCCTATTAGCCTCAGCATGTGAGATACGCAGACAGCATTACTAGTTGAGACCGTTGTATTGTTTGGGGTTGGACTACCCAGCATCCATGACCGCCCCAGGGTTAATAGCTGTATCGACTCGTCCACCAAAGGATGAGGATACGTCACTCTACGGAGTGGTATGACGTCCCACAAGGGGGCGAAGATGGGATGCCAGTTTTCCCCATATTGTGCCTTGGTCGGCCCTTATACACTCCCGCCGAGCGGATACGCCCGGGGTGTTGATTCAGGAGTCCTTCGGACTCAAGTACAGTTATAGTAAGGGGCTCAGCGAGCCCAAGTGCGTACCCAGGGGATCGGCAGGATGCTTACAGCCATTATAGGAGATGGGATGACCGGGGTAGGGGTATAGATTCCGTGCTGGTTGTACCTCCCGGCTTATGGGGGCCGAGTAAGGTTTATGTATGCTATGTATGTTATGATATGTTGTGCTATGTTATAGTAGATACGAGTAGATCAACAGTAGAACGGTAAATCCTCAGGTATGACTCTCGCTCCTTCCAGTATAATTGAAAGAAGGTATGACTTACATTGTGAGACAGTTAATCTATTCCTTCCTATTTCAGTTTTATCAGTTACACTGTTGTCTTCAGATTTTGCTTTTAGTTATTGCTTTACATACTCAGTACCAGCGGTACTGACGCCCGGTGGGGCGCTGTATTACTTGCCTGTAGGTACTCATAGACGAGCAGGCGACACCACGTGATTCCTGTTAGCGATCGGGTATTCAGCTCCTGTCCTCCGGAGGATGAATTTCAGAGGTGTATTTCAGTTCCTTTTTGTTGTATAGTACGGGTAGGTCGGGGCCCTGTCCCGATCGGTTCTATTGTTATTCCTAGGGGCTTGTAGTCTGTATATTTTCCCTGTGGTCAGATGAGCCGGTCGTGTGAGGCCGTGCAGTTGTATAGCTGTTAGTACTCTTTCTTTCTATTATGATGGCCGTGTGGGGCCATAATTTGCCAGTAGTGGTGATCTTGCCGGTCACGTAGCTTTTGAGTACTTCATGATTGAATTGCAGATAACTAGACAGCATGGTGGCCTTGTCGGCCCGCATAGGTTCCCCTAAATTGACATGTTTTTGGTCAGCTGTTAGAACAGGTACAGAAGGCTATAGACCAATGGGCCGGGGGCTGTGTTTACAGCCGTTATATAGCCCTTTGTTCCCAGAAAAATGAGTTAGAGCCAGCCAGGCACCAGATGTGCCCAGGCTTAGCAGTCCAGCAGTTCAGGTCCCAGTAGGGCACCAGGTGCCAGTCATACCCCCCAAGGCGGGGTGTGACAAACTTGGTATCAGAGCAGGTCGTATCCCAGGGAGTCTGCAAGCCGTGCTAAGTAGAGTCCTGTCCATGGATATGTTGTGCACCACATACTATGGATAGGAGGCTGCAAGGCATGATAGGATGGTTGTCTTTTGTTCTTATTCAGTCGTGCTATAGAGCGGTGCAACATAGGGTTGAGTCCCTAAAAGCTTACTATATTCTTTGGTTACAGATAATGTCGGACCAGCGACATCCTATCACGGGTCGGAGCTTAGATTTTGCAGCAGGGGAAGACACCAGCAGGATGCCTCCCCCTCATCTAGGAACAGCCCGGTCAGAGGGCACTATAGAGGCATCGTCCCAGCCTTCTCAGCAGTCTCCACCACATCAGGAGCCGCTTGGGGCGACACTACCTTCAGCAGTCCCTATACCGACACCCTCCGACCAGGAGGTTAGGAGTGCTGTGGTTATGTTAGCACAGATGATGGCTGCTCAGCGTCAGCCAATGCCATCTACAGTTGCAGAATCATCAGGAGGGCCCGGTAGTTCGAGGGTCCGAGAGTTTTTGGCTTTGAACCCCCCACAGTTTATAGGTTCGGACCGGATAGAGGACCCTTAGGATTTTCTGGATCAAGTGCAGAGAATCTTCAGGGTTATGCATGCTACGCCTATTGAATCAGTTGAATTGGCAGCATTCCGGTTACGGGATATTGCTGTGTTATGGTATGAAAGCTGGGAAAGGTCCCGAGGGAGAGATGTTTCCCCTCCCACCTGGTCCAGCTTTTCAGAAGCCTTTCTGGATCACTATTTGCCGCGGGAGATTCGACAGGCCCGGGTAGACCAGTTCCTACATCTAGAGCAGGGGGCCATGAGTGTTCAGGAATATTCCTTGCGGTTTGATTCTTTGGCTCGATATGCACCAGCCTTTGTTGATACCATGGCATCCAGGGTGCACCGTTTTATTATGGGGTTGAACCCAGAATATGTCGAGACTTGTATTACGGCCACATTGCGAGAGGACATGGACATTTCTCGAATTCAGGCATTTGCCCAGTATATTGAGGGCATCAGACAACGACATCGGGAGATCATAAGGGTCAATCAGGAACAGCGTCGCCGGGACAGGCCAGTTGAGTTACAGAGAGAGGCCCGGGGAGGACCCAGGCCACGATTGTCAGACAGGCCGCCCAGGCCCCCGCCTCCGCTACAGTCATAGGGGGGTAGATTCAGCCGCAGGAGGCAGTCAGAGACTGGTAGAGGCTCGCAGATGGCAGACTCATCGTTACAGAGGAGGGCGGAGCAGAGTAGGTATACCCTACCACTTTGCCCTATATGCAGTCGACGCCATTCTGGAGCATGCAGATATGGTTCCACCGCATGTTATATTTGTGGCCAAGAAGGCCATTTGATGAGAGATTGCCCAGCCAGAGGTCGAGAGGATCGGGATGGACAGGATAGGGCATCGGCAGGATCACGAGCCACAGCATCCTCGACTGGGCGCAGGCCCTCAGTTTCAGCAGGCAGGGGTCGGGCCAGATCAGGGGCCTCTAGTACAGGTGCGGGTCCAAGTTGCACATATGCCTTACCAGGGAGGCAGGATTCAGAAGCGTCGCCTGATGTTGTGACAGGTATGCTAACTATCTGCTCATACCCTGCTTATGTGTTAATTGATCCAGGGTCTACTTTGTCCTATATTACTCCATTTGTGGCACGAAAGTTTAGTATTGCACCAGAATTATTGCAGCAGCCCTTCTTAGTATCCACACCCGTCGGTGACTCTATCACAGTTAGCCGAATCTACCACGGGGGTACAGTAGAGATTGTTGACCGTCAGACCACAGCAGATCTGGTCGAGTTAGAAATGATAGATTTCGATGCCATAATGGGTATGGACTGGTTAGTACCGTGTTTTGCAAATGTCGAATGTTGGACCAAGACGGTCCGATTCCACTTCCCGGGAGAAGCAGTGCGGGAATGGAAGGGCGGCACTCCTACGCCAAAAGGTAGGTTTATTTCCTACCTTCAGGCGAGAAAGTTGATTTCTAAGGGATGCATTTACCATCTGGTCAGAGTTCAGGATGTCCAAGCAGAATCTCCGACACTCCAGTCTGTCCCAGTGGTGAATGAATTCCTAGATGTATTTCCTGATGAGTTACCTGGTATTCCCCCAAAAAGGGAAATAGACTTTGCTATCGACTTGTTACCAGGCACTCAGCCAATATCAATACCTCCCTATCGTATGGCTCCTGCAGAACTCAGAGAATTAAAGGAGCAGTTGAAAGATTTGTTAGATAACGGTTTTATCAGGCCGAGTACTTCACCGTGGGGTGCACCAGTTTTATTCGTGAGGAAGAAAGATGGCTCGCTCCAAATGTGCATAGATTATCGGCAGCTAAACAAAGTTACAGTAAAGAACAAGTACCCGCTTCCCAGAATTGATGACTTATTTGATCAGTTGCAGGGAGCCAGATACTTTTCTAAGATTGACGTGCGATCCGAATATCACCAGGTCCGAGTACGTGAGAGAGATATTCCTAAGACAGCGTTCAGGACCCGATATGGACATTTTGAATTTCTAGTTATGTCCTTCGGGTTAACGAATGCCCCAGAAGTCTTTATGGACCTGATGAACAGTATTTTCAGACCTTTCCTGGACTTGTTCGTGATAGTATTCATTGATGATATTCTGGTGTATTCTCTCTCTGAAGTAGATCACCGGACTCATTTGCGGACAGTGCTCCAGATTCTCAGGGACCGCCAGTTGTATGCTAAATTTTTGAAGTGTGAATTCTGGCTTAACTCAGTGGCCTTTTAAGGGCATATCGTCTCAGACGCTGGTATACAGGTAGACAAGCAGAAAATAGAAGCAGTTAAGTCATGGACTAGGCCTACCACTCCAACCGAAGTTCATAGCTTTCTGGGATTGGTAGGATATTACAGGAGGTTCGTTGAAGGATTCTTGACTATTGCAGCACCTCTAACCAGATTGACACAGAAAGCAGCAAAGTTCCAATGGACAGAGGCAAGTGAGCAGAGCTTCCAGGAATTGAAAGACAGATTAACCTCTGCTCCAGTGTTGACATTACCGGAAGGCACAGAAGGTTATTCAGTTTATTGTGACGCGTCAGGTGTTGGGTTAGGTTGTGTGTTGATGCAGCATGGTAGAGTAATTGCATATGCTTCCAGACAGCTGAGGAAACACGAAAAGAATTACCCCACCCATGACCTGGAATTGGCCGCAGTAATCCACGCCTTAAAGATGTGGAGGCATTACCTGTACGGTGTCCATGTTGATATTTATATAGATCATAAGAGCTTACAGTACATCTTTACCCAGAGGGAGTTGAATTTACGACAATGTCGCTGGTTAGAATTGTTGAAAGATTATGACGTGAATATTCTATATCACCCAGGAAAAGCTAATGTTGTAGCAGACTCCCTGAGCCGTAAGTCAATGGGGAGCTTGGCATATCTGCGACCTGAGAAACGAGAGTTAGCCAGAGAAATTCATCAGTTAGCTGGTTTAGCTATTCGGGTAATGGAAACAGAAAATAACGAGGCGGTAATTCAGAATTCTGCTGTGTCATCATTAGTTACAGAGGTAAAAGAACGACAGTACGAGGATCCTAATTTGGTCCAACTCAGAGATAGAATTCAGAGAGGTAAGGAGTCAGACTTTCAAATAGCCGAGGATGATGTGTTACGTTGTAAGGGCCGCCTTTGTGTTCCGAATGTTTCAGGGCTTCATGGGTGGATCATGCATGAGGTACATTACGCTCGCTATTCCCTCCATTCGGGAGCGACGAAGATGTACCACGACATCAGAGACCTCTATTGGTGGCCAGGTATGAAAGCTGAGATAGCCGAATTTGTATCTAGATGTGCTAACTGTCAACAGGTGAAAGCAGAGCACCAGAAACCGGGCGGTTTGATGCAAGATATAACGATACCTATGTGGAAATGGGAAGCGATAAACATGGATTTTGTAATAGGGTTACCCCATACTAGACGCAGAAATGATTCCATTTGGGTAATAGTTGACAGGCTGACAAAATCAGCTCATTTCCTGCCAGTGAGGGCTACCTTCTCAGCTGAGGATTATGCCGAATTGTATATCAGAGAAATAAGTTAGATTACATGGAGTGCCGATATCTATCATTTCAGATAGGGGAGCACAGTTTACAGCTAGATTCTGGCAGTCGTTTCAGAAGGGTTTGGGGACGCAGATTAACTTGAGCACAGCATTCCATCCTCAAACAGATGGGCAGGCTGAACGTACAATTCAGACGCTTGAAGATATGCTACGAGCGTGTGTGTTAGATTTTGGGGGTAGCTGGGATGAACATCTTTCGTTAATTGAATTTGCTTATAATAACAGCTACCATTCAGCTATTCAGATGGCGCCTTTCGAGGCATTATACGGGCGAAAATGTAGATCGCCGGTGGGCTGGTTTGAAATAGGAGACTCAGCATTAGTTGGCCCAGACATTGTTCGGCAGTCCGAGGAAAAGATAAAGCTTATCCGAGAACGTTTACTGACTGCTCAAAGCCGCCAGAAGTCTTATGCAGATATGCGGTGTAGAAATCTAGAATTTTTGATAAATGACTGGGTATATCTGAAAGTGTCCCCGATGAAAGGGGTAATGAGGTTTGGCAAGAAAGGCAAGTTTAGCCCAAGATTCATTGGGCCATATCAGATTCAGCGAAGAATAGGCCGAGTTGCATACGAGTTGAACTTGCCTCCAGAGTTAGCATCCGTTCACCCAGTATTCCATGTTTCTATGTTAAGGAAGTTTGTAGGGGACCCTTCTACAGTAGTTCCGGTTCAAGATGTCCAGGTCACAGAAGAGTTAGCATATGAAGAGGTTCCCATAGCTATTTTAGACAGATAGATTCACAGACTGAGAACTAAAGATGTTGCATCTGTTAAAGTATTGTGGCGTAACAGAAATCGTGAGGAAATGACGTGGGAGGCTGAAGAAGATATGAAAACCAGATACCCTCACCTATTTCAGGCCTAGTCAGGCGACAGGTATGTCCGTATTATTACTTATACAGTACCTTATGGTTGTATGTTTTTAAATGATAAAGAAAGATTGATATCTAGTAATCCAGTGGGTTCTAGAATATTGTGTGCCGTGCCTGTGTTGGACTTTTCTGCATTTCAGGTTTTTGCTATAGTCCATATTACAGGGGAAACTCTGCCGAAATTTTTTTAGAAAGTAAAGTAAGTAGTCCTCTAGACAACAGTGTACATTCGAGGACGAATGTTCTTAAGGGGGGGAGAATGTTATACCCCGTAGAATTCCCGGCACCTAGAGGACCTATTCGCACGTTGGTTAAGCATATTTGAAGGCCATACGTGCTGGAGAAAGGTCCGGGAAAAGATCCGATGAGAAATCTGTCGAACCATCGCGGAGGGAGCCGAGGCAGAACCCCTCCGCGATGGCAGCGTGTCACGGAGGAGGGGCCTCCACGTTGGCTCCGTGACACGTTGGCCTTGTCCAGGCCCAAGTATATAAAGCCCCACTTCGGTTTTAAATGGTAAAAACATGTTATAATTTCCAGAGAACAGAGCAAACCGGCAGAGGGAGAAAAGGAACGAAGGAAATTAAATAATTTTCATCCGATTACGTTGCTAAACGCTGCCCAAACTCAAATTAATCCCAGATACCGAAGTATTTAGCAGCAGAGAGCATTCCTACGGATTTAGTTTCGTAAAATACGGCCGACGAATCGTCGAGCCACCGAGCTAAGGTAAGTGGAATTGCTCTAAATTAGTGTCTATGTGTTCCTAGTTGTGAAGTGAATATTTCTCCCTTCTGGCCGCTGAAAAATAGCGAGTTTTCGACCGTCTTTCGATAAGCCCAAGTTTAGGCTATAAATTATATCGAAATTGACGTTGCCCTTTACAATAAAGCTGTATTTAGTATTAATTGACATGCTTATGAATGCAGTTGGGAGAAAATAGCTGAAGTACCGGCCGAGCTTCGTCCGACGGACGAATAGTTCAAGAATAAGGTATGTAAAGCTCGTTCCCTCGGCAAGTTAAGTAATATTGGCACAGTATAGTAATTCACAGGCCAGTAGAATGTTCAGAAGTTAAGTATTGCGTTACTGTAAATGTTTATACGATATCAGAAGCCTCAAGTTGTAACTTGCGTGAAACTTACTAGTATGACATAGATTCCAACTCAAGTGTTAGAAACTGCTCAGCATGCTCAGTATGTGATGTAATACGAAATGCTAAGATATTGTTGCATTCAGTTGAAACCCCGCAAAGAAATGCGGTATCCGTAAAGCACCTCAGAAACAGAATAGCAGGCTAAAGTGAAGTTCAGGAAGCATGCTAGGAATAGGAAATCATGTTAATACAGAAACTCAGTAAACAACATAGATTTCAGCAGAAACACTATCTCGTATAGCATTTGCCCCAGTACAGCCCGGTAGGAGACTATATTCATATTTATATGTATTTACCTACCTCAGCACGTATCAGATATGTACAGATTACTATCATTAGCTCAGCATGTAATATTACGATTCCTTACCCCTATTAGCCTCAGCATGTGAGATACGCAGACAACATTACTAGTTGAGACCGTTGTATTGTTTGGGGTTGGACTACCCAGCATCCATGACTGCCCCAGGGTTAATAGCTGTATCGACTCGTCCGCCAGAGGACGAGGATACGTCACTCTAAGGAGTGGTATGCCTTCCCGCAAGGGGACGAAGATGGGATGCCAGTTTTCCCCATATTGTGCCTTGGTCGGCCCTTATACACCCCCGTCGAGCGGATACGCCCGGGGTGTTGATTCAGGAGTCCTTCGGACTCAGGTACAGTTATAGTCAGGGGCTCAGCGAGCCCAATTGCGTAACCAGGGGACCGGCAGGATGCTTACAGCCATTATAGGAGATGGGCTGACCGGGGTAGGGGTATAGATTCCGTGCTGGTTGTACCTCCCGACTTATGGGGGTCGGGTAAGGTTTATGTATGCTAAGTATGTTATGATATGTTGTGCTATGTTATAGTAGATATGAGTAGATCGACAGTAGAACGGTAAATCTTCAGGTATGACTCTCGCTCCTTCCAGTATAATTGAAAGAAGGTATGACTTACATTGTCAGACAGTTAATCTATTCCTTCCTATTTCAGTTTTATCAGTTACACTGTTGTCTTCAGATTTTGCTTTCAGTTATTGCTTTACATACTCAGTACCAGCGGTACTGACGCCCGGTGGGGCGCTGTATTACTTGCCTACAGGTACTCATAGACGAGCAGGCGACACCACGTGATTCCTGTCAGCGATCGGGTATTCAGCTCCTGTCCTCCGGAGGCTGAATTTCAGAGGTGTATTTCAGTTCCTTTTTGTTGTATAGTACGGGTAGGTCGGGGCCCTGTCCCGATCGGTTCTATTGTTATTACTAGAGGCTTGCAGTCTGTATATTTTCCCTATGGTCAGATGAGCCGGTCGTGTGAGGCCGTGCAGTTGTATAGCTGTTAGTACTCTTTCTTTCTATTATGATGGCCGTGTGGGGCCATAATTTGCCAGTAGTGGTGACCTTGCCGGTCACGTAGCTTTTTAGTACTTCATGATTGAATTGCAGATAACTAGACAGCATGGTGGCCTTGTCGGTCCGCATAGGTTCCCCTGAACTGACATGTTTCTGGTCAGCTGTTAGAACAGGTACAGAAGGCTATAGGCCAATGGGCCGGGGGCTGTGTTTACAGCCGTTATATAGCCCTTTGTTCCCAGAAATATGAGTTAGAGCCAGCCAGGCACCAGATGTGCCCAGGCTTAGCAGTCCAGCAGTTCAGGTCCCAGTAGGGCACCAGGTGCCAGTCATACCCCCCAAGGCGGGATGTGACATTATAAGTCTTACCCTTGTTATAAAAATCGAATGTAGGTTATCATATGTGTATATGTAAGAGAGAATATTTAATACCTTAAAACATAATTCATATCGTGTTGATTAAACACAAATGGATCTAATGGGGGTGAAATATGTGGATATTGAATCTGATGATTTTTATTTGGTGGTTGGTTCCTACAAAACAATAAAGAACGAATGAGAAATAGGTGAGTAAATATGAACTACACTATTTAGTTCAATTTGCCCTTTTCTTTTATAACAATATTTAGACAATTTATTGTCTAAACACATAGTAATGCAGCGATTATGTGTTAGTTTGGTTCATAGACAAGTTAATAGTTACAGAAGGATTAATAATGCAGAAAATAGTAATGACAAATTATAATATAGATATTAGTAATACATGGATTAGTAATATAGTGATTATTTCTCTTTGACTGATTGATATATTACAAATTAGTATATAATGTATGATTTAAAATATTTATTTATTCTTTAAAAAAATACAAGCAAATTCTTACTATTATATGTGTTCGTTCTATTAGGCTATGATTTTAATTCATGTATTGCTAATAATCTCACTTTTGTTTCACATTCTTTTCCGCATAAAATAATATATAAAATCTTACATTACTTATACAAGTATTCTTCTTAGGAAGAACAAAAACTAATAACGTAACATTGTATTACTTAATAATGATTTTTATACAAATATAAAGTTTCTTAAACTCAGCCAAATATGGTACAAATTGATGTTGATTCTATGTATGTGGAGATCAAATCTTCTCCAGTCCTAACGGGGCTGTTTTGGTTTGTAGAATAAAAAATAATAATTTTTAGATAAAATACAAGATTATTTTATTGTTATTTGAAGTTTCAAATAAATAGCAGTTTAGAACTAATTATATCATAATTATAAAACTATTTGTATATTACCTTCTATGTGGGACAACAATTTTGATATCATTAATTTTGAATACCAAAATGATCAAGATGTTCTTTCTGAGGCTCTCTCCCAAAGTACTTTAAAAAATTTAAGGCTAAGAATTCATAACAATAATGAATTCATTAATTAGGAGAAGTACCTTGACTGAACAAAGTCATGGTCAACAGAAGTTTGTAAAATTCCCTCATACTGATTTTCTGAAACATCTCTACTTTGAGACCTAACAATTCATATGTATATAGAGCAAAGTGTTTGAATCCAAAAAGAAATGGATTGACAAATTAGAAAAGAGAAAGAGATAAATTTTTTACGTCTTGAAACGGGAGAAATCAGAGAATCGTAAGTTCAAGAATAACCTAAGTCTTCTTAATCTTACAACGAAATAAAAAAAAGGAAAATATATAAATAAATTATGGACTACAATATCTAATTTGATTTGTTTTTCCATTGTAACGATATTAGATTAATTAGTTGTATAAAAACTAAGTCAAGCAGGGATTATGAGCCACTTTATTTTGAGATAAGTTACATAGGGATTAATAGTATGGGTATCGTGATATAGATATTACTATTACATAGATTGGTAATTTTGAGCTTATCTTTTATTGAATAATTGATATGATAGAAATTAATATACAAAATACAATTTACAATATTTGTTTGTTCTTTAAATTGAAATAAAAATAATTCTTTCTATTACAAGGATTAGTTCTATTATCGTAGAATTTTAATTCATATATTGCTAATAACTATGTTTTTATTTCACTATCTATGAATAACTTTATTTCGGTATTAATTATGAGAAAAAAACATCAACCGTGCATTGTAAAACATCATATTAATTTTTATGTAGAGATTAAATTTTCTCATACATATCCAACCAAACATGATACAAACCAATACTAATTTTGTTTGATAGCTGCCCCTTTTGGGGGTTCATTAGGAATTGATTCACTATGTGTTCTTTTTCATCAATTTTAATTGAATTCAAGATAAGTTTTTACAAAAGACAATAAGGTCGGTACATTCTACTGGTATGCAGATCATGTAAATTAAATATTGCTTTAATGATTCACAAAGTTTTCTCTTTTTAATTTCAAGATAAAACCTTTTGCAGGACAACAAGATGAGATAGGTTCCATTGAATTATACCATTGTTTAATTTGTGGGATATGATATAATAGTTTTAAAATAAAATGTGAAATTATTTTATTCTCATTTGATTAAATTTTTATTTTGAGATAAGCATTTTTAGGAATAATCATATAAAAACTATGATATTATGTTTATACTACTTTCCGTGCTGTATAACAATCTTAGGAAAACTAATTGATAAAATATTCAAACAACCAAAATGCCCTTTCTCAAGTCCTTTCTCCCGAAATTCTTTAAAAAATCTAAAACTAATAAGAGTTAATAACAATAATGAATTTATTAATTCTAAAAGAAATACCTGAGTTGCATGAAATCATGAAAACTGGGAATGTATAAACCCTTCTCATTCTGATTTTTGAAAAATTATTATTTTGGGACCTAAATTTATATGTGTATAGAACAAAGTATTTAGATCTTAAAAAATAAATTGATAAATTAGAAAAGACAAAGAGAAAAAAAAACATCTTGAAATAACATAATCAGAGGATAATAGCTTCAATAATAAGATAAGTCTCTTTTAAATCTTACAATCGAGTACACCATTAAGGAACTATACGTACATTATCTTATTTATAATACATTCATAGTAAATTTCATCATAATTGTATTTATTTTACTATAATTTACGATATTAATGAATTGAAAAAATTGAAACTAGATTGATGAAATTAAGTCTGCATAATTCCGAAACCAACACCGATTAATCAAATATCCTAGCCGTTTATTGCCAGTTTTAATACTTTTATCGTAATACATACTAGTTATTTAATTATAAGAGGAAAGAGGCCAATATACACCTTTACTTTTTAAAATTGTTCAATTTTATCCTCCATTATGCTATCTGATTAATTATCCTCATCGTTATGAAAGTTATCAAATGTACCCTTAAATTAATGTTTTACCTCAATCTGCCAAATTTTTTTAATTTTAATAGAAATTATCCATTTCAAATGGATCTCCATTTAAACACGATCCCTGACCCAACATACTAAGATCTAATCAAAATAAAATCAAATAACCCATGGATTTTCTAAGAAATTAAACATGTTTAGTTGATTGGAGAGGGAGCTATGGATGATCTTTTCTCCTAAACTCACATGTCATCTGAGGTTTTTCATTTAAAGTTTGTCAATGTGCATTTTTTTCTCCCTAAATCTCTTTGATTATGTTTATTTGGGTTGTTTTTTTAAAAAAAAATTGTTCTATTTATGTCTTCAAGTTGGGAGTTAACTAATATTGAGTTTTTTGAGTTACTTTTTCGAATTAGGATTTTAGTTGCTTGTTAAACTGATAAATGAAGAATTCTCAAGTTGTTTTAGAGAGAATCAATCGTATATTGATATGTATAATTGTATACAGGTGACTCCTATATACAGGAGAAGAATTAAGTAGAAGAAGTAGGATAACTACAAACTACAATAGTCCTATTCTAGTTAAACAAGAAGAACTAAACACTTAATCTCATTCAATGACTTAACTAACTTTCTCTTTGAGCTCTATCACTTGATTTTTATCTTCAACACTTCCCCTCAAGCTAGTGAGTGATGGAGCAATTACTCCTATCTTGCTTCTAAAACCAGAAAACACTTGTTTAGACAAGGCTTTTGTGTGTATATCAACCAGATGATCCTTAGACCTCACAAATTGTGTGAGCAGCTGTCCTCTGGCCACTTCTTCTCAAATAGAGTGGTAGTCCATATCCACATGTTTTGTCCTGGCATACATAATGGGATTCACTGTCATATATAAGGCACTTAAATTGTCACAATATAGAGTAGGAACTGTCTACAGATACACACCAATGTCATGAAGAACATAGCTGATCCATGTCATTTCAGCTGCAGTGGATGCCAAGGCTCTATACTCAGCTTTAGCACTTGATCTTGCTACTATCATTAGTTTCTTGGATGACCAAGAGATGTAGTTTTCACCAAGATAAATAGTGTAGCCTGTAGTTGACCTCCTAATAAGTGATCAGCCTCCCCAGTCTGCATCTGAATAACCATATAACATGCATGGTGATTGTGAAATTATTCCGAGCCCATAGTGCAGAGTCTCCTTAATGTACCTAAGAATACTTTCAACACCTTGAAGATGCCCACTATTTGGATTTTGCATAAAGTGACTGGCTAGATTTACTGCATGAGTGATATCAGGTTTAGTGAATGTTAAGTATTTGAAGACTTCCCACCATGCTCCTGTATAGTGAGACATCAATAGGTTTTCCAGTAGCCTCTTGTACTCCATGCTTTTGTGCTGGAGGTGTGTGCAGTGCTTTCGCTGAGGACATGTCAGTCTTGGAAAGAAGCTCAGTAGCATGCTTGTTGTGACTCAAATGAATTTCACCTGTGAAGTATCTAACTTCAATTACCAAAAAGAACTGAAGAGGTCCAAGATCTTTCATGGAAAACGCGTTACCAAGTTTGGAAATAATCTCTGAGACATACTTTGAATTGTTTCCTGTTATAATTATATCATGTACATATAATAGGAGAAGAATTATGCCTCTCACATAGTGAAGTGTAAACAAGGAAGTGTCTACCTTACTACATATAAAACCACGATGAAATAAATGAAGGTTGAACCTATCAAACCAGGCCCTAGGTGCCTGTTTGAGGCCATACAATGCCTTCTTTAACAAACATACATGATTAGGATACCTGAGGTCAATGAAGCCTGGAAGTTGGCTCATGTATACTTCTTCCTATAAAAGGCCATGCAGGAAAGTATTTTTGACATCTAACTGTATGATCTCCCATCTTGAGCTGACAGCCACTGAGAGAACAACTCTTATGGTTGTGACCTTGACCACAGGACTAAATGTCTCTTCAAAATCAACCCCTTCTAGTTGGGAAAAACCTCTTGTAACCAGTCTTTCTTTGTATCTGTCTATGGTTCCATTTGCCTTCAGTATAGTTTTAAACACCCATATAGAGCCAACTATGTTCATTCCTGCAATTTTAGGAACCAGTGTCCAGGTTTGGTTGTTGTGAAGAGCATCAATCTCCTCTAGTGCAAGCAATCTAGTGAGGAGACTTTAATGCTTCCTTTGTAGTTGTTGGTTCTCTATATGCCTCTTCTCTGCTTGCAGCAAGAGATATGTGAGTTACAAGAGTTGACTGTGCCTTTTGCCTTGTCACCATATGATGTCCTTGATTCTTAGGAACAATAGAATCTATAATACTATGGCTGCATTCAGTCTCAGTGCTTGTAGAAACTTCTGATTGTGGACTATTAGTGTTGAACCAACCTGAAAGATCAACGTCCAACTATATAGCTTGAGGATAAGTTATAGAGAAAACATTTGGTTGTGGTGCATTTGTGCTTTGTGACTCAACAGCTTCATCATCTAATGAAGTCTCTATATCACCATCATCAGATAATTGGTCGATTGAACCATATCTTGAAGGCTAAGTGTTAGTCACCACTTCATCATCAACAAGAATGGTAAGCTAAGTGTTAGTCACCACTTCATCATCAACAAGAATGATAGGTTGAGTGCCAAACACAGCTGCATCACCAACTGCATTGCTTGTCACCACATCAGTAGAAGGAGAAGAAACGCAATGAGAAACATCACAACTAGACAATACTTCCCCTGAATCTGGTGCCTGCAACTTAGAAAAGAACTCAACAAAAGTAGCTAAGTGAGGTGAAATATCAGTTTGTGCCTGTGATTGAGACAGATTCATATAAGGCAGTGTGGATTCATCAAAGATGACATGTATGGATACATAAATACTTTTTATTGGAGGATGATAACATTTGCATCCTTTGTGCAAACTGCTATATCCAATAAACACACATGGATAAGTCTTGGGACTGAATTTAGTGCTATCTTTTAAATATGGAAAGCATCTACATACAAACACCTTTAGGTTGTTGTAGTCAGGTTGTGCACCATATAGTTGAACAAAAGGAGTGGTCATTTTCAACACTGATGAAAGTAGTCTATTTATGAGAAACACAACAGTCATGAAAGCTTCTACTCATAGGAATAAAGGTAGCTTGGCATGAAACAACAAGGTTAAACCAGTCTCAACTATATCCCTATGCTTTCTTTTTGCAATGTCATTTTGTTCTGGTTTGTTAGGACAAGAAATGTATCTGATTATACCACAAATTTCCAAGTGCTTAACAAATTTTGTGCCAATGACCTCACCTCCTCCTTCACATTGGAAATTTTTTATAACTTTTGAGAATTGCCGTTCAACCATTTTCTGGAATCTAAGAGATACTTCAAAAAAGTCTGACTTCTTTTTCAGTGGATAGAGCCAAGTGAACCTTGTATTATCATAAAGAAAATCACATAATATTTCATATGTTGAGAAGATTCAACTGGAGCAGGGCCCCAAAGAAAATAGTGAATTCTTAAAAGGTTCTTTCTCAATTTTATTACTCAAACCAAAAGGTAGTTTACAACCTTTGCCCAACTAAAAACTAGAACAAACAGTAGCACTTTATTCTAATAACTAACATCATTGTTCCTATTTATACTCAAAATTTTTAAAGACTTCATACTAGGATGTCCTAATCTAGCATGCCATATATTTTTTGAGTTCTTCCAGTTTTGTGTGACAGTCAAGACATAGAAGTCGTTATCTTCCAATACATAGAGTCTCCCTTTTCTAGATCCCTTGGCCAGTAGTTCCTTGTCTTCTTTTCCTTAACAACAAAATTAGATTCATCAAATTCAAGAGTGCATGAGTTATCCTTGGCAATCTTACTAACTAAAAGCAGATTCTTAGTAATCTTAGGTACTACAAGAACTTCCTGCAGTTTCAAACCTTATTTAGTTGTATTTCCAACATGTGTGATGTATGATTAAGAACTATTTCCAACAATGATTTATTAGATCCATTATAAGGTTGGAGGTCATATAGGTTACATAGATTGTTTGTCATGTGACTACTTGCTCCTGAGTCCACGTACATACTGTCATCTCCAGTAGTTGAATTTTGAAGATGTACAGTAGCTAGTGCTTGTGGTAGTTCATCTGCAGATTGATAGGAATAGTCCCACCTATAGAAGCACTTAAGAGTAGTGTGATTATTTCTACCACAAATTTGACATGCCTCACCTGTAGAACCCTACATGTTTCCCTTGTTCTAACTTCCACATTGAGTACTTTGATTTCTCTGATTGTTGTGTCCTTGTCCATCAGGTCTTAAATCTCTTCCCCTGGAGTTAAAATTGTTAGGACCTCTGCCTCTTTGAGAATGGTTTCCTCTTCCTCTACCTTTTTGAGCAGAGAATGCCATATTGTAGTTTTGTTGAGGCACTTCTTCCTCATTTTCTCTCATGTAAAATTTCAGAGTACATTGACAAATTGATTTAGAGTAGGATAGGGTGCCTTACCTAACATGACAGTTTTGAATGTCTTGTACTTGAGACCTAAGCCTCTAGCAAATTTAATCACTTCGCTATCTTCATCAACAGGCTTGTGTTGGCTGCAAGTCCATCACAAATGCCTTTGAATTCTTTGATGTACTCATCAATGTTCTTGTTTCCCAACTTAACATTCTATAGTTGTTGTTTAAGTTGTCAACATGTATGTTCAGTATTTGAGTATGATGATTGCATCTTTGTGCTTTTCAATATGATTTTCAACATTCGAGGATGAATTTCCCAAGGGGGGATATTGTAATACCCCAAAAACCCTAAGATCAGACTCGGGAGTTGAAATGAAAAAAATAGAAATTTCTGCACCAGGTCACAAGACGAGTCGTCCCATGACCCGTCAGGAACAGCACGAGTCATTAAGTGAATTGTGGGGAAAGGTTTGGACTTGGTTTAAAATTTGAGATTTGAGGTGACCACGGGTGTTACCATGAGTCGTCTAGTGATCCATGGTTAAGGGGTGCTTGGAGGATTGGAAATTTGGGCAGTGGTGGTAACGGGTGGGTCACCACGAGTTGTTGGGTACACTGTGAGTCGTGGTGTCCCTCATGGTAACCCTCGGATTAAAAAGGACAGTGTTGATCATGACAAGAAGGCGACGAGTTGTCCCCCATACCACGAGTCATCCAGTCCCTCATTGGGATTGGCAGTATGTTTGTCCCTATGAGTTTATTAAGGTTTTTTTTTCATAATTTCTAAGTTCCTAAGGCCCAAACTACATCATTTTAAACTTAGTTAGTGTCACACCCCGCCTTGTGGGGTATGACTGGCACCTGGTGCCCTAGTAGGACTTAGACTGCTATCCGGTGAGCCTAAGCACATCTCGTGCCTAGCTAACTCTAGCTCAGATTCAAGGAATCAACGGGTTATATAACGGTTGTAAATACAGCCTCCGGCCGACTAGGCCTATAGCCACCTGCACCATAACGACAGCTAACCAGAATCATGTCAATATAAGGGAGCCTATGCGGGCCGACAAGGCCAACATGCTGTCTAGTTAACTCTAAATCAATATAATAAATGCTGAACAGCTACGTGACTGGCATGGTCACCACTACTGACTGGATAAGGCCTCACACGGCCAACATGAACAACTAAACATACGCATGGCCCCACACGACCGGCACAGCTAACCACCGGGAAATATATACAGACTACAAGCCTCTAAGAATACTAATAAGATGGTCGGGACAGGGCCCCGGCCTACCCATGCTGTACAACAAAAGAAAAGGGATAACCTCTAGCTTATCTAGCTCTGGATAACTGGAGCTGATGACCCTGTGAGCTGGCTGGAATCACGAGGTATTGACCCCTCACCTATGAGTACCTGCAGGCAAGTAATGCAGCGCCCCAAACGGGCGTCAGTACCGCTGGTACTGAGTATGTAAAACAACAACTGAAAGATATCTGAAAACAATAATACAATTGAAGGAACCGAAACAGAAAGGGATAGACTAAACTGACTGAAAATGTAAAGCTATGCCTACTCTCAACTTTGTTGGAAGGAGTAGGAGTCATACCTGGAGTTGTATCACTCTATTGTCTATCTACTTGTATCTAGTGTAACATGGCATAACATAACATAACATAGCATAGCACACACAAACCTTACCCGGCCCCCATAAGCCGGGAGGTACAATCAACACGCAATCTATACCCCTACCCCAGTCGTCCTATCTCCTATAATAACTATAAGCATTATGCCGATCCCCTGGGTATGTACTTGGGCTCGCTGAGCCCCTGACTATAATTGTACCTGAGTCTGGAGGACTCCTGAATCAACACCCCGGGCGTACCCGCTCGACGGGGGTGTATAAAGGCCGACCAAGGCACAATATGGGGAAACTGGCATCCCATCTTCGTCCCCTATGGGACGACATGCCACTCCGTAGAGCGATGTATCCTCTTCCTCTGGCGGACGAGTCGATACAGCTATTAACCTTGGGGCGGTCATGAATGCTAGGTAATCCATCCCAAGACAATACAGTGGTCTCAACTAGTAATACTAACTGCGTATACCGCATGCTGAAGCTAGTAATGAAAATGTATATGTACATACTATACGCTCACTAGTGATAGTGATATGTAAGTATTTAATACATGTTGAGACTAATAATGGTATATATATAATCATGTTGTCATACTGTGCTGAGTCTAATGTTGAACAAGATATACTTTTTCTGCTGGGAATCATGCTGTATAACTGAGTTTCATAGTAACATGGTTTACTATTTCTAACATGCTTTCTAAACTTCATTTTAATCTACCATTCTACTTTTCAGATACCTTACAGATACTTATATTGCTGTACTAAGTTTTAACTTAATACGATAATATCCTAACATACTTTACTAGATCACATACTGGGCATGCTGTACAGGTCCTAACACTTTATATTAGAATTTAAACCATGCTAGCAAGTTTCACTCTATATATGATATGATATTTCCAATTTCGTGCTAATACTCATACTAAACATAACCCACGACTTCTGAAACATTCTATTGGCCTTTGAACTATCTTCCTACTCTGAAACTACTAACTTGCCGAGGAAACTAGCTTTACATACCTTCGCTTCTGATTTCCCGACTAACTGGCGTAGCTCGGTCAGTATTTTCGCTATTTCTCCCAACTGCATTCGTATATATGTCAATTAGCACTAGATAGAGCACTATTATGAAAGACGACGTCACTTTCGATATAATTATAGCCTAAACTTAGGCCTATCGAAAGACGGTCGAAAACTTGCTATTTTTTAGAAGTCCAGAAGGGAGAAGTATTCACTTTACGGCTAGGAGCACATAGACACTAGTTTGGAGCAATTCCACTTACCTTAGCCCGGTAGCACGACGATTTGTCAGACGTATTTCGCGAAACTAAATTCGTAGGAATGCTCCCTGCTGCTAAATACTTCGGTATCTGGAGTAATTTAGATTTGGACTACGTTTGGCAGCGTAATTGGACGGAAATTATCAAGAAACCTTCGTTCCCTTTTCCTCTCTGGTTTTTCTCTCTGTTTTCGCTGGAAATTATGAGAATTATTTCATTTAAAACCGAAGTGGAGGGCTTATATAGTCGGGCCTGGACAGGGCCAATGTGTCACGGAGCCAATGCGGAGACTCCACCTTCGTGACACGTTGCCATTGCGGAGGGGCTCTGCCCAGGCTCCTTTCGCGATGGTTCGACAGGCTACTCGTCCGATCCTTTCCCGGGCCTTTCCCTAGCACATATGGCTTCCAAATATGCTTAACCAACATGCGAATAGGCCATCCAGGTGCTGGAAATCTTACGGGGTATAACAGTTAGGATTGTTTTAAGAGGGTTTAGCTCATTCTAAATTACTCCTCTCCATGCATGCAAGACTAGAAGGTTCATAGGGGTGATCAAGGCTAAAAATCCATCAATTCTCCTTCAATTTCCTTTGGGCATTCAAGGAAGAGTGTAAGAGCAAGTTATCCATATATGTGAGGCTATAAATGAGAGTTTCTTTCACTCTTATGCCCTAAACTCTTCTCAAATTCCATGGATTTCAAATTCTAGAATTCAAGTTTCATGATCTGTGAGGTTTATTCCAATTCTTGTGAAATTCTCTATGATCTATCGATGGGTCAATCCCTTTCATGTACTAAATCATGTTTTATGATCTATGAGCATATTCATGACTATTTTAAATATAAATTTATAGTTTTGAATTTAAATCCAATTATGCCCAATTATGTATGTTTGTATGAAAAGTCAAGTTGTGGCTTCATTATGATCTTGATCTAAATTAGCCTAATTATGATTTATGTTTTATGATATGATTTCTCTCAAGTACTTATCATTGATTATGAAATGTCAAGTATATACATGTTTTACAGGTATGAATGAATTTCATGATTTATCGATTTATGATTATGGCGGACTCACAGGCCTTATTTCATGGCTAGTTCACATATTTCAAGCATGGTTATGATTATTATGACTTAACTATCCCACGAATCTCATGTACGTTTTTCCTATTATCATATGAGCACTATATATATTTTGGGAGTAGTATTACACTTAGTAGACCCGAGGTCCGAGTAGACCCGAGGTCCAAGCATACCCCGAGTCTTAGAACTACGCGCCAACGTAGCCATGATGGGACCTCCCTTGAGACTATCCCTTTTGCCTGAATGGGCCTTTCATGAGTGATATCACACCTCTTTTTATGGTTCTACTCTTGGCAAGGTACGAACACCCTCTCGACTAGGGGTTTACAGGTCGGGCTCCATGTGTGCTCATATGGGATATGTCAGTTATAAGAATCTCCCATTGTTCCTCATGATTTATGCATTGTTATGTTTATGTTTCTTTGGCTCAAGTCATGCTTAATAAAGCTTTTCTCTTATGACTATGATTATGACTGATCTACAAATATTTTGAAAAACTTTAGCCCTTATGTTTACATTATGATATTTAAATTATGATCATGTTGTCCTACTCTTATGAACTCTTATTTATTTTAACTGTCCATTTTACTTACCTTGCATTCTCGGTACATTCCAAGTACTAACCGCATACTCTATGCTATATCGTTTCATGATACAGGTCTGAGGGATCAGTCTCAACCGCATCTTTAGTCCTGCTTCCCTCTCATACCTATCCAGCTAGCATTGGTGAGTCCTCATCCTTTGAGGACATTCAATATCTGTAGTTGTTATGCTTCTTTCAGTTTCATACTTGTCGAATTAGATGGGTATGTTTTCCTATCAACTCATCAGATATATTAGAGGCTTTCAGACATTATGTAGAAATCAGCTTGTCATTTGTGATTCCGTTCTAGCTTGCTATGTATGCAGACTTCCGCAATTATGTATGTTGAATTTTCACTTTATTATGTTGAGCTTAGACGTTATGTTCTTGCCATGGGTCGACTTGGAGCCTCTCAGGGTTTCTTGTTCCATGTCTCGATCTGGGTCCTAGCTCGGATCGTGACAATTTGTGGTCTTACATCTCAATGAGTTCATCAATCTTATTTAATTTTTTATATAGTTTATTTAGGTGTAGTTAATAGTTATTATGGATTTTCTAAAAGAATATATGTTTCTTTAACTTGAGCTAACTTTTTTTTTGGTTTGTAAACGTGAATGGAGTATTTTGGGCATAGCTATTTTCTTTAAGACCCATTACTTAATTAAGACTAAATGTGAACAAGAGCGAGATGAGGTGTAGATTTATTTCAACTCCCATTGCAACAGTAATAAATGTGAAGGAGCTAGATGAGTCACGAATTAATTCAGGACTCGTTGCAAAAAGAAAAATAAAAGTGTGAAAAAACGGGCGACAAATAAGTCTCCAATTTATAGGAGACAAATAAGTACTTCAAATATTAGACGAACTTAAGTATGCTTAAACATGCGTATCAATAAAGAATGTGTTACACTTTCTTTTTTTAAGATGCCTAAAAATAAAAATCAACAATGCAGCTACCTATCTTGGCATTATTTTAATAATTAAAATTTTATCAAGTCAACTCAAAAATGCTTATTGGCTTTGTCATTATTCATCATTGGCTAATCAATTAACATCAGCAGGAGATAAAAATTATTAATCATATATTGATGGATTCCTGGAGGGATAAATTATTTTCTTTCTAAATTTAGAGACAGTTTTCATGAATAAACTAATAATGCTCTCATTGTGAGACGTTATTTAAATATGTAGATAGAGCTTAGTAGGTGTAGTGCACACAAAAAAAGAAAGAGGTTATGCTTCTATATCGTTGTATGTCAAGACTAAGAATGTGGTTATGCATCTTGATTGAGACCATTAAAAATTCAATAATAAATAATTAAATCATAAGTCAAAACACAAATAAGCCAAATTCTAAAGTACCGAATAATTAATTTACATCAAGGATAAGTTGATAAAGTGACCGTACGTGAACCACAGGAATGGAGGTGTCTGATACCTTCTTCTCGGTCAGCAGAATTTCTTTATCTGGATTTCTAGTTCGCAGATAATTATTATAGAGTCAAATTTCTTTTGATTAGAGACTCAAATTAAACGTAACTTGGAATAGGAAAAATCAATTATAAGCAACGCTCTGTTAAAATAAACAATGTCTTTTCAAAGTGTCACTTTCATTGGAAAAAATCACTTTTAAAGTTAGGGGTAAAAATAGGGGTGTGACAATGACCACATCGCTAGCGTGTTCATTTGGATGCAAATAGTATGTGCTAAAGATATCTAGTTGAGATAAATTTCATGTTTAATATGATATAATTGTCATTACTTCATCATTGTCGGCCTATGATACCTCTTGAGTACACGTGCATTATGTACTCATACTACACTTGTTGCACTTTTTTTAGTGTAAATTGTATTTGAGCATGAGGGGGCCATTTGTTTTATTCAGTCCGAGGCTTACTTCTAAAGATCCTCGGTGAGCTATCTGGCTAATCTACTCCTTCTATCATTTACTTTCGTGTATTTTCATTTTCGGACAATGTATCAGTTGTTTAATAGTTGTATTATACTCATAGTTTCTCTTGAACACATACACCGGTCTCAGGTTATATTTTTTTTACTTTTCCACATATGGTTTCTATTAAAGATTTCTTATTATTTTAAACTTTTTAATATTTTACTTCTTCTTCGTGTCTTTTTTTTCAAATAAGTTGGATGGTGGTTTCTCTTACCTATTGGGAGAAGAATGTAGGTGTCATCATGACCCTTGTACATTTTGGGGTCGTTACAAAAAATTGACTAAATGTGGAATAAGGACGCTTTCCCAACATTACAATCCTAAGGATCTTGTATTTTTTTTCAAGACCTCTAGCAAAGTTGAGAATCTTGCTATATTCATCTAGTGACTTGTGTATTGCCATGCGACTATCACAAAATTTCTTAAATTCTTTCATATAATCATCTATGAATTTGGTTTCTAGTTTCACAGTTCGAAGTTGTTATTTTAATTGAAATTCCTTATTTTATAAATAGGTGTCGTTAAGGCAAGATCACACTTGTTTTATGACAGAGAAGGTCATGATGAAGAACATAAACTATTTTGCCATTATTCAAAGAGTCATGTTGGTGGATGAAGAAGAATAGTAGTTAAAGCTGTTGGAGAAATTAAAGTTAATTATGGTACAAATAATTATTATTAGTTATTAGTTAGTTAGAGATTCTATTTTTTTGCCTTCTCTACATGTTTGACTATATATACTCATATCAAGCACTTCTATTAAATACAAGAAAACTAAGAAGAAGATTAATGAGATTATTATTCTCTCCATTCATTCTCTCTATCATTTTCTATATTTTGTGCTTCAAATAATCCCATGGTATCAAAACTTTCTAGCTAGATCATCGAAGTTAGAAATAGTTTCTCGATCTGGATAAGTTTGTTTAATTGCCTGAAAGTGTTTTAATCAATTTTCGCAAACTAAAGAAGTCCATAGTCTTCAGTTCTTGAAGATCTCTAGGTCTTGAAAGATGGGAACTAATGAAGATCATGTGAACAATGATCTAGCTCGAAATGGAATCAATGGTGTAAACAATGGAATAAAATCCACGGGAACATCTCAGAATATCAATAATGGTTGAATTCCAAATATTCCATTTATAGAGGATGGCATTGACTATAATCATTCTCTATTCTTAAGCCCTTTTGATGTTAGTGGTATCAACATTATTTGTATTCAACTAACTGGTGTTAAGTACTACATATTATGGAGTCAATCAATGAGAATCTCACTTCTTGGAAGAAACAAAATTGGGATGATTAATGGTTCTTGCAAAATGGAAAGGTTCATAGAAAAGTTATGGAATTATTTTATAGAGTTGATGCAACCGTTATTTCTTGGCTGTCCGATTCGAGTTTACACCTTGGATGTGAAACGGTACCTGGAGTCACAAGTGACCCCAAGCTAACCCATGGCTTAACATCACACTAGTCTACTGACTTAAGGCATAAGCGAAAGCTATAAAACATAACTACACAACACATCCCTGAGAAAATAAATATCTGATAAGATACTGAAATTTATGCGACAAGCATAAATATTTAACAATCTTATATCTAAAAACTTTCTAAGATCTAACAAGTTACTGTGACAAGCCCCCAGGTAACTCTAAAGTAATAATAACAAAAAAAATTAAACTAAAGGAAAAGCCTTGTCCTCGAAAAATGAGGACTCACCAAATGGCTAATATAGCTGGATCATCGGAAGGGGACTACTGACGATACTGAGTCTGAAAACATGCACCTGTATCATAATATGATACAACATAGAAAAGATATGAATCAGTACTTTGAATGTACTGAATAAGTAAGATGTACGTAAAACATGGAGTAAACAACTGAACTAATATAACATGAATGACCAACTAATAACAGATAAGTGCTGAGATATATTGTAACAGTGTATGTAAGCCTAGACACTGGCTGATGGTTATAACATGCCCTGAATCTACGAGACTAAACTAAAATTTGAGATTGATCTGTACTGACAAGTGAGAGAGTCTCTAACAGACATGTAGCCACGTGAGCTAGACGTGGAGACCGATGTATACCCCCCATCGGAGAAGGCCTACTATACCTTGCTAGGGTATAGTAGCTGAATTAGGTGCTTACTGTTTGAGGCCTGTTTGGGCTAATAACTTATGGTGACAACGTACTTCTGGGAACCTGGGTGCGCTGAACCCCGGCCCCTCGGTGCTAAGTCCTACTCCGGTTGAAAATCCTAACTGTGACTGGTAGGTTGATAGCTCAAAACTGATGTCATAGAATAAGTAAAGAATACCTATCTAGGAGTAGCTTGAGAGTCTGAAGGACCTGATAACTGAAAACTAGTGTTCCAAGACTGACTAGAGCTTCTTTGTCTGAAAGTGTCATAACCGTCTAAAGAACAGCCTAATGACTAATACTACGGAGTTTTACTAAACTCCTCAACTGGCTATAGCCAAACTGATTAGCTGACGTTACTGAAAGATACTGAAAAGGCTGATACTGTTGGGACTGATTAATCAATAATTCAACTTATAGAATTGTACTACTCTAGTGATTACAAGAACTATCATAATCAAGCAAGGTTTGTATCTGGACAATTATGTAAGACTCCTTTAAATCACATTTTTTAAAGGTTAGGGATGAAATCACATATTGCATGGAAAGAGATATCAACATGAAGTATAGCTAACAACGAATTTTGAGAATCATGAAAACTATGACAGGAATAAAAACTGATAAAGATTTTTGGAAGGGTTTTATGGCACAAAGGAAGAGACATCCCCTTATTGAATTTTTACATACATGGAGCCAAATTTCTTGGAAGAACTTAGAAAATCTAAGAAGAAATCTGAATGTCGTAGCTTTGACTCTGGAAGAACTGTCTGACTTCTTCGTAGGTTCCACTATCTGATGTTGGGAAAGTGTGAGCGAAAATATTGACTACTCCTCTAATATCCCTCCTGAAAACACATTATATGATGCATTTTAGAAGTTATGTCGATAGGATTTTACAAAATTACCCCTGAAGCACTTAATGAAATTTCTGATCGTCAAGTGGTACAATTCAACCTACGAGTCGTACCATGAGTTGTGGTTAGGGAATCTACTTCAACCACTTCCTCTGAAGGTTTCCTTGGATGCCTCCTACGACTTGTACCTACATCCTATGATTGGTGTTATGATTTGTAACTAAACTCTGAGTCTGCATCTGATCTCTCACGCGACTCATCCAACGAGTCATACCTTGATTCCACAAGTCATACCTTGACTCGTGGTTACTCCAGATTTTCATGACAAAATCTCTGTACTTTTCCAAGACTTCTATGTACGATCCGTACCTCCATTCTATAGGTCGTAACATTGAGTCGTGGGTTCCAACATCCTCTTCACTGGCCTTCTCAGTCCCTCAGTACAAGCCTAGATCATATAAGTCATACTGTGACTCATACTGAGGCATTTTTTCTTATTTTCTGCAGAATCAACTTTTAAATTTTCAAGCTAGTGTTAGGAAGTTATGGGGTGTTGCATTGGTTGATGCCCCAGTAGTCTACTTGGTAGTTTTGTGCTTGCTACAAGTGTACATGCAGTGTGGAAAGATCTAAAACAAAGGTTTGATCAAGTAGATGGATCAAGATCATTCAATCTCCATAAAGAAATTGTAACTCTTCAGCAAGGTTCAAATTCTACAAATAAATTGTAACTCTTCAGCAAGGTTCAAATTCTATCTTAGTATTCTATACTAAACATAAAAATCTTTGGGATGAGTTTGAGGCCTCGGTACCTAGACCCTATGATTGTGAAAGATCAAAAGACTTTGTATCACATCTTCATAAATAGAAATTGTTCCAATTTCTTATGGAGCTTAATAAATCATATCAACAAGCTAGAATCCAAATTCTATTGCTAAATCCCTTACCAAGTATTAACCAATCCTATTCTATGTTTGGTGGTGATGAAAGTCAAAAAGAAGTGCCTACTAGTAACAATATTGTTGGAATGAATTGCACTTCTTCAAACAATCTTGAGTTCATAACTATGTATTCCAAGGCTCGTACTAGTCAGAAGCATAAAAAGAATTTGAATCTAATATGTGATTTTTGAAAATGCAAAGGGAATATCAAGGAATTTTGTCACATGCTGGTGGAATATTCACCTGACTTTAAGTTGAATAAAAAGGAATATGGAAAAGGTAGTGTTACTTATAATGTTTAAAGTGACAGTGCACCTATGAATCCTCAATAATAACAACTTACATTCAACTATGGGATGAACACAAATTTGACAATGAATGGTACAGGAGGACAAGATCTCAAAGAAGGATCTCAGAAACCTGAGAGTTGGACTAATCATTTGCAAGGGTGCACTTTCACCAAAGACTAGTAGGAGCAATTCCACATATGTTGAATCAAGTTTCATCCTCTACTAATGCTAGAGAATCTTTTGGAGCTAATGCCAATATGATAGGTAAGGCTCTCTTAACATCATAAAATAGTGAGGTTTGGATTATAGACACTAGAGCCACCAATCATATTGTATCTAATATTGAAATGTTGTCTAAAGATTCTCTAATGCAAAAAAAAAAAAAGAACTAAGAACGTATATTCTCCAAATGGTGATATTTCACAGGTTACTCACATAGGATGCAGTTTAATTTCACCTAGAAGTATGCTCAGAAGTTTGTTTCATATGTCACAGTTTAAATACAACTTCATGTCTGTCAGCAAAGTTACTATGGAGTTAGGATGCTCAGTCATTTTCTTCACTCATTTTTGTGTATTCCAAAAACTCTTTAGTAGAAGGGTAAAGGAGATTGGTAAAAAATAAGGTGGGTTGTATCTGCTACTAAAATTACTAACAACAGGAGAAGAAGTAAAATCATCATCATTTGTTGTGAAGGAAAAGGTACAACCATAAGTAAAGAGTGAAGAAGTTGATGTGGGACTATGGAATAAGAGATTTAGTCATGTGTCAATTGGAGTGATGTTCAAGCTGTTGAATATAAATAAACAAGAAGTTAAGAATAAAGTGGACAATTGTATAGTATGTCCACATGCAAAATAGACAAGATTAGCTTTTCCTACTAGTAGTATAAAAACAGTGCACTGTTCTAATTTGATTCATGTAGATATATGGGTTCCTTACAAGTTACCTACTTTTGATGGGAATAAGTATTTTGTTACTATTGTGGATGACTTTACTAGAATAACTTGGGTGTTTCTGTTGAAAAATAAGTATGACGTGTGTGTATATCTACAACAGTTTCTTCAATTTTTCTAAACTTAATTTTGTAAAATAGTAAAAGACTAGGACCAGATAATGGTACTGAGTTTGTGAATTCTATTTGTGATACATTGTTCAAATAAATAGGATTGTACATAAGAGATTTTATTCTTACACTCCTCAATAGGATGGAGTACCTACGAGAAAACACAGACATACTTTAGAAATCGCAAGAGCTCTAAGATTCAAAGCTATGATTCCTACAAGATTTTGGAGATTGTGTATGTTAGCTATTGTGTATCTCATTAATAGAATTTCAAGTCCAGTAACTGATAATCATGTTCCATATGAGAGACTATATGGAAGAAACCATCCTTAGATCATCTCAGAGTTTTGGGATATCTTGTATTTGCAAAAATTCTTACACAACATGATAAAATGATTCCCACAGCAAGGGCTACAGTAGCTAGGCTGGTTGCAAAAGGTTATAATCCAAAGAAAGGAGTAGATTATAAAAATAACCTTTTCACCAGTTGTAAACGACCACAGTAAGAATAATTTGAGTAGCAGCTACTTCAAGACAATGGCATATACATCAAAAATAGATGTATACAATGCATCTTTACAAGGATATTGTCTGATAATATTTATATGTCTCTACCACAAGGAATTTCCTTCCAGTGAGAGAAGGTGTGTAGGCTGGTCAGTCCTTGAATGGACTCAAATAGGCCCTAAGGCAATGAAATGCAAAGATTATTGAAGCCTTACTCAAGCTCAAATTCAAGCAGAGTCAACTTAATTACTCATTGTTTGTATGAAAATCTGTTGAAGGAACATCCATTATACTAGTCTATTTTGATGACTTTCTAATTACAGGAAGTTCCTTGAAGCTGATTGAGTTTGCTAGGAGACTTAAAATTTTATCTTTATATTGAGTTTTCTAGGTCCAAAATGAGGAATACTATGCATCAAAGAAAGTATGCCCTTGTGCTTATTTCAGAAACTGGTCTATCATCTGCTAAACCAACTAGAACTCCAATAGATATCAATGTCAAACTGACTTTAACAAGTGTGTTGAAGCAGTATACCTAAAGAACTAGACTGATGAGGATCCTCTAATAGATCAAGCAACACACCAAAGATCAATAGAAAAACTATTGTATCTTATTATGACTAGGCTAGCTATAACATTGGAGTACAAACCTTAAGCCAATTTCTACAAATGCCCAAAGAAATCACACATGGAAGATTCCTCAAGATTGTGAAATATGTAATGAAATAGCCTGGATAAGGAATCTTATTATGCAGCAGCACAAAAAACCTTGTACCAGCCTATTATGATGCAAACTAGGCTGCTTGTTCAATCACCAGGAAGTCATTCACAGGGTTCTTAATCAAGATAGGAGACTCACTTGTCTCATGGAAAGCGAAAAAGAAAACCACTATATCAAAGAGATCATCAGAATTAGAATATAGAAGCTTAGCAATAACTGGCTCAGAAATAGTCTGGCTAACAGAAATCTCGAAGGAACTAAATGCAAAATTCAAACTTCCTGATGAGGTTTACAATGATAGAAAATAAGAAATTAAGTTACCTACTAACCCTATATACCCTGAAAGGATAAAATACATAGAGATCGGTTGTCACTTTATGAGAGAAAAACTACAATAAGGACTTATTACGATCAATTACATCCTTGCTCAACCAACCAGCAGATATTCTTCTAAAGCCATAAATCGAGCTCAACATGAGTATCTACTATCCAAGATAAGCATTTTGGACATCTTCTTACCACCTAACTTGAGGGGAGTGTTGGTGGATGAAGAAAAAGAGTAGTTAAAGTTGTTTGAGAAAAGTTAGTTATGGAACTAACAACTTCAATTCGTAATTAGTTAGTTAGAGATTATGTTTTTTGCCTTCTCTACATATTGGCTATATATACTCATATCAAACTATTGTATTAAACAAAAAAATAAGAAGAAGATCAATGAGATCATTATACTCTCCATTCATTCGCTCTACTATTTTCTATATTTATTGCTTCAAATAATAACAACTCAACTCCTAACTAAAACATCATGTTCTTCCCAATTAGTGAATTTGGGGTTAATTGAGGCTCTTCTTTCTATTTGTTGTGGTTTAACATGGGGGATCTTCTTTGAAAATATCAACAACCATCAATGCTTGCATGAGTTAAAGGATTTGTGTCCTCCAAATAAGGTAATACAGTGGTTTCAACTTGATAGTGCAAATAAAAATGTAATGCCCTGAAAACTCAAAGACTAAATCCGGGACTTAAATTAGAAAATTTAGAAATTATCTCAGGATGACCCACCTGAAGAGTCGCTATGAGACCTAACGGCTAGTTAGTTCGGTTGTAGCAAGGAGGAATTGGAAGTGTGATGTGGGAAGAAGTGTACTTGATGGAGTCATGGTCACCTTTAATGACTTTTCATGTCCCCCATTGTTATCCCTATTTAGTTGTTAGGAAGTGCACCTAACGAGTGTCACCATGAGTTGTCATCAGTGGCAACGACTCGTTAGGTGACTCGTGGTCAAGCCTAGTATAGAACTTCAGAAATGAGGCACTGAGGTCTATGACTGGTGACCACGAGTCATGGTCAGTGACCATGACTCGTTAGGTCCCTCATGGTGAACTATAGAGGAATTTGGGTTGTGTACTCAATGGGTGTAACCATGAGTCGTGGTCAATCACCACGACTCGTTAGGGTCACCTGGTAGTTTTTCCTAGCGTTTTTCTAAGGGCTACTTAGTAACTTCCTGTTCTCCTAAGCTTTAAAATACGTCATTTTGGATGTAAATTCAGAGTTATTATAGGTTTTGGATGGTTCCTCCTTTCATTATCACATTTACTCTCAGAAATTTATCGAAAGTTCTCTCAAGAAACTCTCTAGCAGGCTTAGGGTTTTTCCTTCATCGCAGCAATTCAGGTCTTCTGCTTCAGGGAATTCTTAGCCAGGTATGTGGGAATTCAACAAGGGAATTGTCCTTCCCTTCTGTCCCTCGAAATACTCCCATAATTTCCCTATCAGTTTAGCCCCGAGATTTTTGAATATGAAGAGATTTTCGTGTTGGTTTTTCGTTAATTTTGATTGGGTTATTATCCATGATTATTATTTATATGATCTTCATCAGTTCATAAGTAAATTGTTATTTCTCTCGCCAAGATGATTTACATCCCAAAATTTTCGAGCAAATATTATTGCGTATTAAATTCTATCAATTTTACAAAGTATGTTTTCGGCTGAATAACCTAATAATTCTTATTATATATATGTTTGTGTGTGTGTGAGCAATTATCCGATTGAGGAGAATGATTTTACCCTTGTTGGATGAGATCCCTTTAAATTCTTGAAATTTTGTCATATTATGAAATTCTCGTGTTATTGGAATGAGTTGTGTTCTCTACTAGCTGCTTAGTAGTTTAGTTCAGTTAGAAGGTAGAACCTCTTCAAAACTATTCAGAAAGTGTCAACTAATCCGTTTGACTTTAGACTTTTCTCGAGGTGTCAGTGGTGCCTCCTAGTTATCATAATCAGACTCAGAATCCAGTATAATGGTCCATTAGGCGGTCCTGAAATTTTTAATATATATAGATCTGACCAGCCTCAGGACCCAAGTTTAGTTTACAAACTGTTCTTAGATGGTTACGACTCTTCAAGATAAGCAGCTCTGACCAATCTAAAACCCAGTTTCAGAATCTGGTCTGATAAGACTCTCGGGGTACTTTCAGTTATATGTCCCTAACTAGTCTTGGACCCCAGTTTCGAGCTATCAGCTTAGCAGTTCAGTATAGGTTTCCAGTGGGACTAGAACTTAGCACTGAGTGGGCCAGTGTTCCAGCACACCCAAGTTTCCAAAACTACATTGCCAGTGTAGGTTACAATATTACTTGGCCTGTTTGGCCCCAGACTTTTGTGATCACCTAGCTCATGCCTTTATACCTTGGCAAGGTATATTGGGTCCTAACAGTGGGGTGTATACATCGAACTCCACGTCTAGCTCACATGGTTATATGTCAGTTATAGACTCCCCCACTAGCTGGTTCAGTCCAGCTCAAAGTAAGCAGTTCAGTTCAGTTCCAGTTCTATCAATTATTTCACTTTAGTATAATATTGCAGACTCAAAATTTTCAGGCTTAGGGCATGTCTTTGACCACCAGACAGGGTCATCTTGACCATTTTAGTATATATAAATCAGTCGCTCAGATCAGTTTGCTTGTTGGTCATTAGATGTCATTTCAGTTCAGACTTCGTACTTCAGTTATGTTTCCTCCCACTTACTCAGTACATTCAATGTACTGATACATAGTTTTATGTTATGCCATTTCATGATACAGCTGCAGGTTCCCAGATTCATCAACCTTAGCAGCCATGTTTCAGATCCTCCTCAGTCATAGTTGAAGTGTGAGTACTCACCATTCGAGGGCTTATTTCATTAGAGTATCCTCAGAATGTCTGAAAGCCACACCGACTAGAGTCCTTTTCATGGGTGTGAAGCGCGCCACACTTATGACGAGGAGGCTACGAGATGTTATTAGAAAAACTCTCTTTTGTTCATACTATTTATCGTGCGTTAAAGTTCACTTCCATAAATGCCCTTCTAACTCATGCTCTATTTCATTTTAGTGAATCGTGCCTTCTAGACACGGTAACGGAAGAAGGGTCGGTAGTGCCAACAGACCTGCCCCACCAGCCCCGACAGCCCCTTAAGATGATTCGGTATCTACCGCCGAATTCAGGGCGGCTATTCAACTGCTGGCCCAAATAGTCACCAACCAAGTGAACCAGCAGGTTGTGCCGATGAACACCAACGGGTCTGCAGTAGTTGCGAGGGTGCGGGAATTTACCCATATGAACCCTCCATCTTTTCAGGGATCCAAAGTAGGTGAGGATCCCCAGGAGTTTGTGGATGAGATTGGGAAGATCACCCGCATTATGGGTGTTAGCTCTTCTGAGAGTGCTGACCTGGCTGCCTACCAGTTAAAAGGGGTACGTCAGGTCTGATATGAAGAGTGGAAAGAGGGGCGGCCAGTGAAAGCAGGACCAGTAGAGTGGGAGGAGTTCCACACAACTTTCTTGGATAGGTTTTTCCCTCAGTAGGTGAGGGGGGCAAAGATGGTGGAGTTTATGAATTTGAGACAGGGAAATAGGATCGTGGAGGAGTATGCTGTGGAGATTACTAGGTTGTCTAAGTACGCTCCAGAGATGGTAGCCGAGCCAAGGGATTGCATGTTGAAATTTGTGAGTGGGGTGTCAAATTTGGTCCTCAAAGAGTGCAGGACAGCGATGTTGATTAAAGAAATGGACCTCTCCAACTTGATTGTCTATGCCTAGCAGATTGAGACTGAAAAGCTGAAGGATGTGGAGCGAAAGAACAAATGAGCAAGGATTGGCTAGTCAGAGTTTGGCCATCAAAGGTCTAGTGGTAGTAGCCGTCCACAGCAGCAGTAGCAGCATCAGAGAGCCCCAACACCCAGTTCCGCCAGTGCCCCAACCTTTCAGTCCCGCAAAGATCAAAGAGGTAAGTCATCTGGCACTCAGCCTTAGACTCACAATACACATAACAGGTATCTAACTTGCCCCAAGTGTGGTAAGAATCACCCAGGAGAATGCCTTTAGGGATGAGAGGGTTGTTTTGGGTGTGGACAGCTTGGACACAGGCTTAGGGAGTGCCCGTCAGCAGGGCGAGGGAGATCACAATCTACCACCTAATCAGCTCCAGCAGGCCAACCCATCAGGTACAGATGGCGGTCAACACCAACCCGTCAGGATCAAGAAAACTCACTTGACGTAGTTACTGGTATGTTACGTCTCTTCCATCTAGACGTGTATGTCCTCTTGGATCTAAGAGACACTCTTTCATTCATGACTCCCTATATACCATTCCAGTTCAACATCAATCTAGAGGTCCTCTCAGAACCATTTTCAGTCTCCACCCTAGTTGGCGAGTCAGTTACAGCCAGCCGGGTGTATAGAAACTGCCCAGTATCAATCTTAAATAAAGTTATTCTAGCTGATCTTGTAGAGTTAGACATGGTCGACTGACCTTATTCTCGGCATGGGTTGGTTACACTCCTGCTATGCCTGAGTCGATTGCACAACTAGAGTTGTCAAGTTTTAGTTTCGCAATGAGTCAGTGTTAGAATGGACGGGTAGCAGTTTAGCGCCTAAAGTTAGGTTTATTTCCTACCTTAAGGCCCAGAAACTCATCTCCAAGAGGTGTATATATCATCTAGTTCGGGTCAATGATTCCAACTTTGAGACCCCGACTATCCAGTCAGTCCTTGTGGTCAGCGAGTTCCCAAACGTTTTTCCTGAGAATCTTCCCGGGGTTCCCCCTGAATGGGAAATAGATTTCAGAATAGACCTTGTTCCAGATACTCTACCCATCTCCATCCATCTTTACAGAATGGCTCCAGCTGAGCTTAAAGAGTTTAAGGAGCAGTTAAAGGATCTTCTTGACAAGGGTTTTATCAGACCCAGCATCTCTCCTTGGGGTGCTCCAGTAATGTTCATGTATAAGAAGGACGGTACCCTCAGAATGTGCATAGATTACCGTCAGCTGAACAAGGTTACAGTCAAGAATAGGTATCCCCTACCCAGAATTGACGACCTGTTTGACCAACTTTAGGGAGCCAGTTATTTCTCAAAAATCGATCTCAATTCAGGGTACCATCAATTAAGGGTTAGAGAGAGTGATATACCGAAATAGCATTCAGAACTCGGTATGGTCACTATGAGTTTTTGTTGAAGTCCTTCGGTTAATAAACGCCCCAGCAGCCTTCCTGGATTTGATGAATAAGGTCTTCAAGCAGTACCTGGATATGTTCATCATTGTATTTATTGATGACATTCTAGTGTACTCCAGAAATGAGGAAGAGCATGCCTATCACGTAAGGTTAGCATTATAGACACTCAGGGACCGCCAGTTATTCACCAAGTTCAGCAAGTGCGAATTCTAGTTAAAGTCCATGAATTTCTTAGGTCACGTGGTCTCTGGTGAAGGGATACAAGTAGATCCTCACAAGATTGCAGCAGTGAAAGATTGGCCCAGACCAAACTCTCCTACTGAAATCAGGAGTTTCCTGGGTTTGGCGGGTTATTACCAATGGTTTGTGGAAGGTTTCTCCTCTATAGCATCTCCTATGACTAAGCTAACTTAGAAGAAAGTAAAATTTCAATGGTTAGATGAGTGTGAGAAGAGTTTTTAGGAGTTGAAGACTCGACTCACTACCGCTCTAGTTTTAACCTTGTCAGAAGGATCAGATGGGATGGTTGTTTATTGTGACGCTTCCAGAGTTGGACTCAATTGCGTTCTGATGCAGTGGGGCAAAGTGATAATCTATGCCTCCAGACAGCTCAAAGTTCATTAGAAGAATTATCCAACTCATGACTTGGAGTTGGCAGCGGTGGTATTCACGCTAAAAATATGGAGAAATTACCTTTATGGAGCTTATGTGGATTTGTTCACAGATCACAAGAGCCTTCAGTATGTGTTTAGCCAGAACGACCTAAACCTGCGTCAGAGACGGTGGTTGGAGCTGCTAAAGGACTATGACATGACTGTGTTATATCACCTGGGTAAAGCCAATGTGGTGGTTGACGCCCTAAGCAGACGATCTATGGGAAGTGTGGCTCACATTGAGGAAGGAAAGAGAGAGTTAGCAAAAGATGTTCACAGACTAGCCGGGTTAGGGGTGTAGTTGTTGGATTCAGCCAAAGGTGGTGTGGTAATGCTAAGCAGGTTAGATTCATCCTTGGTAATTGAAGTTAAGTCCATACAGGATGAAGATCTAGTTCTACTTAAACTTAAGGAAGCAGTTCTCAGGAAGGAGGTTGAGGCGTTCTCCAAATGGGGAAATGGTGTGCTCCGTTACTAGGGAAGATTGTGTGTACCAAATGTTGGTGAGTTGAGACAACAGATACTGGCCGAGGCACATAGATTGAGATACTCCATTCACCCTGGTGCTACAAAAATGTACCGCGATCTGCGAGATATTTACTGGTGGAATGATATGAAGAGAGACATTGTTGAATTTGTAGCCAAGTGCCCGAACTGCCAACAAGTCAAGGTGGAGCATCAAAGTCCAGGAGGCATGACTCAAGATATCAGTATACCCACATGGAAGTGAGAATACGTAAATATGGACTTCATTACAGGTCTACCCCGAACTCATCGGCAGCATGACTCGATCTAGGTAATAGTAGACCAGATGACTAAGTCAGTTCACTTCCTCCTAGTCAAAACCACAGACTCAGCTGAGGACTTTGCCAGAATTTACATCCGAGAGTTAGTTAGACTCCATAGGGTGCCTTTATCTATCATTCAAGATAGAGGAACTCAGTTCACCTCACACTTCTGGAAATCCTTTCAAAAGGGACTAGGCACTCAGGTCAAGCTCAACACAGCTTTTCACCCGCAGATAGATGGGCAAGCTGAGCGAACTATTCAGACTCTAGAAGATATGCTAAGAGCATGCGCAATCGATTTCAAGGTTAATTGGAATGACCATTTGCCTCTTATCGAGTTTGCGTACAATAATAGCTACCACTCTAACATTCAGATGGCCCCATTTAAAGCATTATATGGGAGAAGGTGTAGATCTCCTATAGGGTGGTTTGAGGTTGGTGAAACTACCTTGATAGAGATAAACTTCGTTCACGAGGTAATGCAGAAAGCTCAGCTTATCCGAGAAAGGTTGAAAACAGCTCAGAGTCGTCAGCAATCTTATGCCGATGTGCGGAGAAGAGAGTTAGAGTTTGCAGTTTATGACTGGGTTTACCTAAAAATTTCGCCGACGAAAGGGGTGATGAGGTTTGGCAAGAAGAGGAAGCTTAGTTTGAGATACGTTGGACCCTATAGAATTTTGAGGCGTATCGGGAATGTAGCTTATGAACTAGAATTACTATCAGAACTAGCAGTTGTACACCCATTTTTCCATGTGTCACTTTTAAAGAAGTGCATCGGAGATCCAACCTCAGTTGTGCCATTGGACAGTGTAGGAATAAAAGATAGTCTCTCATATGAGGAAGTACCAGTCCATATCGTTGACCGTCAGATTCATAAGCTAAGGAACAAGGATATAATTTCAGTCAAGGTTTTATGGAGAAATCAGTAGGTTGAAAGATCTACCTGGGAGGCTGAAGCAGATACGGTGGCCAAAAACCTACATTTGTTCTCTACTGGCTCTAGCACAACTTAAGATATTAGTTTTGACCCTAAAACTCAATTTCTTTTTCATGACTTAGTCCAGGTGTTCAAGTCTCGTTTATGTTTTTGAAGGTATGTACAAAAAGAGAATTCAGTTCAGTTATGTAATTTGAAACAGAGGTAGTCGTTCTGTTAGTTTTAGAGTTAAATATATAGTATCTGGAACTTTGATTTTTATTCTCTGCTTTCCTGTGTACTTTCTAACATTCAAGGATGAATGTTTCCAAGGGGGAGATATTGTAATGCTCCAAAAACTCAAAGACTAGATCTGGAACTTAAATCAGAAAATGCAGAAAATGTACAGAAAATGTCTCAGGATGACCCACCTGACGAGTCGTTGTGAGACTTAACGACTCGTTAGGTCGGTCATGGGAAGGAGGAATTGGAAGTGTGAAGTGGGAAGCAGTGTACTTGATGGATGGTGAACATGAGTCATGGTCACCTATAACGACTCGTCATGTCCCCCGTTATTAGCCCTAGTCAGTTGTTAGGAAGTGCACCTAACGAGTGTCACCACGAGTCGTCATCAGTGGTAATGACTCGTGGTCAAGCCTAGTATAGAACTTCAGAAGTGAGGCATTGAGGTCCACGACTAATGACCACTAGTTGTGGTTAGTGACCACGACTCCTTAGGTCCCTCGTGGTGACTCTAGGGGAATTCAGGCAGTGTACTCAACGGGTGTGACCACGAGTTGTGGTCAGTCACCACGACTTGTTAGGTCACCTGGTAGATTTTCCCAGCGTTTTTCTAAGGGCCATTTAGTAACTTCCTATTCTCCTAAGCTTTAAACTATTTCGTTTTGGACGTAAATTCAGACTTATTAGAGGGTTTGGACGGTTCCTCCCCTCATTCTTGTGTTAACTCTCAAAAATTTATCGAAAGTTCTCTCAAGAAACTCTCTAGCAGGCTTAGGTTTTTTCCTTCATCGCAGCAGTTAAGGTCTTCTACTTCAGGGAATTCTTAGTCAGGTATGTGGGAATTCAACAAGGGAATTTTCCTTCCCTTGTGTCCCCCGAAATCCTCCCATAATTTTCATATCAGTTTAGCCCTGAGATTTTCGAATATGAAGAGATTTTCATGTTGGTTTTTCGTTAATTCCAATTGGGTTAGATTTTCATGTTGGTTTTTCATTAATTTCAATTGGGTTATTATCCATGTTTATAATTCATATGATCTTCATCAATTCATAAGTAAATTGTTGTTGCTCTTGCCAAGATGATTTACAACCCTAAATTTTTGAGTAAAGATTATTGCGTATTAAATTTCGTCTATTTTACAAAGTATGTTTTGGGATGAATAACCTAGTAATTCTTATAATATATATATGTGAGCAATTATACGATTGAGGAGAATGATTTTACCCTTGCTACATGAGATCCCTTTAAATTCTTGAAATTATGCCATATTATGAAATTCCCGTGTTGTTGGAATGAGTTGTGTTCTCTATTAGCTGCTTAGTAGTTTAGTTTAGTTAGAACGTAGAACCTCTTCAGAACTATTCAAAAAGTGTCAATTGATCAGTTTGACTTCAGTATTTTCCCGAGGTGTCAGTGGTGCCTCCTAGTTATACGAATCACATAGAATCTAGTATAATGGTCCATTAGGTGGTCATGAAATTTTAGATATATATATAGCTCCGACCAGCCCCAGGACCCCAGTTCAATTTACAGACTATTCTTAGACGGTTACGACGCTTCCAAATAAGCAACTCTGACCATTCTAGAACCCAGTTTCAGAATCTGGTCCGATAAGACTCTCGGGGTACTTTCAATTATATGTCCATGCCTAGTCTTGGACCCCAGTTTCGAGCTACAGCTTAGTAGTTCAGTATAGGTTTCCAGTGGGAGTAGAACTTAGCACCGATCGGGCCCGGGTTCCAGCGCACCCAGGTTCCCAAAACTACATTGCTAGCATAGGTTACAGTATTACTTGTCCTGTTTGGCCCCAGACTTTTGTGATCACCCAGTTCATGCCTTTATACCTTGGCAAGGTATGGGTCCTACTGGTGGGATGTATACATCGGACTCCACGTCTAGCTCACGTGGTTATATGTCGGTTATAGACTCTCCCACTAGTAAGTTCAGTCCATCTCAAAGTAAGCAGTTTAGTTCAGTTCCATATCTATCAGTTATCTCAGTTTAGTACAGTATTGCAGACTCAAAATTTTCAGACTTAGGGTATGACTTTCACCACCAGACAGGGTCATCTTGACCATTTCATTATATATAAAATCAGTAGCTTAGATCAATTTGCTTGTTGGTCAATATATGTAATTTCAGTTCAGACTTCGTACTTCAATTATGTTTCCTCTCACTCAGTGAATTCAAAGTACTGACGCATACTATGTTTTATCGTTTCATGATATAACTGCAGGTTCCCAGATTCAGCAGCATTAGCAGCCACGTTTCAGATCCTCCTCAATTGCAGTTGAAGTGTGATTCCTCACCATTCGAGGGCCTTATTTCATTATCTTATAGTTTTATTTAGACTTAGAGTTAGTTGGGAGCTTGTACTAGCAACTCATCAGTTAAAAGGCTTTCATACATATAGTACATTCAGATTTCAGATTATGTAAATTTTATGTTTTCTTTTAGTTTCATTTTCTGAAATGCTTTTATGTTGTTAATTACAATGCTTCTGCTATGCATGTTTTATTTAGGATACCAGTGTATGATAGACCAGGGATTGACTTGGGGTCACTTGTGGCATCAAGTATCGTGCTACATCCAGGTTGTAGGCTCGGGGCATGATAAAAAATAAGTCGATGGAGAGAAGAGGGTGAAAGGACTAATGTAGTGTTTGAAGATAAAGCCATGGTTACTATGAATCGAGAAAGATCTTTTAGGATCATTTTAATTCGAGTCTAAAGCCTTGATACCACGAAAAAAATTACATTTAGATCATTGTTTAATGAGTTAAGCTCTTTCTCATTGAGAATTACCCAACATAGAGTAATTATACTTATATATACATGTCAAGGAAGAGTCCTATTGCTAGCACATAATTCTAGTCTTTGTATATGTAATTGTGTTTACTCAATCTCTTCTAATCTAATATTATCTCTAAGAATTACATATACAATACACTTCAACATAGGCACTACAAACATCATCAGGACACAACTTGCACTTAACCACATGACCAAGCCTAGCCAAATTGTCTTACAAAATTAAATTCAAAATGACTTAAGGAAAAGAAAAAGGGAAAAAATAGAGAAAGATACAACAGTTCATAGTGAGAACTAAATGCTAGATTGTAAAACTTGTATATTAGAGATTTAAAAGTGTGACCTTTTTCCCTATTCTATCTACCAAGGGTTGATTTAACAAATATTTCTTTTTAGGTCATTATTTATATTCTATTTTTATTTTAATGTTGTGCAAATATATCTTTGGGAAATAATCTTTTTGGACAATATTAGACCTAGATCTAGTATTTACTCAATAACTACTTCATTTCACAAATAAAACATTAGATTGTCGGTTAATTTTTCTAATAATTTTTTCTCATAAAATTTTCAGTTTGCTCAAATGGAATCTTTCGACCAAAATCTAAATGATCATAAGTTGCAAGAAAAAATAAAAGATGATCATTTACTAAACAGTTATCTCAAAAAGTGCCATCCTGAAAAATTCTATCTACTCAACCTCCTCACTTCCCACAAAAATATAAAAAGAATCAACAAAAAAGAAAATAAAAAATTGCATCATAAACCGACATTTGCTCTGCATTTTATCAAGATGAATCTTCAAATTTTTAGCTAGCTTAGTCTACTGCTCACTTTTGTCTCTAATATTGTCTGGAAAATTTTAATAAAAATTAATATATCAACAAAGAAAAATATAACGATATATATTTCGAAGAGAAATATGAAAAAAAATTGCTTACCCAAATTCAAATTCAACTCCGTAAGGCATAAAAAAAGATCCATTGATCGATCATTCTCAGCATAACTTGGATCATTGAGATGGTTATGAATTAGTCTACACCACCAATTTTCCATTTCAATGCATTAAAATAAAACATATTCTAAGTACCCACATATCCACTTCCTCAATTTTTGAGATAGACTAGTAATAAAACAATATCATATAAAATGGAACAGATAACATATATGATTACGTTCTCTGTGAATCTCTTGTTGTGTCGGTACTTGATAGAACATTTGGATATTGACGATTCCTCTCCACGGATTCTCTGTCAAAGACTTCTCTCTGCATTCATGTCATAAAATAACAGAAGTATATTATTATATGTTTTTGAAAAATTACACAAATAAATATTTTCACATTATGATAATCATTTTAAAAAAGAAATTATTTGCATAAATTAATTTTTAAATCATGATATCTAAATTTGGGATTTGATATATACTCCTAAAAGCGAAAAGGATTCACACATTAATTTTGGCATTCTTCCTCTCCTGTAGCTTGCTTGCAATTATTTATCATAAAAATATAAGTTTTCCAATAATACTAACAAACTTTTTACAGTACTTTTATCATTCGAATTTATTTTGTATGATCTGATTCAACAGAAAAAATTAGGGAACAAAAGGAAAAAAATTAAAGTTTGTGGATTTTTGGACATGTTTTAGTACTTGTATAACTATAATACTTTGGAAACTCGTCATTTTAAACGTGTCATAATATTTGTGTTATAGAAGCTTCTCATTAAATATAATATCAAAAGTTTAAAGTTAATTATTTTTAAATATAAATATATTTTCTTTATTTGGATGAACTAATAAAGAATTAGTATTAAATAAATTAACATAATGAAAATAATATTAACGAGAAAAGAGGAAAGCTAAAAATATTGGACCATCACAATAACGACTCCTCCCGTCATTATGGGATGGTTAGTGCCTTAACACCCTTTAGAGTCCCCATAGTAGAAGTGAGTTAATAAACACTCAAAAATGGGGTGGTTTAAAAACTGAAATGTGATTAGACTTGATTGAATTTTCATGTGTTGTATTCTGTTAGGGGGTGACCTAGTGAACTAGACCTCCAAAGGCAATTCTAAAACTACGAGGGGGGAAATAAGTCAAACACCCTCTCTAGCCTAAGTGTTGGTGGGAAGGCGTTGAGTAAATGTTAGTGCGATTTTGAAGTTGGGAAATGGTCTGCATGAAAGAAATGAAGCTACTGATTACGCGGGATCGCTGCAGCAAGACCTTTGCCACAGTAGGAGGCCTGTTGTAACGGACCAGGATGAATATCGTTGGATCCAATGTGATAGCGTCTTGGGCGCTATAGAGGATTCGCTACAGTGGAAATGTGACCAATGTAGTGGACGATGGTTGTTGATTCCTAGGTAAGTAAGCAAGTAATTATTTCTCCCTAGGATGAATGTGATGGTGCTAGTTCATCATTACTAAAATGGAAATCTAGATTTTGGTAGAAGTGGAGAATTTAGTGTTAAAATTGCTTAAAAGAGGGTTTCGAGAATAGAAACCCCATGAACTAGGATTGAATGATCATGGTAGGATTAGATTGGGATGACTTACTCGCAAGTAATGATTAAAACCCCATGAAATAGATATAATGGGGGAGGGATTGAACTTCCAAAACCCTTGTTTCCCGATATAGACTATTAATTCTCTATTAATCTTTTGTTCTAGATTTTGAATGTTCGAAAGAGCTAAGGAAAGAAAAGGCTCCAGCGGAGTAACTTGAGATTCCAATATTTCAATCGAGGTAGGTTATGGTTTAGAAGGAGTTAGACTGTGGATAATGGCTTGTATTATGTGGAATGACTATGTGTGAATTTGGTCTCCAGAAATTGCTTGTTGTCATAATTTTTTTGTTCAATTATATGTTGAATGATTTTCCATGATTAGTTATTAATGTGATGTAGAAATTGAATGCTGAGAGTTATTTTTATTCATTGTATTGTCTGAACACAATCCCTAGTGGTGAGAATATTTGACTTAAGGGAGGGAGATGAGGCCTCCCAAGGATCAAACAAACTGGTTGGGTGGTAAACACTGGGAGGTGTGAAATAAAAGTCGATAACATGATTGTCCTGAGATGAGTGGTTCGTGCTGGAGGGGAGCACCCGGGAGAGCAATGATGGTTGAGTGGCTCATGTTTGAGGGAAGTATCCGAACGAGCAGATGAGTGAGAGTGGGCAAGCCGGTACAGAACATGAATTTCTAGAGTCCCCTGTAGGTCATGAATGGAAGGGCATAAATAAGACCCTATAGCATGTATGTACATTGATATTCAATTAGAGTATTCATGGTGATGTGACGGAGATGTATACCTGGCATATCACCATTCGTTACACTATCTGACTGAGTGTAAAGCAATAACATCGGTCTGCGAATGTGAGAACTTGAATTGAGCTAGGCTTATGGTCATGTATTTTGTGTATATGAGTTGTTGACATTTTTATAATGATTTGACTATTTATGTGAAGTTAATTGAGGACTCATGATGAGTTGTAAAATCTATCGCGAATGGTTCATTGTAAATTCTCTGTGAGTGTGATAGTTGAACTTTTATTGACAACTATGAATAGCTTGGATGAACATGATGAATAGAATGTTGAAAAGAGTTAAGAGAACTGTTGGTATGCAACTAAGTCGAGTAACTGCCAAGGCAGTACCGCTGCAGCGGGACATATTCCGCTGTGGCAAGACTATGGAAGAAATCAAGTGACTATTTCAGCGAGGCCTGATCTAGTGAGCAGGTCGGGTAACACCCTACACAGATTGAATTTTTGAATGAGTATTATTTACAAAGATTATGTCCTGAAGTGATTACATATTGTTTTCTCACTTATATAAATGTTATTATTTAAGGTCAGCCGATGATGCTTATCAGTACTGTGTTTTGTACTAACGTTACTCCTGTACTTCTTTTTTGAGTGCAAACCTAGATCCCGAAAGCTCATCTCAACCTTATCTCTAGAGTAGTAGTAGATTCATAAAAAGGTGAGTGGCTCAAAATGTGTTGTTCGACTCCTTTGCAAAAGATGTCTCTTGTCCAGACATTGATTTTTTCTTTGTTGGGTTGCTCTTTAGATAATTTAGGTAGATGTCCTCATGTACAATGACTATCAGGTTCTGGGAGTGTTTTAAACAGCGGGTTGTTATTATTTTCTTTTATTCTAGTGATGCTTCCGTTATTCATTTTCATAATGTGATCGATTTCTAATAACTATTGATGGTTTTGGGGTAACTAGTTGGGAATCATTGGTTCACCCACCGGAGGGCTAATGTGGGTGCCAATCACGGCCACTTTATTCTTGATAAAAGACTTTAAGTTTTGGAAAAGGAAAAGTGTTAGAATTATTGAGCTACAAGTTAGTAGGGCACTACTATAGCAGTGATATTACCGTTGCAACGAGACCGTCATAGAGGTCGGAGTGCTTGTTATAGCGATTGTGGAAAGGCCATTGAGCTTCACTGTAGTGAGGCCTTGATCGCCATAGCGGATCTGCTGTAGCGAGAAAGGGACTACTACAGCGGACGGAGCGAGACAGAATGCATGTTTAAGCCAGAATTTTGAGGTTTTACACCCTATAATTTTAAGACACGAAGTTTGAGGGATCAGATGCGATTTTTCAAGGACAAGAGTGATTTCTTCTTCCAAGGTAAGATTTTCTTGTTAATCATTCCATATTTTGATTATCAAACACCCTAGAATCAATGGATGCTCTTTAATGGTGAATTTCAAGCCAAAAATCCCTATAACTATGAAAGTTAGGATAAGTTAATCAGTGTTGATGTTTATGGTTTCCTACGCTTAAAAGTAAGTAACCAACACTTCCAAGGGAATGTGAATGTACTAGTGCATCAATGTGATAGTTTGATATTTAGAATTCAATAACGTTGGAACCTTTACCATTAGAAACTACTTTAAAGGTGCTTGCAGGAGTAGAAACTCCATGAACTAGGTTGGAATAATCTTTGTGGGGCTAAATTATGGTGACTTAACCCATAGGTAACAAATTGAACCTTGATAACGGGAAGAATGTGGTAGGTATTGAATTTTCAAGCCTTTTTTTTAGAGGTAAATGATTGAATACTACTTATTTTCTTGTTTTAGACTTTGAAAATTCTAAAGCATTAAGGAAAGGCAAAGCTCCCGCAAAGTAGCTTACAAATTTCAGTTCTTCGATTGAGGTAGGTTACGGTTTTATGTGAATTTAGACTTTGGATAATGCCTTGAATGTGTATGAATTGATGAGTATGTTTGGTTGGTCTTCAGACATTGATAGTGATAGCGTTTGCGTAACTTAACTATGTTATTTGAATGAGCTCTGAAATTATTGAAGTTTGTGAATATTATTCATGATTTTAAAGTGCAATTGTGATAATTAATATTTACTTATAAATTTTCTAGTGTGATACTGATTTGAGAGTTTATTACAATATGTTGACGATTATGGGGTAATACCCCATTATCCTGAGATGAGAGGTCCGTGTCCAAGGAAAGCATCTAGACGAGCGATTGATTTGAGTGACTCATGTCCGAGGGGAGAATTTGGATGAGTGATTATGATCTGAGTGGCTCGTGTCTGATATGAGTATTCAGACGAGTAGATGAGTGGGAGCGGGTACCATGTCGGTACAGTATATGAATTTCTAGAGTCCCCTACGGGTCATGACTAGAAGGTTAGATATAAGACCCTTTGGGATGTGTGTATAAATATGAAAGTGATGAGTGACAGACATGAGATCAGGTTTGGCATAGAGTGAAACTTATAAGATATAGAGCTATATAACTATATGTTTGGTGTGGACATGATTCCATTGCATTTATTTTGATTTGTGTTGTTTATAACTTGTGATAATTTTTTTTCTAGTTTTGAAAATTATAAATTTTCTATCGGTAGGCAAATTTGGCCTGATGATGTAATAGAACTGCTAGTATTAGTGACTACATAGATGTATGAGTTGGGTGACATTTGTATCTGGTTGTTGGTTTTTCTTGTTTGTTTATTAAATTATACTGCATACTTGTTATTATTCAAGGTCAGCCTATGATGCCTACTAGTACATAGTATTTGTACCGATGCTATTCCTGTACTTCTTTTCTGAGTGCAGACTGTGACCCTGAGAGTTTGTCGAGACCACGCCTTTAGAGTTGTCTGACTCTTGATTTGAAGTTGTGCTGACTTCTATCCAGGCTACTGCAAATCCTCTTTTAGCAGATGTCTATTTATCCCAGACACTGATTTACACATTCTGTTATTTTTACTATTCTTAGATATTATTAGTTAGAGTCCTTTGAACAATGACTTTTAGATCATTGGGATTGTAATAGATAGTTTTGCTGCTATTTTTTATTCTTGTGTTGAAGACTCCTGCTAATTATTTTATGAGTATTCTAATTTGATTAAAATAAGTGTCGAAATACTGGATTAGTTGAAAAATGATGGTTCACCAACCGAGGGTTAGTGTGGTTGTCAATCACGGCTATTTGGGTCGTGACAATCACACTCTAGAACCAATAACTCTCATATTTTCTATTGAAGGAATGACAACCCTATTAGAGCTTCCATTGTATCCATGCTAATAGATGAACACTGAAAGTAATATATATATATATATATATACACACACACACACACTCTCTCTCTCTCACTCACACATAACAATGATGAATTAACATTACCAATTAAAAGGCATTAGAGATATTTTATTGTAGTTTCATCTTAGTCACTTGAATGTACGGTTTATATTTCAACTAATTAAATATTCTCTTTTTTTTGTCCCACATTTCCTCTTTTCAAATTTGCTTAGCCGAAAGAATATATAAATAGAAGACTGATAAGATTTGAAAAGAAAGATACCTCTGAAGGCAAATTCTGGCTCATAGTATATGATAGTCCGGGAGAAGAATTAAACATAGATCTTGATAAGAGAAAATACATATGCATTAGTTAATGACAAAAATAGAGTTTATTAACCATATTTCGATCATATTTCTGAAAAATAACTACTATCATAAAGTTCTGAATTTCACTGTTTAAACTCCATGAAAATGTGTTAGGAGTTTCACATGTGAATTTGAAATTTTTTGACAATGAATACTTTTTAATTACAAGAATCCTAAAAGTAGTTATTTTTATAAGTTTTACCCTTGTAATAAAAATCGAGTGTAGGCTATCATATACGTACGTGAGAGAGAGAATATTTAATACCTTAAAGCAGAATCCATGTCATGTTGATTAAACACAAATGGATCTAATGAGGGTGAAACATATGGATATTGAATCTGATGATTTTTATTTGGTGGTTGGTTCCTACAAAAAATAAAGAAAGAATGAGAAATATGTTAATAAATCATGAACTGCACTATTTAATTCAATTTGCCTTTTCTTTTATAATAATATTTAGATAATTTATTGTCTAAATACATAGTAATGCAGCAATTATGTGTTAGTTTGGTTCATAGACAAGTTAATAGTTTCAGAAGGATTAATAATGCATAAAATAGTAATGAAAATTATAATATAGATATTAGTAATTACAAGAATCCTAAAAGTGGTAATTTTATAAGTTTTACTCTTGTTATAAAAATAGAGTGTAGGTTATCATATGTGTATATGTAAAAGAGAATATTTAATATCTTAAAGCTGAATTCATGTCATGTTGATTAAACACAAATGGATCTAATGGGGGTGAAACATATGAATATTGAATCTGATGATTTTTATTTGGTTGTTGGTTCAAACAAAAAATAAAGAAAGAATGAGAAATATGTTAATAAAGCATAAATTACACTTTTTAGTTCAATTTTCCTTTTTCTTTTATAACAATATTTAGACAAATTTATTGTCTAAATAGATAGTAATGCAGCGATTATGTGTTAGTTTGGTTCATAGACAAGTTAACAGTGATTTAAAATATTTTGTTTATTTTTTAAGAAAATGCAAGCAAATTCTTACTATGATGAGTGTTAGTTCTGTCACTCTGTGATTTTAATTCATGTATTGCTAATAATCTCACTTTTGTTTCATATTCTTTTCCACATAAAATAACATATCAAATCTTACATAAATAATATAGATATTCTTCTTAGGAAAAACAAAAACTAACAACGTAACATTGTATTACTTTATAATGACGTTTATACAAATATTAAATTTTCTTAAACTCAACCATTTATGGTACAAATTGATGTTGAATCTATATATGTGGAGATCAAATCTTCTCCAATCCTAACAGGTCCGTTTTGTTTTGTAGAATAAAAAAATAATTTTTAGATAAAATACGACATTATTTTATTCTTGTTTGAATTTTGGAATAAATAGCTGTTTAGAATTAATTGTATCATAATTATAAAATTATTTATATATCACCTTCTATGTGGGATAACAATTTTGATATTATTAATTTCGAATACCAAAATGATCAAGATGTTTTTTTTAGGCTCTCTCCCAAAGCACTTTTAAAAATCTAAGGCTAAGAATTCATAACAATAATAAATTCATTAACTAGAAGAAGTACCTTGACCGAACGAAGTCATGGTCAACAGAAGTTTGTAAAATTTCCTCATACTGATTTTCTGAAACATCTCTACTTTGAGACCTAAAAATTGATACATACATAGAGCAAAGTGTTTAAATCCAAAAAGAAATGGATTGACAAATTAGAAATGAGAAATAGATAAATTTTTTACGTCTTGAAACGAGAGAAATCAGAGTATCATAACCTCAAGAATAAGCTAAGTCTTCTCAATCTTACAACAAAATAAAAAAAGAAATATATATAAATAAATTATGATCTACAATATCTAATTTGATTTGTTTTCCCATTGTAACGATATTAGATTAATTGTTATATTAACGATAATATGGGTATCGCGATATAGATATTATTATTACATAGATTAGTAATTTTGAGCTTATTTTTTATTGAATAACTGATGTGATAGAAATTAATATACAAAATACGATTTACAATATTTGTTTGTTCTTTAAATGAAATAAAAATAATTCTTTCTATTACAAGGATTACTTCTATCATCGTAGAATTTTAATCCATGTATTGCTAGTAACTATATTTTTATTTCACTATCTATGGATAATTTTATTCCGGTATTAATTATGAGGAAAAAAAATTATCAACCATGCATTGTAAAACATTACATTAATTTTTATGTAGAGATTAAAGTTCCTAATATGTATCCAACCAAACATGATACAAATCCATACTAATTTTGTTTGATCGTTATCCCTTTTGGGGTTGATTAGGAACTGATTCACTATGTATTATTTTTCATCAATTTTAATTGAATTCAAGATAAGATAATTGAACTGATTCACTATGTACATTCTACCGGTATGCGGATCATGTAAATCAAATATTGCTTTAATGATTCACAAAGTTTTCTCTTTTTATTTTCAAGATAAAACCTTTTGTAGGACAACAAGACGAGATACGTTCCATTGAATTATACCTTTGTTTAATTTGTGGGAGATGATATAATAATTTTAATAAATGTGAAATTATTTTATTCTCAGTTGGATGAATTTTTCATTTTGAGGTAAGAATTTTTAGGAATAATCATATAAAAACTATGATATTATTTTATACTACTTTCCATGCAGTATATAAATCTTACGATAACTAATTGATAAAATATTCAAACAACAAAAATGTCCTTTCTCAAGTCCTTTTTCCCGAAATTCTTTAAAAGATTTAAAACTAATAAGAGTTAATAACAATAATGAATTGATTAATTCTAAAAGAAATACCTGAGTTGAATAAAATCACAAAACTAGGAATGTATAAATCCTTCTCATTCTGATTTTCTGAAACATTATTATTTTGGGGCCTAAATTCATACTTATATAAAAAAATGTATTTAGATCTTAAAATGTGAATTGATAAATTAGAAAAGACAAATAGAAAAAAAATTACATCTTGAAACAACATAATAAGAGGATAATAGCTTCAATAATAAGATAAGTCTCTTTCAAATCTTACAATCGAGTACACCATTAAGGAACTATATGTACGTTATCTTATTAATAATATATTCATAGTAAATTCTATCATAATTGTATATATTTTCCTAAACTTTACGATATTAATGAATAGAAAAAATTGAAGCTAGATTGATGAAATTAAGTCTGCATAATTCTGAAACCAACACCGATTAATCAAATACCCTAGTCGTTTATTATCAGTTTTAATACTTTTATCGCAATACATACTATTTATTTATAAAAGGAAAGAGACCAATATACACCTTTACTTTTTAAAATTGTTCAATTCTATCCTCCGTTATGCTATCTGATTAATTACCCTCGTCATTATGAAAGTTATCAAATATACCATTAAATTAATGTTTTACCTCAATCTACCATTTTTTTTTAATTTTAATAGAAATTATCCATTCCGAATGGATCTCCATTTAAACACGATCTGTGACCCACCATACCAAGATCTAATCGAAATAAAATCAAATAACCCATGGATTTTCTAATAAATTAAACATGTTTAGTCGATAGGAGATGGAGCTATGGATGATCTTTTCTCCTCAACTCACATTTCACCTGAGGTTTTTCATTTAAAATTATTAAATGTGCATTTTTTTCCCTAAATCTTTTTGATTATGTTTATTTGGGTTTTTTAAAAAAGATTTTGTTCTATTTATTTTTTGGAGTTGGGAGTTAACTAATATTGGATTTTTTGAGTTACCTTTTTGAGTTAGAGTTTTAGTTTCTTGTTAAACCGACAAATACGTGATGATACATATGTTATTACTTATATACGGTGTGTTTCTTCTAATTTTTATATTTGCATATACAATTAATTTTCTTATTTTATTAGAATTGTTAGTCTGATGTGTATTTGTAATATAGATTTATTGTTAGAAAATAATAACATAAATAGTGAAATAGAGAGTATATTATTACGTTTTTTGTGGATTTCTGGTTATGTCGGTACTCAATGGAGCATTTGAATATCGATAATTTGTCTCCATAAATTCTCTCTCAATGGCTTCTCCCTGTATTTATTTTATAAAATAATAAAAATATGTTACGTATTGAACAATTACACAAACTAAATATTTTCACATTAAGAAAATTAATTTTAAAAATAAATTACTTGTATAAATTAATTTTTAAATTATTAAATATAAATTAGGAATTAGACATATACCTCTGAACGTGAAGAGGATCCACACATTAATGTTGGCATTCTTCCTCGCCTGTAATTTTCCTGCATTTATTTAACATAAAAATGTAAATAGCCTAATAATTCTAACAAACCTTTTATGATACTTTTTCATTCCAATTTTGTTTGGTATAATTTGATTCAATACAAAAGTTTGAGGAACAAAAGAAATATTTATAAAGTTTGTGATTTTTAAACATGTTATAGCATTTGTATAACTATACTATTTTTGAAATTTGTTATTTATACATGTCATAAAATTTGTGTTATAGAAGCTTCTCACTAAAGGAAACATCAAAAGTTTAAAGCTCATTGTTTTCGGATATAAAAATATGGCTTTCATTTTCATGAACTAATAAAAAAGTACTATCAAATAAATTAACACAACAAGAATAATATTAAAGAGAAAAGAAGAAAGAAAAATATTTGACCCCGTACCCCAACACTACGAGTTCTCATATATCCTCTTGAAGCAATGTTAGCCCTATTAGAATTAGCATTGTGTACCTGCATATACAAATTATATAGGATAAATACATATCAATGTTGAATTACTAGTCTTACTAATTAAAGGGAAATAAAGGTAACTTCATCTTAGTCACTTGTGTGTAAAAACATCTTAAAAATAAATCAATTTTGGCTCTAACTTAATTTTAAAAATTAAATAATTAAGAGGTGAAGATTGTTCAAGAACACATAAGAGACCAAATGTCCCATAATCAACCGATATGGGACTCAACACTCTCCCCCTTCTTCTATCTTGCGTTTATGCACAATACTAGATATCTGGAGCATGAGAATATAATACAAGAATGTGATATGATAAATAATGAATTGGAATGGGTCTACTCTGATATCACAATGAAAAATTAATCTTATCCTAATTAATTCAAAATTTAGCGCGTTCAAAAGATAAGGATTATCCAAAATCATATAAAAATATCTAATATCACGTAATTTGCTGATGTGGAGCTCAACAACCCTCTTCTCTCTCTCTTCCTCAGCTCTATTATCTCAAATCTACTTAGCCAAAAGAAGATAGTAAATAAAAGAATTATAAGATTTTAAAAGGAAGATACCTGCAAAGATAAATTTTGATTAATAGTAAATGCAAGTCCTGGAGAAGGATTAAACACAGGCCTGATATGAAAAAAAATATATAAATATAAAATAAAGATAAATATTAAATTAAAAACAGAAAAATATACATTAATTATTCATAGAAATTAAGTGTAGATTATCATGTGTGTGTTAGAGAGAATAATTAGTTCCTTCAGATAGAATTAATGTCATGTTGATTCAACACAAATAAATTTGATGAGGCTTGAACATATAGGTGATGTTGGTTTCTACAAAAAAAGAAAGGAAGAAAGAAAAAGAATATGTAAATAAATCATGAACTATAATATTTAGTTCGATTTGTGGGATATGATATAATAATTTTAAAATAAAATATGAAATTATTTTATTCTTATTTGGTTGAATTTTGAGAAAAAGCTCAGATATGTCATCGGGGCTTTTAGAAAAATTTCATTTATGCCATCCCTTAATAGTTAGACTTGTTTATGGCACTGCAGCTACACAAAGTGACTATTCATGCCATTATTTTTTAACACCCGCAATATCTGATTTTTTTAATACTAGTTTACACACGTAGTGATATTTAAGCAGGTCATGTCACTTATTTAACCCACTTAATAAACTATCCGTACAACCTAAAACTATCCCCCCCCCCAGCCCAAAAAAAATCATCCGCATATTTATCCGACCTGTCCTTATTTAACCTTACCCTCCCCCCACCTCCAACCAATTTCACTAATTGATAAACCACAGCTAAAGACCTAATCCCCCAGCCATCTTCTTCTTCTTCTTCACTCCTCTTCTATACATCTCTTTCAAAACAAAGTTCAGACAAACATTTTCTCAAAAACACACAAAAAAGAATATAGACCCAGCATAATGATTTGACTGAAAAGGGTCATAGAAGCCAGGGATTTTAGTGACCAGTGCACTCTGAGGTGCCCCTTATGTTACCAAAAACAAAAATGTCAAGAAACTTAACAGTATATTACAATATAATTTTTTTTTGTTTCCATGTTTGGTATATCAAGATTCTGCACAGTGAAGGTCGTTGTGCTTGATTTTTTTCCATAAAACAACACAAATGACGGGTTTTTATAGTTTGAGAAAATAAACTGTACCATCGTACTAATAACTAAGTCCATCAATTTATTGTTTCATTGCTTATAAGGCAATACTGGGAGAAAGTGACAGAAGATAAGGTACTCTAATCTCCTTCTTCATGAGTGAAGAAGATGAAAAGAAGATGACTGGGGGAATTAGGTCTTTGGCGGTGGTTTATTGGTTAGTGAAATTGGCTGGGGGTTAGGTTAAATAAGGGTGGGTCGATTAAAAATGAGAGTGGATTTTTCAGGACATGGGGCGGGTAGTTTTAGGCTATATGAATAATTTATTAGGTGAGTTAAATAAGTGGCGTGGTCCTCTTAAATATGGCCACGTGTGCAAAATGGTATTGAAAAATCAAGTGTCAGGGCTGTTAAAAAGTAATGGTATGGATAATCACTTTATATAACAATAGTGACATAAATGAGCCTAACTATTAACGGATGACATAAATGATCCTTTTCCTAAAGTCCGATGGAATATTTGAGCTTTTCCTCTTAAATTATTTATTCCGAGATAATTATTTTTAGGAATAATCATATAGTAATTATGATATCATTTTTATACTATTTTTGATGCAGTATAACAATCTTAGGAAACTAATTAATAAATATTAAAACAATCAAGATGCCTTTCCTCAGGTCCTTCTCCTAAAATTCTTTAAAACATCTATGACTAATAAGAGTTAAAATAATAATGAGTTTAGTAATTCTAAAAGAAGTACCTGAATTGGTGGAAGTCATGAAAATTAGAAATGTGTAAAACCTCCTCATTCCGATTTTCTGAAACGTTATTATTTTGAGACCTATGTTCATAAATATATTAAACAAAATATTTAGATCTTAAAAAATGAATTTACAAATTTAAAAAGAGAAAGCGAAAAAAAATTACATCTTCAAACAACAGAAGATGATAACTTTAATAATAAGTTAGTCGCTACTGAATCTTGCAATCGAGTACAATATTAGAGATCTATACATATATCTTATTTATAATACAATCCTAATAAATTCAATTGTAATTGTAGATATTTTTCTTGATTTTACCATATTAATGAATAGAAAAAATTGAAATTAGATTGATGAAATTAAGTTTGCATAATTCCGAAACCAATACCAATTTATCAAATATACTAGTCATTTATTATCAGTTTCAACACTTTTATTGCAACACATAACTAGTTATTTATAAAAAGAAAAAAGCCAATATACCCCTCTACATTACTAAATTTCAACTTTATACTCTGTTATACTATGTAACTAATTATCTGTTGTTATGAAAGTTATCAAATATATTCTTAAATTAATATTTTATCCCAATTCGCCCATTTATTTAAATTTTAATAGAAATTACCCATTTCAAATAGATCTCCATTTAAATCCGATTCATGACCCATTAGAACAAAATTTAATCAAAATAAAATCAAATAACTCGTGCTTTATTAAGGAAATAAACATGTTCGGTCTATTGGAGAGAGAGTTGTAGACAACCTTTTCTTTCAGCTCACACTACATCTGGAATTATTAATTTAAAGTATGTAAATGTGCATTTTTCTCTTCCTAAATCTATTTGATTATATTTATTTGAGTTATTATATATATAAATAAAAGATTTTGTTCTATTTATATCTTAGGATTCGGGGTTAATTGATTTAGGGTTTTTTGATTTATCTTTTAAGTTAGAATTCCAGTTACTTGTTTATCTGACAAATACATGTTGATACTTATGTTATTTGTTATATATTGTGCGTTTCTTCTAATTTTGATGTTTGCATATGCAAATGATTTTCTTATTTTATCCAGAATTGCTAATTTCACGTGTATTTGTGGTTTAGATTTATTGTTCAAAAATAATAACACATAAAATGGAATAGAGAAAGTATATAATTACGTTCTGGGTAAATTTGTCGCCGTGTAGGTATTCAATGGAGCATCTGGATATTGATAATTTGCCTCCATATATTCTCTTTCTATGGCTTCTCCCTGCATTTATTTTATAAAATAATAAAATATGTTATGTGTTGAACAATTACCCAAACTAAATATTTTCATATTAAGAGAATTATTTTTAAAAATAAATTACTTGCATAAATTAACTTTTAAAACACTTAACATATATTAGGAATTTATACCTCTGAATGTGAAGATGATCCATACATTAATCTTGGCATTCTTCCTCGTCTGTAGTTTGCCTATATTTATTTAACGTAAAAATGTAAATTGCCTAAGAGTGCTAACAAATCTTTTATGGTACTTTTTGCGTTTCAATTTGTTTGATGAAATTTGATTCCACACAAAAGTCTAAGGAACAAAAGAAAGATTTATAAAGTTTGTGAATTTTTAAACATGTTATGATATTTATATAACTATACTGTTTCTGAAATTTATCATTTTTAATATGTCATATAATTTGTGTATAAGGGCTTTTCATTAAGAATAAAATTAAAATTTGAAAATTATCTGTTTTTAAATTTTAAAAAGATGTCCTCTGTTTTCATGAACTAGTAAGAAAATACTATCAAATAAATTAACACACAAAGAGTAATAATAAAGGGAAAATTAAAAAAAAAGTAAAAAATCATTTCACGACCGTACCCTTGCACTACGAGTTCTCTGATATCCTCTTGAAGGAACGTCACCCCTATTAGAATTGAAATTTTGTACCTGCATATAGGATCAACAAAGGAAAAGTACATATCAATGTAGAATTACTAGTTTTACTAATTAAAAGGCAATGAAGATATATTTATTATAACTTCATCATAGTCACTTGTGTGTGAAACGACCTTGATAGTAAAGAATCTTGCCTCTAACTTATTTTTAAAATTAAATAATTAAAAGGCAAAAAATTTTCAAGATCACATAAAGAAACTAAATTCCCCGTACCATCGATGTGCGACTCAACACTCTCCCCCATCTCCTGTCCCACGCGAAGGCATAAGACTAGACATATAGATTGTGATAATATAAAATAAGAATCTAACATGATAAATAATGAATAGGAACATGTCTGAATCTGATATCATGGCGAAAAATTAATTTTATTCTAATCAATCCAAAAATTTACTGCATTCAAGAGATAAGAATTACGCAAAACCATATAGGAATATCAAATATCTCATAACATGTCAATGTGAAACTCAGCAGACCCCTTCTCTCTTTCTGTATCTCTCCTTCATTGCCTTGTCTCAAATCAACTTAGTCAAAAGAAGATTATAAACAGAAAAATGATAAGATTTCAAAAGAAAGATACCTCTGAAGGTAAATTTTGATCAATAGTAAATGTGAGTCCTGGAGAAATATTTAACACAGGCCTGAAACAAAAAAAATCTTCAAAATATATATAAATTTTAAACAAAAGACAAATAAATATTAAATAAAAAAGATAAATAATAAACATTAATTATTCATAGAAATTGAGGGTAGATTATCGCGTGTTTGTGAATAGAATACTTAGTTTCTTGAGGAAGAATGCATGTAATGTTGATTCAACACAAATGAATTTGACGAGTGTAAACATATGGATAATTATGATGTTTAGGGGTGTGTATTAGTCAGTTTAGTTCAGTTTTGAAGATTATCAGTTTAACTTATTGGTTATCAATTTGTATACATGCTAAACCATTAAAGAACCGTCAAAATATTGGTTAATTGATTATTGATCATTATCGGTTCGGTTATCGGGTTAACCGTTAAGATCCCATACAAAAAATTTCATAAGTCATAAGTATGTTTAGCTAGAAAAAAAATGGGTGAAAAGAGAAAGATCATATAGAATTAGCCTAACTAAAGCAATCAATTTTAATTTAGATTTGAATAACATCACCTTCACTTGTCATTGACACTTCATTCATATTCTTGTTAAAATACTTTATATATTGAAAGCTAAAATTTTAATCTAACTTTGGACAGTAAACTGATAATAAAATTCTTAAACTAATAACTCAAATTATTAATCCAATAACCTAATTAGCGGTTTAAGTTATTGATTTAACTGTTAATTTGTACAGCCCTAGGTGTTCATATGTCAGTTGAAAATATATGTAGATAAACCATGAACTACAAATACATGTTGATACGTATCCTATTTGTTACATATTGTGTGTTTCTTTTGATTTCGATATTTGCATATATAAATGATTTTCTTATTTTATTAGAATTGCTAATTTCATGTGTATTTGTAGTTTAGATTTATTGTTAAAAAATAATAACATATAAAATGGAATAGAGAAAATATATAATTACGTTCTCGGTGGATTTCTCGCCATGTAGATATTCAATAGAGCATCTGGATATCGATAATTTTCCTCCATGTGTTCTCTTTCAATAGCTTCTCCCTACATTTATTTCATAAAATAATAAAAGTATGTTATGTTTTGAACAATTACCCAAACTAAATATTTTCATATTAAGAGAATTATTTTAAAAAAGAAATTATTTTCATAAATTAATTTTTAAACCATTAAACATAAATTAGGAATTAGACATATACCCCTGAACGTGAAGATGATCCACATATTAATCTTGGCATTCTTCCTCGTCTGTAATTTGCCTGCATTTATTTAACGTAAAAATATAAATTGCCTAACAATGCTAACAAATCTGTTATGGTACTTTTTCCATTTCAATTTATTTGATAAAATTTGATTCAACACAAAAGTCTAAAGACTAAAAGAAAGATTTATAAAGTTTTTGGATTTTTAAACATGCTATAACATTTATATAACTATACTATTTCTAAAATTTATCATTTTAATTATGTCAAATAATCTGTTTGTAAAAGCTTTTCATTAAGATTAAAATCAAAAGTTTAAAATTTACTGTTTTTAAACTTAAAAATATATCATTTATTTTCATGAACAAATAAGAAATACTATTAAATAAATTAACACAGAAAGGGTAATGTTAAAGAGAGAAAATTAAAAAAGTAAAAGGTTATTTGACGATCGTACCCTCGTGCTACGAGTTCTCTGATATCCTCTTGAAGGAATGTCAACCCTATTAGAATTGACATTTTGTACCTGCATATTGGATCAACAAAGGAAAAATACATATCAATGTATAATTACTAGTTTTACTAATTAAAGGGCAATAAAGATATACTTATTATAACTTCATTATAGTCACTTGTGTGTGAAACAACCTTGATAATAAATGAATCTTGGCTCTAACTTAATTTTTTAAACTTAAATAATTAAAAGACAAAAATTGTCTAAGACCATGTAAAGAAACTAAATTCCCCTTAATCCATCGATGTGCGACTCAACACTCTCTCTCATATCTTGTCCCACATGAAGGCATAAGAATAGACATATTCTAACACCCAAAACTTTTCTAGACCAAACTGAGACTTTGCAAGAAAAATAAAAAAGAACCAGGAAATTTAGTCTCAGAACCACTGAGACAACAAGTCATTGTTAGCAGTAACGACCCGTTATTTAGGTCATGGTCAGGCCTGCTAGTTATTCTTTGGGAACCAACAAGACTGGAACAACCCGTTGTGAGGAGTAACGATTCGCCTTGTCACTCGTTGCCTTCCCAGCTCATAAATCAGTTAAACCCTTTTCAAGAACCCACGAGTCAACCAATGAGTCATCGTCTGATGTAATGACTCGTGGGGTGACTCGTTAGTTGGAGCTCCAAGGTGTTGTTGACAATCTCTTCCAGTGACAACAAGTGGAAACAACAACCCAATTGTATCATACAACGAGTTGTTGTGTCCACCTTTGGTGACAAATCCCAAAATCCTTCAGAATCCCAGTAGCAAGGACGAGAGGTGGCAACGACTTGTTGGATCAACCAACGAGTCGTCATGTCAACCATTAGAGGGGGGTTCTAGTGTTATGCTCAAATCCCTGTTAGTGGCCACGAGAGGTACTAACGACCCGTTTCCAATTATGCGTGGTTCCCTTCATTGCCAATTTCCAGTGATCCCAATCCCAGGCCTAGAACCAATGACTGGTCCAATGAGTCATGGTATCAACCAAACGACTCGTAGTGTGACCTGTTGGTCTCGGTCGGGCAATTTTCCAGATTTTCTTTTTGGGGCATTTTTGTAAATTTCCACCTTTTTAATCCCAAAATCATGTCATTTTGGGTTATATTAAGGGGATATAGGGAGGTAATCGATGTTATCTCTTCATTTCCTCGCATTCTCTCAAAGTTAGAACATAGAAACTCAGTCAGGAAGCACAGAGCAGGAGCAAGGGTTTCAATTTTCTTCTCAGATTTCTCAAGGGTTTTCTTTGAAATTTCTACACCAGCAACAAAGGAATTATTCTTCCCTTGTGCCCCAAAACTCTTCTGAAATGCTTATCATTTCTAGCCCTGAAGTTTACCGTTAGGGTTCATTTGTCAGTAAATTATGAATTTCTTCCTGTTATGATTTTCATGAATAATTACGGCTATTGTTAGCTTTACTTCTGGTTATTATCTCTTTTCATGAAATAATGTGATTTTATCCCTAGTTTCTTAATACAGTGAATTTAGTATTCAACATGTTCTAAATATAAGTGTTGGTTGACTCCGATTGTTCTTGAAATTACCAGGATAGTATAGTTTCTTGATCAAGAGTAGAATTATTAATTGTTTAGCCTCAGTCAGTACTCAGAAAATTCCAATTTCTTACAGAAATGTGAGCTTGACAATAGTTTGTCTCTTGAGGTGTCAGTAACACCTCCAATCCCAGTTTTAAGTTATTACTTATTAGTTGTTCTTTAGATGGTCACGATGCTTCTAGATAAGTAGCTCTGACCAGTCTTAGGACAAGTACTATCAGATATCAGTTTGTTCTTCAGACAGTTATGACGCTTCCAGATAAGCAGCTTTGGCCAGTCTTAAAATACAAGTTTATAGTTATATGGTCTGATAGACTCTTAGGGTACTACCAGATAAGTATTCCTAACTTAGTCCAAGACCCTAGCTTTGAGCTATCAACTTAGTATTCAAGTTAGGACTATCCAGTGGGAGTAGTACTTAGCACTGAGTGGATTAGGGTTCTAGCGCACCTAGGTTCCCACAACTACATTGCCACCGTAGGTTATTGGCATAACAGGCTTCAGTTGTCTGATTACCAAGCCAGCCACTATACCCTAGCAAGGTATAGTTGGCTTTCTCTGATGAGGTGTACACATCAGACTCCGCATTTAGCTCACGTGGTCATATCAATTATAGACTCTCCCACTTGTCAGTTTAGTTCAATTCAGCTTAGTTTAGCTCAGTTCGGTTGCTCAGTTTTAGGACATGTTATTGACCACCAGTTAGGGTCATTATTGATTATATCAATTATAACTCAGTTTATTAGTATTCAGTATCAGTTGGTATTTCATGTTATTTCAATTTAGTTGTTTAACTTCCATGCTTATTGTATATCTCACTTACTCAGTACATTCAATGTACTGATGCATACTTTCTATGTTGTATTGTATTATGATATAGGTACAGGTTCTCAATCTCAACATCATCAGTAGTTCCTCTCAATGATTCCAGGAGCAGTAGTCTTTTTGGTGAGTCCTCATCTTCTGAGGAAGTTATATGTTTTTCAGTTAGTTTCTTTTTAGTCAGACTTTACAGTTAGCCAGGGGCTTGTCCTAGCAACTCATCAGCTAGTACTGGCTTTCACACAGAATTGTTTAGAATTTTTTTCAGTGATGTTTTACACTTTCAGCAATATTGATTTATAAATATTTCTTTTAAAGCTTCCGCTTATGTTTACTTAGCATACCAATGCAAATATTAGACCATGGGTTAGCTTGGGGTCGCTTGTGGCTCCAAGTACCATGTCTCAACCAGGGTATAGACTCGGACCGTGACAAACTTGGTATCAGAGCACTAGGTTTAGAGTATCCTAGGATGTACGAAAGCCGCGTCAAGTAGAGTCCTTTTTATGGGTGTGAAGCGCGCCACACTTATGATAGGGAGGCTATGATATGTTATTAGGATTTCTCCCTTTTGTTCATACTCCTTATCGTGCGTTGAAGTTTAATCCCAGAAATGCCCTCCTAACTCATGCTCTATTTGTTTTAGTGAAGATATGCCTCCAAGATGCAGAAATGGAAGGAGGGCTAGCAACGTTGACCGACCTTCCCCACCAGCTCCAACAGCCCCTTAGGATGACCCAGTGTCCTCAGCAGAATTCTAAGTGGCAATCCAGCTGCTGGCTCAAATGACGACTAATCAAGTGAACCTACAGGTGGTCCCAGTGAATAGAAATGGATCTACAGCAGCTGCTAGGGTTCAAGACTTTACCTAAATGAACCCTCCAACTTTCCATGGATCCAAGGTGGGAGAGGACCTACAGGAGTTTGTAGATGAGGTGCGGAAGATCAACCTGATTATGGGTGTTAGTTCCACGGAGAGTGCTAATCTGGCTGCCTACCAGTTGAAAGGGGTGGCTCAGATTTGGTACGACCAATGGAAGGAAGGGAGGCCAGCAGTAGCAGGGCCAATAGAGTAGGAAGAGTTCATAACTGCATGTCTAGATAGATTCTTTCCTCGGGAATTGAGAGAGGCCAAGGTCATAGAGTTCATGAATTTAAGCAGGGTAACAGAACCTTGGAGGAGTATGCGTCGCAGTTCATTCAGTTGTCGAGGTATCCTCCAGAGATTGTAGCCAAGCCAAGGGATCGTATGCTCAAATTTGTTAATGGAGTGTTAGATTTGGTACTTAAAGAGTGCAGAACCGCAATGCTCATCAAGGACATTGACCTATCCAGCCTCATCATTCATGCCCAGCAAATTGAGGTTGAAAAGTTGAAGGATATGGAGCGGGAGAACAAGCGGGCCAAAATAGGTCAGTTGGATTATGTCCACCAGAGGTCTAGCGGTAGTAGTTGCCCACAAAAGCAGCAACAAAAGACTCCAGCACCCACATCAGCCAGCGCTCCTACTTTCCGGTCCCGCAAGGATTAGAAGGATGGAGCATCTGGCTCTCAATCCTAGAGTTTCAATGCCAACAACTGTTACCCAGCTTGTCCTAAATGTGGGAAGAACCATCCATGGGAATGCCATATGGGCAAGGAAGGTTTCTTCGTATGTGGATAGTTGGGTCACAGGTTAAAAGAGTGTCCCTTAGTCGGACGGGGGAGAGCTCAATCTACTTCAGTAGCGCCAACAGGCCGTCAGCTCAGTAGGGAAATACTTCAGGTACGGATGGCAGTTAGTGCCAAAACTGCTTTTTTTCTTTGTCCTCTCGTCAGGATCAGGAGAACTTACCAAATGTGGTCACGGGTATGTTACGTCTTTTACACCTAGATGTATATGTCCTACTAGATCTAGGAGCCATAATATCATTTGTGACTCCTTATGTAGCTATTTAGTTTGAAATCAGTCCAGAAGTTCTATCAGAACCATTCTCAGTCTCTACCCCAATTGGTGAGTCAGATAGAACCAGCGGGGTATATAAAAGTTGCCCAGTCTCAGTATTAAATAAAGTCATTCCAGCTGATCTAGTAGAGCTATATATGGTCAATTTTGACCTCATTCTTTGAATTGATTGGTTAACATTCCGGTTATGCCTCAGTCAACTGCAGAACTAGAGTCATCAGGTTTCAGTTCCCCAATGATCCAGTCTTAGAATGGATGGGTAGTGTTTCAATGCCTAAGGGTCAGTTTATTTCCTACCTTAAGGCAAGAAAGCTCATTTCGATAGGGTGAATCTATCACCTAGTTCTGGTTAAAGATTCTAGCTCCGAGACCCTAACTATTCAGGCAGTTCTAGTTGTCAGCAATTTCCCTGACGTCTTTCCTGAAGATCTTCCTAGAGTCCCTTTCGAGAGGGAAATAGATTTCGGCATAGACCTTCTTCTAGTCACTCAACCCATCTATATTCCTCCTTATAGAATGGCTCCAGCTGAGCTTAAGGAGATGAAGAAACAACTAAAAGACCTTCTTAGCAAGGGTTTCATCAGGCCTAACATCTCTCCATGGGGTGCTCCAGTGTCGTTCGTGCGAAAGACAGATGGTACTCTCAGAATGTGTATCAACTACCATCAACTGAACAAGGTTACAGTTAAGAACAAGTATCCCCTACCCAGAATTGATGACTTGTTCGATCAGTTTCAAGGAGCTAGTTATTTTTCAAAGGTAGATCTCAGGTCGGGGTACCATCAGATTAGGTCAGGGAATGTGACATACTGAAAATAGCCTTCAGAACTCTATATGGTAACTATAAATTTATGGTTATGTCCTTCGGACTAACTAATGCCCCGAAAATTTTCATGAACCTGATGAATAAGGTATTCAAATAATATCTAGACATGTTCGTCATTATATTCATATATGACATTTTGGTATACTCAAGAAATGAGGAGGAACATGCTAACCATATGAGGATTGAGTTGCAGACTCTTAGAGACCGCCAGTTGTTCGCTAAATTCAGCAAATGTGAATTCTGGCTGAAGTTTGTGGCTTTCCTCGGTTATGTGATCTCAGGTGAGGGTATTCAGGTAGATCCTCAAAATATAGCAGCGGTGAAAGACTGGCCAAGACCTACTTCCCCAATAGATATCAGAAGTTTTCTGGGTCTAGCCGGTTATTATCGATGCTTCCTGGAAGGATTCCCTTCTATTGCTATAATGCCCCAAAAACCCTAAGATCAGACCTAGGAGTTGAAATGGAGAAAACATGATTTTCTACACCAGGGCTCAGAACGAGTCATCAAATCACCTATCATTTACCTAATGAGTCATTAAGTGACTTGTGGTTTTACTAATGAGTCGGCAAATCACCCATCATTTTTAAAGATCAGAATATCCCCTAACGAGTCAGCAAACGACTCATCATTTGCCTTACAAGTCGTTAAGTGACTCTTGGTTTTGCTAACGAGTCAGCAAATCACCCGTTATTTGTAAAGATCGGAATATCCCCTAATGATTCCACAGATGACTCGTTATTTGCCTAACGAGTCGTTAACTGACCCATGGTTTGAACAGTAGTGGCAAATTCCAGTGTACTTCACAGATTAAGAAAATGAATCATCATTTGCCTAACGAGTCATTAAGTATCCCATGGTTTGAGCAGCAGTGGGAAATTCCACTCTACTTCATGGATTAAGCAAACGACTCGTCATTTGCCTAACGAGTTGGCAAATGACCTGTGATTTGCCTAACGACTAGTCAAACAACTTGTCATTTCGGGCAGTATGTGATTTTTTGTCGAACCATTAAGGGCATTTTCATAATTTCTAGGCTCCTAAGTCCTAAACTACATCATTTTAAGCTATTTTCAGGGGGGTATTAAGATAGGTTAAGTCATTCTAGCCTATTCAACACTCATGCATGAAAAGTTCAAGAGTGTAGAGGGTGATCAAGCATAAAATTCTAAGGTTCTTCATCAACTGTTCTTCAATTCCTCTTGGGCAAGTAAGGGAGTGATAGAATCCAAGTCTCTCAGGTGTGTAGGGTTATGAGTGGGTGAATTCATTCACACCCATGCCCAATCTCTCCTAATTCATAAAATTTTATTTGAAAATCTTACAAGGTTTTACACTAAATCTTATGAAATTTCTGATGATCTATCTATGGGTTACTACCTCTCATGTTTCATGTCATGTTTTACGAATCATGGGCAGATTTTACACCTAGTTTGATTATAAATTATTTGATTTAAATTTCTATTATATTATGCCTAATCATGCATGTTCTATGATAAATTGAGTTATGATTTTACCTTGATTTTTTGATGTTCTTTAACCCATCATTATTTATGATTTACAATATGGATTTACTCAAATGCCCATCATGAATTTGTGATTTCAAAGCATATACATGTTTATACAAGTATGCATGAACCTTATGATTGTGATTATGGACGACTCACGGGCCTTACCTTCCTGGCTAGTTCACGTATTTACAAGCATGATTATGATTATCATGATCTAACTAGCCTATGAATCTCATATATATTATCCTATGAGCACTATATATGTTTTAGGAGTAGTATTTAACATCGAGTAGGTTTGGGGCCCAGGTTTTTCCCCGAATCTCAAAACTACGTGCCACTGTAGGTCATGATGGGACCTCTCTTGAGATTTTCTCCTTTTGGCCCCAAGTGGGACTTTCATGAGTGATATCACGCCTTTTATGGTTCTACCTTTGGCAAGGTATGAACACCCTCCCGACTAGGAGTTTATAGGTCGGGCTCCATGTGTGCTCATATGGGGTATGTCGGTTATAAGAATCTCCCACAGTTCCTCATGATTTATGTATGATTATGATTATATACTTTGTCTCAAAACATGTTTAATAAAGCTTTTCTCTTGAGAGTATGATTATGAATGATTTACAAATGTTTTGAAACCTTGAGCCTTATGTTACATTATAATATTTATGTTATGATCATGTTGTCCTACTCTTATGCACTTTTATTTATTTTAAACGTCCGTTTTACTTACCTTTCATACTCGATACATTTCACGTACTAACCACATACTCTATGCTATATCGTTTCATGATACAGGCCCCGATCTTCAGACCCAACACCGTCATTAGCTCGTTCCTGGAGTTAGCATCCAGTTCATTGGTGAGTACTCCTCTCCCGAGGACTAGTTGATATTAGTTATCCTTTATATTCAGTTTTCTAGACTTGTCGGGTTAGTTGGGGGTGTTGTCCCATCAACCCATTAGATCTGTAAGGCTTTCAGACTATGTGTAGTATTCAGCTGTCATGTATGAAGCGCGTTTCACTTTCAATGTTATGTCAGGATTATGCTTCCACTATGTTATTATGTTGAGTATTCCACTGTACTAATTGGGTTAGATATATGTTCATGCCATGGGTCAACTTGGAGTCTCTTGGGGCTCCTTGTCCCGTGTCTCGATCCAGGCCTATCTTTTGGTCATGACAATTGCATCTCCTTTGACTAAACTAACTCAGGAAAAGGTGATGTTTTAGTGGTTAGATGCATGTGAGAAGAGTTTTCAGGAGTTGAAGACTCGACTCACTACAACTCCAATTTTGACTTTACCAGAAGGAATAAATGGGTTCGTAGTCTATTGTGATGCTTTCAGAGTTGGCCGTGGTTGCGTTCTGATGCAGCGAGGTAAGGTGATAGCTTATAACTCTAGGAAGCTTAAAGTTCATGAGAAGAATTACCCAACTAATGATCTTGAATTGGCAACAGTAGTGTTTGCTCTAAAAATATGGAGGCATTACCTTTATGGGGTTCACATGGATGTTTTCACAGATCACAAGAGCCTTCAACACATGTTCAGTTAGAAAGATCTTAATCTTCACTAGTGGAGGTGGTTGGAGTTATTAAAGAATTACGACATAAGTGTGCTGTACCACCCGGGCAAGGCAGATATGGTGGCAGATTCCTTAAGTAGAATGTCCATGGGAAGTGTTGCTCATGTTGAAGAGTGCAAGAAGGAGCTAGCAAAGGATATTCACAGGTTAGCCTGATTGGGATTACAACTAGTAGATTCAGCTGAGGGTGGAGTAGTAATACAACGTGGGTTAGAATCCTCGTTATTTGTCGAGGTTAAGTCAAAGCAGGATGAAGATCCCATACAACTTAAGCTGAAAGAAACAATTCTAAGAAAAGAGTGGAGGCTTTCTCCAAAGGGGGAAATGGTGTGCTTCATTACCAAGGCAGGCTATATGTTCCACACGTAGGTTACTTGAGATAGTAAATACTGGGGGAAGCACATACCTCCAAATATTCTATCCACCTAGGTGACACCAAGACGTACCATGATCTACGAGTAATCTACTGGTGGAACGACATGAAGAGAGATATTACAGAATTTGTGGCTAAGTGCCCGAACTGCCAGGAGATTAAGGTTGAACACCAAAGACATGGGGTGTGATTCAAGATATCAGCATACCCATGTGGAAGTGGGAAGAAGTGAATATGAAATTCATTACAGGTCTACCTCGTACTCGTCAGCAGCATGATTCAATTTGGGTGATAGTAGATCAGATGAACAAGTCAACACATTTTCTCTCAGTTAAAACTACAGACTCAACTGAGGATTACGCTAAATTGTACATCTGAGAGTTGATTAGACTGCATGGGAATTATTCATTATTTTAGATAGAGGTACCCAGTTCACCTCGCATTTTTGGAAGTCATTTCAGAAAGGACTTGGTACTCAGGCCAGACTCAACACAGCTTTTCACCCTCAGACAGATGGACAAGCTGAGTGGACTATTCAGACCTTAGAAGATATGCTGAGAACTTGTGTTATCGACTTCAAGGGCAGTTGGGATGATCACCTACCTCTCATCAAGTTTGCATACAACAACAGCTACCACTCTAATATTTAGATGGACCCATTTGAGGCATCATATGATAGAAGGTATAGGTCTCCTATATGGTGGTTTGAGGTTGGCGAAGCTACCTTGATAGGACCAGACTCAGTCCATGAAGCTATGCAGAAAGTGCAACTAATTAGAGAAAGGTTAAAAACAGCCAGAGCCAACAGAAATCATATGCTGATGTGAGGAGGAGAGAAATAGAATTTGTTGTAGGTGATTAGGTGTATCTGAAAATTTCACCCATGAAAGGGTTGATTAGGTTTGGAAAGAAAGGAAAACTCAGTCTAAGGTATGTAAGACCGTACAGGAATTTGAGGCGAATTGGCAATGTGGCCTATGATTTAGAATTACCTTTGGAGTTAGCCTCTATGCACCCAGTCTTCCATGAGTCACTGTTGAAGAAGTGCATCGGTGATCCGACCTCAGTTGTGCCACTAGAAAGTATGGGGGTGAAGGATAGTCTCTCTTACGAAGAGGTCCTAGTTCAGATCCTAGACCATCAAGTTCGTAAGCTGAGAAACAAGAAAGTCGCTTCAATGAAAGTCTTGTGGAGGAAACCGCTAGTTGAGGGAGCCACATGGGAGACAAAAGCTGACATGACGGCTAAATACCCTCATTTATTCCTTTCCAGTTCAGTTTCAGCATCAAGTATTAAATTCCTCCTCAGTACTCTATTCAGTTCCTCACTCATTAGCTCTATTCAAATTTTCAATGTGCACTCTAGTTGTGTTAACTCAGTTAGTATGGTTAAATTAGTTCAGAGTCAGCCATTCCTTTAGAAATCAGTTTATAGTTTCTGTGTGGAAATTGCAGCTCTATTTTCCAGTTTTCCCACCAGCTTTATCCTTCATTCTAGGATGAATGATCCCAAAGGGGGGATATTGTAACTCCCCAAAACTTTTCTAGACAAAACTCAGACTTTGCATAAAAAATTAGAAAGAACCAAAAACTTTTGTCTTAGAACGAATTGATACAACGAGTCATTATCAGTATTAATGACCCATTGTCTGGGTCGTGGTCAGCCCTGGCAGTTGTCCTTCAGGAGCTAATGAGACATGGAACAACCTATTGTGAAAAACAATGAGTCATCCTGTCACTTGTTACCTTCCTAGCTCAAAAATCAGTTAAACCCTTTCCAGGGACCCACGAGTCAAACGACGAGTAGTCATCTAATGTAATGACTCGTGGGGTGACTCTTTAGTTGAAGCTCCAAGGTGTTGTTGACAATCTCTTCCACTGACAACGAGTGGCAACAACGACCCATTGTATCATACGACAAGTCGTTGTATCCACCCGTGGTGACAAGCCCCAAAATCCTTCAGAATCCTAATAGCAAGGACAAAAGGGGAAAATGATTCGTTGGATCAACTAATGAGTCGTGATGTCATCCGTTAGAGGGGGGTTCCAGTGTTATGTTCAAATCCCTACCAGCGGCCATGAGAGGTACTAATAACACCTTGGTTCATACAATGAGTTATGGTCCCTTTTGTTGCCAATATTCAGTGAGCCCAGTTCTAGGCCCAGGACCAAAGACTGGTCCCAATGAGTCGTGGTATCAACCAACGACTCGTCGTGTGACCCATTGGTCCCTATCGGGCAATTTTTCAGATTTTTTTCAGGGGCATTTTTGTAACTTCCCACCTTTTTAATCCCTAAACCATGTCGTTTTAGGATATATTAAGTGGATTTATGGAGGTAATCAACGTTCCCTCTTCATTTCCTCTCATTCTCTCAAGGTCAAAACGTAGAAACTCAGTCAGGAAGCACAGAGCAGGAGCAAGGGTTTCAATTTTCTTCTCAGATTTCTCAAGGGTTTTCTTTGAAATTTCTACACTAGGTATGTGAGAATTCAACAAGGGAATTTTTCTTCCCTTGTGCCCCAACACACTTTTGAAATGCTTATCAGTTCTAGCCCTGAAGTTTACCGTTAGGGTTCATTTGTCAGTAAATTATGGATTTCTTCTTGTTATGATTTTCATGAATAATTAGGGCTATTGTTAGCTATACTTTTGGTTATTATCTCTTTTCATGAAAATATGTGATTTTAGCCCTAGTTTCTTGATTACAGTGAATTTAGTATTTCAGCATGTTCTAAATACAGGTGTTGCATCATTCCGATTGTTCTTGAAATTACCAAGATAGTACAGTTGCTTGATTAAGAGTAAAATTATTGATTATTTAGCCTCAGTCAGTACTCAGAAAATTCTAGTTTCTTACAGAAATGTCAGTTGATCAGTTTGACTATAGTTAGTCTCTTGAGGTGTCAGTAACACTTTATAGTCCCAGTTTTCAGTTATCGGTTATTAGTTGTTCTTTAGATGGTCATGACTCTTACAGATAAGCAACTCTAACCTATATTAGGACCAGTAATTTTAGTTATCAGTTTGTTCTTCAGACGATTACGAAGCTTCTAGATAAGCAGCTCTGGCTAGTCTTAGAACACAAGTTTATAGTTATTTGGTTTGATAGACTCTCTGGCTACTGCCAGATAAGTAATCCGTACTTATTCTAGGACCCAACTTCGAGCTATCAGCTTAGTAGTCAAGTTAGGACTATCCAGTGGGAGTATACTTAGCATCGAACAGACTGAAATTTCAGCGCACCCAGATTCCCAAAAGTTATTGGCATAATGGGCCCCATATTTGTGATCACCCAGCTAGCCACTATACCCTAGAAAGGTACAGTGGGCTTCTCCGACGGGGTGTATACATCAGACTCCATATTTAGCTCACGTAGTTAAATGTTAGTTATAGATTCTCCCACTTGTCAGTTCAGTTAAGTTCAGTTCAGTTTAGTTCAGTTCAGCTCAGTTTAGCTCAGTTCAGTCACTCAGTTCCAGGACATGTTATTGACCACCGTTTAGGGTCATTATTGATCATATAAGTTATAACTCAGTTTATTAGTATTCAGTATCAGTTGGTCACTTCTTGTTATTTCAGTGCAGTTGTTTAACTTCCATGCTTGTTATATATCTCACTTACTCAGTACATGCAAAGTACTGACACACACTTTCTATGCTGTATCGAATTATGATACACACACAGGTTCTCAGTCCCAGCATCCTCAGTAGTTCCTATCGACTATTCTAGTAGCCGCAGTCCGTTTGGTGAGTCCTCATCTTTCAAGGACGTTATTTGCTTTTCAGTTAGTTCCTTTTCAGTCAGACATTAAAGTTAGCTGGCAGCTTGTCCCAACAACTCATCAGCTAGTAGTGACTTTTAGACACAGTTGTTTAGAATTATTTTCAGTGATGTTTTACACTTTCGGCAGTATTGATATATAATATTTCTTTTAAAGCTTCCGCTTATGTTTGCTCTATATACCAGTGCAAATGTTAGACCATGGATTAGCTTGGAGTGACTTGTGGCTCTAAGTACCGTGTCTCGGCCAGGGTGTAGACTCAGGTCGTGACACATATAGATCGTGATAGTATAAAACGAGAATCTAACATGATAAATAATGAATAGGAACAGGTTTGATTATCATATCATGATTAAAAATTAATCTTATTCTAGTCATTCCAAAAAGTTAATGTGTTCAAGAGATAAGAATTACGCAAATCCATATAGGAATATCAAATATCTCATAACATGTCGATGTAAAACTCAATAAACCCCTTTTATCTTTCTCTCTCTCTTCTTCATTGCCTTGTCTCAAATCAACTTAGTAAAAAGAAGGTTATAAACAAAAGAATGATAAGATTTCAAAAGAAAGATACCTCTAAAGGTAAATGTTGATCAATAGTTAAAGTTAGTCCTGAAGATGGATTTAACATTGGCCTGAAATGAAAAAAAATCTTAAAATTATATATAATTTTAAAACAGAAGAAAAATAAATATCAAGCAAAAAATAGATATAATAAGCATTAATTATTCAAAGAGATTGAGTATAGATTATCACGAGTTTGTGAGATAGAATATTTAATTTCTTGAAGAAGAATGCTGCATGTCATGTTGATACAACACAAATGAATTTGAGGGGGCTTAAACATATGGGTGATGATGATGTTCATACTTCTTTTGAAAAAATATGTAGATAAACCATGAACAATAATATTTAGTTCCACTTTTTTTGTTAATGATATTTAGATTAATTTGTTGTCTAAATACTTAGTAATGCAGGTATTATGGGTCATTTGAATTAGTGCTAAGTTACGTAGGGATAATTAATGTGAGTATCATAATATAGGTATTAATATTATATAGATTAGTGATTCAGAGCTTATTTCTCATTGAACAATCATATTACAAATTAGTATACAAAATACTATTCACAATATTTGTTTGTTCTCTAAGTAAAATAAAAATAATTCTTGCTATTATAAGGGTTAGTTCTATTATTTTAGAATTTTAATCCATATATAACTTTACTTTGTTTTTATTCCACTTTCTATCTCATATAAAATAATATATAAATTATTGAATAACTTATGGCGATATTAATTATGAGTAAAAAAAACTAGCAACCATGTATTATATAACTTAACATTAACTTTTGTGTAGAGATTAAATTTTTTTAAATCTAACCAAACATGATTCAAATCAATACTAATTTTATTTGATCGATATCTCTTTTGGGGGTTCATTAGGAACTGACTCACCATGTGTTCTTTTCTATCAATTTCAATTGAATTTAAGATAAGTTATTACAATACAATAAGGTCTGTACCTTCTACTAGTGTGCGGATCGTGGAAATCACTATTGTCATAATGATTCACACAGTTTCTCTTTTAATTTCAAGATGAAACCTTTTATAGGAAAATAAGACTAGATTGGTCCCATTGAATTACACTATTTTTTAATTTGTGGGATATGATATAATAATTTTAGAATAAAATGTGAAATTTATTTTATTCTCGTTTGGCTGAAATTTTTTATTTCGAGATAAGCATTCCCAAGAATAATTATAGAAAAATTATAATATTATTTTTATACTACTTTCAATGCAGTATAGGAATATTAGAAAAACTAATTGATAAAATATTAAAACAATAAAAATACTCTTCCTCAAGTTCTTTCTCCCGAAATTTTAAAAAAATCTAAAACTAGTAAGAGTTAACAACAATAATGAATGTATTAATTCTGAAAGAAATACCTGGATTCCAGGAAGTCATGGTAACCAGGAATGTGTAAGACTTCCTCATTCTGGTTTTCTGAAACATTATTATTTTGGGACCTAAATGTGTACATATATAGAACAAAGTGTTTAGGTCTTAAAAAATGCATTGATAAATTAAAAAAGAAAAAGAGAAAAAAAATTACATCTTGAAACAATAGAAATCAGAGGATGATAACTTCAATAACAATCTAAGTCTCTTCTGACTCTTATAACGTGGCAAAACGTCAAGGACCTATACATACATCTTATTTATAATATTTTCCTAATAAATTCTATTTTAATTGTATATATTTTTCTAGATTTTATCATATTAATGAATATAAATATAAATGAGATTGATGAAATTCAATTTGCACTATTCCAAATCGAACATCGATCAAAATACACTAAGAGTTTGTTATCAATTTCAATACTTCATTGATAAGACTTAATTATTTATTTATAAAATATAAAAGGGCTAAAATACTCCACTACTTTATTAAATTATTCAACTTTATCCTCCATTATACCATCTGACTAATTTTATCCTTGTCGTTCTGAAATCATACCTAAAATTGATGTTTTCCCCCAATTTAGATAAAATTATCCATTTTTAATATAAATTACTCATTTCTAATGAATCCCTATTTAAAATAGATCCATGACCCACCAGACCTAAACCAAATGGAAATTTAAAAACAATGCATTTAGTCGGTTCGAGAGAGAGCTACGTATGTCTTCTTCTTCTCAACTCATATTTCATCTTATATTGTTTATTTAGTGACTGTAAAGTCACATTTTTTTTCTTTTTACGTCTCTTTGATTATGTTTATTTGAGTTACTTTTTTGTAAGATTTACTTTTATATTATCTCTTAGGGTTTGGGGTTTACTGGTTTAGGATTTTTCTAAGTTGTTTATTCGAGTTAGGGTCCTAGTTACTTGGTAAATATGAAAAATACGTGTTGATACATATGTTTTTAGTTGTATATTATATGTTTTTGTTAATTTTTTTATGTTTTCATGTGTTATTTATTTTCTTATTTTATTAGAATTTCTAGTGACACATATATATGTCATTTAAGTTTTATTGCTAGAATTTTACATAGGTGGTTAAAAGTTTTAAGTATGGACTGATCGATGGTATTAGGTTTCATTTGTTTTAGTGTAGATTCTATTTCTTATTTCCTTATTCATAAAAACTAATTCAATTGTGACTGTGCCCTAATATTTTTATTAATGTAAATTTATTTATTTGATTTCTGGTAAAATAGATTCCGGTATTATTATGAGATATTGAAAGAAGAGTACAAGTGTAAACTTATATTTGATAACCATAGGGTTTATGCCACTATAATTGCACACTACTTCAAGAATTAGTTTGCAGGTTGCCCCAAAATATAAAATTAAAGATATTGGAGTTGATCTTAAAATAATTTTTAAAATTAATATTTTTTTTAAACTGTAAGAGATCCAAAAGGATGATATCGGAGAATTTGGAAGGTAGTTTACTAATGACTATAAAAAAATTTGTTGCTTATGAAAATGCCTTAAAGGAGAGTAATGTAGGAAGTGATATCGAAAAAATTTATTTTAAAATAAAATTAATGTTTTTACTTTGGGGGTTCAGGGTTGACTTTTAGGGCTCGGAATAGAAGTATAGCAATATGAGTGTCTATAAGCTTGTATACTCGTGTAGATTACATATTTGATCAGATTGGGATCGTTTGGAGGCATTATGGAACGACAAGTCTGTAATTTGACTATTTCAGCTCCGATTAAGGCAAGCTTAGACTTTCTAAACTCTTTATAAAGTGTTAATGTGTTTGACTATTGAAATAAGGGATAATAGATAATGGGGGTCTCACATAAATGAGATGACGAGCGCTGATGCGAGTACCAATGTCATATTTTGGATAAATTGATCATTATATGTTTGATTGATGAATTTTGTGAATATGTGAGCATGATTCATGGTATATTAATTTGGCTTGAGTTCATTTAATTCTCACTTTACAGTGATATATTTATATGTCTTGAGGCTCATATATATTTCTCAATTTATTATTCTTTCACTTTGTTACTCTCATTTCTAAATGATTCGGAGTTGATTATGACTGTCTGTTTGGAGGTTTGAATCTGATGTAGGATTTTTGTATTGGTATTGCATTTCATGCACATTGATATTATGGAAGTAAGAGGATGAATTTCGATAGAGGGTCACCCAGGTGTACATTGTCTAAGATTTATCCAATATAGACACCATATGTGGACCTCGCGAGTCCTTCACGAGCCCCTTTTATTCGACAAAGAAAGCGGGTATATACAACTTTTTGGTTAGTGCATATGCATTTGCATTTCATCCCTCCTCATTACATTCATGTTGATTTTGAATTGTGAAAGGATACGGTGATTGTGACAATGAGCTATTTTCCAACCCAACTTGGTTGAGATGATTGAATGAGTTGGTATGCTAACATTGAGACAACTTGTGAAGTTCTCTATTTATTAGTTGGATTTCAGTTATTTCTTCTATTTTGATTATTTTTTCTCTTGATTGATGAATATAACTGACTTTATTGTTTGATAATTCTGACGATTTATTGAGAAAGGTAGTAGTGGCACCAATCCTCATCATCGCTTCATAATAGGGCCAATCAATAATATTGTTGAGTACATATGTTTTCCTTTCTCACCCTTACTTTCTGCATCTTTATTGTGCCAGATCTGTCTCTAGATGAGTGGCAGATGATTTTTATTTAATTTGGAGCTTATTTGGAGTCTTTGGAGGTAGTTTCTTCGTTATTCCATAACAGTTGGACTTCTATATCTTTATTTTATATCTTTCATACAGTTTTGTAGCATTTCAGAACTTATATGGATATTATAAAAGTTTTGTACACTAGAATTTTTTGGATTGTATTTTGTATCTTCCGCGCTCTTTATACTATTTTTTTCATAAATAACTAGTTTTTATTATTGCTTTTACTTCCACTTCCTGACTAATATAAATATACTTAGAATAATGAATAGGGTTCAGGTACATTAGTGGGTGCCCTCCAATTTAATGAATTCTTGGATCGTGACAAGTTGGTATTTCAATATGGTTCACTAGTCTCATGAGTACTAATTAATATCTTGTAGTCTTGTGGATCATTGTGGAGATGTTTGTTACTTATCTTTGATAGGATATAGGATATTCAGGAAGCTTATATTCTTTATTTCATTATTGTGCGTGTTTGATCTTATCGGATATTAAGTCTCTTTATTTCATTTTCTCATATATGGGGAGGACTCATTCTACGGTGGCTAGAGACTAGGAGTCCACACTACTCGCTGCCAAGGCCATGGAATGTGATAGGGATAGAGGTTGAGGTAGGGGTAGGGGACGAGGTACAACATAAGTTAGAGCTAGAGCACAGACAACTGCTCATGCTCCTATTAGAACAAAGTATCCCGACGTTGACTATATGCCAGAGCATGATTAGGTTCATGTTGAGGGGGTGGTCCTAGATCAGGCACCATCAAGATTTGTTACTACTCTGGTAATTCAAAACACTCTTGTTTGTATGCTCAACTTTCTATAGGGTATGATTCAGCCTGTCATTCTACCTGATATGCCAAAGGGTTCTCATACTAGGCTGGGACGATAGAATCCCAATCAATAGATAGTTCTAGGCCTTAAGTCTCCAGCAAACCAGCTAGCTATGGTAATAGCTTCTAGACTTGGGGTATGCTTTTTTCGGGTGTTGCTCTACCCTAGTTGCTAGGACTACTATTACCATTGAGGATTATAAAATGTTTGCTCGCTTCTAGAAGATGGATCCTCCCACATTAAGGGTGGATATGGAGAGGATGCATATGAGTTTCTTATCATCTATTATAAGAAGTTGCATAATTTGAAATTTTTGGAGTTCCATGGAGTTGATTATACCGCATTCCAGATGATTAGAATAGCCAAGAATTAGTGGAGGGCTTATATCAAGACCATACTATCAGGGTCTCCTCATTTATCGTGGGAGAAGTTTACTTTGGCCTTTCTAGAGAAGTTTGTTCCTCATATAATATGGGAAAAGAGGAGTCCATTTGAGGGACTGACACAAGAAGGTATTTTAGTTATTGAGTTCGAGAAGAAGTTTTATTCCTTGTCCTATCAAGTCTTGATGATTTTTCCTAACTATACCAAGAGGATTAGATGTGTTGTGAATGAGTTGATATATCCTGTTCTTGTGGTAGCATTTCAGAGGGAAGTCGTGAGAGGTGTCTTCCAAGAAGTGGTTGATGCAACCAAAGAGGTTGAATATATAAGACGTCAGGAGTTCGGTGATGCTAAGGACAAGATGTCTCGTACTCGTAGGTACTTATAGTGGAACCTCATCTGGTGGTAGAAGATTTTATGGAAGGATTTTTCGTATACATTTTGGTAGACCCACTTGTTGATACCCAATTTTGACCTCCATGTATCCTACCGAGGCTGCTATTTGACTAAATAATATTTTTGATCTTTTCAAAATTAATTTTCTTTACATAATTATTTATTACTTTTATTATTTAATAAGTCATGCATTTTATTATTATCTTGACATTAACTAATTTTGTAATTTTCATTATTGAGCCGCAATAGGTTGAGTTGCATTGATAATGACTGGATGTGAAGGACTGCTAAAAAATATAAAGCTAAATAAGACAAGATGATGTGAATCTTTCTATGGATAAAGATCCTATTTATCTTATTTTTTCCCTCCTTTTATGACATTTTCTCTTATTTTTCTCAAATATTTTATTTTAAAAATTCATCTTTATAACCCACACATCTTAATCTTTATAACTACCTGATGCAAGCCAAGTTGCATCAAAGTCATTTACAAGGAGTCAAGCTCAAGGTCTCCAAACTCTACTAGGATGATTCATGAAGATGGAAATGCTTGAGAATACTTTGATGCCAACCCGAGGGTTTCATATCTTGATGGTTGCTTGGAATGAATGAAGGAGGTCTAGTTTGAAATAGGCTATATTCGCAATTTACTCAAATAGCCATTTTGGGATACTTTTGCAATAAGTTAGCCTAGACTACAAATAGATGAAAGCAACTCATTTAGACGGATATGATTTTGGAATATACGAATGCTCACTTGAAAAGTGATGTTCTTGATAGAGTTTGGAATAAGACCATTGTTGCTTGATAATTCTTAATCGATTTCTTGTAAGAGGAAAGCATTCCTCTTGAGAGTTCATCTTATAGTATAGGTGCTTGTTGGATTTCATTATTTAGAGGTTTAGTTTTATATAGCTTTATTTGTCAATTATTCCCATCTTTTGTCTTACTTTCTATCCTTCCATCTTCAATTTTTGTTCTTACAATTAGGGTTTCTATTTTTCACATTCGATATCATAAAATTTAGTATCAGATCTTGGAATAGATTTTTTCCCACAAATATAGTCTTGATTTGAAAAAGAAAATAAAAAATTATTCCAGAAAATAAAAAATTACTACTTTGATTCATGTTTTTGTTATATTTTTACACTAAATTCGTGTTTTCCATTGTTATTTGAATCTATATTCAAGAATTCAAGTCATTTGAAGTTGGAAAGAAGGATCCACCGTTATTGAGATTCAATATTTGAAAAACTTAAAGAGGTATCTTGATGATTGAGGTTGAATCCAAGCTTAAAAATGATTGGGCTTTGTTCTCTAACTTGAGGGGAAACTACTTCTAAAATGTGAGACAATTCTGCGAAGATTTGATAGGTGCTGAAAATTTGAAAGTCCAAGTATTCTCAAAGATTTTTCATATGTTCTTGGTGAAGAAGGGGCAAAAAGGTTGATTTGATCCAAAACGCTAATTGAAAAATTTGAAAAAGGTGTTTTTTGATCCAAAACGGGGTAAAGTGGGCCTAATAGTAGCCAAAAACAGTCCAAAAGTGACCCACATAACTTAGCCATGTGACCTTTTCCAATTTTGAAGCTTCTAGAATCACAACATAACTCACCCACATAGCATCAGGTGACTTTTCTAATTTTTAAAGCTGTCGAAATCACCCATGCGACCCTACGTGGCCCACATCGGCCACCCACGTCGGCCAACCACACCGCCACCCACATCTTCCACCCATGTAAGCCACTCATGCAATCCACCTATGTAGTTGTTGTTTGAAACGTGGCTTATGTTGGCTGCCTACAACAGCCACCCGTGAATTTTCAGCCCCAAGAACTAAATACAAGCTTCCTTGGTATGAATCTTGGTTCCATTTGTTTCTATCCAACTCGTTCCATTTTTTTGACTTCATAACTTGATTTTAGTTAGCAGTTTACCCTACTAATAAGTATTATCAATTTTTTTGTGTTCGAGTTTCTTTTATGCCAATTCTTCTTGTGCTTTACTCATTTTGCTTCATTGCTAATTTCTTGGCTCAAGTTTGTTATTTTTAGAGTCATCTATTGTTCTTGAAACCAAAAACCATTCTATCCTTAAGATTGATTTGCGACTCTTGAAAAATTATTGATCAAATTGAAATAGCAACATTAGCCGGATCCTAGAGTGTAAAACAAAAGAGTGTGTAAGTTAATTTGAGTGGTGTTAGGCAAGCACACAAGAGTGCAAATATGAGCGGTGGCGAAGAATTTGTATTACTAATCATGTTTGCTTGTTTTGTATGTACAAAGGAGTTGTACGGAAGCCCAATATCTTTTAGAATGGTTAAACAAAAGAGACTAAGTCTTGAAATAAAGGTCAATGTTTGTAGATATCTAGAATTCTCTTTTATCCTTGATAGTCATTTACCATACAAACTTCATCAACCCTTATGTGGTTGAATTATTGTGGATGCCTTTTGAAGAAATGAGATACATATTATGATAAGAAAAGAGATTAGATTCACAAAAGAATGAAGGTACTATTTTCATGAGGTGAATACCAAGAAGAGGTTTGGTATGGTGTGCTTCCCTTGGATACTTGTCACTTGTGTTTGAAAATCGGTTGGTTTAATGAACATTAGTTTTCGAATGATATAGAATGGTACAAGCATATGGTGGACAAAATGGAGAAACTTCTCTTTCCACCTAATTCTCCTAATCCTCACCCTTGAATTCCATACACCTATTCCGAGACTCATGGATATGAGAGACAAATGATTGAGAGGAGCAAGGGAGTGAATCATATCAACTCTAGAGTGAAAAAGAGAGAAGATGTGTGAAGTGAAGTGAGCGAGTTTCCACAACACAAATCTAATATTCTCGTTTGCCTTTACCTTTGTAAGGATTCTTGTGTAGGTACAGTGACAGCGGATGAAGGAACACAAGTTCCCAACAAGGAGCCTACACATAAAGATATGATGAATATGATAGTTTGCTTAAATGAACGACTTGTAGTGTGTTCCAACACGAGGGAAGTTTCACCCCAAGGAAAAGAAATCCCATCATTTGAACTTCAAGGTACAATAGTTAAACTCAACACTTCAAACATTTTGAATGAACAAGTTGGTGATGTGAGTGTAAGTAGTAGCTTGTCTTTGTGTGAGCTTAATGATTCTCTTTTTTATATAATGACAATGTCTTTGTTGAGAGTATTCATACACTGGTTGATCCTACTAATGACCGAATTGATTCTTCTTGCAAGATTGATTTGTATTCACCTAGTGTTGACACTTGTTATTTGATTGATAGTATATTGTCATGTAAAACTTATGTTGATCACTTGTTTGTTATTCTGGTCCACTAATTGAGTGATTTTGTGATGTGATTAATGAGCCTAAATTTAGTAATAATGGTGATAGTTGGTCATTTAGAAAGAGGAGAATTTTTGACCATAATTTCCTCAAACCCAACAAAACATGATATAAATCAATACTAATTTTATTCGATAGACACCTCTGGGGGTTCATTAATGACTGATTCATTATGTGTTCTTTTCCACCAATATTTAATTGAATCCAAGATAAGTTATTATAAAATACAAAAAGTTTGGTACATTGTACTATTATGTAGATCGTGTAAATCAAATATTACTTTAATGATTCACACAGTTTTCACTTTTAGTTTCAAGATGAAACCTTTGTTTAGGACAACAAGTAAAGATAGTTCCCATTGAATTATACTGTCATTATATTTGTGGGATATGATATAATAATTTTAGAATAAAATGTAAAATTATTTTATACTCATTCGGTTGAATTTTTTATTTCAAGACATGTATTCTCAAGAATAATCATACCAAAATTTATGATATTATTTTTGTACTACTTTCAATGAGGTATGGCAATCTGAGGAAAACTAATTTCATGATAAATTATTAAAACAACCAAGTTGCCTTTCCTCAAGTCTTTTCTCCCAAAATCCTTTAAAAATCTAAGACTCATCAGAGTTAACAACAATAATGAATCTATTAATTTTATAAAAAGTACCTGAATTGCAGGAAGTCATGGTAAACAGAAGTTTGTAGAACCTCCTCATTCTGATTTTCTGAAACATCATTATTTCGAGACCTAAATTCATACATATATATATACAATAAAGTGTTTAGATCTTAAAAATATGAATTTAGAAGTTAGAAAAGAGAAATAAAAAAGAAATTACATCTTGAACAGCAATCGAGAATGGTAGCTTCAATGATAAGCGAAGTCTCTTCTGAATCTGATAGCCGAGTAAAACATCAAGGATACGTTCGTCTTATTTATAATACCTTCATAATAAATTCTATTATTATTGTAGATATTTCCGTAGATTTTACCATATTAATTAATAAAAATATAAATGAGATTGATGAAATTTGATTTGCACCACTCCGAATTAAAAACAGATTTACAAAATACATTAATTGTTTGCTAACAGTTTCAATACTTCAACTATGAGACTTCATTATTTATTTATAAGATAGGAAAGGGCTAAAATACCCTTCTAATTTACTAAATTATTCCACTTTATACTCTGTTATATCATTGGACTAATTTTACCCTTGCCGTTGTGAAAATATACCTCAAATTGATGTTGTCACGCCCCACCTTGTGAGGCATGACTGGCACCTGATGCCCTACTAGTACCTGAACTACTGAGATGATTAAGCCTAAGCACCTCTGGTGTAGGGCTGATTCTAACTCTGGAATCAAGAAATCAATGGGCTATATAGCGGCTGTAAATACAACCCCCGGTCGACAAGGCCTATAGCCACCTGTGAAACTAAACAGCTAACCAGAGACAAATAAACATAGGGAGTCCTATGCGGGCCGACAAGGCCACCATGATATCTAGTTTTAACTGGAAAGTAAACTAAGGTGCTAAACTGAACTATGACCGACAAGGCCACCAATCAACAACTAAACAGGGCCACACACGGCAAACACACATAGTCTAAAACACATATGGGCCCCACACGACCGATATCATCTAACCACAGGGAAGTAATGCAATCTACAAGCCTCTAGGAGTAATAAGATGGTCGGGACAGGGCCCCGACCTACCAATACTGTACAAACAAAATAAGTAAACCTCTATCACTCAAGCTCCGGAAGAAGGGAGCTGACGACTCTGTACAGCTGACTGGAATTACGAGGGACCTGCTCCTCGTCTATCTGCACCTGCAGGAAAGTAATGCAGTGCCCCAGAAGATGGTTTCAGTACCACAGGTACTGAGTATGTAAAGCAGTAACTTTAAATAACTGAAAGTAAGAAATAGAACTAACAAGAGATAATTACACGGTCGCCTCGAACACATTGATAATATGATTCTATATGGGTAACAGTGGACCAAATAACCAAGTCAACACAAGGACTATGCTAGATTTTATATGTTGGAGTTAGTTCGATTGCATGGGGTTCTGTTGTCTATCATCTAGGATAGGGGTACTTAGTTCACCTCTCAGTTTTGAGGATCGACTCAGAAGGGTCATGGTACTCAGGTAAAGCTTAGTACAACTTTTCAACACTAATAGATGGTCAGGATAAGCGGTCTATTTAGATCTTTGAGGTTTTGTTAAGAGCATGTGTGATTGACTTCAAGGGTAGTTAGGATGATCACTTACCCCTCATTGAGTTTGCGTACAACAACAACTACTATCCCAACAATTAGATGACTCTGTTTGAGGCTCGTTATGGGCAGAAGTGTAGATAACCTATTAGATGATTCGATGAAAGTGAGGCTATTTCGATACGACCAGGTTTAGTTCATGAGGCCATGGAATAAGTCTAGCTTATTAGAGAAAGGTTGAAACTAGCTCAGAGTCATCAGAAATCTTATGCAGATGCTAGGCGGAGAGAACTTGAGTTTGAGGTTGATGATTGGGTGTTTCTGAAGGTATATCCTATGAAGGGAGTGATGAGGTTCATAGGAAAGGGAAAGTTAGTCCCTGATATGTTGGTCCTTATAGGATTCTGAGACGAGTTGGAAAGGTGGCATATGAGTTGGAGCTACCAACAAAGTTAGCTTCGGTGCATCCAATTTTCCGTGTATCTCTATTGAAGAAGTGCATCAGTGACCCAACCATAGTTGTTCTGATGGAAAACATAGGTGTGAAGAATAGGCTTACCTATGAGGGGGTTCCGGTTGAGATCCTTGATTGTTAGGTTCAGAAGTTGAGAAATAAGGAAGTAGCTTCTGTGAAGGTGTTGTGGAAAAACCAACTTGTTGAGGGAGCTACGTGGGAAGCCGAAGTAGATGTGATGGCTAGATACTCGCATCTTTTCCCTTCCGGCTCAGTTCCATCATGAGTATCAGTTTTCTCCTTAGTACTCTATTCAGCTTCAATTCAAGTTCGTGTATCTAAGTTCCTTTCACGTCATTACATGTATGTATGTTTCATGTATTTAGTTCAGTCATGTATTTCAGTTCGGAGTCAGTCACTCCGTCAGTTTTCAGCTTTAGTTGTTCAGTTTTGGGATTGCAGTTCCTTCCCTAGCTTCCACTATTCTTATTCTACATTTGGGGATGAATATTCCCAAAAGAAAGATAATGTAACACCCCAGAAGTCTCTAAGATCAGATCCGCGAGTAATCTGTACCAAGTCATCCTAGAACCTTCATTCTACTCTCAACACCCTATTTAGAAGAGCAAATTCCCGCAAGGCTCTCAAGAGAAAAGTTAGTGTTCATCATCTTCATCTTCTTTAAATCTTCTTGGATCTCAAGATAAGTCAAGAAATCAGTGAGCCAAGGTATGTGGGTTTCATCAATGAGGGGTTCTTCCACCCTCATGCTCCTTATCCAATTGAAATCTTAATCTCCCATTCCCCATGCCCTAAATTTTGAATTCTAGGGTTTTATCGGGTATTGTAGAATTCCTCCATGATTCTCCTATGGGTTTAGATATCTTGATCAAATTGATGATTTCATGATTAGGATTTTGTATTTCTATCAACTCTTCCATAGTATAGAGCACGATTGTGAACTTATAGGGTTAAATTCCTTCTCTATTGAAATCCCATGATTTTCTTATGATATCAACTTCAAGGTTTAAGTTATGTATTATGGTCATGATGTATGATTTTTACACTAACCCTTCATGAATTTATGTATTTCAAGTATTCATAGCTTTTACAAGTATAATGTTTATATTTATGGCCAACTCATGGGCCTTTTTCATGGCTAGTTCACGAATTTCAAGAATGTTTATGTTTTTTATGATTTTAATTAGTCCATGTACTTCAAACATGTTTCATGATTTCAATATGAGCCATTTACATGATTTTGGGAGTAGTATCTAGAACCTAGTAGGTCGAGGGTTCAGGGAACCTCAGCCTCAAACCTACATGCCAGCCTAAGACTACTCAGGTTTATCCTATGGGGTCTCTTTAGTGATCACATTATGTTATCGTCCTTGCCTGACAAGCTTGAGGTGGCTCTGCCCACTTGAGCGAGATAGTTGGGGCATCATGTAAGCTTTCTCAGGATTGTGTCGGTTATGTTGAATCCTCCAACTATTCCTTATAATTTTATGCATGTCCTATTTACGATACTTTGGCTCAATTTATGTTTTATGAGGTTTTCACTCATGAATATATTTATGACTAGTTTATGAATAATTTTTAAACCCTTAAGCCCTCATGTTCAAATTATGATTATTACTTCATGTTTGAAATGTCCTACTATCATAAAATCTTTATGCATTTTAATAGTATGTTTTTACTTAACTCACATACTCAATATATTCAAAGTACTGACAGCATACTCTATGCTATATCATTTAATGATAAAGGTTCGGGCAATCAACCTTAGCTGCGCCGTTAGTCCTGCTCTCTATTAGTTTATCTTAACCCTGTGTTGGTGAGTCCTCATCTATGGAGGACAATCTTTTAGTCATGTTATTTTGTTATTTCAGTTTCAGACTTGGAGTTAGCTGGGGGCTTGTCCTAGCATCTCATCATACAGTAGAAGCTTTTTAGACATAGAATAATATGTTCAGCTTTTGGCTCGGTGTTGTGATGTTAACACTTTTGTTTTCATTTTATAATATTTGGACTTTCTCATATTCATCTTTAAGTTTTAAGTTTCCACTTTTATTAATGCTTTTGAGTTGCTATGCACATTCCATGGGTGAGCTTGGAGCTATTCGTGGTTCTAGGTCTTGTATCTCGATTCGGGGTCCATGCTCAGGTTGTGACACTAAGTCTCTTTAATTATATTTATTTGAGTTGCTTTTTTGTATGATTTTGTTCTATTGTCACGACCAGAACGTAGACTCAGATCGAGACACGAGACAAGAAACCCTAAAAGGTTCCAAGTTGACCCATGATATCAACATAATGTCTAAACTCAACATGATAAAGCGGAAGTTTGACACACATAATAGCGGAAGTCTGCATACATATATATATCAAGCTAGAACTGAATCAACAACGACAAGCTGATTTCTACATAATGTCTGAAAGCCTCTAACATAACTGATGAGATGATGGGATAGCACCCCCAACTAGCTCGGCAAATCCGAAACTGAAAGAACATAACAAACTATAAATGACTGAACGTCCTCGAAGGATGAGGACTCACCAACATCGGCTAAACAGGTCTGAGAGAGAAACAGGGCTAATGAAGCGGCTGAGACTAATCCCTCGGACCTGTATCATGAAACGATACAACATAAAGTATGCGATCAGTACTTGGAATATACTGAGTATGCAGAGTAAGTAAAAACGGAATGTTAAAATACATAAGAGTTCATAAGAGTAGGACAACATGATCATAAGGTAAATTTCATAATGTAAACATAGGGGCTCAAGGTTTTTAAAACATTCGTAAATCAGTCATAATCATAATCATGGGAGAAAAGCTTTATTAAACATGACTTGAGCCAAAGTATCATAAACATAACCATGCATAAATCATGAGGAACAATGGTAGGACTCGTCATAACTGACACCATCATGATAGAGCTTACATGATGCCCAACTATCTCACTCAAATGGGCAGAGCCGTCCCAAGCTTGCTAGGAAAGGGACATGCAGTATGTGATGTCACGAAAAGGGGATCCATTAACATTTGGATATATATAAACCTACAGTGGCACGTAGTTTTGAGACACCGGTGTAGTCCTTTGAAGGTCGGGCTATTCGGTGCTAGACACTGCTCTCAGAAAAATGCACATCAGGGCTCATATAGTAACCGTAAAATCATTCATGAAGTTCATGGATAAACAAATAATAACATCATTGATCCCCATTTAAAATACACGATTAGCCATGAACAAGGGCCCATGAATTGGCCAAGAGTCATAAATTCATAATTCATAAAATTCGTGCATTCTTCTAAAACATGTATAAATTGATGTTTCATAAATCCATGATAAGTACTTGAAATAAATCATATCATAAAGCATAAGTCATAATTGGGCTAATAAAGATCAAGATCATAATGAAATCATAACTTGATTTTTCATAAAACATATATAATTGGGCAATATTGGATTTAAGTTCAAATCTATAAATTTATATTGAAAATAGTCATAAAATATACCCATAGATCGTAAAACATGATTTTATACATGAACGGAATTGACCCATAGATTGATCATAGAGAATTTCACAAGAATTGAAATAAACCTCATAGATCATGAAACTTAAATTCTAGAATTGAAATCCATGGAATGTGAGAAGAGTTTAGGGCATGAGAGTGAAAGGAACTCTCATTCATGGCCTCAAATACCTGGGTAAATCTATTTCACACTCCCACTTGAAAGCCCAAAAGAAATTGAAGAGAATTTGATGAAATTCATCAAACTTGATCTTTAAGATAGACTCGAGGTTGCATGCATGGAGTGGGGATTCTTAGAATGAACTATCCCTCTCAAAACACACTATTCTGAGCTTAAAACGACATAGTTTAGGACCTTAGGGATTAGGAATGACGAAAATACCCTTAATGAAAAACCTAGAAAATCTGCACTTGCTAGTGATAAGGAGTGGTACAACGGATCGTTCATTGATACTACGACTTATGGTATCCATCTGTTACTTCTCCTATCACTTATTAACTTCTCTAATAATGATACAATGACTCGATAGAATGGGTCGTTACTCCAAATGAAAACCCATTACTGCCTCCCGTTACCTCACTAGATTCCAACTCAGGTCTCCAACAAAGACTGGTTAGGACGAGTCATTACTAGTCCCAACGACTCATCGTTTCTAGCCGTTACCACCACTACTCATCTTCTGGAATTCCTCCTAACTGACACTTACAATGACTCATTGTTCCCAACAACGAGTTGTCCCATGACTCGTGCCAGCCTTCTTTGCCTAAGACCACCCTTACAATGACCCATTCACAATGACTCGTTATACCAAACGACGGGTCGTTCCTAGACCCATTAGTCCCAAGTCTAATTCTACAGCTTCTCACCACGGGCACAACCAACGAGTCATTAGACCTACCAAAGACCCGTACCACGTGTTGTTCTATTAGGAAATCTCAGATTTCTACTACTTTTCATTTCAAATCTCGAGGATAGTCTTAGGCACTTCCAGGGTATTACAATATCTCCCCCTTGGGAACATTCATCCTCGAATCTGGGTAAATATACTGAAAAGATGGTAAAAATGCACCTACCATGCCAAATACTGAACATTTAAGCTGAAAACTGATGAAGTAACATACTTTGGACTAGAATACATGCCTAAACTGAATTCATAAATCACACACACATACATTGTCATGAAGGAAACTAGGGAAACATGAACTGAACATGAAACTGAATAGGATACTAAGGAAGAAACTGATACCTCAAGCTGTAACTGATCCAGAATGGAATAGATGGGGGGTATTTAGCCATCATATCTGCTTCAGCTTCTCAGGTAGCCCCCTCAACATGCTGATTCCTCCATAAAACCTTGACTGAGGCTACTTTCTTATTTCTTAGCTTTCGAACCGGACGATCAAGTATTTCTACCGTAACCTCCTCATAACTAAGGCTATCTTTCACACCAGAACTGTCCACTGAATCAATCAGAGATGGATCACCCAAACACTTCTTCAAGAGCGATACATGGAAAACTAGATGAATTGAAGCTAATTCTGTGGGCAACTCAACCTCATATGCTACCTTGCCAACCTGTTTCACAATCCGATACGGACCAACATAATGAGGACTGAGTTTTCCTTTCTTTCCGAACCTCATCACTCCTTTCATGGGAGATACCTTCAGAAATACCCAATCATAAACTTCAAACTCAAGCTCCCTTCTCCTCACATACACAAAGGACTTTTGGCGACTCTGAGTTGTGTTCAACTGTCCCTTGTAAGCTGAACTTTCTCCATTGCCTTGTGTATTGAATCTGGATCTATCAATGTAGCTTCATCGACCTCAAGCCAACTAATAGGTGATCTACACTCCCTCCCATAGAGAGCCTCAAATGGAGCCATCTGGATGCTAGGACAATAGTTTTTGTTGTATACAAACTCAATGACAGGCAAATGATCATTCCAACTACTCTTGAAATCAATCACACATGCTCTCAATATAACCTTAAGATTCTGAATTGTTCGCTCGTCCTGACCATCTGTTTGCAGGTGAAATGTGGTGCTAAGCTTGACTTGAGTACCGATTCCCTTTTGAATCGATCTCTAAACTAGGAGGTAAATTGAGTACCTCTATCTAATATGATGGAAAAGGGCACTCCATGAAACTGAACTAACTCCCGAATATACAACTTAGCATAATCCTCAGCTGAATTGGTAGTTTTGGCCGGTAGGAAATGAGCTGCTTTAGTCAACCTGTTCACAACCACCCAAATAGAGTTACACTGTCGGTGTATGAGGCAACCCCAAAATGAAGTCCATATTGATTTTATCCCACTTCCAAGTAGGGATGGATACCAATGTCCTAAAGCATACCTCCTAATCTCTGATGCTCAACCTTCAGCTGTTGATAATTCGGACACTTAGCCATAAACTCTGCTATGTTCTTCTTCATGACATTCCACCAATAGACTTCCTGTAGGTCACGGTACATGTCACAACCCGAATATAGGCTCGGATAGAGATACGAGATAAGGAGCCCCAAGAGACTCCAGGTCGACCTATAACATGAACATATATCTAACTCAATCAAGAAACACTGAAGGTTTAACATCATAAAAATAGCAAAAGTCTAAACATAACATAACATTAGAACTAGAATTTATGTCATACATGATAAGCTGATTACTACGTACAGTCTGAAAGTCTCTAACGTATTTGATGGGTCGATGGGACACCATCCCCAACTAACCCGACAAATTTGAAACTGAATATACATAAATATAACTGAATAGAAAGGGTCCCTCGACAGATGAGGACTCACTAATAGGGACTGCATGCTAACTCTGGAACTGGCTAGTGACGGGGTTGAGTCTGATAATCGGAGCTCGTATCATAAAATGATACGGCATAGAGTATATGGTCAGTACATGGAATGTACCGAGTATGCCAGCTAAATAAACGGACAGTTAAAATACAAAAAAAATTCATAAGAGTAGGACAACATGAGCATAACACAACATAAGGCTCAAGGTTTTCAAAATATTCGTAAATCATTTATAATCATAATCATAAGAGAAAAGCTTTATGAAACATGACTTGAGCCAAAGTATATAATCATAACCATACATAAACAACGGGAGATTCTTATAATCGAAATACCCTATATGAGCACACATAGAGCCCGATCGATAAATCCCCAATCGGGAGGGCGTTCGTACCTTCCCAAGGGTAGAACCATGAAAGATGTATGATATCACAATAAGAGGGCCCATTTGGGCAAAAGGGACAGTATCATGAAGGTCCCATCGTGGCTACGTTGGTGCGTATTTCTGAGACTCGGGGCATGCTTGGACCCCGGGTCTAGTCGGTGTTAAATACTACTCTCAAAATATATATAGTGCTCATAGGATAATATACATGAGATTCATAGGCTAGTTAAAATCATGATAATCATAAGAATGCTTGAAATGCGTGAACTAGCCATGAAAGTAAGCACCGTGAGTCGGCCATAATCATAAATCGTAAATCATGAAGTTCATGCATACTTGTAAAACATGTATATACGTGATATTCATAAATTCATGATGAGAATTTGAGAGAAATCATGTCATAAATCATAATGGGTTAATGAACATTAAAATCAAAGTAGAATCATAACTTGATTTATCATGAAACATACATAATTGGGAATTGTTTGGAGAAAATTGAAACTTAAATAATAATAAAATCTGCCCATGATTCGTAAAACATGAAGTTATACATGAGGGGAATTAACCCATAGATCATATGGATCTCATAAGAATTGGGATAAAACCCCATAGAATTATCAATAGAATTTCATGAATTAGGGAGAGATTAGGCATGGGTATGAACAAATTTACCCATTCATAACCCTACATACCTGAGAGAATCCAATTCTATAACTCCTTTGATTGCCCAAAGAAGATTTGAGAAGAACTTGGAAGGAATTGAGCTTGATCACCTCTCTAGACCTTTACTCTTGCATGCATGAATAGGAATAACCTAGAATGAACTTATCCCTCTTAAAACTACTATTCATAGCTTAAAACGACATAGTTTAGGCCTTAGGATAATAGGAATTAGGGATAAGCCCTTATTAAATTCGTAGGGAAAAACTGACTGCCAGTCCCAATGAGGGACTGGATGAGTCGTTACCCCTGACCATGACTTGTGGTCTCCTATCGTCAAGTGCACTGCCAATTTTCCTCAAGGGGTCCCCATGAGGGACCTAACGACTTGTCACTGTCGTGGTCACCTCTCATTACCTCTACTACCCAAAACATCAAGTCATTAACCAACTGCTAACCATGACTCACCTAACGAATCGTGGCATTGACCATGACTCATGGTGTCTAGTCGTAGGGTACACTACCAGCTCATCCTTCATCCTTCAATTACCCTTGAAAACGGGCGACCTAAAGACTCGTGGGGCTTACCATGATTCGTGGTCACCCCAACCTGAATATTTCCAAACAAGTTAGAGCTCCTCACCACGAGTCACTTAACGACTCGTGGTCATCCCGACGGGTCACAGATGACTCGTTCGGTGACCTGCTATAGAAAATCCTATTTTCTCCATTTCATCTCCCGGTTCTTGTTCGGTTCGTGTTTGTTATATGGGTATATAACTACACGCAAGTGCACGTGGTCGAATAAGTAGTAAAGTGGCTTAAGTAAGCCAAGTATCGATCCCACAGGGACTGGGATGAAGTGCAATCTGCTCAAGTGTACTATATTTTAATTCTAAAAATGCAGACAACAGCGTAACCAAAAGTTTTATATTTTGATTTATAATTTTTATGCTAAATCTAAAACAACTATCTAATGTGAGTCTGAACTATGAATGAGAGCATGCTGAGGTTAAACGAACATGTAATGAAATTAATTATCGACATAATTTGGTTAGTCTTTTCCTCCGGTTGCTAGTCAAGAATTATTGCCAAGGGATTAAAACTCTCGTATTTAACCCCACTTAAGAATCATGAACCATCCACCTACATTTCTGTGATTAAATGCAATTCATGTTCTAGCCATACGAAACCGACTCCTAAATTGACTAATACAACTTTCAGGTATATTTCTATCCTGAAGGTAAATCAATTCTCAATTTTCCCAAACCAAAAAAGGATTATATCCTATTAATTCACAACTTTCCAATTTCTTGCTCTCTCGAGTGAAACCGGACTTTTTAGATATACATTAATGTAGGCCACACATTAATGCAGTAAGAACAAGAATCAATAGAACAACCATGGAAGAAAAGATGAAAAACCAAAGAATCAATAATCACATTTCACTACAATTATTCATAACCTCAGCAAGAAGATGAATTAGCCACTCATTTGTGGATTAAAAATCGTTAAATGAGTGTTAAACCTACAAGCAATTGAATTAAAGAAGAAGGAAAGAGAGAAAAACCCTGATAATTTCGTCCCCTCAACTGCCTGTAACCCACGTTCTTGCTCCACCAAGTCAAAATCTTGAAAAATGAACCTAAGTGTTCTATTTATACTAGTGGAAATTTTTCCCGGAATAAAAAGCAACGTGTCACGGAGTGTATCGCGGAGCACTTCCTCCGTGACACGTTGTGTATCGTGGAGCACTGCCTCCGTGACACGATGTGTATCGCGGAGCACTGCCTCCGTGACACGTTGTGTTCCACCACAGGCCAAATTTTGCATTTTTTCCTTGTTGACATCCTAGTCCAACCCCAATCTCTCCCAACACGCATTTTAGCTTCCCAAAATTATATTTCACCTGCAAAACAATGATAATCATGTTGGTTAGTATAAATTCACATTTTATTATCAATCACATGAGAATGTATAAACATTGATTGATAAACAAGGCTAAAATGACACCTTTGAGTATCACTTGGGCATATAAATTTTCCCAAGATCACTTACCCCACACTTAAATTCTTGTTCATCCTCGAACAAACCTTTTACATCTCATGCACATGAAGACTTACACATAGCTAATTTTAGCAAGACAATTCAAGCTACAGCTACAATGACTGTTTAAGATAGCAAGCTAAAAATAGAGCATGCACGATTTAATCATTTAAATGGAATACAATTATGTTAAGACTTCCTAACCTCAAGAATTGACTCTCTATCTTAGCAAACTCATGCAAATCAACTGATCAAGAAATCCAACATGAATTATATCCTTCATTAAACATGTGCCCTCACAACAAGAGAGTTACCCATTTTCACACGCAAATTTTTAAATCACAACATGTATGGGTAAATGAATAGAATTACGCTCACTCTCACAAAGAATTCACATGCATCATGTAATGATCCATAAGCTTGCCCTTAGTGTTTTACTCCACTAATTTAAGGATGTTTGAACGTAAGATCAAGTAGGACTTACTGGGTTGTAATGTAAGCTAAGGGACGGATAGGTACTATTCTGGCCAGTAATAGTGACTATCTTCCCCCAAGCGCTTTTAATAACTTCAACCTTCATTAAGGATATCTCTTCCCTTACTTCACCCTCATTCTTTTCAATCCTGAATTTTCTCTTCTTGTTCCCATTTCTTTAAGCACACTCAGCTTAGTAGTAAGGAGTACTTAAGCAAAATTTTTTTTTCATTCATTTATTTTCTTACTCCCTACTAATAATCAACCATTTTTACACAAGTGCACCTTTGTCCTTTTCTCAACTTTCACAACTTCTACTTTTCCTTCTTTTTCACGCTTCTCACTCCCTCATTCTTTGGAATTTTTTTCACTTAAGCGCTTAGGAGTTTTGGATCAAATTCAAGGCTAATAAAAGAAAAAGGATTAAGCTTATGTTGTAGCTATCAAAGAATAGGCTCAAGGCTCAATGGGGCTAACTAGGATTAAATATTCAAGGTAGGTAAAGTGAGGGATAACATTTATGTTCATTCAAAGAAATGCCTAAATCATCTCCTACAATTCACATCCTTCATTTCGTTTTATATACACACTAGGCAAGTTCTAGACATTCCACAATAGCACAGAATATTCGAAAAACTTACACTCACAGCACATGCTCAATTCAAGACACATTCCGCAGACTCTTAACTCAGCTAATCACAAGAATTCAAAAATAAGCTTCAATCATATCAAGTCAAATTCAAGAGCCTAGGTGTCTCAAACATAGGTATACCACTTGCATGCTTCAACACTAAACATACTTGCATCTTACAATCATTTATAGCACATAACAAGAATATCAAGCCATCAATTAGCTACGGGTTCGAAAACCAACCTACTGACTAATTTTCTTCAAGATGGTCGTCATCCATCCATCGTTGGAAACAGTCTCTAACTATGACTAAAAACATTATATACAGATAGAAAAATTTTTATTCTTCGGTTCAAAGACCCCCCGTCGAAAAAGAACCGAAAACAAAAACCAACGGGTGATGAAGTCATGCTTGACTTGAAAAAAAAAATTCTTTTTTTTCAAATATTTCTAACAAGCATTACATTCACCAAAAATCGTTAAGCACAAAAATTTTAAAATTTTCCTCACCCCACACTTGAATAATGCTATGTCCCCATAACATCAACTTAACATTTAAAGAGGGTGAGAAATACTCCCTGAGGCCTTTAGGCTTAGCTAACAGTATGCCTTTCTTCAACTTTGCACAAGTGGGTGTTCGACTCCACACTTTTTCTCTTCCATGCTTGTTAGCTTCCTCCTCCACGGGTACTCAGACTTCCCCTCCATCTGTGCTTAACTTTCCACCAAAACAACATAATATGAAAAATAAATAAAATCAACTTAAATGCAAGAAATTAAAATGGTACCCATGGTACCCTTGGGTTGCCTCCCAAGCAGCGCCTAATTTTACGTCGCGGCACGACGTATCCAATTTCACCGCTTTTTCCTCCACCTTGAGGATATGAATCTCACCCCTAATTTCTTCTCTAATTTCCTCTTATGCTCCAGGGGTGGTGGTGAAAAATTTGTAAGGACCAAGCAGTAGATGTTGCCTTTTGAACTTATTGGCCCTTAAGTAAGCGAAGTCATTTTGTCTCTCCGAGTTAGAAAATTTCAAAATATACGGGGCTTGGTCCTCCTCTAGACATTTCTCTATAAGCTTAGAAGACTCTATTTCTATGTTTTCAACCAAACTTAATGTCGAAAAATGCTTCGAGTGTGGTCTAATAAACCTCAACTCTGAAAATGCATTGTGCTTGACCTCCTTACTTGTATACACCTTCTCAGCATCGACATCTATCTCTCCATTAATGTCAACTGGGGGATACTCTCTTCTTCCATGAATGGATTTTCCATAAGTGTGAGCCCATCACAGGGACACTCAAGAGATTCTAATTGTTGGGCTTCATCCAAAAATTCACCCTTGTCTTCCTCTTGTAGTTCCTCTTGAATATCGGCTAAAACTGTCACCTGCAATTTATCACAAGCTTCATCCTCAGCAATCATCTACGTGAGTTTGACGCTCATCCTTTCTAGAGCCTCTGCATTCTCTTCTTGCTGAATTCTCAATACTGCCATCGCCTCCTTCATTGCTTCTGATTGCTCCAGGAGTTGTTTCAACATGTCTTCTTTTTGAGCTTGGCGTCCCAAGTCCTCATTTTCAGCATGCCTATATTCAGCAAAAACAACAGAAGGATCATAGTAGGGGCTTGGGGGAGGGGAATATGCATTCGAACAGCCATCCCAATGGCCATCTTGACCACCACATATATTGCACGTGTTACAGTGTTGACACGAGTGGTGTCCTCCGCAATTCAGACAAGACTCGCTAAAATATGAGTATCCACCATTTATACCATTTGTATTCCACGATGTCATGTCAATAAGGGTATCCGAAAAAGAAAAAATATAAAATGAAAAAGAATTAAAACAAACACTAAGACCAAGTTGTCAGCACTAATAAAAAAAATATAGTAAATTTACACTTAAGAAAAATTCACCAATTGCCAGTCCCCGGCAACGGCGCCAAAAACTTGTTCGGTTCGCGTTTGTTATATGGGTATATAACTACACTCAAGTGCACGTGGTCAAACAAGTAGTAAAGTGGCTTAAGTAAGCCAAGTATCGATCCCACAGGGACTGGGATGAAGTGCAATCTGCTCAAGTGTACTATATTTTAATTCTAAAAATGCAGACAATAGCGTAACCAAAAGTTTGATATTTTGATTTATAATTTTTATGCTAAATCTAAAACAACTATCTAATGTGAGTCTGAACTATGAATGAGAGCATGCTGAGGTTAAACGAACATGTAATGAAATTAATTATCGACATAATTTGGTTAGTCTTTTGCTCCAATTGCTAGTCAAGAATTATTGCCAAGGGATTAAAACTCTCGTATTTAACCCCACTTAAGAATCATGAACCATCCACCTACATTTCTGTGATTAAATGCAATTCATGTTCCAGCCATACGAAACCGATTCCTAAATTGACTAATACGACTTTCAGGTATATTTCTATCCTGAAGGTAAATCAATTCTCAATTTTCCCAAACCAAGAAAGGATCATATCCTATTAATTCACAACTTTCTTTCTTGCTCTCTCGAGTGAAACCGGACTTTTTAGATATACATTAACGTAGGCCACACATTAATGCAGTAAGAACAAGAATCAATAGAACAACCATGGAAGAAAAGATGAAAAACCAAAGAATCAATAATCACATTTCACTACAATTGTTCATAACCTCAGCAAGAAGATGAATTAGCCACTCATTTGTGGATTAAACATCATTAAATGAGTGTTAAACCTACAAGAAATTGAATTAAAGAAGAAGGAAAGAGAGAAAAACCCTGATAATTTCGTCCCCTCAACTGCCTGTAACCCACGTTCTTGCTCCACCAAGTCAGAATCTTGAAAAATGAACCTAAGTGTTCAATTTATACTAGTGGGAATTTTTCCCGAAATAACAAGCAACGTGTTACGGAGTGTATCGCGGAGCACTGCCTCCGTGACACGTTATGTATCACGGAGCACTGCCTCCGTGACACGGTGTGTATCGCAGAGCACTGCCTCCGTGACACGTTGTGTTCCACCACAGGCAAAATTTTGCATTTTTTCCTTGTTGACATCCGAGTCCAACCCCAATCTCTCCCAACACGCATTTTAGCTTCCCAAAATTATATTTCACCTACAAAACAACGCTAATCATGTTGGTTAGTATAAATTCACATTTTATTATCAATCACATGAGAATGTATAAACATTGATAGATAAACAAGGCTAAAATGACACCTTTGAGTATCACTTGGGCATATAAATTTGCCCAAGATCAGGTCTAATCTTAGGCCTTTTGGGGTATAATAATATCTCCCTCGTCGGAAAATTCATCCTCGCAGGATGAAAATCATACAGAAAAAAAGAGAAATGCGATCATCATACTCAAAAACGGATCATATATGCCGAAAACTGACAGAATAACTACCTCCGAACTGAACTACATGGCTGAACTGAATTCGTGAATCATAGATACATTCATAGACATGAAAGAAACTGGGGCACATGAACTAAACATGAAACTGAATAGAGTTTTAGGGCAAAAACTAATTCCTCAAGCTGAAACTAAGCCTGTAGGGAATAGATGTGGGTATCTAGCCATCATATCTGCCTCGGCTTCCCATGTAGCTCCTTCAACATGCCGATTCCTCCAGAAAACTTTAACTGAAGCTACTTCCTTGTTCCTTAGCTTGCGAACCTGCCAATCTAGTATTTCTACCGAAACCTCCTCATAACTAAGGCTGCCCTTCATACCTACACTGTCCATCGGAACAACTAGGGATGATTTCCCCAAACACTTCTTTAAGAGCGATACATGAAAAACAAGATGAACGGAAGCTAAATCTAAAGGAAAATCCTACTCATAAGAGACCTTGCCAACCCGTTTCATAATTCTCTACGGGCCAACATAACAGGGATTGAGTTTTCCTTTCTTTCCAAACCTCATCACTCCCTTCATGGGAGACACCTATAGAAACACCCAATCATCAACTACGAACTCGAGTTCCCTCCTTCTCACATCCGCATAAGACTTTTGGTGACTCTAAGCTATTTTCAACCTGTTCTTTATGAGCTGAACTTTCTCCATGGCCTCATGGACTAAATCTGGTCCTACCATTGCAGCTTCACCGACTTCAAACCAACCAATAAGTGATCTATTTCTCCGCCCATAGAGGGCCTCAAATAGAGCCATCTGAATGCTGAAATAATAGCTGTTATTGTATGCGAACTCAATGAGAGGCAAATGATTATCCCAACTGCCCTTGAAGTCAATCACACATGCTCTCAACATGTCCTCATGAGTCTGAATTTTCTGCTTCGCTTGACCATCCGTTTGTGGGTGAAATGCTATACTGAGCTTGACCTGAGTACCAAGTCCCTTTAGAAATGATCTCCAAAACTGAGAGGTGAACTGAGCACCTCTGTCTGATATGATGGACAAGGGAACTCCATGCAACCGAACTAGCTCTCAGATGTATAGTTTGGCATAGTCCTCCAAGGAATCAGTGGTTTTGACTGATAGAAAATGAGCGACTTTGGTCAACCTGTCCACGACCACCCAGATGGAGTCATACTATCGACGAGTGCGAGGCAACCCTGTGATGAAGTCCATATTAATCTCTTCCCACTTCCAAGTAGGGATACTGATGTATTGAAGCATACCTCCCGATCTCTGATGCTCAACCTTCACTTGCTGACAATTTGGACACTTGGCTACAAATTCTGCAATGTCCTTTCTTCATGCCGTTCCACCAATAGAATTCCCGTAGGTCACGGTACATCTTGGTGGCACCTGGATGTATCGAATATCTGGAACTATGAGCCTCATGCAACATTTGATTTCTCAAATCATCAACGTCCGAGACACACAAGTGACCCTGATATCAAAGCACACCATCTCCCCCGTTGGAGAAGACCTCTACCTTTTGATTCTAAACGGCTTCCTTTAACTTTACCAACATAGGGTCCTCGTCTTATCTAACTTTCACGTCAGTCACCAAGGATGATTCAAACCCATTCTGAACTATAACACCACCATCAGTCGAGTTAACTAAAAACGAACTCCCAACCTTGCAAGTCGATGCACATCCTTCACCAGCTCCTTCCTCCCCTCCTCTACATGGGACACACTCTCTATAAAGAGTCTATTAAGTGCGTCTACTACTACATTTGCCTTACCTGGATGGTAAAGGACACTCATATCATAATTCTGTAGTAACTCCAACCACTGTCTTTGACGTAGATTAAGATTCTTCTGGGTAAACACATACTGTAGGCTCTTGTGGTCCGTAAACACATCTACATGGACCTCATACAAATAGTGTCTCCAAATCTTCAATGCAAATACCACCACTACCAATTCAAGATCATGGGTCAGGTAATTCTTTTCATGAACCTTCAACTGCCTGTAAGCATATGCTATCACTTTTCCATGCTGCATCAATACACAACCAAAGTTGATCCTGGAAGAATCACAATACACCAAAAATCCATCGATACCCTCAGGTAGGGTCAATACCGGTGCTGATATGAGTCGAGTCTTCAACTCCTAGAAACTCCTCTCACAAGCATCCGACCATTGGAATTTCACTTTCTTTTGGGTCAATTTGGTCAATGGCGCTGCAATAGATGAAAATACCTTAGCAAATCTTCGATAATAACCCGCTAAGACCAAGAAACTCCTGATATATGAAGGATTCACCGGTCTAGGCCAATTCTTTACCGCTTCTATCATCTGAGGGTCCACCTTTATACCCTCACTTGACACCACATGGCCCAAAAATGCCACTTAGTTCGACAAAAACTCGCACTTGCTGAATTTAGCATATAATTGGCGGTCCATGAGAGTCTGTAGCACCACCCTCAATTGAGCAACATGCTCCTCCTCGCTCCAAGAGTATATCAGGATGTCATTGATAAACATGATCACGAATATATCTAAGTATGTCTTGAACACCCTGTTCATCAAATCCACAAAACTGCAGGAGCATTTGTTAGTCCGAAAGACATAACTACAAACTCGTAATGACCATATCGCATCCTGAAGGCTGTCTTCGGGATGTCACTCTCCCGAACACTGAGCTGATGGTATCCGGATCTGAGATCTATCTTTGAAAAGCACTTGGCACACTGAAGCTGGTCAAAAAAATCATCAATCCTGGGAAGAGGATTGTTATACCCCGTAGGATTCCCGACACCTAGATGACCTATTCGCATGTTGGTTAAGCATATTTGAAGGCCATACGTGCTAGAGAAAGGCCTGGGAAAAGATCGGACAAGAAACCTGTCGAACCATCGTGGAAGGAGCCGATGCAGAGCCCCTCTGCGATGGCAGCGTGTCACGGAGGTGGAGCCTCCGTGTTGGCTCCGTGACACGTTGGCCTTATCTAGGCCCAAGTATATAAAGCCCCACTTCGGTTTTAAATGATTAAAACACTTATAAATTTCCAGAAAACAGAGCAAACCAGCAGAGAAGGAAAAAGGAACGAAGAAGTAATATAATTTTCATTCGATTACGCTGCTAAACGTTGTCCAAACTCAAATTAACCTCAGATACCGAGGTATTTAGCAGTAGAGAGCATTCCTACGGATTCAGTTTCGTGAAATACGGCTGACGAATCGTCGAGCTACCGAGCTAAGGTAAATGGAATCGCTCTAAATTAGTGTCTATGTGTTCCTAGCTGGGAAGTGAATATTTCTCCCTTCTGGACCGCTGGAAAATAGCGAGTTTTCAGCCGTCTTTCGATAAGCCTAAGTTTAGGCTCTAAACTATATCGAAAGTGACGTTTCTCTTTACAATAAAGCTGTATTTAGTATTAATTGACACATTTATGAATGCAGTTGGGAGAAAATAGTTGAAGTACTGGCCGAGCCTCGTCCGACAGCCGGATAGTTCGAGGATAAGGTATGTAAAGTTAGTTTCCTTGGCAAGTTAGTAATCTTGGTACGGTACAATAATTTAAAGGCCAGTAGAATATTCAGGATCATTGTTTGACGTTTACTATGAATGATGGTACGATACTAGAAACATTATGTTATGATCAGCGCGAGACTTGCTAGCACGATATAGATTCTAATATAAGTGTTAAGAATTGCACAACATGCTCAGTATGTGATGTGACACAGGATGTTAGGATATCATTGTATTTAGTTAAAACCCAGTAAAGCAATGTAATACCTGTAAGACATCTCAGAAATAGAATGATAAGTTAAAATGAAGTTGGAAAGCATGTTAGGAATAGTAACTCATGTTACTATAGAAATTCAGTATACAACATAGTTTTCAGAAAAAATACTATATCATGTTCAGCATTAGACTCAGTACAGTATGGCGGGAGATTATATTTGTATATATATACTATTATTAGTCTCAGCATGTATTAAATACGTACATATCACTATCACTAGTTCAGCATGCAGTATGTACAAACACTTTATTATCATTAGCTTCAGTATGTGGTATATGCAGATAGTATTACTAGTTGAGACTGTTGTATTGTTTGGGGTTGGATTACCTAGCATCCATGACCGTCCCAGGGTTAATAGCTGTATCGACTCGTCCGCCAGAGGATGAGGATACGTCGCTCTACGGAGTGGCATGCCGTCCCACAGGGGACGAAGATGGGATGTCAGTTTTCCCCATATTGTGCCTTGGTCGGCCCTTATACACCCTCGTCGAGCGGATACGCCCGGGGTGTTGATTCAGGAGTCCTCCAGACTCAGGTACAGTTATAGTCAGGGGCTCAGCGAGCCCAAGGTGCATACCCAGGGGACCGGCAGGATGCTTACAGTTATTATAGGAGACGGGACGACCGGGGTAGGGGTATAGATTGCGTGTTGGTTGTACCTCCCGGCTTATGGGGGCCAGGTATGGTTTGTGTGTGCTATGTATGTTATGATATGTTGTGCCGTGTTATAATAGATACGAGTAGACCGATAGTAGAATGATAAATCTCCAGGTATGACTCCTACTCCTTCCAGTATAGTTAAGAGAAGGTATGACTTACATTATCAGACAGTTAATCTATTCCTTCCTACTTCAGTTTCATCAGTTATATTGTTGTTTTCATATATTTCTTTCAGTTATTGCTTTACATACTCAGTACCAGCAGTACTGACACCCGGTGGGGCGCTGCATTACTTGCCTGCAGGTACTCATAGATGAGCAGGCGATACTACATGATTCCTGTCAGCGATCGAGTATTCAGCTCCTGTAATCCGGAGATTGAACTCCAGAGGTGTATTTCATTTTCTTTTGTTGTATAGTACGGGTAGGTCGGGGCCCTATCCCGATCATTTCTACTGTTATTCCTAGAGGCTTGCAGTCTGTATATTCCCCTGTGGTCAGATGAGCCGGTCGTGTGAGGCCGTGCAGTTGTATAACTGTTAGTGGTTGTGTTTCCTTTATGTTGGCTGTGTGGGGCCATAGTTCGTCAATAGTGGTGACCTTGCCGGTCACGTAGCTATCCAGTACTTCATGGTTGAGTTATAGATAACTAGACAGCATGGTGGCCTTGTCGGCTCGCATAGGTTTCCCTATATTGACATGTTTCTGGTCAGCTGTTAGTTCAGGTACAGGAGGCTATAGGCCAATGGGCCGGGGGCTGTGTTTACAGCCGTTATATAGCCCTTTGTTTCCAGAAATGTGAGCTAGAGCCAGCCAGGCACTAGATGTTCCAGGCTTAGCAGTCCAGCAGTTCAGGTCATAGTAGGGCACCAGGTGCCAGCCATACCCCCCAAGGTGGGGTGTGACAAACTTGGTATCAGAGCAGGTCGTATCCCAGGGAGTCTGCAAGCCATGCTAAGTAGAGTCCTGTCCATGGATGTGTTGTGCACCACATGCTATGGGTAGGAGGCTGCAAGGCATGATAGGATGGTTGTCTTTTATTCTTACTCAATCGTGCTATAGAGCGGTACAATATAGGATTGAGTCCCTAAAAGCTTACTATATTCTTTGGTTACAGATAATGTCAGACCAGCGATATCCTATCACAGGCCGGAGCTTAGATATGGCAGCAGGGGAAGGCACCAGCAGGATGCCTCACCCTCGTTTAGAAATAGCCCGATCAGAGGGCACTACGGAGGCATCATCTCAGCCTTCTCAGCAGTCTCCACCACGTTAGGAGCCGCTTGGGGCGACACTACCTTCAGCAGTCCCTATACCGACACCTTCTGACCAGGAGGTTAGGAGTGTTGTAGTTATGTTAGCACAGATGATGGCTGCTCAGCGTCAGCCAATGCCATCTACAGTTGCGGAGTCATCAGGAGGGCCCGGTAGTTTGAGGGTCCGAGAGTTCTTAGCTCTAAATCCCCCATAGTTTACAGGTACGGACCTGACAGAGGACCCTCAGGATTTTCTAGATCAAATGCAGAGAATCTTCAGGGTTATGCATGCCACGCCTACAGAATCAGTTGAGTTGGCAGCATTTCAGTTATGGGACATCGCCGTGTTATGGTATGAAAGCTGGGAAAGGTCCCGAGGGAGAGATGTTTCCCCTCCCACCTGGTCCAGCTTTTCTGGAGCTTTTCTGGATCACTATTTGCCACGGGAGATTCGACAGGCCCGGGTAGACCAGTTCCTACATCTGGAGTAGGGGGCCATGAGCGTTCGGGAATATTCCTTGCAGTTTGATTCTTTGGCTCGATATGCACTGCCTTTGTTGATACCATGGCATATAGAGTACACTACTTTATCATGGGGTTGAATCCAGAATATGTTGAGACTTGTATTATGGCCACACTGCGAGAGGACATGGACATTGCTCGAATTCAGGCATTTGCCCAGAATATTGAGGGCATCAGACAGCGACATCGGGAGATCAGAAGGGTCAATCAGGAACAGCGTCGCCGGGACAGGCCAGTTGAGTTACAGAGGGAGACCCGGGGAGGACCCAGGCCACGATTGTTAGACAGGCCACCTAGACCCCCGCCTTCACCACAGTCGCAAGGGGGTAGATTCAGCCGCAGGGGGCAGTCAGAGACTGGTAGAGGCTCGCAGGTGGTAGATTCACCATTACAGAGAAGGGCGGAGCAGAGTAGGTATACCCTACCACTTTGCCCTATATGCAGTCGACGCCATCCTGGAGCATGCAGGTATGGTTCCACCGCATGTTATATTTGTGGCCAAGAAGGCCATTTGATGATAGATTGCCCAGCCAGAGGCCGAGAGGACCGAGATAGACAAGATAGGGCATCTGCAGGGTCACGAGCCACAGCATCCTCGACTGGGCACAGGCCCTCAGTTTCAGCAGGCATGGGTCGCGGCAGATCAGGGGCCTCCAGTACAGGTGCGGGTCCAAGCCGCACATATGCTTTACCAGGGAGGCAAGATTCAGAAGCGTCACCTGATGTTGTGACAGGTATGCTAACTATCTGCTCACACCCTGCTTATGTGTTGATTGATCCAGGGTCTACTTTGTCCTATATTACTCCATTTGTGGCACGAAAGTTTAGTATTGCACCGAAATTATTGCAGCAGCCCTTCTTAGTATCCACACCCGTCGGTGACTCTATCACAGCTAGCCGAATCTACCGCGGGTGTACAGTAGAGGTTGCTGACCGTCAGACCACAGTAGATCTGGTCGAGTTAGAAATGATAGACTTCGATGTCATAATGGGTATGGACTGGTTAGTACCGTGTTTTGCCAATGTTGAATGTTGGACCAAGACAGTCGGATTCCACTTCCCGGGAGAAATAGTGCGGGAGTGGAAGGGCAGCACTGCTACGCCAAAAGGTAGGTTTATTTCCTACCTTCAGGAGAGAAAGTTGATACCTAAGGGATGTAGTTACCATCTGGTCAGAGTTCAGGATGTCCGAACAGAATCTCCGACACTCCAGTCTGTTCCGGTAGTGAATGAATTTCCTTATGTGTTTCCGGATGAGTTACCTGGTATTCCCCCAGAAAGGAAATAGACTTTGCTATTGATTTATTACTAGGCACCCAGCCGATATCAATTCCTCCTTATCGCATGGCTCCTGCGGAACTCAGAGAATTAAAGGAGCAGTTGAAAGATTTATTGGATAAAGGTTTCATCAGGCCGAGTACTTCACCGTGGGGGGCGCCAGTTTTATTTGTGAGGAAGAAAGATGGCTCGCTCCGAATGTGCATAGATTACCGGCAATTAAACAAAGTTACAGTAAAGAACATGTACCCGCTCCCCAGAATTGATGACTTATTTGATCAGTTGCAGGGAGCCAGATACTTTTCTAAGATTGATTAGCGGTCCGGATATCACCAGGTCCGAGTACGTGAGAGAGATATTCCTAAGACAGCGTTTAGGACCCGATATGGACATTTTGAATTTCTAGTCATGTCCTTCGGGTTAACGAATGCCCCGGCAGTCTTCATGGACCTGATGAACAGTATTTTCAGACCTTTCCTGGACTTGTTCGTGAAAGTATTCATTGATGACATTCTGGTGTATTCTCGCTCTGAAGCAGATCACCGGACTCATTTGCGGACAGTGCTTCAGGTTCTCAGGGACCGTCAGCTGTATGCTAAATTTTCTAAGTGTGAATTCTGGCTTAACTCAGTGGCCTTTTTAGGGCATATCATCTCAGATGCTGTTATACAAGTTGACAAACAGAAAATAGAAGCAGTTAAGTCATGGCCTAGGCCTACCACTCCGACTGAAGTTCGTAGCTTTCTGGGGTTGGCAGGATATTACAGGAGGTTCATTGAAGGGTTCTCGACCATTGCGTCACGTCTAACCAAATTGACACAGAAAGCAACAAAGTTTCAATGGACAGAGGCATGCGAGCAGAGCTTCCAGGAACTGAAAGACAGATTAACCTCCGCCCCAGTATTGGCATTGCCGGAAGGCACAGAAGGTTATTCAGTCTATTGCGACGCGTCAGGCGTCGGGTTAGGTTGCGTGTTGATGCAGCATGGTAGAGTAATTGCATATGCTTCCAGACAGCTGAGGAAACACGAAAAGAATTACCCTACCCACAACCTGGAATTGGCCGCAGTAATCCACGCCTTAAAGATGTGGAGGCATTACCTGTACGGCGTCCATGTTGATATTTACACAGATCACAAGAGCCTACAGTACATCTTCACTCAGAGGGAGTTGAATCTACGGCAACGCCGCTGGTTGGAGCTGTTAAAAGATTATGATGTGAACATTCTGTACCACCCCGGAAAAGCTAATGTTGTAGCAGATACCCTGAGCCGTTAGTCAATGGGGAGTTTGGCGTATTTTCGACCTGAGAAGCGAGAGTTAGCCAAAGAAATTCATTAGTTAGCTGGTTTAGCCGTTCGAGTAATGGAAACAGAAAATAATAGAGCTGTAATTCAGAATTCTGCTGTGTCATCATTAGTTACAGAAGTGAAAGAACGACAGTACGAGGACCCCGATTTAGCACAACTCAGAGATGGAATTCAGAGAGGTAAGAAGTCAGATTTTCAGATAACTAAGGATGATGTGTTACGCTATAAGGGCAGCCTCTGTGTCCCAAATGTTTCAGGGCTTCGCGGGCGGATCATGCATGAGGTACATTACGCTCGCTATTCCCTTCATTCAGGAGCGACGAAAATGCACCACGACATCAGAGACATTTACTGGTGGCCAGGTATGAAAGCTGAGATCGCTGAATTTGTATCTAGATGTTCTAATTGTCAGCAGGTGAAAGCAGAGCACCAGAAGCCGGGCGGTTTGACGGAAGATATAATGGTTCCTATGTGGAAATGGGAAATGATAAACATGGATTTCGTAATAGGGTTACCCCGTACCAGACACAAAAATGACTCCATTTGGGTAATAGTTGACAGGCTAACAAAATCAGCTCATTTCCTGCCAGTGAAGGCTACCTTCTCGGCTGAGGACTATGCCGAATTATATATCAGAGAAATAGTTAGATTGCATGGAGTGCCGGTATCCATTATTTCAGATAGGGGAGCACAATTTACAGCTAGATTCTGGCAGTCGTTCCAGAGGGGTTTGGGAACGCAGATTAACTTGAGCACAGCATTCCATCCTCAAACAGATGGGCAGGCTGAACGTACAATTCAGACGCTCGAAGATATGCTACGAGCGTGTGTGCTAGATTTTAGGGGTAGCTGGGATGAGCATCTTTCGTTAATTGAATTTGCTTATAATAATAACTATCATTCAGCCATCCAGATGGCACCTTTCGGGGCATTATACGGGCGAAAATGTAGATCGCCGATTGGTTGGTTTGAAATAGGAGAATCAGCATTGGTTGGCCCAGACATTGTTCGGCAGTCAGAGGAAAAGATAAAGCTTATCCGAGAACGTTTACTAACTGCTCAGAGCCGCCAGAAGTCTTATGCAGATATGCGGTGCAGAAATCTAGAATTTGCAGTAAATGACTAGGTATATCTGAAAGTGTCTCCGATGAAAGGGGTAATGAGATTTGGCAAGAAAGGCAAGCTTAGCCCGAGATTTATTGGCCCATATCAGATTCGGCGAAGAATAGGCCGAGTTGCATACGAATTGAACTTGCCTCCAGAGTTAGCATCTGTTCACCCAGTATTCCATGTCTCTATGTTGAGAAAGTTTGTAGGGGACCCTTCTATAGTAGTTCCAGTTCAGGATGTCCAGGTCACAGAAGAGTTAGCATATGAAGAGGTTCCCGTAGCTATCTTAGACAGACAGATTCGCAGGTTGAGGACTAAAGATGTTGCGTCTGTCAAAGTATTGTGGCGTAACAGGAACCGTGAGGAAATGACGTGGGAAGCTGAAGAAGATATGAAAGCTAGATACCCTCACCTATTTCAGGCCTAGTCAGGCGACAGGTATGTCCGTATTATTGCTTATGCAGTACCTTATAGTTGTATGTGTGTGAATGAGAAAGATTGATACTTAGTTATCCAGTGGATCTAAAAATATTGCGTGCAGTACCTGTATTGGATTTTTCTGCATTTCAGGTTTTTGCTATAGTCCATATTACAAGGGAAACTCTGCCGAAATGTTTCTAGAAAGTAAGTTAAGTAGTCCTCCAGATAGCAACATACATTCGAGGACGAATATTCTTAAGGGGGGGAGAATGTTATACCCCGTAGGATTCCCGGCACCTAGATGACCTATTCGCACATTGGTTAAGCATATTTGAAGGCCATACGTGCTAGAGAAAGGCCCGGGAAAAGATCGGACGAGAAACCTGTCGAACCATCGCGGAAGGAGCCGAGGCAGAGCCCCTCCACGATGGCAGCGTGTCACGGAGGTGGAGCCTCCGCGTTGGCTCCGTGACACGTTGGCCTTGTCCAGGCCCAAGTATATAAAGCCCCACTTCGATTTTAAATGATTAAAACACTTATAAATTTCCAGAAAACAGAGCAAACCAGCAGAGAAGGAAAAAGGAACGAAGAAGTAATATAATTTTCGTTCGATTACGCTGCTAAACGTTGTCCAAACTCAAATTAACCTTAGATACCGAGGTATTTAGCAGCAGAGAGCATTCCTACGGATTCAGTTTCGTGAAATATGGCTGACGAATCGTCGAGGTACCGAGCTAAGGTAAGTGGAATCTCTCTAAATTAGTGTCTATGTGTTCCTAGCTGGCAAGTGAATATTTCTCCCTTCTGGACCGCTAGAAAATAGCGAGTTTTCGGCCGTCTTTCGATAAGCCTAAGTTTAGGCTATAAACTATATCGAAAGTGACGTTTCTCTTTACAATAAAGCTGTATTTAGTATTAATTGACACATTTATGAATGCAGTTGGGAGAAAATAGTTGAAGTACTGGCCGAGCCTCGTCCGACAGCCGGATAGTTCGAGGATAAGGTATGTAAAGTTAGTTTCCTCGGCAAGTTAGTAATCTTGGTACGGTACAGTAATTTAAAGGCCAGTAGAATATTCAGGAGCCATGTTTGACGTTTACTATGAATGATGGTACGATACTAGAAACATTATGTTATGATCAGCGCGAGACTTGCTAGCACGATATAGATTCTAATATAAGTGTTAAGAATTGCACAGCATGCTCAGTATGTGATGTGACACAGAATGTTAGGATATCATTGTATTTAGTTGAAACCCAGTAAAGCGATGTAGTACCTGTAATACATCTCAGAAATAGAATGATAAGTTAAAATGAAGTTGGAAAGCATGTTAGGAATAGTAACTCATGTTACTATAGAAACTCAGTATACAACATAGTTTTCAGCAGAAATACTATATCATGTTCAGCATTAGACTCAGTACAGTATGGCGGGAGATTATATTTGTATATATATACTATTATCAGTCTCAGCATGTATTAAATACGTACATATCACTATCACTAGTTCAGCATGCAGTATGTACAAACACTTTATTATCATTAGCTTCAGTATGTGGTATATGCAGATAGTATTACTAGTTGAGACTGTTGTATTGTTTGGGGTTGGATTACCTAGCATCCATGACCGTCCCAGGGTTAATAGCTGTATCGACTCGTCCGCCAGAGGACGAGGATACGTCTCTCTACGGAGTGGCATGCTGTCCCACAGGGGACGAAGATGGGATGCCAGTTTTCCCCATATTGTGCCTTGGTCGGCCCTTATACACCCCCGTCGAGCGGATACGCCCGGGGTGTTGATTCAGGAGTCCTCCGGACTCAGGTACAGTTATAGTCAGGGGCTCAGCGAGCCCAAGTGCATACCCAGGGGACCGGAAGGATGCTTACAGTTATTATAGGAGACGGGACGACCGGGGTAGGGGTATAGATTGCGTGTTGGTTGTACCTCCCGGCTTATGGGGGCCGGGTAAGGTTTGTGTGTGCTATGTATGTTATGATATGTTGTGCCGTGTTATAATAGATACGAGTAGACCGATAGTAGAACGATAAATCTCCAGGTATGACTCCTACTCCTTCCAGTATAGTTAAGAGAAGGTATGACTTACATTATCAGACAGTTAATCTATTCCTTCCTACTTCAGTTTCATCAGTTATATTGTTGTTTTCAGATATTTCTTTCAGTTATTGCTTTACATACTCAGTACCAGCAGTACTGATGCCCGGTGGGGCGCTGCATTACTTGCCTGCAGGTACTCATAGACGAGCAGGCGATACTACATGATTCCTGTCAGCGATCGAGTATTCAGCTCCTGTAATCCGGAGACTGAACTCCAGAGGTGTATTTCATTTTCTTTTGTTGTATAGTACGGGTAGGTCGGGGCCCTGTCCCGATCATTTCTACTGTTATTCCTAGAGGCTTGTAGTCTGTATATTCTCCTGTGGTCAGATGAGCCGGTCGTGTGAGGCCGTGCAGTTGTATAGCTGTTAGTGGTTGTGTTTCCTTTATGTTGGCTGTGTGGGGCCATAGTTCGTCAATAGTGGTGACCTTGTCGGTCACGTAGCTATCCAGTACTTCATGGTTGAGTTATAGATAACTAGACAGCATGGTGGCCTTGTCGGCCCGCATAGGTTTCCCCATATTGACATGTTTCTGGTCAGCTGTTAGTTCAGGTACAGGAGGCTATAGGCCAATGGGTCGGGGGCTGTGTTTACAGCCGTTATATAGCCCTTTGTTTCCAGAAATGTGAGCTAGAGCCAGCCAGGCACCAGATGTGCCAGGCTTAGCAGTCCAGCAGTTCAGGTCCTAGTAGGGCACCAGGTGCCAGCCATACCCCCCAAGGTGGGGTGTGACAAGGATACATGTTCTTAATGGTGACCTTTTTCAATTCCCGATAATCAATGCACATACAAAGAGAGCCATCCTTTTTTCGGACAAATAGAACTGGTGTACCCCATTGGGATTTGCTCGATCTGATGAAAACCTTGCCTAATAGGTCGTTTAACTGCTTCTTCAACTCCTTTAACTCGATTAGGGCCATTCTATAAGGAGGAAAAGATATAGGCTGCATATTGGGGAGAAGGTCGATATCAAAATCAATCTCACGCTAGGGAGGGATTTTCGGTAGATCATCTAGGAAGACTTCTGGATACTCACATAACACTAGGATTGATTAGATAGTTGGGTTATCAGACATAGCATCTTTGACCCTAACTAAATGGTACACGCAACCCTTGGAGATCATCTTTCTGGCCTTAAGGTAGGAAATGAAATGACCTACGGGCACAACTGAACTACCCTTCCTTTCGAAGGTCGGCTCAACCAGAAATCAGAATTCTACCACACAGCATCTACGATTAACTGAGGCAGAGCATGCAACAAACCAATACATTTTGAGGATAACATCAAAATTGGTTATGGCCAACTCTACTAAATTCGCCGAGGTGACTTTCTGAAAGACTGTGACCAGGCAACTTCTATACACCCGACTAGGTATAATTGAATCACCCACCGGAGTAGAGACTTATAAGGGTTCTGATAAGATTTCGGGACTGACTCTGAAACTACTAGCCACATAAGGTGTCACAAAAGACAAGGTAGCCCCTGGATCTAGCAATGCATATACATCAAGGTGGAAAACTCGTAACATACTAGTGACTACGTCCAGGGAGACCTCCTGCTCCTGGCGGGATGACAGGGCATAAAATCTATTTTGGCACTGTCCACTACCTGTGCTAGTAAAATCCCCTTACTGAGCAGGGCGTGCTGATGGAGCTGTTGAACTAGATGCTGGAGTATGGGCTCCACCATCGCTTGATCTGGCTGAAGGGAAATCTCTAAGTCTGTGTCCGGGTTTGCCACACCCGAAACAAGCATTTGACCCGACTAAACACCTCCATGGGTGGTTCTTGCCACAATTTGCACATGCTGGAAAAGTGCAATATCCTGAAATGCTCCACCAGCTCTTTGAGCCCGACTCTCTACCCCTTTGATCACGTTTGGGTCGGAACGGAACACTAGCTGATGATGGTGCTGGGGGTAAAGATCTTTGGTGGCACTACGGATGGTGCCCACTAGTCCTCCACTGGGAGAATCCGATGCTATCAGTCCTGGCCCTCTTGGCCTTCCTCTCCCGCTCACGCATCTATACCACCTACATCTTCTGGGTGTACAGGACAATCCGAGCAAAGTCAATATCCTGGAGAAGCATCGCAGTCCGGCAATCCCTGACCAAGGAATCTGCTATCTCGTGTATGAACCTACTCACACGGGCTCTCTGATCCACCACCAACTCAGGTGCATACCTGGACAGACGTGTGAATTCCAAGGCATACTCCTGAACCGTCATCTTTCCCTCTTGAGATTCACAAACTTGGTCGCTTTCAACTCCCTCATCTCCCGAGGGAAGAACTGATCAAGGAAAGCGGTGTAGAACTCGTCCCAACTGATAGGGTCTGCTCCAACTGCCCTACTCTCCTTCCACTATTTGAACCAAATGTGTACGACCCCCTTTAACTTATACGAGGCCAAATTGGCTCACTCCTCTCTAGTCACCCCCATAATCTGAGTGATCTTCAGAATCTCCTTAATAAAATCATGTAGATCCTCGTCTACCTTCGATCCAAGGAACTCGGATGGTTCATCCTCAAAAAGTCTCTAACCCCCACTACTTCCACATTCCCATTTTGCGGGATATGTGCTACTTCCTGCTGGTTGACCTGGGCAGTCAAGGCCTGTGCTAGCGTCTGAATGGCTGCCCTGAATTCAACATGGGCAACCGACTCCAGTGCATGGTACTCATGGGCTGTTGGGGCCTGTTGGTGCCCGTCACCATTTCCATTTCATTTGTCGTTAACTCTACGGGGAGGCATGATTTTGCAAACGCAAATAGCCCGAATTAGTAGGATAGAGAGATAGTTCACCGCATGACACAGATCATGAAAGAAGGGAACATTTCCTAAATATCTTGCAGCCTCTTCTTCATAAGTGTGGCATGCTTCACACCCATGAAAAAGACTACTTAACACGGCTTTCAGAAACCCTAGAACACTTAAAAACCTATTGTTTGATACCAAGTTTTTCACAACCCAAATATTGTCCTGGATCGAGACACAGGACAAGGAGCCTCGAGAGACTCCAAGTCGACCCATGGCATGAACACACGTCTAACTCAATCAAGAAAAATGAAAGGTTTAACATAATAAATATAGTGGAAGCCTAAACATAACATAACATCAGAACTAGAACTTATGTCATACATGACAAGCTCAATACTACGTATAGTCTGAAAGCCTCTAACGTATCCTATTGATTAATGGGACAACATCCCCAACTAACCCAAAAAATCTAAAATTGAACATACGTAAACATAACTGAATAGAAAGGGGCCTTCGACAGATGAAGACTCACCAACAGAGACTGGATGCTCACTACGAAACTTGCTAGTGACAGAGCTGAGTCTGACGATCGGAGCCTGTATCATAAAATGATATACCATAGAGTATGCGGTCAGTACGTGGAATGTACTGAGTATGCAAGGTAAGTAAAACATACAGTCAAAATACAAAAAAAATCATAAAAGTAGGACAACATGATCGTAACATAAATATCATAATGCAACATAAGGCTCAAGGTTTTTAAAACATTCGTAAATCATTTATTATCATAATCATAAGAGAAAAGCTTTATGAAACATGACTTGAGCTAAAGTATATAATCATAACCATACATAAATCATGAGGAACAGTGGCAGATTCTTATAACCAACATACCCCATATGAGCACACATAGAGCCCGACCGATAAACCCTCAGTCGGAAGGGCGTTCGTACCTTGCCAAGGGTAGAACCATGAAAGAGGTGTGATATCAAAACAAGACGGCCCATTTGGGCCAAGGGGACAGTATCATGGCTACATAGGCGTGTAGTTTTGAGACTCGGGGCATGCTTGGACCCCGGGTCTAGTCGGTGTTAAATACTACTCCCAAAATATATATAGTGCTCATAGGATAATATAAATGAGATTCACAGGCTAGTGAAAATCACGATAATCATAAGCATGCTTGAAATATGTGAACTAGCCATGAAAGTAAGGCCTGTGAGTCGACCATAATAATAAATCGTAAATCATGAAGTTCATGCATACTTGTAAAATATGTATATACGTGATATTCATAAATTCATGATGAGCATTTGACAGAAATCATGTCATAAATCATAAATCATAATGAGTTAATGAACATCAAAATCAAAGTAGAATCATAACTTGATTTATCATGAAACATACATAATTGGGCATAATTTGTAAAAAATAAACTTAAATAATTATAAAATCTGCCCATGATTCTTAAAACATGAAGTTATATATGAGAGGAATTTACCCATAGATAGATCATAAGGATTTCATAAGAATTGGGATAAAACCCCATAGAATTATGGGAGAGATTGGGCATGGGTGTGAAAAGGTTTACCCATTCATAACCCTACATAGCTAAGAGAATCTGATTCTATAACTCCTTTGATTTCCCAAGGAAGATTTGAGAAGAACTTGGAAGGAATTGAGCTTGATCACCTCTCTAGACCTTTACACTTGCATGCATGAATAGGAATAACCTAGAATGAACTTATCCCTCTTAAAACTCACTATTCATAGCTTAAAACAATGTAGTTTAGGCCTTAGGATTATAGGAATTAGGGATAAAGCCTTATTAAATTCGTAGGGAAAAATTGACTGCCAGTCCGAACGAGGGACTGGAGAAGTCGTTACCCCTGACCACGACTGGTGATCTCCTGTCATCAAGGGCACTGCCAATTTTACTCAAGGGTTCCCCACGAGGGACCTAAAGGCTCGTCACTAGTGACCATGACTCATGGTCACCTCTCGTTACCTCCACTGCTCAAAACATCAAGTTATTAACCAACTGCTGACCACGACTCACCTAATGAATTGTGGCATTTACCACGACTCGTGGTGTCTAGTCGTGGGGTACACTACCAGCTCATCCTTCATCCTTCAACTTCCCTTGACCACGGACGACCTAACCACTCGTCGGGCTGACCACGACTCGTTGTCACACCAGTGTTCACCCCAACTTGAACATTCCAATCAATTCAGAGCTCCTCACCATGAGTCACTTAATGACTCATGATCATCCCGAAGGGTCACAAGATGACTCGTTCTGTGATCTGGTGTAGAAGATCCTATTTCTCCATTTCAACTCCCAAGTCTGATCTTAGGGCTTCCATGATATAACAGTACATCTTGGTGGGACTTGGATGTATAGAGTATCTGGAACCATGAGCTTCATGCAACATCTTCTCCCTCAAGTCACCAACATTCGATACACACAAATGACCCTAATATCGGAGCAGACCATCTCCCCCTTTGGAGTTGACCTCTACCTTCTTATTTTGAACGACTTCCTTCAACTTCACCAAAATAGGATCCTCATCTTGCCTAGCCTTAACATCGGTCACCAAAGATGATTCTGATCCATTCTGAGCGATGATACCACCATCTATCAAGTCAACCAGACAAACTCCCAGTCGTGCAAGTCGGTGCACATCCTTCACTAACTCTTTTCTTTCCTCATCTACATAATATACATTCTCCATAGAAAGCTTGCTAAGAGCGTCTGCCACCATATTTTCCTTGCCCAAATGATAAAAGACACTCATATATCATAATCTTTAAGAATCTCCAACCACCTCCTTTGTCGTAGATTTAGATCCTTCTGGGTGAACATGTACTACAGGATTTTGTGGTCCGTAAACACATCTACATGAACCCAGTACAAATAATGTCTCCAAATCTTCAAGGTAAATACTACCGCTTCTAATTCGAGATCATGAGTCAGGTAGTCCCTTTCATGGACCATCAGCTGCCTAGAAGCATAGGCTAAAACCTTACCGTACTACATGAGTACACAACCAAAGCCAATCGTCGAAGCGTCACAATATACCACAAACCCATCGGTACCCTCAGGTAGGGCCAACACTGGTGTTAAGGTGAGTTGAGTCTTCAACTCTTGGAAGCTCTTCTCACAAGCCTCAGACCATTGAAACTTCACTTTCTTATGGATCAATTTAGTCAATGGGGCTGCAATGGATGAAAATCCATTAACAAATCTCCGATAATAACCAGCTAAACCTAAAAAAATCCTGATATCCAAAGGATTCACCAGTCTAGTCCAAATCTTCACTGCTTCTATCTTTTGAGAGTCTACCTGTACACACTCACATGACACCACATGACCCAAAAATACCACTAAGTTTAACCAAAACTAACAATTTCTGAACTTAGCATACAACTGGCAATCCTTAAGAGTCTGTAGCACCATCCTCAAAAGAGCGACATGTTCCTCCTCGCTCTACGAGTATATGAGAATATCATCTATGAACATAGTCAAGAATATATCCAAATATGGTTTGAATACCCTATTCATCAAATCCATAAAAGCTGCAGGAGCATTCATTAGTCCAAAAGACATAACTACAAACCTCATAGCGACCATATTGAGTCTTGAAGGCTGTCTTCAGAATATCACTCTCCCGAACCCTGAGCTGATGGTATCTGGATCTGAGGTCTATCTTTGAAAAGCACTTCGCACACTAAAGCTGGTCAAACAAATAATCAATCCTGGGGAGAGGATACTTGTTCTTGATGGTAACTTTGTTCAATTGCCGATAATCAATGCACAAATGAAGAACCATCTTTCTTGCGGACAAAGATAACCGGTGCACCCCATGGGTGGATTTTCCATGTCAAATTAAACCCTTTTCTAAGAGATCCTTTGTAATACCCCGAAAATGCCTAAGATTAGACTCATGATTGAATCTGGAATTTGACTTAAAACTGGGGAAATTTTTACAGAACAGGCGACCTAACGGATCGTTAGTCCAACCAATGATCCATTGGGAGTAGACGTGGGGAAGGCAGGCCTGGTGGCAGTGGAGGTAATGAGAGAAGTAATGAATCATTGTTTTTTACGATGATTCATTGTGTGGAGCCATGGTGAGTACTGGTTCTTAGTTAATGGGAAGGTAACGAGTCATCCAACAACCCGTCATGAGTAGTAACGAGTCGTGAGATGAGTCGTTACTAGGTAAAAGGGAATTTTTGGAATTTAGTTAGTGAACATGAAGGATGGTGACCACGAGTCATGGTCACCAATAACGAGTCGTGACATCTCCCGTTATTAGTCTAGGAGGATTATTAGATAGTGTACTTAACGAGTGATGCCATGAGTCATGGCCCTGGATAACGAGTCATTGGGTCCCCTGTGGTGACCCGTGTTTCCAGATTTGATATTTCCAGACTTCAGGCAGCATACCTAATGAGAGGTCCCAATCAGTCGTGGTCTCAACCAACGACTCGTTGAGTGACCTGTTGGGACCCCATCGACCAAATTTCAGATTTTAAACCAGGGTTATTTTTGTAATCTCTTGCCTATTTAATCTTTAAACTACGTCATTTTAGGTAAAATTTCAGAGATATTAGAGGAATCGAATGGTTTCTCCCCTCATTCTCCACGAAAACTTTTAGAAACCGATTGTATTTCCTCTCAAGAACTCTTAAGAAAGACTAGGGCTTTACACCCATTACAGCAGATCCAAGCTTCCTTCTCCAAGGAAATTCAACTCAGGTAGATTGGAATTCAACAAGGGGATTGTTCTTCCCTTGTATCCCCTAAAACTTTTCCTCAGTTCACTATCAGTTCTAGCCCTGAATTTTCGATTGTGAAGATATTGCTATCAGACCTTGTTTATTTCTTGAGGAATATTACTCTATGATAATTTTAGATGTTTTCCTCCAATTTGTATCTAAAATAATTTGTGTTCCGTTGAATGTGAATTTTAGCCCTAACTCTTGAAAATAGAAACTAGAATCCTGCATAAGTATTGAATTTTTGAAATTTCTTAAATCTTTTAAAGTTAGGGGTTTCTATAATATTTGTATGTGTTAGAAACTCAGTCAAATATATGTTAAACAATTTTAGTCAGAAAGTTCATATATTCAGACATGTCAGCCTAGTCTCAATCATATTTTTAGCAACCTTTGGATTAACCAGAATAATGTTAGCTGATCAATTTGACTACAGAAATCCCCGAGGTGTCAGTATCACCTCCCAGTTATCAAAATCAGATCCAGAACTCAGTTTATAGGTTCACAAGATAGTTATGAAACTTAGATAGACAGCTTTGACTAGCCCTAGGACCCCAGTTAGATTTCAGTTTATTCTTAGATGGTTACGACACTTCTAGATAAGCAACTCTAACCAGTATAGAACCCAATTTTAAAATCTGGTCCGATAAGACTCTTAGGGTAATTTTAGTTATATATCCCTGACTAGTCTTGGACCCCAGTTTTGAGCTATCAGCTTGGTATTAGGTTTAGGTATTTCAGTGGGAGCAAGACTTAGCACCGAACGGACTGGGGTTCCAGCACACCCAGGTTCCCAGAACTACGTTGCTAGCGTAGGTTACATAATTTATTAGCTTGATTGGCCCCAGACTTTTGTGATCACCCACTTCATGTCTCTATACCCCTGCAAGGTATATTGGGTCCTACCAGTGGGGTGTATACATCAGACTCCACATCTAGCTCACGTGATTATATGTTGGTTATAGACTCTCCCACTAGTCAACTTAGTTGAGTCTCAAATTAGTCAAGTTCAGTTTGGTTCATATCAATTTAGTGTAGTATCTCAGACTCAGTATTTCAAACTTAGGGCATGTCTTTGACCACTAGACAGGGTCATCTTGACCATCTCAATTTACTTCAGTTGTCCTAGTTTAGTATATTAGTTGGTCATTGCATGCCATTTTAGTTCAGTCATTTATATCCAGCATCTTGTTTTCTCTCACTTACTCAGTAATTCAAAGTACTGACACATACTTTTATGCTATATCATTTCATGATACAACCGCAGGTGCTCAGACTCAGCATCGTTAGTCGTCGTAGTTCAGATCCTCCTCGGTAGCAGAAGTGTGAGTCCTCATCTTTTGAGGGCGTTATTTCAGTTCTTTCAATCATTTCATTACTTTCAGTTAGACTTACAGTTAGCTGGAGGCTTGTCCCAGTAACTCATCTACTAGATGGCTTTCAGACACAAACTTGATGTCAGACTATTGGTATTGTTCAGCTGTTTTACACCTTATGTTTTTAGCTTTATATTATTATTTCAAAGCTTCTGATATGCATGTTTTACTCAAAATACCAGTGTATGATAGGCCAAAGGTTGACTTGGGGTCACTTGTGACTCCAAGTACCGTGTTCGGTCCAAGGTGTAGACTTAGGGCGTGACAAACTTACTATCAGAGCACTAGGTTTAAAGTATCCTCGGAATGTCTAAAAGCTGCATTGAGTAGAGTCTTTTTCATAGGTGTGAAGCGCGCCGCACTTATGACTAGGAGGCTACGAGATGTTATTAGTAAACCTCCTTTTTGTTCATACTCTTTATCTTGTGTAAAACTTCAATTCTAGAAATGTTTTCCCTAACTCGTGCTCTATTCTATTTCATTGTATCATGCCTCCAAGACACAGTAATGGAAGAAGGGCCGGCAACACCAACAGACCTACCCCACCAGCCCCAGTAGCTCCTCAGGATGACACAGTGTCCACTGCAAGTTTAGAGTGGCTATCTAGCTGCTCACTCAAATAGTAACCAATCACGTGACCCAACAAGTAGTACCAGTTAACAACAATGGATCTACAACAGCTGCTAGGGTGCGGGACTTCACTCGTATGAACCCTCTATCTTTTTTTGGATCCAAAGTAGGAGAGGACCCCCAATAGTTCCCAGATGAGATTCGGAAGATTACCCATATTATGGGTGTCAGCTCCTCTGAGAGTGCTAATTTGGCTGCCTACCAGCTAAAAGGGGTTTCCCAGGTCTGGTACGAACAGTGGAAAGAGGGGCGGCCAGCGGGAGCAGGACCGGTGGAGGGGGAGGAGTTCAAGACAGCCTTCTTGGACAGATTTTTCTCTCGGGAGCTGAGGGAGGAAAAAGTGGCTGAGTTATGAACTTGAGACAGGGGAATAGAACAATGGAGGAGTATGCTTTTGAGTTTACCAGTCTATCTAAGTACGCTCCAGAAATGGTAGCCGAGCCAAGGGCTTACATGTTGAAGTTTGTGAACGGAGTGTTGAACCTGATCCTCAAGGAGTGTAGGACAACGATGCTGATTAGGGATATGGACCTATCTAGCCTGATTGTCTATTCCCAATAGATTGAGGCCAAAAAACTAAAGGATATAGAGTGAAAGAACAAACAGGCAAGGACTGACCAGTTAGATCATGGCCATCAGAGGTCTAGCGGTAGTTGCTGCCCACAACAGTAGCAACAAAAGCAATAGAGAGCCCCGACACCTTTCTCAGCAAGCGCCCCAACCTTTCAGTCCCGCCAGGATCAGAGGGGAGGAGCATCTGGCTCTCAGTCTCAGAGCTACAGTGTCGGGAACAAATATCAAGCTTGCCCCAAGTGCGACAGAAACCACTTGGGAGAGTGCCTTCAGGGTCGAGAGGGCTGCTTTGGTTGTGAACAGCTTGATCATCAGCTTAAAGATTACCCGTTAGCAGGACAAGGGAGAGCACAATCCACCACATCGTCAGCTCCAGCAGGCCGACCAGCTCAGCGGGCCAGCACCTCAGGTATGGATGACGGTCAACACCAAAACTAATTTCATGCATTGTCTTCCCCTCAGGATCAAGAGAGCTCACCTGATGTAGTCACGGGTATGTTACACCTCTTTCATCTAGACGTGTATACCCTCCTAGATCTAGGAGACACCCTTTCATTCGTGACTCCCTACATAGCAGTCCAGTTCAATATCAGTCTAGAGGTCCTCTCAGAACCATTCTCAGTCTCCACCCCTGTTGGCGAGTCCGTTAGAGCCAATCGAGTGTATAGAAACTGCCCAGTCTAAGTCCTAAATAAAGTCATTCCAGCTGATCTTGTAGAGTTAGACATGGTCAATTTTGAGCTTATTCTCGACATGGACTAGTTACACTCCTATTATGCCTTAGTTGACTGCAGAACTAAAGTTGTCCAGTTTCAGTTCCCTAGTGAGCCAGTGATAGAATGGATGGGCAGTAGTTCAGCGCCTAAGGGTAGGTTTATTTCCTACCTTAAGGCCTAGAAGCGATATATTTATCATCTAGTTTGGGTCAAAGATTCCAACTCTAAGACCCCGACCATCCAGTCAGTTCAAGTGGTCAGCAAGTTCCCAGATGTATTTCCTATGGATCTTCCCGAGATCCCCCTTGAATAGGAAATAGACTTCAGAATAGACCTCCTTCCAGATACTTAGCCCATCTCCATCTCTCCTTACAGAACGGCTCTAGCTGAGCTTAAGGAGTTGAAGGAGCAACTAAAAAATCTTCTTGACAAGGTTTTTATTAGACCCAACATCTCTCCATGGGGTGCTCCAGTATTATTCGTGCGTAAGAAAGACGGTACCCTCAAAATGTGCATAGATTACCGTCAGCTAAACAAAGTCACAGTCAAAAATAGGTATCCCCTACCCCAAATTGATGACCTGTTTGACCAACTTCAGGGAGCCAGTTGTTTCTTAAGGATACATCTCAGGTCAGGGTACCATTAGCTAAGGGTCATAGAGTGTGACATACTGAAACAGCATTCACGACTTGGTATGGTCACTACGAGTTTGTGGTTATGTCCTTCGAGCTAACGAACGCCCCCATAGTCTTCATGGATCTGATGAATAGAGTCTTCAAGAAGTATATGGATATGTTCGTCATTGTGTTCATTGATGACATTCTAGTATACTCCAGAAATGAGGAAGAGCATGCTAATCACCTGAGGATAGTGCTTCAGACGCTTAGAGGCCGCCAGCTAATTGCCAAGTTCAGCAAGTGTGAATTCTGGTTGAAGTCAATGATTTTCCTGGGTCACGTGGTCTCAGGCGAAGGTATTCAGGTTGATCGTTAAAAGATAGCAGCAGTGAAGGATTGGCCCAAACCTACCTCTCCCACGGAAATCAGGAGTTTTCTGGGCTTAGCTGGTTATTACCGATGGTTTGTCGAAGGTTCTCCTTTATAGCATCTCATTTGACTAAGTTAACTCAGAAGAAAGTGAAGTTCCAGTGGTCGAATGCGTGTGAGAAGAGTTTCCAGGAGTTGAAGACTCGACTCACTACCGCTCTAGTTTTTGACCTTGCCAGAAGGAACAGATGGGTTGATTGTCTATTGTGACGCTTCCAGAGTTGGACTCATTTGCGTTCTAATGCAGAAGGGTAAGGTGATAGCCTACGCCTCCAGATTGCTAAAAGTTCATGAGAAGAACTATCCAACTCATGACTTGGAGTTGGTAGCGGTGGTCTTTGCACTGAAAATATGGAGACATTACCTATATAGGGCTCACGTGGATGTGTTCACAGATCACAAGAGTCTTTAGTATGTGTTCAGTCAAAAGGACCTAAATCTTCGTCAGAGAAGGTGGTTGGAGATACTAAAAGACTACGACATGAGTGTGCTGTACCACCCGAGCAAAGAAAATGTGGTGGCTGATGCACTAAGTAGGTTGTCAATGGGAAGCATGTTGAAGAGGGCAAGAAGGAAATGGTAAAAAATATTAATAGTCTAGCTCGGTTGGGAGTACAGTTGGTAGGTTCAGCCGAGGGTGGAGTGGTAATGCAAAGTGGGTCAGATTCCTCCTTGGTAGTTGAAGTGAAGTCCAGACAAAACGAAGATCCCATCTTACTCAAGCTTCAGGAAGCAGTTCTAAGAAAAGAAATAGAAGCTTTCTCCAAAGGGGGAGATAGTGTGCTCCATTACCAGGACAGACTGTGTGTACAGGATATTGGTGAGTTGAGACAATAGATACTGGTTGAAGCACACAGCTCAAGATACTTCATTCACCCTGGTTCTACAAAAATGTATCGCGATTTGTGGGATATTTACCGGTGGAACAGCATGAAGAGAGACATCGCTAAATAAGTAGCTAAGAGCCCAAACTGCCAGCAAGTCAAGGTAGAGCATCAAAGACCATGATGCATGACTCGGGATATTCTCCTATCCACGTGAAAGTGGGAAGAAGAAAACATGGACTTTATTATGGGTCTACCTCGGAATCGTCGGCAGCATAACTCAATCTGGGTAGTAGTAGATCGGATGACTAAGTAAGAACATTTCCTCCCAGTTAAAACCACAAATTCAGCTGAGGATTATGCTAGACTTTATATCCAAGAGTTAGTCAGACTTCATGGGGTGCCCTTATCCATCATCTCAGACAAAGGTACCCAATTCACCTCACACTTCTTAAAGTCTTTTCAGAAGGGACTAGGCCCTCAGGTGAATCTCAACATAGCTTTTCACCTGTAGACAAATGGGAAAGCTGAGTGGACTATTCAAACCCTATAAGATATGTTGAGAGCGTGCGCAATCGATTTCAAGGGAAGTTAGGATGACCATTTGCCTCTTTTCGAGTTTGTGTACAACAACAGCTACCACTCTAGAATTCAGATGGCCCGGTTTGAGGCATTATATGGTAGAAGGTGTAGATCTCCTATAGGATGGTTTGAGATTAGTGAAGTTATCTTGGTAGGGCCAGACTCATTTCACGAGGTAATTCAAAAAGTTCAACTCATTTGAAAAAGATCGAAAACAGCTCAGAGTCGTTAGAAATCTTATGTCGATGTGCGGAGAAGAGAGTTGAAGTTTGTAGTTGATGATTGGGTTTATCTGAAAATTTCGCCCAAGAAAGGGGTGATGAGATTTGGAAAGAAGGGAAAGCTCAGTCCGAGAAATGTGGGACCCTATAGGATTTTGAGGTATATTTGCAAGGTAGCTTATTAGCTAGAATTACCTTTAGAATTAGCAGTGTGCCCTGTATTCCATGTGTAACTTTTGAAGAAGTGCATCGGAGATCCAACTTCAGTTGTTCCATTGGACAGTGTAGAAATAAATGATAGTCTCTCATATGAGAAGGTACCAGTCAAAATCCTTGACCGTCAAATTCGTAAATTGAGGAACAAGGAAATAACTTCAGTCAAGGTCTTATGGAGAAATCAGCAAGTAGAGGGAGCTACGTGGGAGGACGAAGTAGATATGATGGCCAAGTACCCACACTTATTTTCTACCAGCTTTGTTACAGCTTGAAATACTGATTCTGTCCTAGAAATCAATTTAGTTTCATGATCAGATCATGTATTCAAGTTTCTTTTACGTTTATGGATGTATGTATGGAAGGTAAATTCAGTTCAGTTATGTATTTTGAAACAGAGGTAGTCATTCTATTAGTTTTTGATTTAAATGAGCAGTATTTGAAAATTATGACTGTTATTCTCTGCTTTCCTATGTGTTTTCCAACATTCGATGACGAACGTCCCCAAGGGAGAGATATTGTAATACCTCAAAAATGCCTAAGATTAGACCCGGGATCGAATCTGGAAGTTTGCTGAAAACTGGGCAAATGTTACAGAATGGGCGACCTAACAGATCGTGGGTTGGACCAACGATCCGTTAGGAGTAGTCGTGGAGAAGGCAGGCTTGGTGGCAGTGGAGGTAACGAGTGAAGTAATGACTCTTTGTTCATTACAACGAGTCATTGTATGGAGCCGTGATGAGTACTGGTTCTAAGCTTAAGGGAAGGTAACGAGTCATCCAACGACCCATTATGAGTAGTAATGAGTCATGAGATGAGTCATTACCAGGCAGAAGGGAATTTTTGGAATTTAGGCAGTGAACATGACGGATGGTGACCATGAGTCGTGGTTACCAGTAACGAGTCGTGACGTCTCCTGTTATCAGCCCCACATTATTGGACAGTGTACTTAACGAGTGATGCCACAACTCGTGGCCCTGGGTAATGAGTTGTTAGGTCCCTTATGGTGACCCCTATTACCAGATCCGGTATTTTAATACTTCAGGCGGTAGACCTAACGAGAGGTCCCAACGAGTCGTGATCTCAACCAACGACTCGTTGAGTGACCCGTTGGGACCCCGTCGACCAGATTTCAGATTTCAACCCAAGGTTATTTTTGCAATCTCCTACCTATTTAATCCTTAAACTATGTCGTTTCAGGTAAAATTTCAAATATATTAGAGGGATTTAACGGTTTCTCCCCTCATTCTCCACAAAAACTTTTAGAAACCGATCGTATTTCCTCTCAAGAACTCTCAGGCACGACTAGGTATTTACATCCATTACAGTAGATCCAAGCTTCCTTCTCCAAGGAAATTCAACTCAGGTATGTGGTAATTCAACAAGGGGATTGTTCTTCCCTTGTGTCCCCTAAAACTCTTCCTCAGTTCACTATTAGTTCTAGCCATGAATTTTCGATTGTGAAGATATTGCTATCAGACCTTGTTTATTTCTTGAGGAATATTACTCTATGATAATTTTAGATGTTTTCCTCAAATGTGTAACTAAAATAATGTCTTTTCCGTTGAATGTGAATTTTAGCCCTAACTCTTGAAAACAAAATCTAGAATCCTGCATAAGTATTGAATTTTTGAAATTTTTTGCATCTTTAAGTGCTGGAGGTTTCTATAATATTTGTATGTGTTAGAAACTCTGTCAAATATATGTTAAACAATTTCAGTCAGAAAGTTCATATATTCAGACATGTCAACCTAGTCTCAACCAGATTTTTAGCAATCTCCGGGTTGACTAGAATATGTCAGCTAATCAATTTGACTATAGAAATACTCGAGGTGTCATTATCACCTCCCAGTTATCAGAATCTGATCCAGAACTCAGTGTATAGGTCCAAAAGGTGGTCATGAAACTTAGACAGAGAGCTCTAACTATCCCTAGGACCCCAGTTATATTTCAGTTTGTTATTAGATAGTTATGACGCTTCTAGATAGGCAACTCTGACCAGTTTAGAACCCAATTTTAGAATCTGGTCCGATAAGGCTCTCAGGTTACTTTTAATTATATACCCCTGACTAGTCTTGGACCCCAGTTTTGAGCTATCATCTTGGTATTCAGTTTAGGTATTCCAGTGGGAGCAAGACTTAGCATCGAACAGACCGGGGTTCCAGCACACCTAGGTTTCGAGAACTACGTTGCCACCGTAGGTTATAGTATTTGATCCCGGGCAAAATAGCATGCCCGAGTGACTCTTGATAACTTAATTTAGTCTTGTTTAGCTAAGTAATTGTATACATTTTCATGCGATTTTATATTAATGTGAATATATGTGCTAACCAACATGATTAGTCCGTGTTATGTAGGTTTCAATGATTTTGAGGAACTAATTTATAAGTTGGTGAAGTAGCGGAATGGAGTCGGGAGCAGATGCGGCAGGCAGGCAGCACCAGCGCGCCTGCAACATGCCACGCCGTGCCAGCTGCACGACAGGGATGTGACAACGCGCTGCCCAAGCAGCGTGACACGCTGCCAACGCGGTGGCACTCGACAATTTCGGCTTTCGGAGGCAATTTCCAGAGAGCTTTCGCGTTATCTCCGTGTCACGGAGGCAGTGCTCCGCGATACACTCTGTGACACGGAGCCATTCCACAATAGGCTAAATTATGCACGTTTTCCATTTACTATAAATAGGTCCCTTAGCTCCTAATTCCATTTTGTCACGATTTTATTCTGGAAAACTACCTAGGAGTGAAGGGAGAAGTGGGAGAACTCATATTGGGTTTGGCAAGTTCCCTTCTCATCTACCAAATTCATGTAAGTATGTTAGTTTAGTAGTAGTTAGTTGTAGTTTTACGAACATGAATGGCAAGAACCCTTCCTCTAGGGTTGAAGCCATGAATTATGATTTTGATTTTATGAAATTGTTTTGGAATTAAGTTATTGATTGTTGTTTTCGTCTTACATTCTAAATTTTTGGTTGTTTTTATGATTGATCACCATGAAAACATATATGTTAGCTTGGGCAATTTCTTGAGAAAGAATTACCTAGGTTAGGAAATGAGAATGTAAGGAGCATGTTTTTATCTCACGATATAATTTCGTGTTAGGATAGAAATATACCTAACACCTTGCTTGGTTGATAAACGGGGGTTATTAAAGACCAACCTACGATTATCACATCACCACTCGAAGAAGTAGTTGTGAGGCTAAGTTGAGTTAAATGGTTAGACGCACGAAAGTCCCTAATCGTTTCCCTGTAAACCACAACATAATTAATTGCCCCCGAACTAGATATTAGCATCCTCGCTGACAATGTTGCAGTGAGGCTGGTTTGCCTTGTTTAGAGGCTCGAAAGACCATGAACATGCAATTCGAATTATGTGAAACAACAATCGATAGTTCCATACTTAACCCATTGCAAATTGTAGTATTGCATGATTATCTGGCTTTAACCCTATGTTGCTCCTTGAGTGACTTCAGAATATCTTGTTGACCAAAACTAGACTTAATTATATCTCCCTCAAAAACTTCTATAACCAACACTTGAGAAAGTTAAGATCACACTTGATATGGATAATTAGAGGAATGGGTCCAGTCCCTGTGGGTTCGACATTCCGATTCTTAAAAAGAGCCACTATATTACTTGCACGACCCGTACATTTGCGGACGCGCAAATAAGGGCACGTCAAGTTTTTGGCGCCGTTGCCGGGGACTCGGCGTGTTTTGATAATTTATCTGTTTTTGTGTGATTTTTGAAATTTCCTTTTGTGTTGAGAAACTTGGTCTTAGTCTTTTTATTTGTAGGTGACATGTTGTCCTGCCGAGCTGGTTAGAAATAGAGAGCTTGTGGAACCGTTGCTGGAACCTGAACGTCAAATCCATTTGCGAAGGAGAGTAGCTCTAGTGCAAAAGCTGAAGATACTTAAAGAAAACTTACAACAACAACCACCCGCGGGACAAACACAATTGTCATCAGAAGCAATGGCAGCAAGACCAGCTCGCGAAGTGGCAATCCCACTAGCGAAAAATGTGACCTCTAGCATCCGAAAACCGGAGCCTGGAGGGCACTTTGAGCTTAAATAGAACATGGTGCAGCTATTACATTCTAGTGGTCAATTCACTAGGATGGCACATGAGGACCCGCAACAACACTTACAGAACGTTTTAGAGATTAGTGACACATTTGTCCCCATCGGCGTGTCCCCATATTATGTCCGACTGACCCTCTTCCCATTTTCACTGTTGGGAGAAGCAAAAAAATGGCTAAAGGCGGAGCCACCGAACTCCATAACTTCATGGAATGATTTGGCTAAGAAGTTCCTTATCAGATTCTTCCCTTCAGGCAAAACTACAAAGTTGAGAAGTGAAATACTCAGTTTCAAGCAGAGGCCTGATGAGAACTTATATATGGCTTGGGAAAGATTCAAGTCATTGTTGAGAGACTGCCCCCATCACGAGCAATCAAATGAAGTGCTGGCTCATACCTTTGTAGAAAGTCTAGACCCACACACAAAAATATTACTAGACTCTGCATCGGGTGGGCAAGCCTTGGAGAAGACATATGATGAGTTGTACACTTTGTTTAATAGAATTGCACAAGGAAATCCAGAGTGGCACAGCGAGTCATCGAGAGGGGCAGGAAAGAGACCAGGGTTGATAGAAGTAGATGGTTTGAATGCCTTGGCAGCACAGTTAGCTTCGTTCCAACATCAAATGATGACTTAGTTTAATAAACTGAGTATGAACCAACACCAAGGCCAGGTTAATGCAGTTCAGCAAGCTCCAAGTTGGTGTGAAATTTGTGGTAATAATGGGCACAATGCAGAATCTTGTGGAGCCAATCCGGAATCAGTCAATTTTGTTGGTAATGTGCATAGGAATCAGAATTTTGGGAACAACTCCAACAGAAATTGGCAGGGCCACCCGAATTTTGCTTGGGGTGGAAACCAAAAGTAGAATTATATGCAACCTCAACAACAGCAGTATCAGCAGAATAGGCAGAATGATGGGAAATTGAGTAGCAGCATTGAGGAAACACTGCAGAAAATTATGGAGACCCAGAATAAGTTAGCGGAAAATCAGGCGAGGATTGCAACAAACTTAATGAATCAACAAGTAGCCACCCACAATCTTAAAAAACAAGTGGGTTAGTTAGCAGCTGCTCAGAACATGAGGTCACAGGGGGAATTACCAAGTGATGCAGATCCTAACCCCTGGAAAATCAATGCCATCAGTCTTGGAAGCGGAAGGCAATTAGCTGATGCAGTGCCTGAAGAGTGGAGAAAGGAGGTGCTGCCGGAGTTGGTTAGACCAGGACCATCCATCAACATGGGAGATAATCACAGTGTTGGGCAACAAAATGTGCAACCTGCATTGCTGCCAGCACAAAGACCACCACCACCATTCCCTTAGAAATTCAGAAAGAGCAAGGAGGAGGAATGCTTCAAAAAGTTCTTTGAGAGTTTCAAAGAACTTCACATAAATTTGCCTCTTATTGATGTTTTGCAGGGAATGCCCAAGTATGCTAAATACTTGAAGGACGTGATGGCGAACAAAGTTAGATTGGTGGATGTCCAGACAGTAGCACTGACTGAGGAGTGCAGTCATAGGGTATTGAGCAAAATGCCGAAGAAGCTCAAAGACCCAGGGAGTCTTACCCTCCCCATAAAAATTGGTAAAGTTGAGGTGCTACGAGCTTTCTGTGACTTAGGGGCAGCAATTAATATAATGCCCCTATCCTTATTCAACACCCTGGGGTTGGGAAAACCGAGGCCGACAAGGTTGATGCTGCAGCTGGCTGACAAGTCGCGAGTGACACCTGATGGAATAATAGAGGACCTTCTCATCAAAGTAGGTAAGTTCATTATACCTGCTGATTTTATTGTCTTAGATTTTCAGGTTGATGACCAGGTACCCCTGATCTTGGGACGGCCATTCTGGCCACTAGAGGAGCGGTGATTGACTTGAAAGCAGGGACCCTGAAAATGAGGGTTGAGGATGAAGAAGAAATCTTCCGCGTTTAGCAAGAAATGAACCCATCTGCACACTACATAAACCTTTGTCAGGTTAGTGTGTTGGCAGAGGATTAGTGTGGGGTGGAGGATTCCACAGGTGCACGGCTAAAGGCAATGTCAAGTCTTCAGCCCAAGTCTGATAGAGGGCTTCAAATTGAGAAGAAGTTGGAGGAAGAGAGGAACAGAGTGGAGGCTGTTTCCTCTAAACAGCAAAAGAAAAGGAGATGGTTCTCGAAAGAGAACCCAGGTTTGAGGATGTCTTGAAAAGGACAGTCCACGTCGGGCCACGACGTAAAATAAGGTGCTGCTTGGGAGGCAACCCAAGGGTACCTCAGGTACACTTTGTTAATTTTGATTTTGTGTTGGTTTTGTTATTTTCATTATGTTTGTGTTTTTGGTGGAAAGTTAAGCACAGATGGAGGGAAGTCTGAGTACCGAGAAGGTGGAAGCTTAAGAGCATGGAATAGAAGAAGTGTGGGGTCGAACACCCACCTCTAAAAAACTTGAAAGGAAAGCATGCTTTTAGCTAGAATAGAGGCCCAGGGAGTATTTCTTATCCTTTAAATGTTAATTTGATGCTATGAGGACATAGCATGATTTAAGTGTGGGGTGAGAAAAATTTCAAAATTTTTGTGCTTAACAAGTTTTTGGTGAATGTGATGCTTGTGTGAAATTTGGGAGAAATTTGGAAATTTTTGGGAGTCAAGCATGAATTCATTACTTGTTGGTTTTTCTTTTCGGTTCTTTCCCGATGGGGGGTCTTTGAACCGAAGAATAAAAAATTTTTCTTTGTCTGTATATAATGTTTTTAGTCATAGTTAGGGACTGTTTTTGATGATGGATGGAAGACGACCGTCTTGAGGAAAAATTAGTCGATAGGTTTTTGGTTTTTGAAACCATAACTAATTGGTGCTTGATATTCTTGTTATGTGCTATAAATGATTGTAAGATGCAAGTATGTTTAGTGTGAAGCATGCAAGTGTATAACTTTTTTTGAGACACTTAGGCTCTTAAATTTGACTCAATATGATTGAAGCTTAATTCTGAATTCTTGTGATTAGCTGAGTAAGAGTCTGTTGAATGTGTCTTGATTTGTGCATGCGCCATGAGTGTAAGGTTTTTGAGTATTCTGTGCTATTATGGATTGTCTAGAACTTGCTTGGTGTGTTTATAAAATGAAATGAAGGATGTGAATTGTAGGAGATGATTTAGGCATTTCTTTGAAAGAACCTAAATGTTATCCCTCATTTTACCTACCTTAAATATGTAATCCTAGTAGCCCCGTTGAGCCTTGAGCCTATTCTTTGACAGCTGCAACATAAACTTAATCCTTTTTCTTTCATTAGCCTTGAACTTGATCCAAAACTCCTAAGCGCTTAAAGGAAAAATAGGAAAGAGTAAAGGAATGAGAAGAAGGAAAAGAAAGGAAAAGTAGCAAGTTGTAGAAGTGGAGAAAAGGACAAAGGTGCACTTGTGTGAAAATGGTTGATTATTATTAAGGAGTAAGAAAACAAATTAATTAAAAAATTATTTATAGAGCTCCTTAATAATAAGCTCAAAGTGCCTAAAGAAAGGGGGAACATAAGAGGAAAAAGAAAGCTGAAAGGAGAAAAACGTGAAGTAAGGGAAGGGAAGTTCGTAATGAGGGCGTGATGTATTAAAAACGCTTAGGAAGGATAGTCACTACTACTGGCCATAATAGTACCTACCCGCACCTGAGTTACGTTACAACCTAAAAAGTCCTACTTGATTGTACATTTGATCTTGGGCAGATTTATATGCCCAAGTGATACTCAAACGTATCATTTTCGCCTTGTTTGTTGTGCAATGTGTATATATTCTCATGTAATTGGTAATAAAATGCGAATTTATACTAACCAACATGATTAGCATTTGTTATGCAGGTAAATATGATTTTTAGGAGCTAAAATGCATGTTGGAACTATATCGGAGTTGGACTTGGATGCGAGCGTGGAAAAGACATTGGAATGCACAATGTATAGGGGCTCCGCGATGGAGCCGTGCCACGCTACCATCGCGGAGGCACACTGCCTGGAGAGGGAATTAAATGGCAAATTCCAGTGAGGCCTCGCGACAGCTCCGTGGCACGGAGATAGGCCTCCGCGTTGGCCTCCGTGCCACGTTGAGGCTAATTTACCGGACCCTGGATTTCCAGTGAAGGTCCGCGTCCACGCCGTGTCACGGAGGCAGTGCTCCGCGTTGACCTCCGTGACACGTTGCTTGTTATTCCGGGAAATATTTCCCTCTAGTTTAAATAGCACACTTAGGTTTATTTTAATTAGTTTAGTTTTAGTTCAGACTTGGTGGAGCAAGGACGTGGGTTAGGAGCAGTTGAGGAACGAAAAAGCTAAGGGATTTCTTCTCTTCTTTTCTTCTTTCTATGAATTGTACGTATGATTTACACTTGTTTTAGGATGCTCAATCCACAAATGAGTGGCTAATTCTCTTCCTTGCTAAGGTTTTGAACATGTGTAGTGAATTTTGATTGTAAATGATATGGTTTTCTTCTTCTTCTTTCATGTTGTTCTATTAATTCTTGTTCTTACTGCATTAGTGCTTGGCCAATATTAATGTACATCTAAAAAGTCCAATTTCACTCGAGAGAGCAAGAAATTGGAAAGTTGTGAATTAATAGGGTATTGTTCTTAACTTGATTTGGGAAAATTGGGTTTTGATGTGCTTTCCTGATAGAAATATACTTGAAAGCCGTATTAGTCAGTTTAGGAACCGAAATTGAATTGCTAGGTCATAAATTGCATTTGATCACAGAAATGTAGACGGATGGTTTATGATTCTAAAGTGAAATTAAATACGAGAGTTTTAATTTCTAGGCTACTGTTCTTGGATAGCAACATGAAGAAGAGATTAACCAAATTATTATTATAATCAAATTCATTACTTGTTCTTAACCTTGGCATGCTCATATCCATAGTTTAAATTCACAGTAAGTAATTGTTAATAGTTTTAGTATATATATATTTTATAAACAAAAACTTATTTAACTGTTGGTTACGCTGTTGTTAGCATAATTAGAAGTAAGATAAGAATATAGTGTACTTAGGCAATTTTACTTATCCTGAGTCTCCTTGGATCGATACTTGGCTTACTTAGCCACTTTATTACTTGTTTGACCACGTGCACTTGCGTGTCGGTTTTATAACCCCAACAACGCACCGAACACGTTTTTGGCGCCGTTGCCATGGAGACTAGACAATTGGTGAAATTGTGTTAAGTGTAAATTTACTGTATTTTTGTTTTATTTTCTTAAGTGTTGACAACTTGGTCTTAGTATTTGTTTTAATTCTTTGTTCATTTTAATTTTTCTCTCTTTTGGATACCCTCATTGACATGACATCTTGGAATATAAATGGTGGATACGCATATTTCGGCGAATCTTGCATGAATTGCGGAGGACCCCACTTGTGGCAAAACTGTAATACGTGCAATATATGTGGGTGTCAATATGGCCATTGGGGCGATTGTCCAAAGGCATATTCCCCTCCCCCAAGCCCCCGCTATGATCATTCTGTTGTTTTTGCTGAATATAGGCATGTTGAAATTGAGGACTTGGGACGCCAAGTTAAAATAGAGGACAAGATGAAACAACTCCTGGAGCAATCAGAAGCAATGAAGGAGTCGGTGGCAGAATTGATAATGCAGCAAAAGGAGAATGCAGAGGCTGTAAGCAGAATGAGCGTCAAACTCACGGAGATGTGTGCTGAGGCTGAAGCTTGTGATAATTTGCAGGTGACAGTTTTAGCCGATATTCAAGAGGAACTACAAGAGGAATACAAGGGTGAATTTTTGGATGAAGCCCAACAATTAGAATCTCTTGAGTGTCCCCGTGATCGGCTCATACCTGTAGAAAATTCATTCATGGAAGAAGAGAAAGAATATCTCCCATTTGACCTTAATAGAGAAGTAGATGTCGATGTTGAAAAGGTGTACAGAAGTAAGGAAGTAAAGCACAATGCAATTTCAGAGTTGAGGTTGATTGGACCACATTCGAAGCATTTTTCGACATTAAGTTTGGTTGACAACATAGAAATAGAGTCTTCCAAGAGTATAGAGAAATGTCTAGAGGAGGACCAAGCCCCGCATATTCTGAAATTTGCTAACTTGAAGCAACGAAATGACTTCACTTACTCAAGGGCCAATAAGTTCAAAAGAAAACATCTACTGCTTGGTCCTTACAATTTTTCACCACCACCCCAGGAGCATAAGAGGAAATTAGAAAAGAAATTAGGGGTGAAATTCATATCCTCAAGGTGGAGGAAAAAGCGGTGAAACTTGGTACGTCGAGCCGCAACGGTAAACCAGGCGCTGCATGGGAGGCAACCCGTGAAAAATATTTTCTTTCTTTCTTTTTTTTAGTGTAAATAATTTTTATTTTTATTTTTCTTTTCTTGATTTGGTATATATTTTTGTTTTAGTTAATATTTTTCATTTTAGTTAGGGAAATCTATTAATCTAACCAATTTTGTTTAGTGAGGTGATTTTTTAGGTCAAACGGAGACAAATATACCTGGAATCGGGAAGGAAAAGGCAAGGTATGAAAAAATAATTTAATTGAAGAAACAGTGCACTGGCGCGTTGGCTCCGTGTCACGGAGGAGGGGCTCCGCGTTACCCTCCGTGACACGTTGAAGTTAAAATCCGGATTTTTAAAATTTCCAGTAAGCCAACGCGTTGGCTCCGTGTCACGGAGGAGGGGCTCCGCGTTACCCTCCGTGACACGTTGCCTTATATTTGGTGCTGGGTCACACCGGGTTGCCGGGTGACCCGCGTGTTTTTCTTTAAATTAACCCCGATTTTTGCCCCTTTCTCCCCATTTCTTTTCCTCTCCGCGACCAAACACCCAAATCCCCCTCCCCAACCAACGTGCCACGCTACTAGGCAAAGAAATCATCAAGTTTCTTCGGTTCTTCAACTCAAAGGTATGTTTTCCTCGTTTCTCTCAAATTTTTGGCGATTTTAGTCGAATTTGGGCATGTGAGGTGAGATATATCACCCTAAGTAGAAATTTAACATGATGTTGAGTTATTTGTGATTTATATATGTTCGGATTGTTGTAATTAGCATTTGAACTTGTAGATTATCTAAATAATTCGAATTTGATTGTAAAATTGTATTCTAGGGCATGGGTTGTTGAAATTGAATTGGGTTATTTGATAAGTTGATGAATTAGATGCCGGGGTGTGGTTGTAAATTGAGATAAGTCGTGTAAATATTGTGTGAATGTTAACAAACGACGAATTATCGAATTGTTGGGGAAAATGCGAAAATTGTGCAAATTGGTTTGATTATTTGGATTCGATTGTATATAGAATGTTTTGTCTTTGTTTTTTTATTTGTTGTTTTTGTTGCTAAGTGCGATGGTTGAATTGTTAGCGATAGTAGGATTGGGATTAGCTGTATGATGTCTGAGTAGTACGCTAACCGTTATGCTGTCGAAAGTTTTGTGAACGCACTAAGCATAAATTGTATAGTTGATTGTTTTTGTGTAAATTGAGTTATCCTTGCCATAGTTTTTAAAAGTAGCTAAGGACTAAGTGTGGGGTAAACGTTGTGTAACCCGACCTTAGCCGAAGTTAACATGTATTTAGCTTAACGTTGTGCTTGTTTATGTATACTGACAGGTACAACGGCGAGCAGGCAGGATAAGGGCAAAGGTGCTTCTACTTCAGGCACCGGAAGAAAAAGAATGAGATTGGGCACCACAGTCCTAGCTGCACCAGCTGTTCCGCGCGGCCAACGCCGCCAATACGGAACAAGGTGGGTAACCGAGGAAGGGAAAAAGTGGTATGCTAAGCATAAGGAAAGCAAATACTTCCCGGAGGAACATATTGCACGGGAACCACTAGCACAGGAGTTCCCTCGTATTGTGCAGAGGATTGAAGCAGCTGGGCTCAGCTTTATATTTCAGGAGCCCAAGGAGTGCAACCTACATTTGGTCCGGGAGTTCTACGCAAATTGGAACCCGGCCATCAGAAGCCACACAATAAAAATCAGAGGGCAGATTTTCACTCTGGAACCCCAGCAATTTAATGCCATCGTTGGAGCGCGGGACACAGACGCTCACGTTCTCCGCCAGCTAAACATCACCCCACCGTACGCCGACATCAAACGTACGTTGTGTGGGGCTCAATCCACAGCCCGATGGAGTAGACATAAGGAGAGGGGTTACCACCAGACTCTGCCTTATTCGCAGATGAACAGGGAGGCCAGAATATGGCTAAAAATTGTATGTTCTTGCTTGATTCCGGGAGTTCACATGACGGATGTGACTCGGGACCGTGTCTGCTTGGTGTATGCCCTTATGAAAGGGCTAGAGATTAATGTTGGGGCGGTTATTATATCCGCCGTGAAGAGAGCCAGACTACACCAGGGCCACAGATACGGGTTTGGCGGACTCATCACCACCTTCCTCCGAGGCCTCGATGTCGAGGAAGAGGCTTTGGATTACATCCCGCAGTTGGAGAGGAGGGCCCTCGATGTGACAAAAACTAAGGCCCCCGACACCACACACGGGCCAGTGCTGACTTTGGGCGAGCGACATACTCGTGACGATCAGTACATGGCACGTATGTTCGGCATGCAGATGCTTCAGCTACGGATTGGTGGGAGACCAGCCACCGAGGAAGAATTATGGCAGCTGGAGCTGGACTACCCATTCGGCGAGAACGCCAGAGCTTTATGCCGAGTGGGACCAGCCTTCGTTGAGCCTACTGATGACGATGTCCCTACTGACGAGGAGACACGCCGGGAGGACTCCGATGTGGAGTCCGATGACGACGATGGAGCTGACTCAGACATGGGCGACGAGGCAGCAGCACCGGATGAAGAAGTCGAACATTTCGACTGAGCAGGGAGTTCCACCACCCAAAATTTTGTTCTTTGTATTTTTGTGAACACTGGGGACAGTGTTCGATTTAAGTGTGGGGTGGGAAGTAGCTACGTGCTGGGGCTGGGCTAATCTGCTGTATGCTTTTTCCTTGGTTTGTATGTATGTTTACGTTTCCCTGTTGTGAACTGATTTGTGTTGTATCTGTATATATTTTTGTGTGGTTAATGATGTGTGTTGCGAAAAGTTGTGGTTGCCAAGGTAAATATTTTGTAAATATTTCTGTATATCGAAATGATCGATATTTTTTTCAAAATATTTGCGAAAATATTTTGCACTTATCAAAATATTTTGTAAATATTTTTCTATCGAAATGATCGATGTTTTGCAAAAAAATTTTTGGTCTTTATTTTGGGTTTCTCGGAGTTTGTTTTCGGTTCTTTTACCGAGAATAGTCCCACTGAACCGAATGTCATAGTTAGTGACCGTTCCCTATGATGGATGGATGACGACCGTCTTAAGGGAAATGTAGTCGGTAGGAGTAGGATTTTAATTTGTTTTTAATTTTTCTTTGGTGGATTGCATCAATGAACTGTAGTTGCTTTATGGTTGCAAAAATTTCGTTGCGTGTTGTAACTGATGTTCAAAATGTAAAAGTGATTTCGTTTGAAAGCATGCAATTTTGTAAATATGTTGAGTTACCTGGGCTGTAGAATTTGATTTGGTATGATTGAGGCTTAATTTTTGAATTCATGCAATTGGCTAATTAAAGAGTCTGTGAATGCATCTTGATTCGAGCATGTGTATGTAGTGTGAAGTGAGGTATTGTTATTCCATGCTATTGTGAAGTGTCTAGAACTTGCCTGGTGTGTATACGAAACGAAATGAAGGAGGTGTAGTGTTGGAAAGGATGTAGGCATTTCTTTGTTTTAACCGAGAGTTTCTATTTCTTCTTTCTTGTCATAGTCTACCTTTTTATGTGATTGTATACCCTAGTCAGCCCGTTGAGCCTTTAGCCGTTTCTTTCTTTCTTTTGTCCAAAAATGTATAAACTAAGCTTTATTCCTTCTTTTCATTAGCTGTAAAAGTCTATACAAAACTCTTAAGCGCTTAAGAAGAAAAGAAAATTTTTCCCAAAGTATCAAAGAGTGAGAAGAGTGAAAAGAAAAAGAAAAGCAGAGTGAGGAAAGAAAAGATGAGGTTGAAGAGGCACTTGTTATAATGAAACGATGAGGAGGGTACATGAAAACCCTTTGTTTTGTGTCAAGTGTGTTTGATGAAATGGGCTGTACGAAAGTAACCCAGCATGAATGAGAGAAAAAGAGAAAAAAAAAAGAAGAAGAAAAGTTATCCATGAGTCGATGGGAATGTGTTGAAAAGGCGCTTAAGGATTCTAGCGACTATTATTGGCTAATCCAATATATATACTAGTTCCATAGCCCCGTTACAACCCATTAAAGTCCTACGTGATCCTACATTGCATTTCTTTATATTAGTGGAGTAATACACTAAGGGCAAGCCTATGGGTCATGACATGATGCATGTGAATTCTTTTGGGAGAGAGAGTGAAATTAATTTTTATATGCCCCTACTTGAATGTTTGTGTGTTGCATGAACATAAAGGGGAAGACTCTCTTGAGTTGTGAGGGCACATGCTTGATGAAAGATTGATTTTCGTGTCGGATATCTTGACTAGCTGATTTGCATGAGTTTGCCGATATCGAGAGTCGATTCTTAAAGTCTAGGAAGTCTTGATGTATGAAAGGTCATTGCATTGTAAGACCATGCATGTTTTCTTGATGATTTGCAAAAATTGAATAATCGGTATGACCGTAGTGTAAATTGTCGCACCATAGTGACAAAGGTTGGGATGTAATTTGCATGAGTTGTGTATGTGTTCTTCAAGGACGAACAAGGATTTAAGTGTGGGGTAAGTGATCTTGGGCAGATTTATATGCCCAAGTGATACTCAAACGTATCATTTTCACCTTGTTTGTTGTGCAATGTGTATATATTCTCATGTAATTGGTAATAAAATGCGAATTTATACTAACCAACATGATTAGCATTTGTTTTGCAGGTAAATATGATTTTTAGGAGCTAAAATGCATGTTGGAACTATATCGGAGTTGGACTTGGATGCGAGCGTGGAAAAGACATTGGAATGCACAAAGTATAGGGGCTCCGCGATGGAGCCGTGCCACGCTACCATCGCGGAGGCACACTGCCTGGAGAGGGAATTAAATGGCAAATTCCAGTGAGGCCTCGCGACAGCTCCGTGGCACGGAGATAGGCCTCCGCGTTGGCCTCCGTACCACGTTGAGGCTAATTTACCGAACCCTGGATTCCCAGTGAAGGTCCGCATCCACGCCATGTCACGGAGGCAGTGCTCCGCGTTGACCTTCGTGACACGTTGCTTGTTATTCCGGGAAAAATTTCCCTCTAGTATAAATGGCACACTTAGGTTTATTTTAATTAGTTCAGTTTTAGTTCTGACTTGGTGGAGCAAGGACGTGGGTCAGGAGCAGTTGAGGAATGAAAAAGCTAAGGGATTTCTTCTCTTCTTTTCTTCTTTCTATGAATTGTACGTATGATTTACATTTGTTTTAGGATGCTCAATCCACAAATGAGTGGCTAATTCTCTTCCTTGCTAAGGTTTTGAACATGTGTAGTGAATTTTGATTGTAAATGATATGGTGTTCTTCTTCTTCTTTCATGTTGTTCTATTAATTCTTGTTCTTACTGCATTAGTGCTTGGCCAACATTAATGTACATCTAAAAAGTCCAATTTCACTCGAGAGAGCAAGAAATTGGAAAGTTGTGAATTAATAGGGTATTGTTCTTAACTTGATTTGGGAAAATTGGGTTTTGATGTGCTTTCCTGATAGAAATATACTTGAAAGCCGTATTAGTCAGTTTAGGAACCGGAATTGAATTGCTAGGTCATAAATTGCATTTGATCACAGAAATGTAGACGGATGGTTTATGATTCTAAAGTGAAATTAAATACGAGAGTTTTAATTTCTAGGCTACTGTTCTTGGCTAGCAACATGAAGAAGAGATTAACCAAATTATTATTATAATCGAATTCATTACTTGTTCTTAACCTTGGCATGCTCATATCCATAGTTTAAATTCACAGTAAATAATTGTTAATAGTTTTAGTATATATATATTTTATAAACAAAAACTTATTTAACTGTTGGTTACGCTGTTGTTAGCATAACTAGAAGTAAGATAAGAATATAGTGTACTTAGGCAATTTTACTTATCCTGAGTCTCCTTGGATCGATACTTGGCTTAATTAGCCACTTTATTACTTGTTTGACCACGTGCACTTGCGTGTCGGTTTTATAACCCCAACAACGCACCGAACAATATTCATACATCCTTAAATTAGTGGAATAAAACACTAAGGGCAAGCTTATGTGTCATTACATGATGCATGTGAATTCTTTGTGAGAGTGAGCGTTATTCTATTCATGTACCCACACATGTTGTGATTCAAAAATTGTTTTTACGTGTGAAATTGGGTAACTCTCTTTCCGTGAGGGCACATGTTGAATGAAGGATATAATTCATGTGGGATTTCTTAATCAGTTGATTTGCATGAGTTTTCTAAGATTGAGAGTCAATTCTTGAGGTTAAGAAGTCTTAACATAGTTGTACTTCATTTTGATGATCAAATCGTGCATGCTCTATTTGTAGCTTGTTATCTTACGTAATCATTATAGCCGTAGCTCGAATAATCCTGCTAAATGAGTTATGGGTGAGTCTCCATATGCATGAGATGTAAAAGGTTGTTCGAGGACGAACAAGACTTTAAGTGTGGGGTTGTGATCTCGGGCAAAATAGCATGCCCGAATGACGCTTGATAACTTAATTTAGTCTTGTTTAGCTAAGTAATTATATACATTTTCATGCAATTTTATATAAATGTGAATATATGTGCTAACCAACATGATTAGTCCGTGTTTTGTAGGTTTCAATGATTTTGAGGAACTAATTTATAAGTTGGTGAAGTAGCGGAATGGAGTCGGGAACAGATGCGGCAGGCAGGCAGCACCAGCGCGCCTGCAACGTGCCACGCCGTGCCAGCTGCGCGACAGGGATGTGCCAAAGCGCTGCCCAAGCAGCGTGACACGCTGCCAACGCGGTGGCACTCGGCAGTTTCGGCTTTCGGAGGCAATTTCCAGAGATCTTTCGTGTTACCTCCATGTCACGGAGGCAGTGCTCCGCAATACACTCCGTGACACGGAGCCATTCCACGACAAGCTAAATTATGCACGTTTTCCATTTACTATAAATAGGTCCCTTAGCTCCTAATTCCATTTTGTCACGATTTTATTCTGGAAAACTACCTAGGAGTGAAGGGAGAAGTGGGAGAACTCATCTAGGGTTTGGCAAATTCCCTTCTCATCTACCAAATTCATGTAAGTATGTTAGTTTAGTAGTAGTTAGTTGTAGTTTTACGAACATGAATGGTAAGAACCCTTCCTCTAGGGTTTAAGCCATGAATTAGGATTGTGATTTTATGAAATTGTTTTGGAATTAAGTTATTGATTGTTGTTTTCGTCTTGCATTCTGGATTGTTGGTTGTTTTTACCATTGATCACCATGAAAACATATACGTTAGCTTGGGCAATTGCTTGAGAAAGAATTACCTAGGTCAGGACATGAGAATGTAAGGAGCATGTTTGTATATCACGATATAATTTCGTGTTAGGATAGAAATATACCTAACACCTCGCTTGGTTGATAAACGGGGTTTATTAAAGACCAACTTAGGATTATCGCATCACCACTCGAAGAAGTAGTTGTGAGGCTAAGTTGAGTTAAATGGTTAGACACACGAAAGTCCCTAATCGTTTCCCTGTAAACCACAACATAATTAATTGCCCGCGAACTAGAAATTAGCATCCTCGCTCATAATGTTGCAGTGAGGCTAGTTTGCCTTGTTTAGAGGCTCGAAAGAGCATGAACATGCTATTCTAATTATGTGAAACAACAATTGATAGTTCCATGCTTAACCCATTGCAAATCGTAGTATTGCATGATTATCTGGCTTTATCCCTATGTTGCTCCTAGAGTGACTTCAGAATATTTCATTGACCAAAACTAGACTTAATTAAATCTCCCTCGAAAACTTCTATAACCAACACTTGAGAAAGTTAAGATCACACTTGATATGGATAGTTAGAGGAATGGGTCCAGTCCCTGTGGGTTCGACATTCTGGTTCTTAAAAAGAGCCACTATATTACTTGCACGACCCGTACACATGCGAACGCGCAAATAAGGGCACGTCAGTATTTACCGGCCTGATTGGCCCCAGACATTTATGATCACCCAGTTCATGTCTCTATATCCTGGCAAGGTATATTGGGTCCTACCCGTGGGGCGTATACATCGGACTCTACGTCTAGCTCACGTGGTTATATGTCGGTCAGATACTCTCCCACTAGTCAGCTTAGTTCAGTCTCAGATTAGTCAAGTTCAGTTTAGTTCATTTTAGATCGGTTCAGTGTAGTATCTCAGACTCAGTATTTCAGACTTAGGGCATGTCTTTGACCACCAGACAGGGTCATCCTTACCATCTCAGTTTACTTTAGTTGTCTCAGTTCTGTATATTAGTTGGTCATTGCATGCCATTTCAGTTTAGTTATTTATATCGAGCATCATGTTTTCTCTCACTTACTTAGTGCATTCAAAGTACTGATGCATACTTTTATGCTGTATCATTTCATGATACAGCCGCAGGTGCTCAAACTCAACATCATTAATCACCCCAGTTCAGATCCTCCTCGGCAGCAGAAGTGTGAGTCCTCATATTTCGAGGGCGTTATTTAAGTTCTTTCAGTCATTTCATTACTCTCAATTAGACTTAGAGTTAGCTGGGGGCTTGTCCCAGCAACTCATCTGCTAGATGGGTTTCAGACACAGACTTGATGTCAGACTATTAGTATTGTTCAACTGTTTTAAACCTTATGTTTTCAGTTTTATCATTCATAACTGTTTTTATAATATTATTTCGAAATTTCCGCTATGCTTGTTTCGCTCAGAATACCAGTGTATGATAGGCCAAGGGTTAACTTGGGGTTACTTGTTACTCCAAGTACCGTGTTCCATCCAGGGTGTACACTCATGACGTGACATCCTTCAAATACTCCTTTAACTCCTTTAGCTCAGCTGGAGCCATTCTTTAAGGAAGAATAGATGTAGGCTGCGTATCGGGAAGAAGTTCAATACCAAAATTGATCTCCCGCTCGAGAGGGATTCCTGGTAAATCATCTGGAAAAGCTTCTGGGTACTCACACACAACAGGAACTGACTAGATTGTTGGGGTTTCGGACATAGTATCCTTAACCCTAACTAGATGGTACACACAACCTTTGGAAATCATCTTTCTGGCCTTAAGGTAGAAAATGAAGCAACCTACAGGCACATCTGAACTACCCTTCCACTCTAGGACTAGCTCAGCCAGAAATCTGAACTCTACTATACGGGTTCTACAATTGACTGAGGCATAACATGCATGTAGCCAATCCATGCCAAATATAACATCAACATCGGTCATAGCTAGCTCTACTAAATCTACTAAGGTGACTTCTGAAGGACTATGATAGAGAAATTTCTCTATATCTGTCGAGCTATAACCGAATAACCGACTGGAGTAGAGACTGAGAAGGGTTCTGACAAAATCTTAGGACTAACTCTAAAACTACTAGTAACATAGGGCATCACAAAAGATAAAGTTTCCCCTGGATCTAACAATGTGTATACATCAAGGAGAAATACTCGTAACATAGAGGTAACCACATCTAGTGAAGTCTCCTGCTCCTGTCGAGATGCAAGGGCATAAAACCTATTCTGGCGCTGGCCACCAATTGCACTGGTGGACGCACCCTACTGGACTGGGCGTGTTGGTGTTGCTGCTGATCTAGTAGCTTGAGCACGACATCTACCATCACCCTATCTAGCCAAGGGACGCTCCCGGCATAGATGGCCGGATCTACCACACCCAAAACAGATATCCGATCCCATCAAGCACTCTCCTGTATGACCCTTGCCACACTTCCCGCAGGCTGAAAAGGTGTCCTCTATCTGCATGCTCCTTTGGTCCCTCGAACCTGAGGCCCTTCTCCTCTGATCACCTCGCGGTCTGGACAGGGCACTGGCCGAGGATGATGCTAGAGCTAATGACCTATGATTAGACTACTGGCGATGTTTTCCTCTCTATCTCTACTGAGAGAACCTATAATTGTTTGTCCTGGACCTCTTGGCCTCTCTCTATCTCTCTCAGATGCACCACCTTCATCTGTTAGGCGTGCAAAACCATCCGAGGAAAATCAATATCCTAATGAAGAATGGTGATCCTACAATCCTTGTCCAGTTAGTTTTCCACTCAATGTACAAACCTGTTCACCTGAGCTCTCTGATCCGCCACTAGCTCTGGTACATACTTGGACAAACTAGTGAACTCCAAAGCATACTCCTGGACTATCATGTTACCCAGCTTCAGGTTTACAAACTCTACTGCTTTAATCTCCCTCATCTCACAAGGGAAGAACCGATGACGAAATGTGGCATAAAATGCCTCTCAACCAATAGGGCCTTCTCCAACTACCTGCTATCCTTCCATTGCTTGAATCGGATGTGCGCAACCCCTTTCAACTGATACGAGGCTAGATCGACGCACTCATCTCTGATTATCCCCATGATCTGGGTGATCTTCAAAACCTCATCAATGAACTCATATGGATCCTCATCCATTTTTGACCCAAGAAACTCCGGAGGGTTCATCCTCAGAAAGTCTCTGAGTCTTGCCGCCACTGCATTCCCGTTCCGAGAGACATGTGCTACCGCCTGTTGATTGACCTGGGTGGTCAAAGCCTGGGCTAGAATTTGTATGACTACCTTGAACTCTGCATAGGCAACCTGCTCGGGTACATGATCCTCATAGGCTGGTGGGACTTGTTTGTGCCCTACTCCATTTCCATTCTCATGGACAGTTCCATTTCCATTTCTTCTTCCGCTAACTCAGCGAGGAGGCATGATTCTTCAAATGCGTATAGCACGAGTTAGAAGGATAGAGAGACATTTCATCACACGACATAGATCATGAAAAAAGGGAACATTTCCTAAACATCTCATAGCCTCTTCATCATAAGTGTGGCGCGCTTCACACCCATGAAAAATAATCTACTTAATGCGGCTTTCTAACACCCTAGGACACTTCAAAACCTAATGCTCTGATACCAATTTTCTCACGATCTGAACGTAGACTCGGATTAAGATGGGACAAGAAACCCCGAGAGGCTTCGACTCAACCCATGGAATAAACATAACATCTAAACTCAACATGATAAAGTAGAAGTTTAACACACATAATAGCGTAAGTATGCATACATACATATATCAAGCTAGAACTGAATCAATAACGACAAGCTAATTTCTATATAATGTCTGAAAGCCTCTAACATAACAAATGAGCTGATGGGACAACACCCCCAACTAGCTCAACAAAATCTGAAACTCAAAAAAAAATAACAAACTATAGATGACTGAACATTCTCGAAGGATGAAGCTCACCAACATCGGTTGGACAGGTATGAAAGAGAAGCAAGGCTAATGAAGCAGTTGAGACTGATCCCTCATACCTGTATCATGAAATGATACAGTATAGAGTATGCGGTCAATACTTGGAATGTACTGAGTATGCAAGGTAAGTAAAAATGGACAGTTAAAATACATAAGAGTTCATAAGAGTAGGAAAACATGATCATAAGGTAAATTTCATAATGTAAACATAGAGGATCAAGGTTTTCAAAAACATTCATAAATCAGTCATAATCATAATCATGTGAGAAAAGCTTTATTAAACATGACTTTAGCCAAAGTATCATTAACATAACCATGCATAAATCATGAGGAAAAATAGGAGGACTCGTCATAACTGACACCATCATGATAGAGCTTACATGATTCCCTAACTATCTCACTCAAGTTGGCAGAGCAGTCCCAAGCTTTCCAGGCAAGGGACGTGCAGTATGTGATATCATGAATAGGGTATCCATTAACATTTGGATATATATAAACCTATAATGACACGTAGTTCTAAGGCACCGGTGTAGTCCTTTGAACGCTGGGCTACTCGGTGCTAGACACTGCTCCTAAAAACATGCACATCAGGGCTCATATACTAAACTTAAAATCGTTCATGAAGTACATGGCCAAATAAATAATAACATCATTGATCCCCATTTAAAATACATGATTAGCCATGAACAAGGGCCCATGAATTGGCCAAGAGTCATAAATCCGTAAATCATGAAATTCATGCATTCTTGTACAACATGTATAACTTGACATTTCATAAATCCATGATAAGTACTTGAGATAAATCATATCATAAAGAATAAATTATAATTGGGCTAATTAAGATCAAGATCATAGTGAAATCATAACTTGATTTTTCATAAAACATACATAATTGGGAAATATTGGATTTAAGTTCAAATCTATAAATTTATATACCAAACTAGTTATAAAATCTGCCCATAGATCATAAAACATGATTTAATACTTGAAAGGAATTGACCCATAGATGGATCATAGAAAATTTCACAAGAATTGGAATAAATCTCATAGATCATGAAACTTGAATTCTAGAATTGATATCCATGAAATTTGAGAAGTGTTCAGGGAATGAGAGTGAAATGAACTCTCATTCATGGCCTCACATACCTGAGTGAATCGATTTCGCACTCCCACTTGAAAGCCCAAAAGAAATTGAAGAGAATTTGATGAAATTCCTCAAACTTGATCTTCAAGGAAGGCTCTAGGTTGCATGCATGTAGTGGAGATTCTTAGAATGAACTTAACCCCCTTAAAACATACTATTTTGAGCTTAAAATGACGAAGTTTAGTGAATTTATCTGTTTTTGTGTGATTTTTAAATTTCCTTAAGTGTTGAGAAACTTGGTCTTACTCTAACTTATTGCAGGTGGTAGGTTGTCTTGCTGAGCTGGCTAGAAATAGAGAGCTTGTGGAACCGTTGCTTGAACCAGAACATCAAATTCATTTGCGAAGGAGAGTAGCTCTTGAGCAAAAGATGAAAAGAATTCAAGAAAAGGTACAACAACAACCACCCGCAGGACAAGCACAATTGTCACCGAAAGAAATGATAGCCAGACCAGTTCGCAAAGTGGCAATCCCACAAGCGACTAATGTGAACTCTAGTATCCATAAACCGAAACCTGGAGGGAACTTTGAATAGAAACAGAACATGGTGCAGCTGTTACATTCTAGTGGTCAATTCACTGGGATGGCACATGAGGACCCCAACAACACTTACAGAACTTTTTAGAGATTAGTGACACTTTCGTCCCCACCGGAGTGTCCACAGGCTATGTCCGACTTACCCTCTTCCAATTGTCATTGTTGGGAGAGGCAAAAAGGTGGCTGAAAGTTGAGCCACCAAACTCCATAACTTCTTGGGATGAATTGGCGAAGAAGTTCTTGATCAGATTCTTTCCTTCAGGAAGGACTGCAAAATTGAGGAGTGAAATACTGAGTTTCAAGCAGAGGCCTGATGAGAATCTATATTTGGCTTGGGAGAGATTCAAGTCATTATTGAGAGACTGCCCCTATCACCAGCAATCCAATGACGTGCTGGCCCATACCTTTTTAGAAAGTCTAGACCCACATAAAAAAAATTTGCTAGACTCTGCATCAGGTTGGCAAGCCTTATAGAAGACGTATGATGAGCTGTACATGCTATTGAACAGAATTGCTCAAGGAAATCCATAGTGGCACAGCGAGTCATCAAAGGGGCAGGAAAAAGAGCAGGGTTGATAGAAGTAGATGGTATGAATGCCTTGGCGGCACAGCTAGCTTCATTTATGCATGAGATTATGACTCAGTTCAATAAACTAAGTATGAACCAACAGTAGGGTCATGTTAATGCAGTTCAGCAAGCTCGGAGTTGGTGTGAAATTTGTGGGAATAATGGGCACAATGCAGAATCTTGTGGAGCCAATCTGGAATCAGTCAATTTAGTTGGGAATGTGCAGAGGAACACTAAGAATTTTGGAAACAACTACAACAAAAATAGGCAGAGCCACCTGAATTTTTCTTGGAGTGGAAATCAAAAGCAAAGTTATCAGCAACCTCAATAGCAGCAGTATCAGTAGAATAGGTAGAATTATGGCCAGTTGAGAAGCAACATTGAGGAAACGTTGTAGAAAATCATGGAGACCCAGACTCAGTTAGCAGAAAATCAGGCAAGGATGGCATCAGACTTGAAGTATCAGCAATTAGCCACTCGCAATCTAGAAAAGCAGAAGGTTCAGATAGCAGCTGCTAAAAACATGAGACCACAGAGAGGACTACCAAGTGACACAGTTCCTAACCCCCGTCAGGTCAATGCCATCAGTATGAAGAGCGGCAAACAATTAGCTGATGCAGTTCCAAAAGAGAAAAGAAATGAGGTGCAGCCGGAGTTGATTTGACAAAGACCATCACTGACAAGGGAGAGAATCAGAGTTCTGTGCAAAAAAAATGCACAATCTTCATTGCAACCAGCACAAAGACCACCAACACCATTCCCTCAGATATTCAGAAAGAGTAAGGAGGAGGAATGCTTCAAAAAGTTCTTTGAGATTTTCAAAGAACTTCACATAAATTTGCCTTTGCTTGATATTTTGCAGGGAATGCCCAAGTATGCTAAATACTTGAAGGATGTGATGGCGAACAAAGTGAGATTAGTGGATGTCCAAATAGTAGCACTGACAGAGGAGTGCAGTCACAGGGTATTGAGCAAAATTCCTAAGAATCTCAAAGACCCAGGGAGTTTTACCCTCCCCATACAAATTGGTAAAGCTGAAGTGCTACAAGCCCTATGTGATTTAGGGGAAGCAGTTAATCTAATGCCCCTATCTTTATTTAACACCCTGGGATTGGGAAAACCGTGACCAACAAGGTTGATGCTGCAGCTGGCGGATAAGTCGTGAGTGGCACCAGATGGAATCATAGAGGACCTTCTCATTAAAGTGGTTAAGTTTATTATACCTGCTGATTTTATTATCTTAGATTTTCATGTTGATGACCAGGTATCCTTAATCTTGGGACGGCCATTATTGGCCACCGGAGGAGCGGTAATTGACTTAAGAGCATGGATCCTGAATTTGAGGGTCGAGGATGAAGAAGAACTCTTCCGAGTATACCAAGAAATGAACCCACCCACACACTACAAAAAACTTTGTAAGGTTAGTGTGTTGTCAGATGATGGGTGTGTGGTGGGTGATTTCACAAGTCTACAGCCAAAGGTAATGATAAGTGTTCAACCCAAGTCTGATAAAGGGCTTCAGTGTGAGAAGAAGTTGGAGGAAGAGAGGAACAGAGTGGAGGATGCTTCCTCTAAAAATAAAAAGAAAAGAAGATGATTCTTGAAAGGGAACCCAGGTATGAGGATGTACTGAAAAGGATAGTCCACGTCGTGCCGCGGCGTAAAATAAGGCGCTTCTTGGGCGTCAACCCAAGGGTACCGCAGGTACAAATTGTGATTTTTGCTTATGTGTTTTGGTTTATTCTCAATTTGTGTTGTTTTGGTGGAAAGTTAAGCACAGATGGATGGAAAGTCTGAGTACCCGTGGAAGAGGAAGCTAACAAGCATGGAAGAGAAAAAGTGTGGGGTCAAACACCTACTTGTGCAAAAATGAAGAAAAACATGTTGTTAGCTAGGCATAGAGGCCCAGGGAGTATTTCTCACCCTTTGGAATTTTAATTTGATACTATGGGGACATAGCATGATTCAAGTATGGGGTGAGGAAAATTTAGAAGATTTTTGGTGAAATAGTGCTTGGGAGAAATATTGGAACAAAATTTTTGAATTAAGCATGACTTCATCACCCGTTGGTTTTTCTTTTCGATTCTTTTCCGACGGGGGGTCTTCGAACCGAATAATAATTTTTTTTTCTTTCTCAGTATATAATGTTTTAGTCATAGTTAGAGACTATTTCCGACGATGGATGGATGACCACCGTCTTGAGGAAAAATTAGTCAATAGATTCTGGTTTTTGAACCCGTAGCTCATTGATGGCTTGATGTTCTTGCTATGCGCTATACATGATGGTAAGATGCAAGTGTGGTTAGTGTTGAAGCATGTAAGAAGTGTATAACTTTGTTTGAGACACTTAGGCTCTTGAATTTGACTCGATGTGATTGAAGCTTAATGTTGAATTCTTGTGATTAGCTGAGTAAGAGTCTGCTGAATGTGTCCTGAATTGAGCATGTGCTGTGAGTGTATGTTTTTTGAATATTTCGTGCTATTGTGGAATTTCTAGAACTTGCCTAGTGTGTATATAAAATGAAATGAAGGATGTGGATTGTAGGAGATTATTTAGGCATTTCATTGAATGAACCTAATTTTTATCCCTCTCTTTACCTACCTTAAATGATGAATCCTAGTGAGCCCCATTGAGCCTTAAGCGTATTCTAGCTACAACATAAGCTTAATCCTTTTTCTTTCATTAGCCTTGAATTTGATCCAAAACTCCTAAGCGCTTAAGTGAAAAATCCAAAAGAGTGAAGGAGTGAGAAGCATGAAAAAGAAGGAGAAATAGCAGTTGTGGAAGTTAAGAAAATAAAAACTTAGAGGTGCACTTGTTTGAAAATGCCTGATTATTGGTAGGGAGTAAGAAAATAAATGAATGAAAAAGTGCTTAAGTACTCCTTACCAATAAGCTAAGTGTGCTTACAGAAATGGGAACTAAAAGAGGAAAAGTGAAAAGGAGGGTGAAGTAAGAGAAGAAATATTCCTAATGAAGGTGTGATGTATTGAAAGCGCTTGGGGAAGAATGTCACAATTTTTAAAGAATACCTACCTACCCTTAGCCTACATTACAACCTAAAAAGTCATAATTGATCTTATGTTGAAGAATTTTTAAATTAGTGGAGTAAAACACTAAGGGCAAGCTTATGGTTAACTACATGATGCATGTGAATTCCTTGTGAAAGTGAGCGTAAATTCTATTCATATACCCATATATATTGTTAATTGAAAATTTGTGATTGAAAATGGGTAACTCTCTTGTGTGAGGGAACATGATCAGTGAAGGATATCATTCATGTTGGATTTCTTGACCAGTTTTTGCATAAGTTTGCTTAAATTGAGAGTAAAATTCTTGAGGTGAGGAAGTCTTGAAATAGTAGTACTTCATATGAATAAATAAATCTTGCGGGCTATATTTTTAACTTGCCATCTTAAAACATTCATTGTAGTCGTAGCTTGAATTGTCGTCTAAAGTAGCTATGTATGAGTCTTCAAGTCCATGAGATGTAAGAGGGTTGTTCGAGGGCGAACAAGGCTTTAAGTGTGGGGTTGTGATCTTGGGAATAATTGCATGCCCAAGTAATACTTTATAACTTAGTTTTGCCTTGTTTATCTATTTATTTATATACATTCTCATGTGTTTTTATGTAAATGTGAATATGTATTAACCAACATGATTAGTCTATGTTTTTGAAAGTAAATAATGAATTTGAGGACTTAATCTATGATTTGGTGAAGTGCAGGAATGATATCGGGAGAGAAACACCAAAGTTGGAAAAAATGAGGGATCACGAAGGGTGCTGCGATGGGCACCATGTCACGGAGCCATCGCGGCAGTGTTCTGCCTCCAGGATTTAAATTGGGCGATTTCCAGAGGGCTTCCGCGATATCTCCGTGTCACAGAGGTAGTGCTCCGTGATACACTCCATGACACAGAGCCACTCCACTTCGGGCTAAATAGTTGCTTTTTCTCATTTACTATAAATAGAACCTTTAGCCAAAAATTAGGGTACATGGTATTTTCTGGAAAACTGCCAAGGAGTGAAGGGATAAGTGGGAGAACTCAGCTAGGGTTCTTGAATTTCATCTTCTCTTCTACCAATTCTTGTAAGTATGTTACTTTAATTATGTTTTCTTGTAATTATACGAACTTGAGTGGCTAGAACCCTTCCTCTAGGGTTGAAGCCACAAGGTATGATTGTGACTATGTAAATTTGTTTTGATTTTAAGTTATTGATTGTTGTTTTGTCTTACATTCTTAATTATGGTTATTTTTATGATTGATCACCATGAAAACACACACGTTACACCTAGGTAAAAGCTTGAGAAAGTAAACCCCCACAACCTATCAAATTAATGAAGGCGTGATGTATTGAAAGCGCTTGGGGAAGAATGTCACAATTTTTAAAGAATACCTACCTACCCTTAGTCAACATTACAACCTAAAAAGTCCTAATTGATCTTATGTTCAAGCATCTTTAAATTAGTGGAGTACAACACTAAGGGCAAGCTTATGGTTAACTACATGATGCATGTGAATTCCTTGTGAGAGTGAGCGTAAATTCTATTCGTATACCCATATATGTTGTGAATTGAAAATTTGTGATTGAAAATGGGTAACTCTCTTGTGTGAGGGCACTTGTTCAGTGAAGGATATCATTCATGTTGGATTTCTTGACCAGTTAATTTGCATGAGTTTGCTTAAATTGAGAGTAAAATTCTTGAGGTGAGGAAGTCTTGATATAGTTGTACTTCATATGAATAAATAAATCTTGCGGGCTATATTTTTAATTTGCCATCTGAAAACATTCATTGTAGTCGTAGCTTGAATTGTCATGCTAAAGTAGCTATGTATGAGTCTTCAAGTCCATGAGATGTAAAAGGGTTGTTCGAGGGAGAACAAGGCTTTAAGTGTGGGGTTGTGATCTTGGGCATAATTGCATGCCCAAGTAATAGTTTATAACTTAGTTTTGCCTTGTTTATCTATTTATTTATATACATTCTAATATGTTTATATGTAAATGTGAATATGTATTAACCAACATGATTATTCCTTTTTTTTGAAGGTAAATAATGCATTTGAGGACTTAATCTATGATTTGGTGAAGTGGAGGAATGATATTGGGAGCGAAACACCAAAGTTGGAACAAAATGAGGGATCACTGAAGGGTGCCGCGATGGGCACCATGTCATGGAGCCATCACGGCAGTGTTCTGCCTCCAGGATTTAAATTAGGCGATTTCTAGAGGGCTTCCGCGATACCTACGTGTCACGGAGGCAGTGCTCCGTGATACACTCCGTGACACGGAGCCACTCCACTTCGGACTAAATAGTTGCTTTTTCTCATTTACTATAAATAGAACCTTTAGCCAAAAATTAGGGTACATGGGATTTTCTAGAAAACTGCCAAGGAGTGAAGGGATAAGTGGGAGAACTCAGGTAGGGTTCTTGAATTTCATCTTCTCTTCTACCAATTCTTGTAAGTATGTTACTTTAATTATGTTTTCTTGTAATTATACGAACTTGAGTGGCTAGAACCCTTCCTATAGGGTTGAAGCCACAAGGTATGATTGTGACTATGTAAATTTGTTTTGATTTTAAGTTATTGATTGTTGTTTTGTCTTACATTCTTAATTATGGTTATTTTTATGATTGATCACCATGAAAACACACACGTTACACATAGGTAAAAGCTTGAGAAAGTAAACCTAGGCAAGAACAAAGAATGTAGGGACCAAGATTGTATCTTACGATATAATTCACGGTTAGGATAAGAAATTATACCTAATTTGCCTTGCTTGGTTACTAAAATGGGATGAGCTAGACACCAACTTAGAATTATCGCATCACCACTCGAAGAAGTAGTTGTGAAGCTAAGTTGAGTTAAATGATTAGAGGTACGAAATTCCCTAGTCAAGAGCATAAACCCCGCAAACCACATTCACGTAATTGAATTGCCCACGAACTAGAATGTCACATCCCCACTCAACGATGTAGTTGTGAGGCTAGTTTGTCGTGTTTAGAGGCTCGAAAGACCATGAACATGCAATTGTAATTATGTGAGACGACAATAGATAATCCCATACTTAAACCATTACAAAGCGTAGTATCGCATGATTATCCGGCTTTAGCTGTAGTTGCTTCTTGAATGTTTTCAGAGTATTTCTGTGACCACCCCTAGACTTAATTAAACTTTATTGACAAAGTCTAAATCAACCCTTGTGAAAGTTAATATCACACTTGAACTTGATAATTAACTGAATTGGTCCAGTCCCTGTGGGTTCGACATCCGGCTCTTAAAAAGGGCCACTATATTACTTGTAAGACCACGTACACTTGCGTGTGCGCTAGGGCAGTCCTCAACAAGTTTTTGGCACCGTTGCTGCACAGTCTCATTTTTAGGGTCCCTGCTCTTAAGTCAATTAGCGCTCCTCCGGTGGCCAAGAATGGTCGTCCCAAGATTAAGGTTACCTGGTCATCAACATGAAAATCTAAGATAATAAAATCAGCAGGTATAATAAACTTACCCACTTTAATGAGAAGGTCCTCTATGATTCCATCTGGTGCCACTCATGACTTATCCGCCAGCTGCAACATCAATCTTGTTGGCCGCGATTCCCAGGGTGTTAAATAAAGATAGAGGCATTAGATTAATTGCTGCCCCTAAATCACATAGGGCTCGTAACACTTCAGCTTTACCAATTTGTATGGGGAGGGTAAAACTCCCTGGGTCTTTGAACTTCTTAGGAATTTTGCTCAATACCCTGTGACTGCACTCCTCCATCAGTGCTATTGTTTGGACATCCACTAATCTCACTTTGTTCGCCATCACATCCTTCAAGTATTTAGCATACTTGGGCATTTCCTGCAAAACATCAAGCAAAGGCAAATTTATGTGAAGTTCTTTGAAAATATCAAACAACTTTTTGAAGCATTCCTCCTCCTTGCTCTTTCTGAATCTCTGAGGAATGGTGGTTGCGGTCTTTGTGCTGGATTCAATGAAGATTGTGCATTTTGTTGCACAACACTATGATTATCTCCCTTGTCAGTGGATGGTCTTTGTCTAACCAACTTCGACTGCACCTCATTTCTTTTCTCTTTTGGCACTGCATCAGCTAATTGTTTGCCGCTCCTCAGACTGATGGCGTTGACCTGACGGGGTTAGGATTTTTGTCACTTGGAAGTCCTCCCTATGGTCTCATGTTTTGAGTAGCTGCTATCTGACCCATCTGCTTTTCTAGATTGCAGATGGCCAATTGCTGATTCTTCAAGTTTGATGCCATCCTGTCCTGATTTTCTGCTAACTGAGTCTGGGTCTCCATGATTTTCTGCAACGTTTCCTCAATGTTGCTGCTCAACTGGCCATCATTTTGCCTATTCTGCTAATACTGCTGCTGTTCAGGTTGCTGATAACTTCTCTTTTAATTTCCACCCCAAGAAAAATTCAGGTGGCTTTGCCAATTTTTTTTGTAGTTGTTTCAAAAATTCTTAGTGTTCCTCTGCACATTCCAAATAAAATTGACTGATTCCGGATTGGCTCCACAAGATTCTGCGTTGTTCCCATTATTCCCACAAATTTCACACCAACTCGGAGCTTGCTGAACTGCATTAACATGACCCTCTTGTTGGTTCATACTCAGTTTATTGAACTGACTCATAATCTCATAATGGAATGAAGCTAGCTATGCAACCAAGGCATTCATACCATCTACTTCTATCAACCCTGCTCTTTTCCTGCCCCCCTCGATGACTCGCTGTGCCACTTTGGATTTCCTTGAGCAATTCTATTCAATAGCGTGTACAACACATCATACGTCTTCTTTAAGGCTTGCCCACCCGATGCAGAGTCTAGAAAAATTTTTGTATGTGGGTCTAAACTTTCTACAAATGTATGGGCCAGCACATCATTGGATTGCTGGTGATGGGGGCAGTCTCTCAATAGTGACTTGAATCTCTCCCAAGCCAAATATAGATTCTCATCAGTCCTCTGCTTGGAACTCAGTATTTCACTCATTAATTTTGCAGTCTTGCCTGAAAGAAAGAATCTGATCAAGAACTTCTTTGCCAAATCATTCCAAGAAGTTATGGAGTTTGGTAGCTCAACTTTCAACCACCTTTATGCCTCTCCCAACAATGAAAATGGGAATAGGGTAAGTCGATCATAGTTTGTGGACAGTCCAGTGGGGACGAAAGTTTCACTAATCTCTAAAAAGTTCTGCAGGTGCTGTTGTGGGTCCTCATGTGCCATCCTAGTGAATTGACCACTAGAATGTAACAGTTGCACCATGTTCTGTTTCTATTCAATGTTCCCTCCAGGTTTCGGTTTACGGATACTAGAGTTCACATTAGTCATTTATGGGATAGCCACTTTGAGAACTGGTCTGGCTGCCATTGCTTTCGGTGACAATTGTGCTTGTCCTACGGGTGGTTGTTGTTGTACCTTTTCTTGAAGTCTTTTCAGCTTTTGCTCAAGAGCTACTCTCCTTCGCAAAGGAATTTGACGTTCTGGTTCAAGCAACGATTACACAAGCTCTCTATTCCTAGCCAGCTCGGCAAGACAACCTGTCACCTGCAATAAGTCAGACTAAGACCAAGTTTCTCAACACTTAAGGAAATTTAAAAATCATACAAAAATAGATAAATTCACAAAACTTCGCTGAGTCCCCGGCAACGGCGCCAAAAACTTGTTGAGACTACGCAACAGCGGCGCCAAAAACTTGTTAGTCCCCGTTAATGATGCCAACAACTTGTTAGTCCCCAGCAACAACGCCAAAAACTTGTTGCGCTCCAGCGCACACGCAAATGCACGCAGTCGTACAAGTAATATAGTGTCCCTTTTTAAGAGCCGGAATGTCGAACCCACAGGGACTGGTTCAGCGAATTATCAAGTTCAAGTGTTAGTTAAGAGGTTGATTTTAGAAGTTTTCAATAATTTGTAATTAAATCTTTAGGGTGACACGAAATAATGTGGAAGCAATACAAAACAAAACTAGAGTCAAGGCCGGATAATCATGCACTACTACAATTCGTAATGGGTTAAGTATGAAATTATCAATTGTTGTCTCAGATAGTTGGAAATGCATGTTCATGGTCTTTCGATCCTCTAAACATGAAAAACTAGCCTCATAACTACATCGTTGAGCGGGGATGTGACAACCTAGTTCGTAGGCAATTCAACTGCGTGGATGTGGTTTACGGGGTTTATGCTCTTGAATAGGGACTTCCGTACCTCCAACCATTTAACCAAACTTAGATTCACAACTACTTCTACGAGTGGTGGAGTGACAAATCTAAGCCGGTGTCTTGCTATCTTCCCGTTTTAACAACCAAGCAAGGCAAATTAGGTATATTCATATCCTAACCGCGAATCTTATAAAAAGATAAGAACTTGCTTCCTACAATCTTATGTTCTTTCCTAGGGTTGCTCTTCCAAGCTTTCACTTAAGCTTAACCCACTTGTTTTCGTGGTGATCAAGCATAAAAACAACAATAATGAAGATTGTAAGATAAAACAACAATTAACTACTCAACCCAAAATGAATTTAAGCATTTACGATCATATCCATGGCCTCAACCCTAGATGGAGGGTTCTAGCCACTCATGTTTGTACAAATACTCAAAAACATGTTTAGAGTAATATGCTTACAATAATAGATGAAAATAAATGAAGAAAAGATGAACCCTAGGTGAGTTATCCAAGGCTCCCTCGCGCCTCCCTTCGGTTTTTCCAGAAAATACCATGTACCCTAATTTTTGGCTAAAGGTTCTATTTATAGTAAATGAGAAAAAGCAACTATTTAGCCCGAAGTGGAGTGGCTCTGTGTCATGGAGTGTATCACGGAGCACTACCTCTGTGACACGAAGATATCGCGGAAGCCATCTGGAAATCGCCCAATTTAAATCCTGGAGGCAGAACACTGCCGCGATGGCTCCGTGACATGGTGCCCATCGCAGCACCCTTCGTGATCCCTCATTTTGTTCCAACTTTGGTGTTTCTCTCCCGATATCATTACTGCACTTCACCAAATCATAGATTAAGTCCTCAAATTCATTATTTACCTTCAAAAACATGGACTAATCATGTTGGTTAATACATATTCACATTTACATAAAAACACATGAGAATGTATATAAATAAATAGATAAACAAGGCAAAACTAAGTTATAAAGTATTACTTGGGCATGCAATTATTCCCAAGATCACAACCCCACACTTAAAGCCTTGTTCGCCCTCGAACAACCCTCTTACATCTCATGGACTTGAAGACTCATGCATAGCTACTTTAGACGACAATTCAAGCTACGACTACAATGAATGTTTTAAGATGGCAAGTTAAAAATATAGGCCGCAAGATTTATTTATTCATATGAAGTACTACTATATCAAGACTTCCTCACCTCAAGAATTTTACTCTCAATTTAAGCAAACTTATGCAAAAACTGGTCAAGAAATCCAACATGAATGATATCCTTCACTGATCATGTTCCCTCACACAAGAGAGTTACCCATTTTCAATCACAAATTTTCAATTAACAATATATATGGGTATATGAATAGAATTTACGCTCACTCTCAGAAGGAATTCACATGCATCATGTAGTTAACCATAAGCTTGCCCTTAGTGTTTTACTCCACTAATTTAAAAATTCGTCAACATAAGATCAATTAGGACTTTTTAGGTTGTAATGTAGGCTAAGGGTAGGTAGGTATTCTTTAAAAATTGTGACATTCTTCCCCAAGCGCTTTCAATACATCACACCTTCATTAGGAATATTTCTTCTCTTACTTCACCCTCCTTTTCACTTTTCCTCTTTTAGTTCCCATTTCTATAAGCACACTTAGCTTATTGGTAAGGAGTACTTAAGCACTTTTTCATTCATTTATTTTCTTCTTCCTACCAATAATCAGACATTTTCAAACAAGTGCACCTCTAAGTTTTCTTTTTCTTAACTTTGACAATTGCTATTTCTCCTTCTTTTTCATGCTTCTCACTCCTTCACTCTATTGGAGTTTTCACTTAAGCGCTTAGGAGTTTTGGATCAAATTCAAGCTAATGAAAGAAAAAGGATTAATCTTATGTTGTGGCTATCAAAGAATAGGCTTAAGGCTCAATAGGGCTCACTAGGATTCAACATTCAAGGTAGGTAAAGTGAGGGATAAAAATTAGGTTCATTCAAAGAAATGCCTAAATCATCTCGTACAGTCCACATCCTTCATTTTGTTTTATATACACACCATGCAAGTTCTAGACATTCCACAATAGCACGGAATATTCGAAAAACTTACACTCACAGCACATGCTCAATTCAAGACACATTTAGCAGACTCTTACTCAGCTAATCACAAGAATTCAACATTAAGCTTCAATCACATCGAGTCAAATTCAAGAGCCTAAGTGTCTCAAACAAAGTTATACACTTCTTACATGCTTCAACACTAACCACACTTGCATCTTACCATCATGTATAACATATAGCAAGAACATCAAGCTATCAATTAGCTACGGGTTCAAAACCAAAACCTATTGATTAATATTTCCTCAAGACGGTCGTCATCCATCCATCGTCGGAAATAGTCTCTAACTATGACTAAAAACATTATATACAGACAAAGAAAAAAAGTTTTGATATTCGGTTCGAAGACCCTCTGTCGGAAAAGAACTGAAAATAAAAACCAACGGGTGATGAAGTCATGCTTAATTCACTAAGTCCTTCTCCCACTATATAGTCCTACACTAAATACTAAGCTGATAGCTTGAAACTGGGGTCCAAGACTAGTCAGGAGTAACTGTCTAGACGCATCCTTAGAGTCTTATTGGACCGAATTCTATATTTGGGTTCTAAGAATAGTCAGAGCTGCTTATTTGGAAGCATCGTAACCGTCTAAAGAACAAGCTGTAATATATAACTGCGGTCCTAAGACTGGTCAGAGCTGCTTATCTAAAAGTGTCATGACCGCCTAGTGAACCACTAAAATTGAGTTCTGAGGATTCGAGAACCACTAAAAGGGAATAATTCTTCCCTTGTGTCCCTAAAATCTTCTCTATTTTTCCTCTAACAGTTTAGCCCTGTGGATTCGAGATGTAGGAGATTTGTCAAACCTATATCTTTAAAATTTTGAGTAGAATATTTCTCATTATTTTTACTTCTTATTATTACCTATTTCTAGGAATTTATGAGAATTGTATCTTGTGGAAAAATTTAGCCCTAATTTTCAGTTCAGTAGAATTTAGGATCTTGCTTGTTGGACTAGTTTCCCTGTCGCTTGATTCTAAGAGATTTGAAATTCCCATATTATCCGTGTGTGTGGGAATTTTAGTTAGATAATTACATGTCCAATCTCATTCAGATTATTAGACTCAGTGTTGTCCAGAAATGTCAAATGATCAGTTTGACTGCAGTTTTCTTTTCGAGGTGTCAGTTGTGCCTCCCAATTATCAGACTCAGATGCAGACTATAGTTATTTTGTCCATTAGGCAGTCATGACATTCCAATTATAACTATGACCAGCCTTGGCCCCAGTTCAGTTATCAATTTGTTCTCTAGGCGGTTACGATGCTTCCAGATAAGCAGTTTTGACCAGTCTTAGAACTCAGTTTCCAAATCTGGTCCTATAAGATGCTCAGGGAAACTCTCTGACAGTATCCCTGGGTCAGTATAGTCTTGGACCCCAGTATCGAGCTATCCGCTTGTCAGTAGTAGCAGTAATAAGATTATCTAGTGGGAGTAGGAGTTAGCACCGAAAGGGTCGGGGTTCCAGCACACGCAGGTTCCAAAACTATGTTGCCGCCGTAGGTTTTATTTACTTGGCCTAACGGCCCCCTTTTGACAGTGATTTTCACAGTCCATGCCTTCATACCCTGGCAAGGTATATTGGGCCCTACCGATGGGGTGTGTACATTGGACTGCACGTCTAGCTCACGTGGTTATATGTCGGTTATAGCCTCTCCCACTAGTTAGTACAGTTTACTCTCATATTCTTAAGCCCATATCTGTTCAGTGTAGTATCTCAGACTCAGTATTTCAGACATAGGGCATGTTTATGACCATCAACTAGGGTCATTTTTGACCATATATGTTTTATATCAGTTGATTTAGTTTTCAACATTTCAGTTGGTCATAACATTTCATGCCAGTTCAGTTACTAGTTCTTTCATGTCATTCATGTTTCTCTCGCATACCTAGTAAATTCAAAGTACTGACACATACTTTTATGTTGTATCATCTCATGATACAACTGTAGGTTCCTAGACTCAGCATCCTTAGCCGTTGCAATTCAGATACTCCTCTGCTACAGGCGAAGTGTGAGTCCTTATCATTCGAGGGCCTTGTTTTACTTTCTTTCAGTCGAATTATTATTTCAGTTAGATTTAGAGTTAGCTAGAGGCTTGTCCCAGCCACTCCTCATTTAGATGTCTTTTAGACAGACATGGTTTTCAAATTTATTTATATTATTCAAATGTTTTGAACTTTATGTTTTCAGAATTGTCTTTCATAAATGTTTTATGATATTATTTTAAAGTTCCATTGTGCATGTTTATTCAGAATGCTAGTTACTGATAGACCAGGGGCTGAGTTGGGGTCACTTATGGCTTCAAGTATTGTGTTACGCCCAGGGTGTAGGCTCAGCGCATGACAAACTTGGTATCAGAGCCCTAGGTTTAGAGTATGCTTGGAATGTATGAAAGCTGCATCGAGTAGAGTCCTTTTCATGGGTGTGAAGCGCACCACACTTATGAAGAGGAGGATACGAGATGTTATTAGGAAAAATTCCCTTTTTTCATACTCTTTATCGTGTGTTAAAGTCCAAATTCTAGAAATGCGCTTCTAATTCATGCTCATTTTCATTTCAGTGAAGCATGCCTCCCAGACGTGGTAATGGAAGAAGGTCTGCTAATGTTAACAGACCTTCCCCATCAGCTCCAGCAACACCTCAAGATGAATCCTTATCCATCTCCAAATTCAGGGTGGCCATTTAATTGCTAGCTCAAACAATCACCAACCAGGTGAACTAGCAGGTGGTTCCAGTAGCCACAAATAGGTCTACAGCTACTGCTCTGGTGCGGGATTTTACCCAGATGAACCCTCTAGATTTTCATGGAGCGAAGGTGGGAGAGGACCCACAAGGGTTTATAGATGAGATTAGAAAGATTACTCGTATTATGGGTGTCAGTTCCTCCGAGAGTGGTGACCTGGCTACCTATCAGCTTAAAGGGGTAGCCTAGGTTTTGTATGAGTAGTTGAAGGAGGGGCGTCCAGTGGGAGTAGGACCGGTGGAGTGGGAATAATTACACATAGCTTTTTTGGATAGGTTTTTCCCTCAGGAGCTGAGGGAGGCTAAGATGGAAAAGTTTATGAACTTGCGATAGGGCAACATGACAATAGAGGAGTATGCTCCAAAGATGGTGGCTGAGCCGAGGGATCTCATGCTGAAGTTCGTTAACAGAGTTTCTAATTTGGTCCTCAAGGAGTGTAGGACCGCAATGCTGATCAAGGACATGGACCTCTCTAGCCTAATTATTTATGCCTAGCAGATTGAGGTAGAGAAGTTGAAAGATATGGAACGTAAGTAAAAGCAGGCAAGAACTAGTCATTCAGATTTAGGCCACCAGAGATTTGGTGGTGGTAGCCGCCTACAGCAGTAGCAACAGCAGAGGGCCCCAGCACCTAGCTCATCCAGCCAACCTTTCGGTCTCGCCAGGATTGGAGGGGTGGGTCATCTGGCACATAGTATCAAGCACACAATAAAGGAAACAGGTATCCAGTTTGCCCCAAGTGCGCCAATAATCATCTTGGAGAGTGTCTACAGGGAAGAGAGGGCTGTTTTTGATGTGGACAACTTGGGCACTGATTCAGAGAGTGCCCGTCAGCAGGACTAGGGAGATCACAATCCACTACCTCAGCAGCTCCAGCAGGTCGACCAGCTCAGCAGGCCAACTCATTAGGTTCAAATGGCAGTCAGTGCCAGAATCATTTCTATGCTCTATCTTATCATTAGGATTAGGAGAGCTCACCTGACACAACTACCGGTATGTTACGTCTCTTCCATTTAGACATGTATGCCCTCTTAGATTCAGGAGCTATCTTTCGTTCGTGACTCCATATATAGAAGTTCATTTTAATATAAGTCCGTAGGTCCACTTAGAGCCATTCTCAGTCTCCACTCCTATTGTCGAGTCAGTTAGAGCCAGCCGGGTGTATAGAAATTGCCCAGCCTCAGTCCTGAACAAAGTAATTCCAACTGATCTCGCAGAGCCAGACATGGTTGACTTCGACCTTATTCTTGGCATGGATTGGTTAAACTCCTTCTATGCCTCAGTTGATTGCAGAACTAGAGTTGTCAAATTCCAGTTTCCTAATGAGCTAGTTTTAGAATGGTCGGGCAGCAGTTCAACGCCTAAGGGTAGGTTTATTTCCTATCTTAAGGCCTAGAAACTCATTTCCAAAGGATGTCTATATCATTTGGTTCAGGTCAAGGATTCCAACTCTGAGACCCTAACCATTCAGTTAGTTCTAGTTGTCAACAAGTTCCCAGATGTATTTCCTAAGGATCTTCGTAGAGTTCCCCCTGAGCGGGAAATAGACTTCGGAATAGATCTCCTCCCAGATACTCAGCCTATCTCCATCCCTCCTTATAGAGTGGCTCCAGATGAGCTTAAGGAGTTGAAGAAGTAGCTAAAAGATCTTCTTGACAAGGGTTTTATCAGACTCAGCATCTCTCCCTGGGGTGGTCCAGTGCTATTCGTGTGTAAGAAAGACGATACCCTCAGAATGTGCATAGATTACCATTAGCTGAACAAAGTCATAGTCAAGAATAGATATCCCCTACCTAGAATTGATGACCTATTCGACCAACTTCAGGGAGCCATTTGTTTCTCCAAGATCGATCTCAGGTCAGGATACCATCATTTAAGGGTCAGAAAGTGTGACATACGGAAAAAAACAATAAGAACTCGGTATGGTCATTACGAGTTTGTGGTGATGTACTTTGGGTTAACGAATGCCCCAGCAGCCTTCATGGATTTGATGAATAGGGTTTTCAAGCATACTTGGATATGTTCGTCATTGTATTTATTGACGACATTCTGGTGTACTCCAGAAATGAAGAAGAACATGCCAATCACCTAAGGTTAGCATTATAGACTCTCAAATATCGCCAGTTATTTGCCAAGTTCAACAAGTGTGAATTTTGGTTAAAGTCTGTGTCTTTCATGGGTCATGTGGTCTCAGGTGAGGGGATACAAGTAGATCCTCATAAGATAGAAGCAGTGAAGGATTATCCTAGACCTACCTCTCCTAATTAAATCAGGAGTTTCCTGGGCTTAGCAGGTTATTACCGATGGCTTGTGGAATGTTTCTCCTCCATAGCATCTCCTCTGACCAAGTTAACCTAGAAGAAGGTGAAATTTCAGTGGTCGAATAAAGGTGACAAGAGTTTTCAAGAGTTAAAGACTCTACTCACTAGCGCTCCAATTTTAACCCTACCAGAAGGAACAGATGGGTTGGTTGTATATTGTGACGCCTCCAGAGTTGGACTTGACTGCGTTTTGATGTAGCGGGGAAAAGTGATATCCTATGCCTCCAGACAACTCAAAGTAGACACCTTAAAGTCCACGAGAAGAACTATCCGACTCGTGCCTAGGAGTTGGCAGCGGTGGTGTTCTCATTAAAAATATGGAGACATTACTTATATGGAGCTCACGTAGATGTATTTACAAATCATAAGAGTCTGCATAATGTGTTCAATTAGAAGGACCTAAATCTTCATCAGAGAAGGTGGTTAGAACTAATGAAAGACTATGACATGAGCGTGCTATATCACCCAGGAAAGGCCAATATGGTGGCTGAAGCACTAAGTAGAGTGTCTATGGGCAGCGTGGCTTATGTAGAAGAAGGCAAAAAGGAACTGGCTAAAGATATTCACAGGCTAGGCTGGTTGGGAGTACAGTTGGTGGATTCGACTGAAGGTGGTGTAGTAATACAGAGCGGGTCAGATTCCTCTTTAGTTGTGGAGGTTAAGTCCACCAAAGATGAAGATCCCATCCTACTTAAGATGAAGGAAGCAGTTCTCAGGAAAGAAATAGAAGCTTTCTCCAAAGGGGGAGATGGTGTGCTCTGTTACTAGGGTAGATTATGTGTATCGGATGTCGGCGAGTTAAGAAAGAAGATATTGGCTGAAGCACAAAGTTCTAAATATTCCATTCACCCTGGTGCTACTAAGATATACCGTGATTTACGGGATATTTACTGGTGGAACGGCATGAAAAGAGATATTGCTGAATTTGTAGCTAAGTTCCCGAACTGCCAGTAAGTAAAGGTAGACCACTAGATACCGGGGGGTATGACTGAAGATATCAGTATACCCACATGGAAGTGGGAAGAAATAAACATGGACTACATTACAGGTCTACCACGGACTCGTCGGCAACATGAATTTATCTGGGTGGTAGTAGACCGGATGACTAAGTCAGCGCATTTCCTCCAAGTCAAAACAACATATTCAACTGAGGACTATGCTAGACTTTATATTCAGGAGCTAGTCAGACTACATCGGGTGCCCTTGTCCATTATTTTAGACAGAGGTACCCAATTCACCTCTCACTTCTGGAAATCTTTTCAAAAAAGACTAGGTACCCAAGTCAAGCTCAGTACAATTTTTCACCCGCAGACAGATGGACAAGCTGAGCGAACCATTCAGACCTTAGAAGATATGCTAAGAGCGTGTTCAGTCGATTTTAAGGATAATTGGGATGACCATTTGCCTCATATCAAGTTTGCGTACAACAATACCTATCACTCTAGCATTCAGATGGCTCATTTGAGGCATTATATGGTAAGTGGTGTAGATCCCCTATAGGGTGGTTTGAGGTTGGAGAATCTACCTTGATAGGGCCAGACTTAGTTCATGAAGTAATGCAGAAAGTTTAGCTCATTCGAGGAAGGTTGAAAATAGCTCAGAGTCGTCAAAAATCTTATGCCGATGTACAGAGAAGAGAATTGGTGTTTGTAGTTGATGACTGGGTACACCTAAAAATTTCTCCCATGAAAGGGGTGATGAGATTTGGGAAAAAAGGAAAGCTCAGTCCACGATATGTGGGGCCTTATAAGATTCTGAGGCGGATTGGTAAGGTGGCCTACGAGCTAGAGTTACCTACAGAACTAGCAGCAGTACACCCAGTTTTCCATGTGTCACTTTCGAAGAAGTGCATTGGAGATCCAACCTCTATGGTGTCATATGATAGTGTGGAAGTTAAGGATAGTCTTACCTATGAGGAGGTACTAGTCCTGATCCTTGACCGTCAGGTTCGTAAATTGAGGAACAAGGAAGTAGCTTCAGTAAAGGTGTTATGGAGAAATCAGCATGTTGAGGAAGCTACGTGGGAAGATGAAGCGGATATGATGGCTAAATACCCCCACTTGTTCCCTACTGGCTTAGTTTCAGTTTGAGGTATCAGTTTTTGCCCTAGACCTCTAATCAGTTTTTCATGTTCCGTTCACATGTGCAAGTTTGTTTTATGATATGATATATGTATGTGATGTCTGAATTTAGTTCAGCTATGTAGTTCTTTTTGGGGGTAGTCATTTCGTTAGTTTTCAACTTTAATGGTAAATATTTGCATATGCTATTTGTATGTTTCTGGTTGCTGCTTGTTCCCTACATTCGAGGACAAATGTTTCCAAGGGGGAGATATTGTAATACCCCAGAAGGGCCTAAGAATAGACCCGGGAGTTAAAGTTGGAAACTGCAGAAAAACCTGGAATCTTGCACCAGGATGACTCGAGGCACGAATCGTGGTGAGGACCTACGACTCGTGACTCGAGTCATGATGAAGTTCGGGAGCCTGAGGTCATATCATGAGTGATCCTACGAATTGTGACGTGTAGGTATGACTCGTGGTTAGGAGTCGTGGTGAAATTCTCAATGGTGCCAGAGTGAGTCATCATGGGTCATGGTACGACTCATAAGATGTAGCAATGAGTTGTGATGAGGAGTCATGGGTAAGTCGTAGATGGTATGAGTGGATGATACTACGACTGGTAGTACGACTCGTAGGATGGTACTACGAGTCGTGGTATGCGAGTTGTGGACAATTGTAGAAGATTGAAAGAAATTGGTGAGGTGACCACGAGTCGTGACTTCGTGGTACGACTCATGGTATGAGTCGTGGTAAGGGCCAGAACTGTTTTTCAGCGAAATTTTATTAAGGGAAAATTCAACATTCCTATGCGTTTGGACCTTAAACCATGTTGTTTTAGATTCAGTCTTAGACGTTTTAGTGGGGGGTAATGGGTTATTTCCCTCATTCCCCACTCAGACTTCTAAAAAAAATACGCAGAGTTCCTTTTGGAGCATTTCGGAGCAACATATAGGGCATCCTTTTCTTCTCAGTTCCTCAAGGAAATTCTTCGAGTTTTTACTAGGTATGTGGGAATTCAACAAGGGAATTGTTCTTCCGTTGTGTCCCTAAAATCTTCACTATTTTCCTCTAACCGTTTAGCCTTGTGGATTCGAGATGTAGGAGATTTGTCAGACATATATCTTTAAAATTTTGAGTAGAATATTTCTCATGATTATTACTACTTATTATGCCCTATTTCTAGGCATTTATGAGAATTGTATCCTGTGGAATAATTTAGCCCTATTTTTCCATTTAGTAGAATTTAGGATCTTGCTTGTTGGACTAGTTTCCTTGTTGCTTGATTCTAACAGATTTGAAATTCCCATATTATCAGTGTATGTTGAAATTTTAGTCAGATAATTACATGTCTAGTCTCAGTCAGATTATTATACTCAATGTTGTCTAGAAATGTCAGCTGATCAGTTTGACTCTAGTTTTATTTTCGAGGTGTCAGTGGTGCCTCCCAATTATCATACTCAGATTCAGACTACAGTTATTTGGTCCATTAGGCAGTCACGCCATTCCAGTTATTACTCTGACCAGCCTTGGACCCCAGTTCAGTTATCAGTTTGTTCTCTAGACGGTTACGACGCTTCTAGATAAGCAGCTCTATTCAGTCTTTGAACTCAATTTCCAAATCTTGTCCTATAAGATGCTTAGGAAAACTCTCTGACAGTATCCCTGAGTCAGTATAGTCTTTGAACCCAGTATCAAGCTATCCGCTTGTCAGTAGTAGCAGTAATAAGATTATCTAGTGGGAGTAGGACTTAGCACCGAAAGGGCTGGGGTTCCAGCGCACCCAGGTTCTAGAACTACGTTTCCACTGTAGGTTTTATTTACTTGGCTTAACACGCCCCCTTTTGACAGTGATTTTCATAGTCCATGCCTTTATATCCTGGCAAGGTATATTGGGTCCTATCGATGGGGTATGTACATCGGACTCCACGTCTAGCCCACGTGGTTATATGTCGGTTATAGCCTCTCTCAGTTTACTCTCAAATTCTTCATCCCAGATCAGTTCACTGCAGTATCTCAGACTCTGTATTTCAGACATAGGGCATGTTTATGACCATCAGCCAGGGACATTTTTGACCATATTAGTTTTATATCAGTTGATTTAGTTTTCAGCATTTCAGTTGGTCATTTCATGTCATGCCAGTTCAGTTACTAGTTCTTTCATGTCATTCATGTTTCTCACGCATACTCAGTACATTCAAAGTACTGACACATACTTTTATGCTGTATTGTTTCATGATACAGCTGTAGGTTTCCAGACTCAACATCCTTATCCATTGCGATCCAGATACTCCTCTGATGTAGCCGATGTGTGAGTCCTCATCATTCGAGGGCCTTGTTTTACTTTCTTTCAATCGAATTATTATTTTAGTTAGATTTAGATTTAGCTGGGGGCTTGTCCCAGCCACTCCTTAGTTAGATGGCTTCCAGACAGACATGGTTTTCAAATTTATTTGTATTATTCAAATGTTTTGAACTTTATGTTTTCAGACTTGTCTTTCATAAATGTTTTATGATATTATTTTAAAGTTCCATTGTGCATGTTTACTCAGAATGCTAGTGACTGATAGATCAGGGGTTGACCTGGGGTAACTTGTGGCTTCAAGTACCGTGTTACGCCTAGGGCGTAGGCTCGGGGAGTGACATAAAATATCTCCCCCTTGGGAACATTCGTCCTCGAATGTTGGAAAACACGCAAGAAAGCAGAGAATGACAATTTTTATACTCAATTACTAATCATGAAAGCTGAAAACTAACGGAATGGCAACCTTTGAATTGAATCATAAGTTTGAACTGAATTAACTAATCATACACATATTCATTTACATGAAAGAAACTAGAATACATGATCTGAAAGTAGTTTTGGGGAGGGAATTGATACCTTAAATTAAAACTAAGTTGGAAGGGAACAAATGGGGGTATCTAGCCATCATATCTGCTTCGGCCTTCCATGTAGCTCCCTCAACCTGGTGATTCCTCCACAAGACTTTGACCAAAACTACCTCCTTGTTCCTCATCTTACGAACCTAACGACCAAGGATCTGGACTGGGACCTCCTCGTATGAGAGACTATCTTTCACTCCCACACTTTCCAAAGGCACAATTGAAGTTGGATCACCGATGCACTTCTTCAATTGTGACACATGGAATTTTGGGTGCACAGATGCCAATTCTAAAGGTAATTCCAACTCATAAGCTACCTTGCCAATTCGCCTCAGAATTCTATAGGGTCCCAAATATCTCGGACTGAGCTTTCCTTTCTTCCCAAATCTCATTACTCCTTTCATGGGTGAAATTTTCAGATAAGTCCAGTCATTCACAACAAACTCCAATTCTCTTCTCCTAACATCACCATAAGATTTCTGACAGCTCAAAGTTGTTTTCAATCTTACTCGAATGAGCTGTACTTTATGCATAGCTTCATGAACCCAATCTGGCCTGATTAGAGTAGCTTCACCAACCTCAAACCACCTGATAGCAGATCTGTACCTCCTACCATACAATGCTTTAAACGGGGCAATCTGGATACTGGAGAGGTAGTTGTTGTTGTAAGCAAATTCGATGAGAGGAAAGTGATCATCCCAACCTCCCTTGAAATGGATCACGCATGCTCTCTACATATCTTCTAGGGTCTGAATAGTCCACTCAGCTTGTCCATGTATTTGTGGGTGAAAAGTTGTGCTGAGCTTGAACTGGTTACCAAGTCCCTTCTGAAAGGACTTCTAGAAATGAGATGTGAACTGGGTACCTCTGTCTGATATAATGGATAATGGAACACCATGAAGTCTGACCAATTCCCGGATATAAAACCTGGCATAGTCCTCAGTTGAATCTGTAGTTTTAACAGGGAGGAAGTGTGCTGACTTAGTCATCCAGTCTACTATTACCCAAATTGAATAATGTTGTCGACGAGTCCGAGGTAGACCCATAATAAAATCCAAATTCACTTCTTCCCACTTCCAGGTGGGTATGCTGATATCCTGAGTCATACCTCCCGGTCTATGGTGCTCTACTTTGACTTGCTGGCAGTTCGGGAACTTAGCTACAAATTTAGCAATGTCTCTCTTCATGTCTTTCCAAAGTAAATATCCTGCAAATCGTGGTACATTTTACTAGCACTAGGGTGGATGGAGTATCTCAAGATATGTTCTTCAGCCAGTATCTGCTGTCTCAAATCACTGATGTCCGATACACACAATCTGCCCTAGTAACGGAGCACACCATCTCCCATTTGGAGAAAGCCTCAACTTCTTTTCTGAGAACCACTTTCTTAATATTAAGTAAGATGGGATCCTCATCCTGTTTGGACTTAACTTCAACAACCAAAGAGGAATCTGACCCACTTTGCATTACCAATGCACCGTCAACTGAGTCAACCAACTGCACTCCCAACCTAGCTAGTCGGTGAATATCTTTCTCTAGTTCCTTTTTTCCTTCCTCAACATGAGTCATGCTCCCCATAGACACTTTTCTCAGGGCATTAGCCACCACATTGGCTTTGCTCGTGTGATATATCATACTCATGTCATAGTCCTTTAGGAGCTCTAACCACCTTCTCTGACGAAGATTTAGATCTTTTTGACGGAATACTTACTGAGGGCTCTTGTGGTCGGTGAAAACATCCACGTGATCCCCGTATATATAGTGTCTCCATATTTTCAACGCAAACACCAACTCTGCCAACTCCAAGTTATGAGTTGGATAGTTCCTTTCATGAACTTTGAGCTATCTTGTTATCCTCTAGGAACTCAAATATCAGATCCGGGAGTTGAAACGGGAAAAAAATGAATTGGGTTCTACAGTTGCAGGACGAGTCATTGGACGACTCATGAGGAGACCCCATGAGTCATCAGGTGACTAGTGGGGGGCCTGAAGGAGAAGGAGTCCCCACGGTGGGTGGGAACGAAATCGTTCCGTTAGTCGTGGGTGAGAGAAAAGGGAAAGAATAGGTAAAGTCCCCCGGTGCACTTGATGGGAGGTGACCATGACTCGTTAGGACTCGCAATGAGTTGTGGTATGAGCCGTTGGGTGAAATTTAAGCAAGTTGAAGTTAGGGAGGCAGTGTACCTAACGGAAGGTGACCACGAGTCGTGGTCCCATGGAACGAGTTGTTAAGTCACCCATTACGAGCCCTAAGAGATCTGATAACCAGTGTACTTCACAGACGACTCGACGAGTCGTTGCCTCTCTTGACGAATCGTTAGGTCCCTCATTAGGACCCCCTGACAGTTATTTTCAGTGATTTTAGTAAGGGCTTTTTCGTAATTCCTAAATCCTTAGGGCCTATAGTACGTCATTTAGGGCTCGCTTTACAGGGTTTTAAGAGGAGAAAACCTATTCTAATCTAGTTCATTCCATGCATGCTAACTCGTGAGCTTGAAGGGAGGATTTGGAGCAAGTTTTGAAGGTTTCCATTGGAATATCATCTTGGGAAATTATAGAAGTGTTTAAATCATCCCTCCCAGATATGTAAGGTTATGAATGGGTGTCTCCTTCCACACCCATACCCAATTTCTATCAAAATTATGATAAATCTCCTATGATCAAGTATGTGGTATTTACCCAATTGCATAATTCTTAAATCTATATACATGGGTATGATTAGATTCTATTTATATTGATGAATTGTGAAGCTTGGTTAGATTTTAAATCATTTTCAATACAAATCATATTTTTCTAAGTTATGAAATTTAAATTCCCATGGATGAAAAGTTCATAAAAGTGGTGATTGATGATGCATGTGTGATGATGATGAGATTTGATGATGAAAGGAATGTTTCTAAAGCTACCCATGATTATGAAGTTGTGTTCAAAATGAATTGAGTAGATCCAAGTATGATAAAGCCTTAGGCAATGCCCACAAGTTGACTTAAAATAGTGATTTTCCCAAAATAAGCTTACCACATGGATTGGAGAGAGATCCCCAAAATTTCATAATTTCTAGCTTGTGGTATGTTGAGTTAATATTCCTACATATAGCTTACACCATGATCTGGAGTAGATTCTCCTACTTATACTTGAGCTTGTGGTATGTTTCAAAATAAAGCTTCTCATATGCATAAATTCGTAATTGAGATGTCTGTCATTATTGAGATTTGTCTAAGGACAATGTTGAGCTTCATTCAAATATGATGTCGAGTCTATGCATGATCTCATTAATGAGCTTTGTTAATAGACAATGTTGAGCTTTGTTTCATATGATGTTGAGTTATGCATGATTTCATCTTGAGCTTCATCAATAGACAATGTTGAGCTTCATCAATAGACGATGTAGAACATTGCATGTTTTGGGGAGAAGAGTATAGTACCAAGCAGGTTAAGGGTCGATCACCCTATTCCCCAGAACTACGCGCCAATGTAGGTTGAATACTATATGACTTGGGACCTTCCTAGTGAGGTTCCCCCTACCCGAATGGGCTTTCAACTTGATATCGATATCATGGTAGCGTCCTTACCCCTTGCAAGGTTTTGGATGGCTCTACCCACTTGAGTGTGAAAGTCGAGACCACGTAAGCTCTATCGTGGTATGTAGGTTAAGTGACGAGTCTCCCACTGTCTATATCATTCAGATTTGCATATTCATTACTCACGATGATTATTTACGCACGCATGTTCTAAAAGCAAGGTTTGACTCATTGTTTAGCTTTTCAATATAAATGTTATGTTTTAGCTTTGAGTCATTCGATTCAGTCATGATGTTATAAAGCTATGCATGGTCATGTTATGATAAGATTGCAATATCAGAATGAATGCATGTAACCCATCTACTTGTAATTGAAAGCTTATGATATGTTATGAAGTTTTTTAAATGATTCACTTTACTAGAGCGGTTTTACTTACCTTGCATTGTTCTACGTACTGACCGCATACTTTCTTTGTTGTATCGTTTCATGATACAGGACCCGGCTCGCAGCTTCATCCCTATTCTTAGATAGCTTTTCGGAGTAAGTATCAGCTCAGATTGGTGAGTCCTCATCCTTCGAGGACTAGAATATCAGTTTTCTTTATGTATGTCTAGTTTCAGTACTGTTGAGTTAGTTGGTGTCTTGTCCCATCAACTCGTCCAGATTAGACCTTTCAGACTTATGTATGTGCGGCTTTGGATGTTATTCTGATGTGATGTTGAATTAGACTTCCGCTGAGATTATATTCATGTTTTCTTTAGTTTAATGAGTGAGGTTGTTGTATGCTTATGCCATGGGTCTACTTGGGGTCTCTCAGGGTCCCTTGTCCCGTGTCTATGATTCGAGCCTCCATTCGGGTCGTGACATGTCTGGAGGTGTAGGCTATGACCTTGCCCTGCTGCATTAAAATGCAATTGAGTCCACCTCTGGAAGTGTCACAATATACTACAAACCCATCTGATCTTTCCGGTAGGGTCAACACTAAAGCGGTAGTGAGTCGAGCTTTTAACTCCTGGAAGCTCTTCTCACACGCATCTAACCACTAAAATTTCACCTTCTTCTAAGTCAGCATAGTTAGAGGGGATGCTATAGAAGAAAAGCCTTCCATAAAGCACCAACAATACCCGGCTAGACCAAAGAAGCTTCTGATTTTGGTTGGGGAGATAGGTCTGGGCCAGTCTTTCACCGCTGCTATCTTTTGAAGATCAACCTGAATACCTTCACTCGAGACCACGCGACCTAGAAAAGTCATGGACATAAACCAGAATTTGCATTTGCTGATCTTGGAAAACAATTGGCGGTCCTTGAGTGTCTGAAGCACTATCCTCAAGTGGTTAGCATGTTGTTCCTCATTTCTCGAGTATCCCAAAATGTCGTCAATAAATACAATGACGAACATATCCAGACACTGCTTGAAAAATCCATTCATCAGGTCCATAAGGCTGCAGGGGCATTCGTTTGTCCAAAGTTCATAACCACAAACTCCTAGTGACCATACCGAGTCTTGAAAGTTGTTTTCAGTGTGTCACACTCTTTGACTCTTTGTTGATGATACCCCTACCTGAGATCTATTTTGGAGAAACAATTGTTTCCCTGAAGTTGGTCGAACAAGTCATCAATTCTGGGTAGGGGATACCTATTCTTGACTGTGACCTTATTCAACTAACGGTAATCGATGCACATTCTGGAGGGTACCATCTTTCTTTCGCACGAATAGTATTGGAGCATCCCAGGGAGAGATGTTGGGTCCGATAAAACCTTTATCAAGAAGGTCTTTTAGATGCTCCTTCAACTCCTTAAGTTGATCTAGAGCCATTCTGTAAGGAGGGATGGAGATGGGCTGAGTATCTGGGAGAAGGTCTATATCGAATTCTACTTTTCGCTCAGGAGGAGCTCCGGGAAACACTTCAGGAAATTCACTGACAATGGGGACTGACTGTATAGTCTGGGTCTCAGAGTTGGAATCTTTGACCCGAACTAGATGATATATACATCCCTTATAAATAATCTTCTGGCCTTAAGGTAGGAAATTAACAGACCCTAGGCACTATACTACTGCCCATCCACTGTAACACTGGCTCATTTGGAAACTGAAATTTGACAACTCTAGTTCTACAATCAATTGAGGTATAACTGGAGTGTAACCAATTCATGCCAAGGATGAGGTCAAAATAAACCATTTCTATCTCTACAAGGTCAGCTGGAGTGACTTTATTGAGGACTGATACTTGGCAGTTTCTATACACACGACTGGCTCTAACTGACTCGCCAACTGGAGTAGAGACTGAAAATGGTTCTGAGAGAACCTCTGGACTGATATTGAAATGAGATACTAGGTAGGGAGTCACAAATAATAAAGTGGCTCCTGGATCTAGTATGGCATATACATCTAGGTGGAAAAGACGTAACATACCCATGACCACATCAGGTAAGCTTTTCTGATCTTGACGAGATGATAATGCATAAAAATGGTTTTGGCACAGACCACCATCCGTACCTAAAGTATTGGCCTACTGAGCTGGTCGGCCTCATGGAGCTGCTAAGGTATTGTATTGTGACCTTCCCCTTCCTGCTAACGGACACTCTTTAAGCTGATGACCAAGCTGTCCACAACCAAAACAACCCTCTCGACACTAAAGACACTTCCCTAAGTGGTTCTTGCATACATAGGACAAGCTGGATACCCATTGCTGGCACTGTAGCTCTGGTACTGAGAGCCAGATGCTCCACCCCTCCAATCCTGGCGGGACCGAAAGGTAGGAGCGCTGGCTGAGCTGGATGTTGGAGCCCTCTACTACTGCTGTGGGTGGATACTACTGCCAGACCTCTGGTAGCCATAATCTGATTGACCGGTCCTTGCCCACTTGTTCTTTCATTCCATGTCCTTTAGTTTTTCTGCCTCAATCTGCCGGGCATGGACAATAAGGCTGGAGAGTTCAATATCTTTAATTAGCATCGCATTCCTAAACTCTTTGAGGGCTAGGTTCTACACTCCATTAACAAACATCAGCATGCGAGCTCTTTGCTCGGCCACCATCTCTGGAGCATATTTGGACAACTTGGTGAATTCCAGAGCATATTCTTCTACTATCTTGTTTCCCTATTTCAGATTCATGAACTCTGCTACTTTTGCCTCCCTGAGCTCCCGAGGGAAGAATTTGTTACACCCTAGAAAGTTTTTGGTGATTATGTGATGTTTGTATGCTATGTTAATGGAATACGGGTTGTATATTTTCCGTAGATGACAAGGGAAATGTGTACGAACAGAAAACCGAAGAGTATGTGAAGTTCATAAGTAAGGGTCAACTTTAAATAACAATATCTCCTAGTATATAATGAATTAAAAGCCTCACAACCTATCAAATTAAAGGTCTTTGAGTCTAGTTTTCAGAAAATCAAACTGTTCATCAATTAGAGTTCAGAGTAAAAAGTTATAGATTTTTTACCGTTACAATATTGGGCAGTAAGGAGGCCACCGCCCTAAAAACGGCCACCACCCAACTTGCTTTATATTTTAAGTCATGACTTATAAAATCATTTTCAATGTTTCCAGAATAAAGGTTCCTGCTTATCCTATGAAATTCTCTCAAATTTCCAGCAAACAACTAAGGAAAATACTAAGCTAAACTCCATTAAACTAAAGCTAAGTGAAGGGGATCTACCATAAGGTGAAGGTGGTGTGTGGGTGGCTGTTTTGGATGCACTTGGGCAGTGTTGTTGTGGTGAATTTGCTGTGTTTTGAAGCTTTCATAAGCTACATATACATTCACTCTTTGTAGGGATTACACAAAAGTATAAAAGATAAGGATTCTACTACTATCCTTTCTTGAATTTTTGATTACAAGACTAGAAGTTGGAGGTGTGTTTAGTGTGTTGGTGAACTATTTTGTGGTGTTTTGGACAGCAAGGTTGCTGTTTTTTTGGACAAGAATTTGAGGTCAATTACTCCTATTTTTAACCAATAACAAATTCCCAGCAAAAGGTAAGTATTTCACCCCTTTTAAACCTCTAAAATTGTAAAGCGAAAATCTGGAAATTGGCAGCTAAGTGAGCTGACAATGGACTGTTTGTGAGCTAAGTATTTCTCATTTTCCTTAGGATTTTTCGTTGTTTATTTTTCTGGAATTATACTTTATATTGAGAGGAATAATTAAAGAACTAAGGTAAAATTTCCTCTTGTTTCTACCCTAAAAGTTACTGAAAACTAGTTGAGAAAATGGCTAAATGTTGTTGATGTTGCCATGTGTTGTGTTGCTATCGTGACTGCTATTGTTTAGTTATTTTGGATGCATTTTGTGAGATAGCTTAAGCTTGTCATTGGCATAGAAGACCACTGGATTAAGGATGTTGAAGGCTGATCATTGAAATAGAAAATCGGCTAGAGAAAAGTTCATCGGAGAAAGGTATGTAAGACGTTATTTGTCTCTTGATTTTCAAGCATGAATTCATGCCGAGGATTAATCAGGCATTCCCCTGTAATTTAGCTTCTGTATTAGCATATTATCGTTCCTCCCTGTTGTTAGAATTACATGGTATTAAGTTGTGTATTTGCTAAAGAGTTGGAACGCATGAATGTGAAGCAGAGAGGGCAATTGCCTTCTATTATGGTCATAGTTGTAAATTGAGTCTGAAGTACCCTCGGCGTGGCCTCTGTGAGTTGGTCCTTTACATTATGTATGTATTTGTGGTGTCAAAGTTGTTTCACATTATGGTTGCTAAGAAATTTGGTAAGTATTGCAAGATGACGATGCGCAGAGAAACCTAATAATTGAAATCGAGTTTTAACTCAATAAGGGCTAATGAGGGTAATGAAATGGAATTTCCTTATGACAGTTACCTACCCTATTATATTCATGTTTTAAGGTACCTAGGGACATGAGATGGTTCCCCAATCCCTCTTCCTTAAGCTAAGCGACTTTTAATGAGTTTTTAATTAACCGATATGTTAAACTTCGAAAATAGGGCCCGAATAGATAAACTATTGATATTTCTATGGAACCATCTTTGTTGGAAGGTTATGCACAATATCTTGGTATTAACAAGTTATACAAAAATCATGATACATACATATATTTATATATATATGTGTGTGTATGTATATATATATATACACACGTTTATTCTTATGTTCAAATTACGCGCTAAAGCAGTAAGAATTACCTATTGAAAGTCTCTATATGTTTATTAGAGCTCTTGAGTTATCTAGACCTCCTGATAATTGCTTAAGGATTTAAGTAGACACGTCGTATGTTCTTTGAAAGTTGTAGATGTGTAAGGAAATCAACCTAAGAGTAAAGGTTGAGGCTCTGGTAGCAACGGAGAGGTAAGAGTAAATATTAGACCTTTTAAGGTAAAATGTGAGTTATATACCCTCTGTCCATAGTTGATTTCAAGAACCTTTGAGAGATGTTAAATATGAACAAGACGATGTTTAAGAGATAAGGTTGGAAATTAGGTAAAAAGGTAAGTGCGTATAAGAAATTCTTCAATAATGAACACGAGAGTAAATAATTAAGTAGGGAATTATGAATCCTGATTGGAAAAGAATTTATGATGAATACGAAATGTAAAGCCAAAGGTTGTTTTTAGATGATAAGTGTTACGATTTTTAATGAGTTAGGCAAATAGACAATAAGATTTACCCTGTTCTAATGACATTTAGCAAAAAGGGTTACAAATAAAGTTGGTTATGTTCAGTTGTGTTAAGCTAATGGAAGGCCAGTAAAGTGTTAACTTCTTAAGATATTATTAGAATCGAATATTTCAAGATAGTGACTACAGTTAAGGAGAAGTTCTTCGTCATCCTTTTTAAATAATTATTTTTGATTATTTTTTCTATGAGTTGGAGTAATTTTCTCAAGTTTTAAAGGATTTCTTTTTCTTGGAAGCTTCTAAACTGTTTATAATGACGCTAAGCTTTTCTAAGCTCCACATATATTGCAACGTTTCACATGAATTTTTCCTACGTTGTCTGAAGCACGACTATAGGTCTTTATTTATCTTAAGGTATCCCCTAGATAGTTTCCTAGCATTTGTATATTAAAGAGCTCCAGATTTGAGATACACAAGTTATGTCTTCCTGTTCATAAGTTACCTCGAGATGTGATATGATGTGCAATGAATGAGGTATGCTCACAATTCTTGATATGAAAGTATGAAAGTCAAACGAGTATAAGCATGAAATGAACACTAAGATTGTTAATAGAAAATGTTAGGTTTAGTTATTCCTATCTGCTCCTAGTGTTACAATTGCTAGGAGATGTTTAAATTAGGAACGTGAGTCTACACATGCTTTTTATGATATTCCAGTTCTAGGAAATTTCCTAGAATTCATTCATAGCATATGTATGTATTGAAATGCTAAATGAATGACCTATATGTGTATGGCATAATTGTAGTATTAGGGGTCGTGGTAAGATCCTACACATGTTATAGTTACTGATTGGAATATTTTATCGTTTTCAGTATTCAGATAGTTTGTATGAGCTCTGTCAGCTCCATTTATGATTGTGATTAACATTTGTTTTTATTTTACCTCGGTGTGGTACACCGGCTGGAGATCTTTTTATTTTACCCCAGTGTGGTATATCAGCTGGAGATATTTTTATTTTACCCCAGTGTGGTACATCGGCTAGAGATATTTTTATTTTACCCCGGTGTGGTACATCGGCTGGAGATATTTTTATTTTACCCTAGTGTGGTACACCGGCTAGGCGAATTTATATATGGATTTATAGTTGGCTAGTCGCTGGCATTACAGTTATAGTTTCTTTCTTGTGCATTCCTTAACTGCATTTTCATCTTATTATAGAGTTATTATCAAGTTTCAGTTTCCCGGATTCGAGGTTGTTACCATTCCTTATTCCCGGTTTAGTTATCTTGAGTTCAGTTATGTTATAGTAAGTTGTTATCAATTACAGGTTGCAGAGTTCCAGGTAATATTTATCCTTTATATGTTTATGTGCTAAGTCAGTTATTACAGGATTGTTATCTCATGGTTATAGTTTCATCCTTACATACCAGTACATTTCATTCGTACTGACGTCCCTTTTCTTGGGGACCTGCGTTCGTGACGCAGGTGCAAGTATAGGTCAGGATGGCTAGTGGAGTAGCAGTTCGTGAGATCAATAGATAGTTGGTATGCTCCTTTCTTCCCGGAGCTAGGGCTTACTTATTTATGCTTGAGTTTTGAGATGTAGGTGTGGGTAGGTCGGAGCCCTGTTCCGACCATCAGTCAGTTTACTCTTTAGAGGCTTTGTGGACTTAGTGTGTATAATGTTATTTAGTTTGTGGACTCGTTGGCTTATTGTTCCTTGGTTTAGCACACTAATTTCCTTGGTTTAATTTCGATTGTATACCCCGTGTTGTTGAGACCTTATGGGTCCAGTTTATTCTTCAGTTGATTGTGACAGGTGGTCTAGATGGCCTAAGTGTTACAATTACAGATGTCATATAGCCGGTTTCTCGATTAATAATTTATCGAGTGCCACTTGCGCCCTACCCCAGTTTTGGGGCATGATAGAATTTTTCTAGGAAGGCTGTAGTGAACTCCTCCCATTCCACTGGTCCTGCTCCTGCTGGTCTCTCCTCCTTGCATTGCTCATACCATATTGGGGATACCCCTTTTAACTAGTAGGGAACCAAGTCGGCACTCTCCGAAGAGCTGATACCTACAATTCGGGTGATCTTTCTAATCTCGTCCAAAAACTCCTGTGGGTCCTCTCCTACCTTAGATCCCTGAAAATCTAGAGGTTTATCCGAGTGAAGTCCCACACTGGGGCAGCTGCTGTGGACCCATTATTGTTGATTGGAACCAGCTGCTGGTTCACCTGGTTTGTAACTATTTGAGTGAGCAGCTGGATAGCCTCCCTGAATTCCGCGGTGGAAATAGAGTCGTCCTGATGGGGCTACCGGGGCTGGCGGGACAAGTCGTGAGCGTTACTGGCCCTTCTTCCGTTACCACATCGCGGAGGCATAATTCACTGAAATGAAATAGAGCATGAGTTAGGAGAATGATTCTGGAATTGAATTTCAACGCACGATAAAGAGTATGAATAAAAGAGAGTTTTCCTAATAACATATCCTAGCCTCCTCGTAATAAGTGTGGCACGCTTCACACCCATGGAAAGGACTCTACTCGACGTGGCTTTCAGACATCCAAGGATACTCTAAACCTAGTACTCTGATACCAAGTTTTTCACTCCCTGAGATTACACCCTGGACTGGAGACGGTAGGAGTCACAAGTAACTCTAAGTCAACCCCTGGTCAATCATACACTAGCATTCTGATTAAACATAAAAGAATATAGCGGAAGCTTTAAAGTAAACTATAAAACATTTATGAAAGTAGAGCTGAATCATATTTTAAAACATCTGAACCAAGCTACAAGTCTATGTTTGAAAGCCACTACAACTAATGAGTTGCTGGGACAAGCCCCCGGCTAACTCCAAATCTAAATAGAAGAAAGAAAAACTGAATAAAATAATCTTTGTTTTCAAAAGATGAGGACTCACCAAATAGAACAGCTGGAGTCTTCTAAGAGTGATCAGCTAGTGAGGATGAGACTAAGATCCTACAACTGTATCATAAAATGATACAACATAAAAGTATGCGTCAATACTTTGAATGTACTGAGTAAGTGAGAGAAAGCATACCATAATAGAAGAAGTAACTGCACGGAACAGACATGAAATGACCAATTGAAACTGCTAAAACTGAAATCACTATAATAGAATGAGATGGTCTAAATGACCTTGTGTGATGACCAAAGACATGCTTTGAATCTGAGATACTGCTCTGTAAGACTATACTAAACTCATAACTGTGTTGAGTAGTCTGAAACTATTTTGAGCTAAGTTGAGACTAAACTGAACTGAGTTAAACTAAGACTGAACTGACTAGTGGGAGAGTCTATAACTGACATATAACTACGTGATCTAGGCATGGAGTCCTATGTATACACCTTATCGGTGGGACCCAATATACCTTTCCAGGGTATAGAGGCATGAACTGGATGATCAAAAGAGTGTGGGGTCGTGAGGCCAATAAAATTCTAACCTACGATGGCAACGTAGTCTTGGGAGCGCTAAAACCCAGGCCCACTCGATGCTAAGTCCTACTCCCACTGGATAGTCCTAGACTGAATACTAAGCTGATAGATTGAAACTAGGGCCTAATACTAGTAAGGAGTACCTATTTAGAAGCATCCTAACAGTCTTATCGGACGGGATTCTATATCTGGGTTCTAAGACTACTCAGAGCTGCTTATCTGGAAGCATCATAACTGTCTAAAGAACAAGCTATAATCTTTAATTGGGGTACTAAGGCTTGTTAGAGATGCTTATCTGAAAGTGTCATGACTTCCTAGTGAATCACTAAAATTGAGTTCTGAGTTTGATTATGATTACTAGGAGGTACTGCTAGCACCTCGAGATTTTCTGTAGTCAAACTTATTAGCTAACATTTCTGGCTAACACTAAGAATTCTAACATTTTAACTTAACTGCACAGACGTCAATCTAATTAAATTTTCAGCACCAACTAACAATATGGGAATCCTCAACACTAAAGGATTCAAGCAAATTTCAATGTTTAACCACTAAAGCAAGATTCTAGATTTTCTACTTTCAAGGACTAGGGCTAAATTTCACTTCACAAGAACGAACATCATTTCTGTCACAAGTTGGTGGAAAATATCTATAATTAACATTAAACAATATTCCAAATGAATTAAAGGAAGTATGACTGACAGTTTCTTAACATTCGATGGTTTCAAGGCTAAAACTAATAGAGAGAAATGGGGAGAAATTTTGGGGACATAAGGGAAGAACTATTCCCTTGTTGAATTCCCACATACCTGGCTAGAATTTCCTTGGAGAAAGAAGTTTGAATGACTGCAACTAGTGAGGAACCCTCGGCCTTGCTTGAGAGCTCTTGAGAAGAACTTATGTTATTTTTCTCTGAAAATCTTAGTGGGACGAGGGGGAAACCATTTAGCCCCTCTAAATTCCCTTAGAATAAGCAAAAATAATGTAAGTTAGAGTTTAGAAGGTTATGGAATTAATGAAACACCCTTAGAAAATTAGCAGGAAAAACATCACTAACAGTCCCCCACGAGGGACCTAATGACTCGTGTCCAGTGACCACGAGTCGTGGTCACCGCTCATGAGGTGCACTGCAAAAGTTCCATATTGGTCACCACGGGGGCACCACGACTCGTGGTTTACCCAATGACTCATGGTGACCCACCAGCTGCCGACACTACCTAAAACTTCCTGGACTCACCACGGGCGACACCATGACTCATGGTGTCCCAAATGAGTTGTGGTGTGGACCCATCGTGTACACTGCCTGACTTCTCCAATTTTCAGTCAATTACTGACCACGAGTCACCCCACGACTCGTGGTGTTGACCACGATTCGTGGTCACACCCGTGGTCACCCCTTCTATAAAATTCTTAAAAAAGTTCAAAGTAACCACCACGAGTGACTTAATGACTCGTGGTCACCTCCACGGGTCACAGAACGACTCTTTTATACCCCAATAACTCAAAGATTTGACCCGAGGGTTGAAACAGGGAAACAACTGAAGATTCAAGTTGCAAGCATAGAACGAGTCATTGGACGACTCGTGAGACCAGCCCACGAGTCGTCAGGTGACTCGTGGGGAGGACCAGTGGAGAGTAGGAAGTTTGGAAGGAAAAGGGTTCCCCACGGGCATGGGAATGACTTTTGGTTAGTCAACAAGAGTTGTTAGGTCAACATGGGGTAAGGGAGAAGAAATATAGAAGGGGTCAGACCAGTGTACTTGACGATTGATGACCATGAGTTGTGGTCACCCCTGAAAAACCATTACATGATCCGTTACGATCCCAGGAGTTTAGACAAAGCAGTGTACTCAATGAGCAACATCACGATTCATTCCCTCTAATGATGAGTCATTAGGTCGTTCATTAGGACCACATGACAGTTATTTTCTGCGAATTCAGTAAGGGTCTTTTCATATTTTTTAAGTTCCAAAGACCTATACTACGTCGTTTAAGGATTGTTTTAAAGGTTTTTCAGAGGGGAAAACCTATTCTTATTCATTCATTCCATGCATGCAAGATTGAGAGGTTGAAGAGGATATTCAAGGCTAGTATTAAAGGTTTCCATCCAATTTCCTCTTGGGCAATCAAGGTTTGGTGGAATATATCCCTTCCAGGTATGTAGGGTTATGAGTGTGTGTTTCCTTCCTCACCCATGCCCAATATCTATCTAAGTATGAGGAATTCGTATGATCAAGTTATGGGGGTTTTACCTAATTGCATAATTCTTCAATTTCTATACATGGGTATGATTAGATGATGTTTCTATTAATGAATTGTGAAGCTTGGGCAGATTTTAAAATGTTTTCATTCAAAAATTGTGTTTTCTAAATTATGAAATTAAAATCCCATGGATGAGAAGTTCATGAAAGAAGAGATGATGATGAATGTATGATGATGATGAGATTGATGATGAAAAGCATGTTTCTAAAGCTACCCATGATTATGATATCATTTTCAAAATGAATTGAGTAGATCCAATCATGATAATGTTTTGGGCAAGGCCCTTATATCAAGTATGATGATGTAGTATCTCTAAAGTAAGCTTACCACATGGTTTTGGAGTAGATGCTCCCACTTATATTTGAGCTTGTGGTATGTTTCAAAATAAGTTTCTCATATGCATGAATTCATAATTGAGATGTATATTATCATTAAGTTTCATTTTCATACGATGTCGGTTCTAGGCATGATTCTATTATTGAGCTTTGTCAATGACAATGTTGAGATTCTTCTCATATGCTGTTGAGTTTATGCATGATATCATTATTGAGCTTTATAAATAGACGATGTTGAGCTTCATGATATACGATGTAGAGCATTGCATGTTTTTGGAGAAGAGTTTATGCCCTAACAACGTTTTGGATGGCTCTGTCCACTTGAGTGTGACAGTTAGGATCACGTAAGCTCTATCATGGTATTTTAGTTAAGTGATGAGTCTCATGTTGTATATATTATTCAGATATGCATATGCATTACTCACGATTATTATTTTAACATGCATGTATTAAAAGTAAGGTTTGACTCATTGTTCAGCTTTTCTATAAATGTTATATTTTAGCTTTGATTCATTCGAGTCAGTTATGATATTATGAAGTTATGCATGGACATATTACGAAAAGATTATGACTTTAGAATAAATGCATCTAGTTCTTCCTCTTAGATTTGAAAGCTTATGTTATGTTATGAAGTGCTATAAATGATTTACTTTACCTAAGAGATTTAACTTACCTTGTATACTCGGTACATTCCACATACTGACCGCATAATTTCTATGATGTATCATTTCATGATACAGGATCCAGCTCCTAGGCACAACCCGTTTGCAGTCGATTGTCAGAGTTAGCACCTACTTGGTTGGTGAGTCCTTATCCTTCGAGGACTAGACTTTTAGTTTCCTTGTGTATTTTTCATTTCAGTATTGTTGAGTTAGTTGGGGTCGTTTCCCATCAACTCGTCCAGATTAAAGTCTTTCTAGACTCATGTATGTATTTAATTTCGGATGCTTATTCTGATTTTATGTTGAGTTAGACTTCTGCTGAGTTATCTTGATGATTTATTCCATTTATTGAATGAGTTATATGTATACTTATTCCATGGGTTGACTTGGGTCTCTCGGGGTCCGTTGTCCCGTGTCTATGATTTGGGCCTCCGTTCGGGTCGTGACAAACTTGGTATCGAGCCATAGGTTTGAAGTGTCCTAGGGTGTCTGAAAGCTGCGTTAAGTAGAGTCTTTTTCAAGGGGTGTGAGGTGCGCCACACTTATGACGAAGAGGCTACGAGACGTTTAGGAAATGTTCCCTTCTTTCATGATCTATATCGTGCGATGAAAGGTCTTTCTATCCTTCTAATTCATGTTATTCCTGATTGTAGCATCATGGCTCCTTGAAGAATGAATGGAAGGAGGAATAGAGGTGGTGAAGGCCACAAGGAGGGAAATGGTTATGGGCATCAACCGTCCCCACCAGTTCAAGAGCCTCAAGCACCGGAGCCAGCCGCTCATGCTAAGTTCCTGAACGCTATTCAAATGCCTGCGCAGGCCTTGACTGCTCAGGTCAATCAGCAGGCCGTTGCACATGTTCAGAAAAATGGTAGTGAAATGGCAGCTCAAGTTAGAGGCTTCTTGAGGATGAACCCGCCAGAGTTGTCGGGGTCCAAGGTAGATGAGGACCCACATGATTTCATTGATGAGATTGTTAAGATCACCCAAGTCATGGGGGTGAGTAATGTTGAGTGCGTAGAGATGGACTCCTACCAGTTGAAGGGGGTTGCGCATATCTGATTTCGCCAATGAAAGGATAGCAGGGTCGCAGGAGCAGGTCCGATCACGTGGGAGGAGTTTTAGGTTGCATTCCTAGATCAGTTCTTCCCTCGAGAGATGAGGGAGATGAAGGCAACTGAGTTTGTAAACTTGAAGTAGGGGAGAATGACTCTACAAGAGTATGCCCTTGAGTTCACTCACTTATCGAAATATGCTCCAGAGTTGTTAGCCGATTAGAGGATGCGGGTGAGTAGATTCATCCACAGAGTCGTAGGTTATTTGGACAAAGACTGCAGGATAGCCATGTTGCACTAGGATATGGACTTTCCTCGGATAGTGTTGTACGCCCAGAAAATGGAGGCGACACATTCTAGAGAGAGGGAGGCCAAGAGGGCTAGGACCGAGGACTATAGATTCTCTCGGCAGAGGTCCATTGGTGGGCTCAACCTCGACATCTTTGGCATTGAGTGTGCCATCCAGGCCTAGAAATGATCAGAGAGGGAGAGCATCAGGCTCGAGGGGTTAGAGAAGCAGGCCTACAAATTCTAGCATCCCAACTTGTCGCAGATGTGGTCGGGGGCATAAAGGCCAGTGCTTGGCAAGTTTAGGTGCATGTTTCGGGTGTGGGAAGCCAGGACACATGCTTAGGGATTGTCCAGCTGTGAGGAAGGAACAGGTTAGGGGTCGAGGCCAAGCTTCTAGTTCAGTAGCCCCTCCCCCACGCTCACCACATCAGGGAGCATCTACTAGCATTGCTGGCGGTCAGTGCCAGAATATATTCTATGCTTTAGTATCCCGTTAGGTGTAGGAGGTCTCCCTGGATGTGGTTACTGGTATGTTTCAACTTTTCCATATTGATGTATATGCTTTGTTAGATTCGGGAGCTACATTATCCTTTGTGACACCATATGTGGCCAGTAGCTTCGGAGTCAGTCCCGATGTCATGTTAGAACCCTTCATAGTTTCGACTCCCATAGGAAACTTAGTTATAACTAGACGGGTGTATAGAGGTTGCCCAGTCTCTTTTCTTCATAAGCTCACCTCAGCAGACTTGATAGAGTTAGCCAAGACTGATTTCAATGTTATTCTCAGCATGGATTGTCTATTTGCATGCTATGCTTCAGTTAATTGTTGAACCCGGTCAGTTGAGTTTAGATTTCTAGGTGAGTCAGTCTTAGAGTGGAAGGGTAGTTCAGCCTGTAGGTCGATTCATTTCCTACCTTAAGGCCAGGAAGATGATTTCTAATGGATGCATGTATCATCTAGATAGGGTTAAGGATTTCGAGTTTGAAACCTCGACTATCCACCAGTTCTAGTAATACGTGAGTTTCCAGAAGTCTTTCCTGATGATTTTCCAGGAATCCCTCCAGAGCGTGAGATTGATTTTTGTATAGAGCTTCTTCTTGACATGCAGCCTATATCTATTCTACCCTACAAAAAGGCTCCAGTCGAGCTAAAAGAGTTGAAATATCAGTTGAAGGACCTATTAGATAAGGGTTTTATTAGGCCGAGTATGTCTCTATGGGGTGCACCAATCCTCTTCTTTCGGAAGAAAGATGGTTCTCTTCAGATGTGTATTTATTATAGAAAGTTGAACAAGGTCACCGTTAAGACAAGTATCCCTTACCTAGGATCGACGATTTGTTTGACCATCTTCAGGGTTCCCAGTGTTTCTCCAAGATTGATTTTAGATTCGAGTATCACTAGCTTAGTGTTCGAGAGAGCGACATCTTGAAAACTACTTTCAAGACTCGGTATGGTCACTACGAATTTATTGTTATGTCTTTTGGACTAACCAATGCCCTTGCTGCTTTTACAGATCTGATGAACAGGGTGTTCAAGGCGTATTTGGACATGTTCGTGATTGTGTTTATTGATGAAATCCTTATATACTCTCGAAGTGAGAAGGAGCATGCCGCTCACTTGAGAGTAGTGCTCCAGACCCTCAAGGATCGTCAATTGTATGCGAAGTTCAGCAAGTGTGAAATTTGGTTGAGCTCGGTTTCATTTTTGGTCCATGTAGTATCGAGTAAAGGCATAAAGGTAGATTCTCAGAAGATCGAAGCAGGAAAGAATTGGCCCAAACTGGTGAACCCATAAGATATTAGGAGCTTTTTGGGATTAGCGAGTTATTATCAGAGATTTGTTGAGGGTTTCTCATCTATTGCAGCACCTTTGACCAAGTTGACTCAGAAAAAGGTAAAGTTCCAATGGTTAGAGGCTTCTGAGAAAAGCTTCCAGGAATTAAAGAATCGACTCACTTCAACACCAGTGTTGACCCTAACCGAGGGTACAAATGGTTTTGTGGTGTATTGTGACGCTTCGAGAATCAAATTTGGGTGTGTTGATGCAACATGGGAAACTGATAGCATATGCCTCAAGACAATTGAAAGTTCATGAGAAGAATGACCCAACCCATGATCTTGAGGTTGCCATGGTGGTGTTTACATTGAAGATATGGCGGCATTACTTGTATGGGGTCCACATGGATGTATTCACAGACCACAAGATCTTGAAAAATGTGTTCACACAGAAAGATCTCTATCATCGGAAAAGAAGGTGGTTGGAGCTACTAAAGGACTATAACATGAGTGTCCTTTACCACCCAGGTAAGGCTAATGTGGTAGAAGATGCACTTAGTAGGCTCTCTATGTAGAGTATGTCCCACGTGGATGAGGGGAAGAAGGAACTAGTAAGAGATGTCCATCGACTTGGAAGGTTGGGAGTTAGATTGGTCGACTCGACCGATGGCGGCGTTGTTGTGCAAAATGGGTCAGAATCGTCCTTGGTGACTGATCTTGGGAAAAATTGCATGCCCAAGTGATACTCAAATGCTTCATTTCTACTTGTTTATCTATTGTTATGTGTATATTCTCATGTGATTCTTAGGTAAATGTGAAGCTATACTAACCAACATGATTAGTGTTGTTTTGCAGGTAGAAGGAAATTTTGGAAGCTAATATATATGTTGGTGAAGTGCGGGAATGGACTTGGAAGCAAGAAGTGGAAGTTGACAAGGGAAGTTGGCAAAAATAGGGGCTTCGCGATGGCGCCGTGTCACGCTACCATCACGGGGGCATTCTGCCTGGGATGAATTATTTATGTCAATTTCCAGTGGAGGTTCGCGTTACCTCCGTGGCATGGAGGCAGTGCTCCGCGATGCACTCCGTGTCACGTTAAGTGTGATTACTTGGAACCTCAAGTTCCAGTGAAGGTGCGTGATAGCACCATGGCACGGAGGCAAGGCTCGGCGATACAAGCCGTGCCACGTTGAGGTGCAGTTACCTGGGAGTCGATTACCAGTGAAGGTTCGCGATATCCTCGTGGCACGGAGGGAGTGCTCCGCGATACACTACGTGCCACGTTGGTTGTTATTCCGGGAAAAATTAGCAATAGTATAAAGAGCAAACTTAGGTTTTATTTTAAACATTCTGACTTGGTTGAGCAAGAACGTGGGTTGCAGGCAATTGAGAGCACGAAAATTCTAGGGTTATTCTCTTCCTTTTTCTCTTTAATTTTAATTGCTTGTATGAATTCTACTTATTTGAAGATGTTTAATCCACAAATGAGTGGCTAATTCACCTCTTGCTGAGGTTAAGGATAATTGTAGAGGAATGTAATCATTAATCATTTCAGTTTTCATCTTTTCTTCAATGGTTGTTCTATCAATTCTTGTTTTTACTATATTAACGTTTGGCCAATGTTAATGTATATCTTAGAAATTCAATTTTGATTCTGAAAGGGAAAGGAATTGGATAGATGTGAATTGGTAGGATATGATCTTTTCTTAGCTGAGAAAATTTAGAAAAGACTTACGTTCAGAATAGAAATATATCTGAAAGTCTTATTAGTCATTTGTGGAATCGGTTATGTATGGCTAGAGCATTAGATTCTTATATCACAGAAATGTAGAATAAGGTTTCATGATTATTTAATTGGACAGGAGTTGAAAGATCCAATCCATAGGCAATTAATTCCTGACTAGCAACCGAAGAGAATATTAGCTGAATTGAATTAATAAATTAAATCCCTGCATGCTTGCCTTAACCTCAGCTTGTTCATTGCAATTGTTCAGACTCAAACTATAATCTTGACTTAGACTCTTATTACTTAGTGATCTTAACTCATAAAACATTATTTATTTGGTTGTCTGCATTTATAGGGATATCGTTCGTTGACGCTTAAGTTAATTAATACTGTAGTTCAGTCCCTGTGGGATCGATACTTGGCTTGAAATAAAGCCACTTTACTACTTGTACGACCACGTGCACTTGCGTGTAGTTTTGAGTCGAACATGTTTTTGGCGCCGTGTCGGGGACTGGCAATTGGTAAATTTATTTTCTTAGTTTTAGTTTACAAATTCAACATAAGTGTTGACAACTTGATCTTAGCCTTTCTCTTGCAGGTATTGAATTTTTCTGAACACTAGCAAGAAATAAGGAGTTGGTGGATTCATTTATAGAGCCGGAGAGACAATTTCATCGCCAAAGAAGGGAAGCTCTAGAGAAGAAGCTGCAGTTTCTAAGACAGGCAATTAGAACCAACAGAATCCACCACTTGTGAGGGCAGTTTTAGTGCTCGAGAAGATGGCAGCAAGACCGGTCCGCGAAGTGGCAATCCCACATGCAAATAATGTTACATCTAGTATTCGCAGACCAGAGCCAGGAGGGAGTTTCGAGCTTAAACAGAATATGGTACAGTTGTTGCACACCAGCGGGCAATTCACAGGTCTCCCTCATGAAGATCCACAACAACATCTCCAAAACTTTTTGGAGATAAGTGACACTTACATTCCCGCTGGAGTATCATCTGACTATGTGAGGCTTACATTATTCCCGTTGTCATTATTGGGGGAAGCAAAGAGGTGGTTGAAAGCTGAACCACCTAATTCTATCACCACTTGGTATGATCTTGAAAGAAAGTTTTTGATACGATTCTTTCCATCTGGGAAGACAGCCAGACTTAGAAGTCAGATTCTATGTTTTAAACAGAGAGAGGGTGAGAATTTGTATCAAGCTTGGGAGAGGTTCAAGTCATTGTTAAGGGATTGTCCTCATCATCACTAGTATAATGATGTGTTGGTGCATACATTCATTGAGGGTTTGAACCACATACTAAAATTTTGTTAGATTCAGCAGCTGGGGGGAAGGAATTGGAGAAGACACATGAGGAGCTTTATACTTTGTTAAATCGTATTTCACAGGGAAATCCAGAATGGAATGCGGACTCAACACGAGGAGGAACAAGGAAAGAGGCAGGAGTGTTTGAGGTAGATGTTTTTACAGCTATGGCTGCACAGATAGCTGCGTTGCAAAATCAACTCAACACCCACTTCAGCAGTATGAGCTTGAATCAAGCACAAGCCCCAGTCAATGCAGTTCATCAGGTATGGTGTGAAGTATGTGGGAGTAGTGAACACTCAGCTGAGTGTTGTGGTGCAAATCCAGACTCGGTAAATTTTATTGGGAACGTCCAGAGGAATAATAATCAACAATATGGCAACAGTTACAACCCAAATTAGAGGAATCATCCGAATTTCTCTTGGGGAGTAATAGCCATCAAGGACAGAGTTCGAATTAGGGCGTGCAGATAAATCAAGGGGGACATTAGAATTTTAAGTCTCAATACAGAGGAAACAATGCACCTCCTCCACCACCCAACAACATTGAGGATATGTTCAAAATAATTATAGCTAACCAAGCGCAAATGCAGGCTGATTACGTGAAATTAGCGACTGACATGAAAAATCAGCAGTTAGCTACAAAGGCGTTGGAGTACCAGTTTGGACAGTCAGCTGGAGCTCAAAACACCAGGCCCATAGGAGGACTATCGAGTGATACTGACCCAAATCCCAAGCAAGTCAATGCAGTGACCATAAGGAGTGGAATACAACTTAAGGAGGTGGAACCAGAAAGACCACCTCAGCAATCTGGAGTAGTGGAATAAGATGGGGAACATGATAATGTGAGGGGGAAGGAAATGGCTGCTGAGATAGAAAGACCACCACCCCCGTTCCCTCAGAGATTAAACAATCACAAGGAAGAAGCTTGATTTAAGAAATTCATGGAAGTGCTGAAATAGGTACACATTAATTTACCCTTGGTTGATGTTTTGAAGGGAGTGCCAAAATATGCCAATTATATCAAGGACATCGTAGCAAACAAAAGAAGATTGACGGAGTATGCTATGATGGCGCTTACTGAGGAGTGCACCTCCCGGATACAGAACAGGTTGCCGGCAAAGCTCAAGGATCCTGGGAGCTTTACCATTCAGATTACAATTGGGAAAAGTATTAGAGCTCGCGGATTATGTGATTTTGGAGCAAGCATAAACTTGATGCCGACATCGGTGTTCAAGAAGTTGGGGCTGGGCAGCCCTAGACCAACTACTGTGATCTTGTAGCTAGCTGACCGTTCTTTGGCCAGACTAGATGGTATTGTGGAAGATGTGCTTGTGCAAGTGGGCTCCCTCATTTTCCTGGTGGATTTTATTATCTTGGATTTTGAGTCGAATGCAGAAGTCCTATTTTTTTAGGACGTCCTTTCTTGGCAACCGGGCAAGCATTGACTGATGTGGCTGCTGGGCGGCTAACCATGCGAGCACATGATAAAGTAGAGGTTTTTGATGTGTACAAGGCCATCAAGCTACCGGCCATCTATGAGGAGTTATCAGCAATCAATGTGCTAAATAAGGAATCAATTCTTCAGATTGTTGACTCTCAGGAGCCATTTGAGATAGCTTTGATGGGCTCTGATCATTTTGGAGACAGTGCTATGTATGAGATGGTGCAGATGCTGAAAGAGCCAAAATGGTTTCCCAAGAAGCAAGACTTTCATCCATTGATGAGGTCCTTGGAATCATTGCCAAAACCATCAATTGAGGAGGCACCAAAATTGGAGTTGAAGACATTGCCTCCACATCTGAAATATGTATTTTTGGGGGAAGATGACACCTTGCCAGTCATTATTTCCACAGAACTGACAGAGGCACAAGAGGCGGAAGAAAGCAATGGGTTGGAAAATGTCGGACATCAGAGGAATTAATCCATCTTTTTTCACACATAGGAGTTTTATGGAAGAAGGATCCAAGCCAACTGTGCAAAATCAGCGGAGGTTGAATCCGGTGATGAAGGATGTAGTTAAGAAGGAAGTGATCAAGTGGCTTGATGCAGGTGTGGTATATCCCATTTCAAATAGTGAATGGGTTAGCCCCGTTCAGTGTGTCCCAAAGAAAGGAGGGATGATTGTGGTCACCAATGAAAAGAATGAGCTGATTCCCATACGCACAGTCATAGGCTGGCGAATTTGCATGGATTATAGGAAGCTCAATGAGGCCACAAGGAAAGATCATTATCCTATACCATTTATTGATCAGATATTGGACAGGTTGGCAGGTCAAGAATATTATTGTTTCCTTGATGGATATTCTTGCTATAATCAAATAGCCATAGGACCGGGGGACCAGGAGAATACCACTTTTACATGTCCTTGTGGGACATATGCTTTCAGGCGGATGCCATTTTGTCTATGCAATGCACCAGCCACATTCCAGAGATGCATGATGGCGATCTTTCATGATATGGTGGAAGATTTTGTCGAGGTATTTATGGATGACTTTTCTGTTTTCGGTAATTCGTTTGCTACATGTTTGGAGAATCCTTACAGGGTGCTAGCTTGATGTGAAGACTCTAACCTTGTGCTCAACTGGGAGAAATGCCATTTTTTAGTTAAAGAGAGTATCGTCCTTGGCCATAAGGTGTTAGGCAAGGGGTTGGAAGTCAATCATGCAAAGATTGAAGTGATCGAAAAGCTACCACCACCAGTGTAAGTGAAGGGTGTTCGCAGTTTTCTCGGACATGCAAGGTTCTACAGACGGTTCATCAAGAACTTCTGTAAAATTTCTAGACTGATATGTCGATTGCTAGAAAAAGAGGTGAAGTTCGAGTTTGACGAGGATTGTGTTAAAGCATTCGAGGAGTTAAAACAGAAGCTGGTGGAAGCTCCTATTCTCATTTCTCCGGATTGGGAGCAACCTTTTGAATTAATGTGTGATGCAAGTGACGTGGCTGTAGGAGCTGTATTGGGGCAGCAGAGGAATAAAATGTTTCATTCCATTTATTATGCAAGCAAAACACTTTACGCAGCCCAAGTCAATTATACAGTCACAGAAAAGGATATGCTAGCATTGGTGTTCACATTTGATAAATTCAAGTCCTACTTGGTGGGTTCTAAAGTAGTGGTGTATACTGATCATGTAACAATTCGGTATCTGTTTAACAAGAAGGATGCAAAGCCCAGACTAATCAGATGGATATTATTGCTACAAGAGTTTGACCTAGAGATTCGGGACAGAAAGAGGAGCAAGAATCAAGTGGCAGATCACCTATCGCGATTGGAAAGCCGGTTGCATATAAAGGAAGGTGATATTACCAAAGAAGAGTTCCCAGATGAGCAGCTCTTGGCAATAAGGGAAGCTAAAATCCCTTGATATGCAGACATTGTGAATTTGCTGGTAAGTGGAGTCTACCCACCAGAGGCTACGACTCAGCAAAGAAAGAAGTTGAGACATGATTTCAGGTATTACATATGGGATGATCCATATCTGTTTAGGCAGGGACCAGATCAAGTGATGAGATGATGCATCCCAAAGAGCCAGATTGCAAAAGTATTGAGGAGTTGTCACTCATCATTGTATGGAGGGAACCACGGAGGCGAACGGATAGCTCACAAGGTGCTCCAGTCATGTTTCTTTTGTCCTACACTGTTCAGAGATTCTATAGCATACATAAAAATGTGTGATAGATGTCAAAGAATAGGCACAATTGGTAGAAGACAGGAGATGCCACTGCAGCAGATATTAGAGGTTGAGATTTTTGATGTATGGGGAATAGACTTCATGGGCCCGTTTCCACCATCATTTGGTAATCGTTACATCTTGGTAGCGGTTGACTATGTATCTAATTGGGTCGAGGCAACAACTTGTCCCAGGAATAACAACAAGGTGGTGACGAAATTTGTGAAAAAGCAAATTTTCACCAGGTTCGGGACACCCCGAGCTATTATCAGTGATAGAGGGGCTCATTTCGTGAATGCTAGTTTCAGGAATTTGCTAGCTATGTATGGGGGCCTCCACAAGGTAGCAACAGCATATCATCCACAAACTAGTGGGCAAGTGGAGGTGTCGAACAGAGAGATAAAGCAGATTCTGCAGAAGACAGTGAATGCACAACGAATTGATTGGTCAAGCAAACTTGACGGTGCATTGTGGGCTTATAGAACTGCATACAAGACACCCATTGGGACTTCTCCGTACAGATTGGTCAATGGAAAGGCATGTCATTTGCCTGTGCAGCTGGATCATCGAGCTTATTGGGCCGTGAGAAAGCTGAACATGGATCCGGAGCTAGCAAGGAAGAAGAGGTTGATGCAACTCAGCGAACTAGATGAGTTTCGATGGCATGCCTATGAAAGTTTGAAATGCTACAAGGAGAAAACTAAAAGGTGGAACGACAGGCATATGGTGCATCAGATCTTTGAGCCGGGGCAGAAAGTGTTGTTATTTAACTCAAGGTTGAAGCTTTTTCCAGGTAAGTTGTGGTCCAAGTGGTCAAGGCCGTTTGAAGTGGTGAGAATTACCCCACACGGGGCAGTGGAGTTGTGGCAAGAAGATAGAAGTGCCACAATTTTGGTGAACGGACAACGATGTAAGCATTATTGGGGTGAGGACGTTATTCGAGAGAAGACATCCATCACTCTAGAGGATGATTGAGAATGAGTAGCGTTGAGCCATGACGGTAAATCAGGTGTTGCACGGGAGGCAACCCGTGAATGTGTTGTAATAGAAGAGTAGAATTATTTGGAAAAAAAAGAGAAAAAGAAAAACAAAGAAAAAGAAAAATAAAAAAAAATTGTTTTGTTGCAACCTATGATTTCTAACCAATCTCTTGTGGTGAAATGATTTTTAGGTGGAATGGAGGGCAAAAATACAAAAAAAAAACGCAAAGAAAAAAAATCAAGGTAGGAAAATAAAAATTGGCACATTCCAGTGAGCCTGCGCGATGGCTCCGTGTCATGGAGTTGGGCCTCCGCATTACCCTCCGTGACACGTTGAGGTGTATTTCGCGTCGGGTCACGTCGGGTCACCGGGGTAACCCGCGCGAAAAACCTCTTTTAAACCCCAATTTCCTTCATTTTTTTTCTATTTTCTCAATTCCTCCGCGACCCACACCCAAAATCCCATTCTCCCCCAATGTGAGATGGACTTAGTGATCAACTTTCTTCGAGTTTTCTTCAATTTCACCGAAGTAAAGGTATGTTCTTCAATTATTCCTTATCATTGCTCAAATTTTCAATTCTTGAACATGTTTTGTGGTGAAACCTTGCCCTAAGTGAGAAATAATCTTGAAATCAATTGAGTTATGATTGAATAATGCTAATAGTATCGTTGTGAGTAGATTAACTCATTGGTTGCATGTTTTGTTGAAATTCTTGTGATATTGTTAGCTAGGGTTGAGGATTGAATAGGAAGAACACAAAATGCATGAAAATATTGATAAATTAGGTTGTGCATGTTGTTTGAAGTGAAATGTATTGTGATTGATTTTGAATATGCTAAGTTAGAAGAAGGATTTTCGGGAGAAGGCAAATGGAGAATTACATAGGTTGTTGTGAAAAAAAAATTGCAAAGTTCTAATGATGATGTAATTGAATTGATGGAGAAATTTTTATTCATTGTACGAAGTCTGAGTAGTACAAAGTAATTGTTCCATCAACTTATATGAATGCACTAAGCATGTTGAATGCTAAGAATGGAAAAATCATGAATGTCTTGTCGAATTGTGTTGATTGTGGCTAAAGACTAAGTGTGGGGTGATCCACTTAAACCCAACCTTATTGTAGCTAATTATGACTTGAATAACATTGGGACTATATGTTTGAATATACAGGAACAATGTCAGGAAGACAAGACAAGGGAAAGGGCCCATCCACATCGGGCGCCAGCAGAAAGAGGGTAAGATTGGGGACAACAGTTCCAGCAGCACCAGTGGTTCCTAGAGGTCAACACCAAAAATACGGAACCAGATGGGTGACTGATGAGGGGAAGAAGTGGTATGCTAAACATAAAGAAACCAAGTACTTCCCGGAGGAGTAGATAGCACGGGAACAACTGGCACAAGAATTCCCGCGGATTGTACATAGGATTGACACCGCTAGGCTAAACTTCATTTTTGAAGAACCCGGGGAGTGCAATCTCCATCTTATCCGGGAGTTCTATGCCAATTGGAACTCGACCTTACGCAGCCACATCATAAAAATCAGAGGACAGGCAGTCACCTTTGAGCCCCAGCACTTGAATGCAATCTTGAAGGCGCAGGACACAGACGCTCATGTCCTCCGTTAGCTGAACATCACTCCACCCTATACAGACATCAGACGCACCTTATCTGGAGCCCGATCGACAGGCGTGCCTTGGATGTCACCAAAACCAAGGCACCTGACACTACTTATGGGTTGGTGCTCACACTAGACGAGCGACATGCTCGGGATGATCAGTACATGGCCCGCATGTACGGGATGCAGATGTTGTAGTTGCGCATCAGAGGGAGGCCGGCAACGGAGGATGAGTTATCGCAGGTTGAGTTGGATTACCCATTTAACGAGAATGCCCGAGCTTTATGGATAGTGGGGCCCGCTTTTGTGGAGCCTGTGGATGATGATGTCCTTACCGATGAGGAGACACGCCGGGAGGACTCAGATGTTGAGTCGAACGAGGACGTCGGGGGCGATTCTGATATGGGAGATGAAGCACTGGAACCTGATGAAGAAGTTGAATACTTTAATTGATCACGGAGTTTCACCACCCAACCTTTGTCATATTTTGCAATTATATGAACACTGGGGACAGTGTTCGGCTTAAGTGTGGGGTGGGAGTAGTTAGGTGCTAGCTGTTTTGTTTATGTTTGTTGTGCTTGTGCTAAATGTGACCCTGTGACTTTGTGTTTCGTTTTCTGTAATTAATGTTGGTGTTGTAATGAATCTTGAGCTGCTGTTGTGTTGAGCTGCTGATGTGTGTGATGTGTAAATATTTTTCAATTATATTTTTATCTTTTTCTATTGAAATTTTTTGTTGAATTTTTTTTATGTTGGGTTTCTCAGTTTTTGTTTTCGGTGCTTTTCCCGAGAATAGTCCCATTGAACTGATGTCGTAGATAGAGACTGTTCCCTATGATGGATGGATGACGACCGTCTTAAGGGAAATATAGTCGATAGGAGTAGTTTTTTTCTTTTTCTTCTTTCTTTTGTTTGTTTCCCAAACGTGTCACTAATTAATGATTCGGAATTCTTGTTACGTGTTGTACATGATATTAAATGCAAAGGTGATTCGTACGAAAGCATGCAAATGTGTTAAACATGTTGAGATACCTAGGCCATACAATTCGATTCGGTGTGATCGAGGCTTAATAGTGAATTCTTGTAATTAGCTGATTGAAGAGTCTATGAATATGTCTTAAGTTGAGCATGTGCAATGAGTTTGAGGTGAGGTTTCGACTATTCCATGCTATTGTGAAGTGTCTAGAACTTGCCTGGTGTGTGTACTAAATGAAATGAAGGATGTGGATTGTAGGAAAGGAAGTAGGCATTTCTTTGAATAAACTGATAGTTTCTAACTTATCATACCTACCTTGACTGTTATATCCTAGTTAGCCCCATTGAGCCTTTAGCCTATTCTTTGAGAGGTACAAATCGAGCTTAATCCCTTGTTTTCATTAGCCGTGAATTTGATCCAAAACCCTTAAGCGCTTAAGAAAAATAATTTTTCCTAAAGTGTAAATGAGTGAGAAATGTGAACCGGAAGGAAAGCGGAAGTTGTGAAAGCTAAACAAAAGGTCAAAGGTGCACTTGTTGAAAATGATTAATTAATAGCAGAGAGTAAGAAAATCCATGAATGAGAAAAAAATAAAGATGCATAAATACTCTTTGCTAGTAAGTCGAGTGAGCTTAAAGAAATGGGAACAAAAACAAAGAAGAAAATTCAAGAATGAGAGGAGGGAGGAAGAAGCAATGCCCGTACTGAAGGTGGGATGTATTGAAAAGCGCTTTGGGAAGCTAGTTGCTATTATTGGTTAGTCCAGTATTTACTAGTTCCGTAGCTTACATTACAACCCATTAAGTCCTACGTGTTCTTACATCACGCGTCCTTATATTAGTGGAGTAAAACACTAGAGGCAAGCTTATGGTTCATGACATGATGCATGTGAATTCTTTGGGAGAGCGAGCGAAATCGTATTTGTATACCCCTACACGTAGTGCTTTGGAAATCTTATGATGGCAAATGGGGTAATTCCCTTATGTTGTGAGGGCACATTCTTAACGAGAGATAAAATTTCATGTTGGATGTCTTGATCAGTTGATTTGCATGAGTTTGCCAAGATCGAGAATTGATTCTTGAGGTTAGGAGGTCTTAATGTGGTGCACTTCATTGTAATGATGAAACCATGAATGTTTTCTTGATGATTTTCTATCTTAAATAATCTGTATAGCGTAGCTTGAATGGTCGAGCCAAATTAGCTATGCATGGGTTTCAATTGCATGAGATGTGAAAGTATTGTTCGAGGACGAACAAGGTTTTAAGTGTGGGGTAAGTGATCTTGGGCAGAATTGCATGCCCAAGTGATACTCAAATGCTTCATTTTGACTTGTTTATCTATTGTTATGTGTATATTCTCATGTGATTCTTAGGTAAATGTGAAGTTATACTAACCAACATGATTAGTGTTGTATTGCAGGTAGAAGGAAATTTTGGAAGCTAATATATATGTTGGTGAAGTGCGGGAATGGACTTGGAAGCAAGAAGTGGAAGTTCACAAGGGATGTTGGCAAAAATAGGGGCTCCACGATGGCGCCGTGTCACGCTACCATCGTGGGGGCATTCTGCTTGGGATGAATTAGTTATGTCAAATTCCAGTGGAGGTTCTCGTTACCTCCGTGGCACGGAGGTAGTGCTCCGCGATGCACTCCGTATCACGTTGAGTGTGATTACTTGGAACCTCAAGTTCTAGTGAAGGTGCGCGATAGCACCGTGGCACGGAGGAAAGGCTCCGCGATACAAGTCGTGCCACGTTGAGGTGCAGTTACCTGGGAGTCGATTTCCAGTGAGGGTCCGCGTATCCCCGTGGCACGGAGGGAGTGCTCCGTAATACACTCCGTGCCACGTTGCTTGTTATTCCGGGAAAAATTCTGAATAGTATAAATAACACACTTAGTTTTTATTTTTAACATTCTGACTTGGTTGAGCAAGAACATGGGTTGCAGGCAGTTGAGAGGATGAAAATTCTAGGGTTATTCTCTTCCTTTTTCTCTTTAATTTCAATTGCTTGTATGAATTCTACTTATTTGAAGATGTTTAATCCACAAATGAGTGGCTAATTCACCTCTTGCTGAGGTTAAGGATAATTGTAGAGGAGTGTAATCATTAATCATTTCAGTTTTTATCTTTTCTTCAATGGTTGTTCTATCAATTCTTGTTTTTACTACATTAATGTTTGGCCAATGTTAATGTGTATCTTAGAAATCCAATTTTGATTCTGAAAGGGAAAGGAATTGGACAGATGTGAATTGGTTGGATGTGATCTTTTCTTAGCTGAGAAAATTGAGAAAAGATTTACGTTCAGAATAGAAATATATCTAAAAGTCTTATTAGTCATTTATGGAATCGGTTATGTATGGCTAGAGCATGAGATTCTTATATAACAGAAATGTAGAATAAGCTTTCATGATTTTTTAATTGGATAGGAGCTGAAAGATCCAATTCATAGGCAATTAATTCCTGACTGGCAACCGAAGAGAAGATTAGCTGAATTGAATTAATAAATTACACCCCTGCATGCTTTCCTTAACCTCAGCTTGTTCATTGCTATTGTTCAGACTCAAATTATAATCTTGACTTAGATTCTTATTACTTAGTGATCTTAACTCATAAAACATTATTTATTTGGTTTTCTGCATTCATAGAGATATCGTTCACTGACGCTTAAGTTAATTATTACCGTAATTCAGTCCCTGTGGGATCGATACTTGGCTTGAAATAAAGACACTTTACTACCTGTACGACCACGTGCGCTTGCGTGTAGTTTTGAGTTGAACAGTGACTGATGTGAAAGACAGAAAAGATGAGGATCCAATTCTGGTAAAGCTGAAGAAAGTCATTCGAAGTCACAAAGTGGAGGTTTTTTCCCAAGGGGGAGATGGGGTGTTGCAGTACTAGGGTCATCTATGTGTTCTAGATGTTGATACTTTGAGGGACCGGATATTGCATGAGGAGCATGGATCAAGGTATTCTATCCATCCAGGTGCCAGCAATATGTATCATGATTTGCGGGAAATATATTGGTGGAATCACATGAAAAAGGATATTGCGGAGTTCATAGCCAGATGCCCGAACTGTCAGCAAGTGAAAGTCGAGCATCAAAGGTCGGGAGGCGTACTTCAGGATATTAGCATGCCCAATTTGAAGTGGGAAGAGATTAACATTGATTTCATAATAGGCTTACCACATACACGCCGACACTATGATTCTATTTGGGTGGTGGTAGATAGGTTGACGAAGGGTGCACATTTTCTGTCGGTCAAAACCACGATTTCAGTGGATGATTATGCCAAACTATATATCTAGGAGTTGGTGCAATTACATGGAGTGCCCTTGTCTATTATCTCCGATCGAGGTCCTCAGTTTACCTTTCATTTTTGGCGGTCTTTCCAAAAAAGGCTTGGGACTGAGGTTAAACTCAGCACAACATTTCATCCGCAAACGGATGGTCAGGCAGAGTGGACAATCTAGAATCTCGAGGAAATGTTGAGAACTTGTGTAATGGACTTTAAAGGTAGTTGGGATGATCACTTGCCTTTGATCGAGTTTACTTACAATAATAGCTATCACTCCAGCATCTATATGGCACCGTTCAAGGCTCTTTATAGGCGGAGATCGCCCATCAGGTGGTTTGAGGTTGGTGAGGCAGCTATGATAGGACCTGATTCGGTTCATGAAGCTATGGTGAAGGTTCTTTTTATAAGGGACAGGCTGAAAACTGTTCGACTGTGTGTTATAGGTATCTAAACCGACACGCAAGTGCACGTGGTCGAATAAGTAGTAAGTGGCTTTAGTAAGCCAAGTATCGATCCACGGAGACTCTGGATAAGTGAAATTTGCTCAAGTATACTATATTTTTACTTATAAGTATGCTGACAACAACGTAACCAAAAATTGAATAATTTGTTTTATAAATCCTATACTAAAACTACTAACAATTATCTACTTTGAATTTAAACTATGGATATGAGTATGCCGAGCTTAAAGAACATGTAATGAACTGATTATCATCATAAATTGGTTAATCTTTTCTTCCAGTTGCTAGCCAAGAACATTAGCCAAGAGATTAAAACTCTCGTATTTAATCTCACTTAAGAATCATAAACCATCCGTCTACATTTCTGTGATCAAATGAAATTCATGACCTATCAATACAATTCCGGTTCCTAAATTGACTAATACGGCTTTCAAGTATATTTCTATCAGGAAAGCACATCAAAACTCAATTTTCCCAAATCAAGTAAAGAACAATATCCTATTAATTCACAACTTTCCAATTTCGTGCTCTCTCGAGTGAAATCGGAATTTTTAGATATACATTAATGTAGGCCACACACCAATGCAGTAAGAACATGAATTAATAGAACAACATGGAGGAAAAAGATGAAAAACCATATAATTCAATAATCAAAATTCATCACAATTGTTCATAACCTCAGCAAGGAAGGGAATTAGCAACTCATTTGTGGATTAATCATCCTAAAACAAGTGTTAATCATACAAACAATTGAATTAGAGAAGAAAGAAGGAGAGAAAAAATCCTGAACTTTTCGTCCCTCAACTGCCTGTAACCCACGTCTGTTATACCCCGTAGAATTCCCGGCACCTAGACGACCTATTCGCATGTTGGTTAAGCGTATTAGAAGGCCACACGTGCTGGAGAAAGGCCGGAAAAAATATCGGATGAGAAACCCGTCGAACCATCGCCGGAGAAGCCGAGTCATAGCCCCTCCGCGATGGCAGCGTGTCACGGAGGGGAGTCCTCCGCGATGGCTCCGTGACACGTTGCCCAAGTTCAGGCTCAAGTATATAAAGCCCCCACTTCGGTTTAATATCATTTACCTCATTTTAAATTCCAGAACACGCAGCAAAATAGAGGAAGACGAAGGAGGGATTATAATTTTCGTTCGATTATGCTGCCAAACGCTGCACAAACTCAAATTAATCCCAGATACCGAAGTATTTAGCAGCAGAGAGCATTCCTGCGGAATTAGTTTCATGAAATACAGCCGACAAATCGGCGAGCCACCGAACTAAGGTAAGTAGAATTGCTCTAAATTAATGTCTATGTGTTCCTAGCTGAGAAGTGAATATTTCTCCCTTTTGGACCGCCGAAAAATAGCGAGTTTTCGACCGTCTTTCGATATGCCTAAGTTTAGGCTATAAACTATATCGAAAGTGACGTTGCTCTTTACAGTAAAGCTGTATTTAGTATTAATTGGCATATTTATGAATGCAGTTGGGAGAAAATAGCTGAAGTACCGGTCGAGCTTCGTCCGACGGACGAATAGTTCAAGGATAAGGTATGTAAAGCTCATTCCCTCGGCAAGTTAAGTAATATCAGTGCAGTGTAATAAATTACGGACTAGTAGAATGTTCAGAAGTCGAATGTTACGTTTATTATGAATATCGATACGATATGAGAAACATTGGGTTGTAACGTGTATGAAACCTACTAGTACGACATAGATTATAACACAAGTGTTAGAGATTGCTCAGTATGTTTAGTATGTGATGTAGTATGACATGTTAAGATATCTTTGTATTTAGTTGAAACCCTGCGAAGTGAGGTAATATCCGTAAAGCACTTCAGACACAGAATAGCAGGCTAAAATGGAGTTTAGAAAGCATGCCAGGAATAGGCAATCATGTTAACACAGAAACTTAGTAAACAGTATAGTTTTCAGCAGAAACACTATCTTGTATGGCCTTTGCCCCAATACAGTTTAGCAGGAGACTATATATATATATATATATATATATTAACCAGCCTCAGCACGTATCAAATACATACAGATTATTATTATTAGTTCAGCATGTAATGTATATGATACCTTACCCCTGTTAGCCTCAGCATGTGAGATACACAGACAGCATTACTAGTTGAGACCGTTGTATTGTTTGGGGTTGGACTACCTAGCATCCACGACTGCCCCAGGGTTAATAGCTGTATCGACTCGTCCGCCAGAGGACGAGGATACATCACTCTACGAAGTGGCATGCCGTCCCGCAAGGGGACGAAGATGGGATGCCAGTTTTCCCCATATTTTGCCTTGGTCGGCTTTTATACACCCCCGTCTAGCGGATACGCCCGAGTGTTGATTCAGGAGTCCTTCGGACTCAGGTACAGTTATAGTCAGGGGCTCAGCGAGCCCAAGTGCATACCCAGGGGACCGGCGGGATGCTTACAGCCATTATAAGAGATGGGATGACCGGGGTAGGGGTGTAGATTCTGTGCTGGTTGTACCTCCCGGCTTATGGGGGCCGGGTAAGGTTTGTGTGTGCCATGTTATGCTATTTTATGTTATGCCATGTTATGTTAGACACGAATAGATCAGCAGTAGAGGGATATGTCTCCAGGTATGACTTACATAATCAGGCAGTTAATCTGTTTCTTCCCACTTCAGTTTTATCAATTGCATTATTGTTTCCGTTATTGCTTTACATACTCAGTACCAGCGGTACTGACGCCCGGTGGGGCGCTGCATTACTTGCCTGCAGGTACTCATAGACGAGCAGGCGATACTACGTGACTTCCTGTCAGCGGTCGAGTAATCAGCTCCTGTCCTCCGGAGGCTGAATTTCAGAGGTGTATTTCAGTTCCTTTTTGTTGTATAGTAGGGGTAGGTTGGGGCCCTATCCCGATCAGTTCTATTGCTATTCCTAGAGGCTTGCAGTCTGTATATATTCCCTGTGGTCAGATGAGCCGGTCGTGTGAGGCCGTGCAGTTGTATAGCTGTTAATATTCCTTCTTTCTTTTATGTTGGCCGTGTGGGGCCATAGTTTGCCAGTAGTGGTGACCTTGCCGGTCACGTAGCTTTTAGTACTTCATGATTGAGTTGCAGATAACTAGGCAGCATGGTGGCCTTGTCGGCCCGCATAGGTTTCCCTGAGTTGATATATTTCTGGTTAGCTGTAAGTGCAGGTACAGGAGGCTATAGGCCAATGGGCCGTGGGCTTTGTTTACAGCCGTTATATAGCCCTTTGTTTCCAGAAATATGAGTTAGAGCCAGCCAGGAACCAGAGGTGCCCAGGCTTAGCAGTCTAGCAGTTCAGGTCCCAGTAGGGCACCAGGTGCCAGTCATACCCCCTAAGGCGGGGTGTGACAAGCTTGGTATCAGAGCAGGTCGTATCCCAGGGAGTCTGCAAGCCGTGCTAAGCAGAGTCTTGTCCATGGATGTGTTGTGCACCACATACTATGGATAGGAGGCTGCAAGGCATGATAGGATGGTTGTCTTTTATTCTTATTCAGTCGTGCTGTAGAGCGGTACAGTATAGGGTTGAGTCCCTGAAAACTTACTATATTCTTTGGTTACAGATAATGTCAGACCAGCGACATCCTATCACAGGTCGGAGCTTAGATATTGCAGCAGGGGAAGGCACCAGCAGGATGCCTCCCCATCATTTGGAAACAGCTCGATCAGAGGGCACTACAGAGGCATCGTCCCAGCCTTCTCAGCAGTCTCCACCACATCAGGAGCCACTTGGGGCGACACTACCTTCAGCAGTCCCTATACCGACACCCTCTGACCAGGAGGTTAGGAGTGTTGTGGTTATGTTAGCACAGATGATGGCTGCTCAGCGTCAACCAATACCGTCTACAGTTGCAGAATTATCAGGAGGACCCGGCAGTTCGAGGGTGCGAGAGTTCTTAGCCCTGAATCCCCCACAGTTTACAGGCTCGGACCGAACAGAGGACCCCCAAGATTTTCTGGATCAGATGCAGAGAATCTTCAGGGTTATGTATACTACGCCTACCGAATCAGTTGAATTGGCAGCATTCCGGTTATGGGATATTGCGGTGTTATGGTATGAAAGCTAGGACAGGTCCTGAGGGAGAGATGTTTCCCCTCCCACCTGGTCCAGCTTTTCAGGAGCCTTTCTGGATCACTACTTGCCGCTTGAGATTCGACAGGCCCGAGTAGACCAGTTCCTACATCTAGAACAGGGGGCCATGAGTGTTCAGGAATATTCCTTGCGGTTTGATTCTTTGGCTCGATATGCACCGGCCTTTGTTGATACCATGGCATCCAGAGTGCACCGTTTTATTATAGGGCTAAATCCAGAATATGTTGAGACTTGTATTACAGCCACACTGCGAGAGGACCTGGACATTGCTCGAGTTCAGGCATTTGCCCAAAATATTGGGGGCATCAGACAGCGACAACGGGAGATCAGAAGGGTCAGTCAGGAGCAGCGTTGCTGGGACAGGCCAGTTGAGTTACAGAGAGAGGCCCGGGGAGGACCCAGGCCATGATTGTCCGACAGGCCGCCCAGGCCCCCGCCTTAGCCACAGTCGCAGGGGGGTAGATTCAGCCGCAGGGGGCAGTTAGAGACTGTTAGAGGCTCGCAGGTGACAGATTCATCATTACAGAGGAGGGCGGAGCAAAGTAGGTATACCCTACCACTTTGCCCTATATGCAGTCGACGCCATCCTAGAACATGCAGATATGGCTCCACCGCATGTTATATTTGTGGCCAAGAAGGCCATTTGATGAAAGATTGCCCAGCCAGAGGTCGAGAGGACCGCGATAGACAGGATAGGGCATCAGCAGGGTCACGAGCCACAACATCCTCGACTGGGCGCAGGCCCTCAGTTTCAGCAGGCAGGGGTCAGGGCAGATCAGGGGCCTCCAGTACAGGTGCGGGCCCAACCCGCACATATGCCATACCAGGGAGGCAAGATTTAGAAGCGTCGCCTGATGTTGTGACAGGTATGCTAACTATCTGCTCACACCTGCTTATGTGTTAATTGATCCAGGGTCTACTTTGTCCTATATTACTCCATTTGTGGCACGAAAGTTTAGTATTGTACCAGAATTATTACAGCAGCCCTTCTTAGTATCTACGCCCGTCGGTGACTCTATCACAGCTAGCCGAATCTACCGCGGGTGTACAGTAGAGATTGCTGACCGTCAGACCACAATAGACCCGGTCGAATTAGAAATGATAGACTTCGATGCCATAATGGGCATGGACTGGTTAGTGCCATGCTTTGCCAATGTTGAATGTTGGACCAAGACGGTCCGATTCCACTTCCCAGGAGAAGCAGTACGGGAGTGGAAGGGCAGCACCGCTACGCTGAAAGGTACGTTTATTTCCTACCTTCAGGCGATAAAGTTGATATCTAAGGGGTGTATTTATCATTTGGTCAGAGTTCAGGATGTCCAAGCAGAATCTCCGACACTCCAGTCTGTCCTAGTGGTGAATGAATTCCCAGATGTATTTCCTGATGAGTTACCTGGTATTCCCCCAGAAAGGGAAATAGACTTTGCTATCGACTTGTTACCAGGCAGTCAGCCAATATCAATACATCCCTATCGTATGGCTCCTGGAGAACTCAGAGAATTAAAGGAGCAGTTGAAAGACTTGTTAGATAAAGGTTTTATCAGGCCGAGTACTTCACCGTGGGGTGCGTCAGTTTTATTCATAAGAAAGAAAGATGGCTCGCTCCGAATGTGCATAGATTATCGGCAGCTAAACAAAGTTACAGTGAAGAACAAGTACCCGCTTCCCAGAATTGATGACTTATTTGATCAGTTGCAGGGAGCCAAATACTTTTCTAAGATTGATTTGCGGTCCGGATATCACCAGGTCCGAGTCCGTGAGAGAGATATTCCTAAGACAGCGTTCAGGACCCGATATGGGCATTTTGAATTTCTAGTTATGTCCTTCGGGTTAACGAATGCCCCAGCAGTCTTTATGGACCTGATGAATAGTATTTTCAGACCTTTCCTGGACTTGTTCGTGATAGTATTCATTGATGATATTCTGGTGTATTCACGCTCTGAAGCAAATCACCGGACTCATTTGCGGACAGTGCTCCAGATTCTCAGAGACCGCCAGTTGTATGCTAAATTTTCGAAGTGTGAATTCTGGCTTAACTCAGTGGCCTTTTTAGGGCATATCGTCTCAGACGCTGGTATACAGGTAGACAAGCAGAAGATAGAAGCAGTTAAGTCATGGCCTAGGCCTACCACCCCGACTGAAGTTCGTAGCTTTCTGGGGTTGGCAGGATATTATAGGAGGTTCGTTGAGGGGTTCTCGATCATTGCAGCACCTCTAACTAAATTGACACAGAAAGCAGCAAAGTTTCAATGGACAGAGACATGCGAGCAGAGCTTCCAAGAATTTAAAGACAGATTAACCTCCGCTCCAGTGTTGACATTACCGGAAGGCACAAAAGGTTATTCAGTTTATTGTGATGCGTCAGGTGTTGGGTTAGGTTGTGTGTTGATGCAGCATGGTAGAGTAATTGCATATGCTTCCAGACAGCTGAGGAAACACGAAAAGAATTACCCCACCCACGACCTGGAATTGGCCGCAGTAATCCACGCCTTAAAAATGTGGAGGCATTACCTGTACGACGTCCATGTTGATATTTACACAGATCATAAGAGCCTACAGTACATTTTCACTCAGAGGGAGTTAAATCTACGGCAACGCCGCTGGTTGGAGCTGTTAAAAGATTATGATGTGAATATTCTATACCACCCCGGAAAAGCTAATGTTGTAGCAGATTCCCTGAGCCGTAAGTCAATGGGGAGTTTAGTGTATTTTCGACCTGAGAAGCAGAAGTTAGCCAAAGAAATTCATCAGTTAGCTGGTCTAGCCGTTCGAGTAGTGGAAACAGAAAATAATGGAGCAGTAATTCAGAATTCTGCGGTGTCATCATTAGTTACAGAGGTAAAAGAACGACAGTACGAGGATCCCGATTTAGTCCAGCTCAGAGATAGAATTCAGAAAGGTAAGGAGCCAGATTTTCAGATAACCGAGGATGATGTGCTACGCTGTAAGGGCCGCCTCTGTGTCCCGAATGTTTCAGGGCTTCGCGGACGGATCATGCATGAGGTATATTATGCTCGCTATTCCCTTCATCCAGGAGCGACTAAAATGTACCACGACATCAGAGACATCTACTGGTGGCCGGGTATGAAAGCTGAGATAGCTGAATTTGTATCTCGATGTTCTAATTGTCAGCAGGTAAAAGCCGAGCACCAGAAATCGGGTGGTTTGACGCAAGAGATACCGGTACCTATGTGGAAATGGGAAGCGATAAACATGGATTTTGTAACAGGGTTACCCCGTACTAGACGCAGAAATGATTCCGTTTGGGTAATAGTTGACAGGCTGACAAAATCAGCTCATTTCCTACCACTGAGGGCTACCTTCTCAGCTGAGGATTATGCCGAATTTTATATTAGAGAAATAGTTAGATTACATGGAGTGCCGGTATCTATCATTTCAGACAGGGGAGCACAGTTTACAGCTAGATTCTGGCAGTCATTTCAGAAAGGTTTGGGAAGGCAAATTAACTTGAGCACAGCATTCCATCCTCAAACAGATGGGCAAGCTGAGCGTACAATTCAGACGCTCAGAGATATGCTACGAGCATGTGTGTTAGATTTTGGGGGTAGCTGGGATGAACATCTCTCGTTAATCGAATTTGCTTATAATAACAGCTACCATTCAGCTTTCAGATGGCGCCTTTCGAGGCAGTATACGGGCGAAAATGTAGATCGCCGGTGTGCTGGTTTGAAATAGGAGAAACAACATTAGTTGGCCCAGACATTGTTCGGCAATCCGAGGAAAAGGTAAAGCTTATCCGAGAACGTTTACTGACTGCTCAGAACCGCCAGAAGTCCTATGCAGATATGCGGCGCAGAAATCTAGAATTTGCGATAAATGACTGGGTATACCTGAAAGTGTCCCCGATGAAAGGGGTAATGAGATTTGGTAAGAAAGGCAAGCTTAGCCCAAGATTCATTGGGCCCTATCAGATTCGGCGAAGAATAGGCCGAGTTGCATATGAGTTGAACTTGCCACCAGAGTTAGCATCTGTTCACCCAGTATTCCATGTTTCTATGTTAAGGAAGTTCGTAGGGGACCCTTCTACAGTAACTCCAGTTCAGGATGTTCAGATCACAGAAGAGTTAGCATATGAGGAGGTTCCCGTAGCTATCTTAGACAGACAGATTCGCAGGCTGAGAACTAAAGATGTTGCATCTGTCAAAGTATTGTGGCGTAACAGAAATCGTGAGGAAATGACGTGGGAAGCAGAAGAAGATATGAAAGTCAGATACCCTCACCTATTTCAGGCCTAGTCAGGCAACAGGTATGTCCGTGTCATTACTTATACAGTACCTTATGGTTGTATGTTTGTAAATGATAAAGAAAAAATGATATTTAGTTATCCAATGGATCATAAAATATTGTGTGCAGTGCCTGTGTTGGACTTTTCTGCATTTCAGGTTTTTGCGATAGTCCATATTACAGGGGAAACTCTGCCGAAATTTTTCTAGAAAGTAACGTAAGTAGTCCTCTAGATAACAGTGTACATTCGAGGACGAATGTTCTTAAGGGGGGAGAATGTTATACCCCCTAGAATTCCCGGCACCTAGATGACCTATTCGCACGTTGGTTAAGCATATTAGAAGGCCACACGTGCTGGAGAAAGGCCGCGAAAAAGATCGGACGAGAAACCCGTCGAACCATCGCGGGAGGAGCCGAGGCAGAGCCCCTCCGCGATGGCAGTGTGTCACGGAGGGGAGGCCTCCGCGATGGCTCCGTGACACGTTGCCCAAGTTTAGGCTCAAGTATATAAAGCCCCCACTTCGGTTTAATATCATTTACCTCATTTTAAATTCCAGAACACGCAGCAAAACAGAGGAAGACGAAGGAGGGATTATAATTTTCGTTCGATTACGCTGCCAAACGCTGCCCAAACTCAAATTAATCCCAGATACCGAAGTATTTAGCAGCAGAGAGCATTCCTGCGGAATTAGTTTCGTGAAATACGGTCGACGAATCGGCGAGCCACCGAACTAAGGTAAGTAGAATTGCTCTAAATTAATGTCTATGTGTTCCTAGCTGAGAAGTGAATATTTCTCCCTTCTGGACCGCCGAAAAATAGCGAGTTTTCGACCGTCTTTCGATAAGCCTAAGTTTAGGCTATAAACTATATCGAAAGTGACGTTGCTCTTTACAGTAAAGCTGTATTTAGTATTAATTGGCATATTTATGAATGCAGTTGGGAGAAAATAGCTGAAGTACTGGCCGAGCTTCGTCCGACGGACGAATAGTTCAAGGATAAGGTATGTAAAGCTCGTTCCCTCGGCAAGTTAAGTAATATCAGTGCAGTGTAATAAATTACAGACCAGTGGAATGTTCAGAAGTCGAATGTTATGTTTATTATGAATATCGATACGATATGAGAAACATTGGGTTGTAACGTGTATGAAACCTACTAGTACGACATAGATTATAACACAAGTGTTAGAGATTGCTCAGTATGCTTAGTATGTGATGTAGTATGACATGTTAAGATATCTTTGTATTTAGTTGAAACCCTGCGAAGTGAGGTAATATCCGTAAAGCACTTCAGACACAGAATAGCAGGCTAAAATGGAGTTTAGAAAGCATGCTAGGAATAGGCAATCATGTTAATACAGAAACTTAGTAAACAGTATAGTTTTCAGCAGAAACACTATCTTGTATGGGGTTGGACTACCTAGCATCCATGACCGCCCCAGGGTTAATAGCTATATCGACTCGTCCGCCAGAGGGCGAGGATACGTCACTCTACGGAGTGGCATGCCGTCCCGCAAGGGGACGAAGATGGGATGCCAGTTTTCTCCATATTTTGCCTTGGTCGGCTTTTATACACCCCCGTCGAGCGGATACGCCCGGGTGTTGATTCAGGAGTCCTTCGGACTCAGGTACAGTTATAGTCAGGGGCTCAGCGACCCCAAGTGCATACCCAGGGGACCGGCGGGAAGCTTACAGCCATTATAGGAGATGGGATGACCGGGGTAGGGGTGTAGATTCTGTGCTGGTTGTACCTCTCGGCTTATGGGGGCCGGGTAAGGTTTGTGTGTGCCATGTTATGCTATTTTATGTTATGCCATGTTATGTTAGACACGAGTAGATCAGCAGTAGAGGGATATGTCTCCAGGTATGACTTACATTATCAGGCAGTTAATCTATTTCTTCCCACTTCAGTTTTATCAGTTGCATTATTGTTTCCGTTATTGCTTTACATACTCAGTACCAGCGGTACTGACGCCCGGTGGGGCGCTGCATTACTTGCCTGCAGGTACTCATAGACGAGCAGGCGATACTAGGTGACTTCCTGTCAGCGGTCGAGTAATCAGCTCCTGGCCTCCGGAGGCTGAATTTCAGAGGTGTATTTCAGTTCCTTTTTGTTGTATAGTACGGGTAGGTTGGGGCCCTGTCCCGATCAGTTCTATTGCTATTCCTAGAGGCTTGCAGTCTGTATATATTCCCTGTGGTTAGATGAGCCGGTCGTGTGAGGCCGTGCAGTTGTATAGTTGTTAGTATTCCTTCTTTCTTTTATGTTGGCCGTGTGGGGCCATAGTTTGCCAGTGGTGGTGACCTTGCCGGTCACGTAGCTTTTAGTACTTCATGATTGAGTTGCAGATAACTAGGCAGCATGGTGGACTTGTCGGCCCGCATAGGTTTCCCTGAGTTGATATGTTTCTGGTCAGCTGTTAGTGCAGGTACAGGAGGCTATAGGCTAATGGGCCGGGGGCTGTGTTTATAGCCGTTATATAGCCCTTTGTTTCCAGAAATATGAGTTAGAGTTAGCCACGCACCAGAGGTGCCCAGGCTTAGCAGTCTAGCAGTTCAGGTCTCAGTAGGGCACCAGGTGCCAGTCATACCCCCCAAGGCGAGGTGTGACAACGTCCTTGCTCCACCAAGTCTGAATTATGAAAAATACACTTAAGTGTTCTATTTATACTAGTGGGAATTTTTCCCGGAATAATGAGCAACGTGTCCCGGAGTGCATCGCGGAGCACTGCCTCCCTGACACGGCGTGAACGCGGACCCTCACTAGAAATTAGGGGTCCGGGAATAAAGCACCAATGTGGTACGGCGTGCAATGCGGAGGCTGGCCACCGTGCCACGGAGCTGTCGCGAGCCTCCACTGGAAATTGTGAGATTTTCACCCTCCAAGCAGAATGCCTCCGCGATGGCAGCGTGACACGGCTCCATCGCGGAGCCCCTTTAATTTGTGCAGTCCAATGCCTTTTTCCGTGCTCGATTTCAAGTCCAACTCCAATATCCTCCAACATGCATTTTAGCTCTTCAAATCACATTTTACCTACAAAACAATGCTAATCATGTTGGTTAGTATAAATTCACATTTTATTACCAATTACATGAAAATGTATACACATTGCTAGATAAACAAGGCGAAAATGATACGTTTGAGTATCACTTGGGCATATAAATCTGCCCAAGATCACTTACCCCACACTTAAATCCTTGTTCGTCCTCGAACAACAAACACACAATTCATGCAATTTACATCCCAACCTTCGCCACTATGGTGCGACAATTTAAGCTACGGTCATACCGATCATTCAATATTGCGAATCATCAAGAAAACATGCATGGTCTCAACAATGCAATGACCTTCAATATATTAAGACTTCCTAGACTTTAAGAATTGACTCTCGATATCGGCAAACTCATGCAAATCAGCTAATCAAGATATCCGGCACGAACATCAATCTTTCATCAAGCATGTGCCCTCACAACTCAAGAAAATCTTCCCCTTTTTGCTCATGTGACACACAAACATTCAAGTAGGGGCATGTAAAAAATAATTTCACTCTCTCTCCCAAAAGAATTCACATGCATCATGTCATGAACCATAAGCTTGCCCTTAGTGTATTACTCCACTAGTATAAAGAAATGCAATGTAAGATCACGTAGGACTTTAATATGTTGTAAGCTATGGAACTAGTATATATTGGATTAGCCAATAATAGCCACTAGCATCCTTAAGCGCCTTTTCAACACATTGCCATCAACTCATGAACATTGTTTCTCTCTTTTCTTTTTTTTTCATCATCCCATTCTTGATGATTTACTTTAGTATGGCCCATTTCATTCATCACACTTGACACAATAACAAAGGATTTTTCATGCACCTTCATTATCATTTATTTATAGCAAGTGCACCTTCAACCTTTTATTTTCTTCCCTCTCTCTGCTTTTCTTTTTCTTTTCACCATTCTCACTCTTTGACACTTTGGGAAAATTATTTTCTCTTCTTAAGCGCTTAAGAGTTTTGTATAGACTTTACGGCTAATGAAAAGAAAGAATTAAGCTCAGTTTATACTTTTTGGACAAAAGAAAGAAATACTAGGCTAAAGGCTCAACGGGCTGACTAGGGTATACAATCACATAAAAGGGGAGTGTGACAAGAAAAAAATAGAAACTCTCGGTTAAAACAAAGAAATGCCTACATCCTTTCCAACAATACACCTCCTTCATTTTGTTTTGTACACACACCAGGAAAGTTCTAGACATTTCACAATAGCATGGAATAACAATACCTCACTTCACACTTTATGCACATGCTCGATTCAAGATGCATTCACAGACTCTTCAATCAGCTAATTACATGAATTCAAAATTAAGCCTCAATCACACCGAATCGAACTCTACAGCCTAGGTATCTCAACATATTTACAAAATTGCATGCTTTCATACGAATCACTTTTGCATTTTGAATATCAGGTACAACACGCAACTAACATTTCACAATCATATAGTAACTACAGGTTCCGTGATGCAATCCACCAAAGAAAAAAACTGAAAATAACTTAAAATAACTACTCCTACCGACTACATTTCCCTTAAGACAGTCGTCATCCATCCATCATAGGGAACAGTCACTAACTATGACGTCGGTTCAATGGGACTATTCTCGGTAAAAGAACCGAAAACAAACGCCGAGAAACCCAAAATAAAATTGAAAAATTTTGCAAACCATCGATCATTTCGATGGAAAAATTATTTACAAAATATATTAAATATGAACAAAATATTTTTGCAAAATTTTAAAAAAAATCGATCATTTCGATAAGCAAAAGAAAAATTACAAAAATTTTACAGACTCAGCTGGCAACATCAATCATTCCACAACACACATCAATTTCACAAATATGTACAAGTACAGAACAATTTGCAATTCACAAACACACAGGGAAACATACATAAAAAAATACAGAGGAAAGCATACAAGCAAACCAGCCCAGCCCAGCATCTAACTACTCCCCACCCCACACTTAAACCGAACACTGTCCCCAGTGTTCACAAAAATTAAAAATCACAATATTGGGTGGTGGGACTCCCTGATCAGTCAAAGTATTCCACTTCTTCATCAGGTGCTGCTGCCTCATCTCCCATGTCCAAGTCGCCTCCATCGTCGTCATCGGACTCCACATCGGAGTCCTCCCGGCATGTCTCCTCGTCCGTGGGGACATCATCGTCTGTGGGCTCTACAAAGGCTGGCCCCACTCGGCATAGAGCCCTGGCGTTTTCGCCAAACGGGTAATCCAGCTCGAGCTGCCATAGCTCCTCCTCTGTGGATGGTCTCCCACCAATCCTTAGCTGGAGCATTTGCATCCCAAACATCCGCGCCATGTACTAGTCATCACGACCATGTCGCTCGCCAAGTGTCAGCACTGGCCCGTGGGTGGTGTCGGGAGCCTTAGTTTTGGTCACGTCCAAGGCCCACCGCTCCAACTGCGGGATGTAATCCAAAGCCTCCTCCTCGACATTGAGGCCTCTGAGAAAGGTGGTGAGTAGTCCACCGAAACCATACCTGTGGCCCTGGTGTAATCGGGCTCTCTTCATGGCGGATATAATGACCGCCCCAACATTAATCTCCAGCCCTTTCATCAGGGCATACACCAGGCAAACACGGTCCCGGGTCACATCAGTCATGTGCACCCCTGGGATTAGGCACGAGCAGACTATCTTCAGCCAGATTCGGGCTTCCCTGTTCATTTGAGAATATGGTAGAGTCTGGTGGTAACCCCTTTATTTTATGTCTGCTCCATCCAGCTGTGGATCGAGCCCCACACAGTGTGCGTCTGATGTCAGCATACGGTGGGGTAATGTTCAGTTGGCGGAGAACGTAAGCGTCTGTGTCCCGCGCTCCAATGATGGCATTTAGCTGTTGGGGTTCCAGAGTGACTATCTGCCCTCTGATCTTGATGGTGTGGCTTCTGATTGCCAGGTTCCAATTAGCATAGAACTCCCGGACCAGGTGTAGGTTGCATTCCTTGGGCTCCTGAAATATGAAGTCGAGCCCAGCTGCCTCGATCCGTTGAACTATTCTGGGAAACTCCTGTGTAATGGTTCCCGTGCTACATGCTCCTCGGGGAAGTATTTGTTCTCCTTGTGCTTGGCATACCACTTCTTCCCCTCATCAGTCACCCATCTCGTTCCGTATTGGCGGCGCTGGCCGCGTGGAACTGCTGGTGCAGCTGGGACTGCTGTGCCCAGTCTAAGTCTTTTCCTTTCGGTGCCTGAAGTTGATGCACCCTTACCTTTATCTTGCCTGCTTTCCATTTTACCTGTCAACACAAGTAAACAAGCGCAATGTCAAGCTAAATGAATATTAACTTCGGCTAAGGTTGGGTTACGCTAAGTTTACCCCACACTTAGTCCTTAGCTACAGTTGCGATACTATGGCAAGAATAACTTTATTTACACCAAAATACCAGCCAGACAATTCATGCTTCGTGCGTTCAACAACAAAAATTCAACGGTATAACTTTTGCGTACTACTCAGACTTCGTACAGCTAATCCCAATCACTACCATCGCTAGCATTTCAACCATCGCACTTAGAAAAGAAAAACAACGAAACAAAAACAACAACAAAAATTCTATACACATGAACCTATATAACCAACCCAATTTGAACAAATTTCAACATTTTCCCTAAATACGAGAATTCGTCGTCTATTACATTCAAACAATTTTCTACAACGACTTTTCTCATTTTACAAGTACACCCCGACATATATTTCACGAATTCAACACATTACCAACTTCAAATTCAACAACACAGCCCTAAAATTGATTTCTTCCATCAAATTCGAATAATTCATGCAATCGACAAGTTCAAACGCTCATTACAACATTCCGAACATTTATCAATCACAAATAAATCGACTTCATGCTTAATTTCAGGGTGATTTAGTTCACCTCCCATGCTTAATTTCGAATAAAATTGACAAAAACTTGAGAGATAATCGGAAAACATACCTCGAAGTTGAAGAACCGAAGAAAACTTGGTAATTTGTTGCCTTAAGCCGTGGCACGTTGATGGGATAGGGATTTTGGGATGTTTGGTCGCGGAGGAAAGTGAGAATAAGGGAAAAAAAAGGGAGAAATCGGGGTTTAAAAAGTAGAAAACACGCGGGTCACCCGGCAACCCGGTGTGACCCATCACAATTTACACGGCAACGTGTCACGGAGTGCATCGCGGTGCACTACCTCCGTGACACGGAGCCATCGCGATAGCCCTCTGGAAATTTTAAAATTTCCGGATTACAACTCAACGTGTCACGGAGGGTAACGCGGAGGTCCTCCTCTGTGACACGGAGCTATCGCCCCAGCTCACTGTCTTCTACATTTTATTACTTTTTCATACCTCGCCTTTTCCTTCACGATTTCGTGCACATTTTTCTCCGTTTGACCTGAAAATCATCTCACTAAACAAAATTGGTTAGACTAATAGGTTTCCCCTAACTAAAAATAAAAAATACTAAATAAAAAATAATTTCTAATCAAAGAAAAAGAAGAAGAACAATCTATTTACACTTTACAAAATGAAAGAAAAAAAATAAATTTTTACGGGTTGCCTCCCGTGCAGCGCCTGATTTACCGTCGCGGCTCGATGTCATTTACGCTCAATTATCCGCTAGGGTGATGGACAATTTCTCACGATCATTGTCCTCCCCCCAGTAGTGCTTACACCTATCCGGTGGTCTTCCCATCCACTCTCGGGAATCATTCATCTGTTTAGCATTACCATGATCAATTACATTAATCATCGAGAGTTCTTCATGCACCATCGGGATCTTGGGTGCTTTGTACACATCGAACACCTCTACCTTATCGTGTGCTCGCATTGTAAGTTGACCCACAACTACGTCGATTAATGCTTTCCCGGTTGCCAAGAAGGGTCGTCCCAAAATAAATGGGACTTCCGCATCTAGTTCAAAATCCAGCACAATAAAATCTACCGGGAAAATTAGGGAGCCCACTTGCACTAGAACATCCTCAACAATGCCATCCGGCCTGGCTAAGGATCGGTCCGCCAACTGCAAGAATACGGTTGTAAGTCTAGGACTCCCTAGACCCAATTTTCTGAATACCGATGATGGCATCAGATTTATGCTCGCTCCCAGGTCACACAATCCACGAGCTCGGACGCTCTGCCCAATAGTAAGCTGGATAGTAAAACTTCCAGGGTCTTTTAGCTTCGTGGGCAGTCTATTTTGGATCCGGGAAGTGCACTCCTCCGTCAAAGCTACCGTGGCATACTCAGTCAAACGACTTTTGTTGGCCACGATGTCTTTAATGTATTTGGCATATTTAGGCACTCCCTGCAAGACATCAACAAGAGGTAAGTTAACATGTACCTGTTTAAGCACCTCCATGAATTTCTTGAAACACGCCTCCTCTTTGTGTTTCTTGAGTCGTTGAGGGAACGGGGGTGGAGGTCTCTCTGATTCAGCTTCTTCGGTATTCCCCCTTTCCAAACTTTGCTCCCCCTCAACTTCTGCTGCTCCCGAATTTTGAGGTGGTCTTTCTGGTTCCACCTCCTTCAGCTGCAAACCACTCCTTGTGGTCACTACATTTACCTGCTTCGGATTTGGATCTGTGTCGTTCGGCAGTCCTCCTCTGGGCCTTGTATTTTGGGCACTAGAAAATTGCCCAAATTGATACTCAAGAGCCTTTGTCGCTAACTGGTTATTTTTCACTTCGGCTGCCAATTTAACATAGCCAGCCTGCAATTGCGCTTGATTAGCGATCATGGTCTTGAACATTTCCTCAATGCTGGGTGATGGTGGTGGAGGAAGGGCATTATTATTTCTGAATTGAGATTGGTAGTTCTGTTGCCCTCCTTGATTCCTTTGCATACCCTAACCCGCACTTTGGCCTTGATGGTTGTTGCTACCCCATGAAAAATTTGGATGGTTCCTCCAATTTGAATTGTAGCTACTCCCATACTGTTGATGATTTCTTTGTGCATTGCCCACAAAGTTAACCGAATCAGGGTTGGCTCCACAGCACTCAGCTGAGTGCTCACTGCTTCCACACACTTCACACCACATTTGCTGGACTACATTAACTGGATCTAAAGGCTGGTTCAAAGTCATGTTGCTGAAGTGGTTGTTCAATTGATTCTGCAAGGCAGCTATCTATGCAGCGATAGCTGTAAATCCATCCACTTCAAGCACTCCTGCTGCTTTCCTTGCTCCACCTCGTGATGAATCAGCATTCCATTCTGGATTGCCCTGTGAAATCCGGTTTAGCAAGGTGTACAGCTCCTCATAAGTCTTTTCCAGCGCTTGCCCTCCAGCTGCTGAATCTAGCAAAATTTTGGTATGGGGTTCCAAACCCTCAATAAATGTGTGCACCAACACGTCATTGGACTGATGATGATGAGGACAGTCCCGCAACATGGATTTAAATCTTTCCCAGGCTTGATATAAGTTTTCTCCCTCCCTCTGTTTGAAACTTAGAATTTGACTTCTAAGCCTTGCTGTTTTGCCAGAGGGAAAAAACCTTATCAAGAACTTTCGTGCAAGATCGTCCCACGTTGAAATAGAATTTAGTGGCTCAGCTTTCAACCACCTCTTGGCTTCTCCGAGTAATGAGAATGGAAATAATGTAAGCCGAACATAATCAGGTGACACTCCAGCGGGTATATAAGTGTCACTTATCTCCAAAAAGTTTTGGAGATGCAGTTGTGGGTCTTCATGAGGGAGACCGGTAAATTGCCCGCTTGTGTGCAACAGTTGCACCATATTTTGCTTGAGTTCAAATCTCCCTCCAGGCTCTGGTTTGCGGATACTGGATGTAACATTGTTGGCATGTGGGATTGCCACCTCGCGAACCGGCCTTGCTACTGCTTCTTCGGGCACTAACACTGCCCTCACAACCGGTGGATTTTGTTGCTCCATAATAGTTTGTCTGAGCAACTGCAGCTTCCTTTGTAGAGCTTCTCTCCGTTTACTATGAAATATGCGTTCAGGCTCTATATAAGATTCCACCAGCTCTTTGTCTCTTGCCAATGTTCACAGCAATTAAGTCTGCAAAATACAGGCTAAGACCAAGTTGTCAACACTTAAGAAAATAAAATAAAAATATAGTAAATTTACACTTAACACAATTTCACCAATTGCCAAGTCTCCCCGGCAACGGCGCCAAAAACTTGTTCGGCTGTGTGTTATAGGTATCTAAACCGACACGCAAGTGCACGTGGTCGAACAAGTAGTAAGTGGCTTTAGTAAGCCAAGTATCGATCCACGTAGACTCTGGATATGTGAAATTTGCTCAAGTATACTATATTTTTACTTATAAGTATGCTGACAACAACGTAACCAAAAATTGAATAATTTGTTTTATAAATTCTATACTAAAACTACTAACAATTATCTACTTTGAATTTAAACTATTGATATGAGTATGCCGAGGTTAAAGAACATGTAATGAACTGATTATCATCAAAAATTGGTTAATCTTTTCTTCCAGTTGCTAGCCAAGAACATTAGCCAAGAGATTAAAACTCTCGTATTTAATCTCACTTAAGAATCATAAACCATCCGTCTACATTTCTGTGATCAAATGCAATTCATGACATATCAATACAATTCCGGTTCCTAAATTGACTAATACGGCTTTCAAGTATATTTCTATCAGGAAAGCACATCAAAACTCAATTTTCCCAAATCAAGTAAAGAACAATATCCTATTAATTCACAACTTTCCAATTTCGTGCTCTCTCGAGTGAAATTGGACTTTTTAGATATACATTAATGTAGGCCACACACCAATGCAGTAAGAACAAGAATTAATAGAACAACATGGAGGAAAAAGATGAAAAACCATATAATTCAATAATCAAAATTCGTCACAATTGTTCATAACCTGAGCAAGGAAGGGAATTAGCCACTCATTTGTGGATTAATCATCCTAAAAAAAGTGTTAATCATACAAACAATTGAATTAGAGAAGAAAGAAGGAGAGAAAAAATCCTGAACTTTTCGTCCCTCAACTACCTGTAACCCACATCCTTGCTCCACCAAGTCTGAATTATGAAAAATACACTTAAGTGTTCTATTTATACTAGTGGGAATTTTTCCCGGAATAATGAGCAACGTGTCACAGAGTGCATCGCGGAGCACTGCCTCCGTGACACAGCGTGAACGCGGACCCTCACTGGAAATTAGGGGTCCGGGAATAAAGCACCAACGTGGCACGGCGTGCAACGCGGAGGCTGGCCACCGTGCCACGGAGCTGTCATGAGCCTCCACTGGAAATTGTGAGATTTTTCACCCTCCAAGCAGAATGCCTCCGCGATGGCAGCGTGACACGGCTCCATCGCGGAGCCCCTTTAATTTGTGCAGTCCAATGCCTTTTTCCGTGCTCGATTCCAAGTCCAACTCCGATATCCTCCAACATGCATTTTAGCTCTTCAAAATCACATTTTACCTACAAAACAATGCTAATCATGTTGGTTAGTATAAATTCACATTTTATTACCAATTACATGAAAATGTATACACATTGCTAGATAAACAAGGCGAAAATGATACGTTTGAGTATCACTTGGGCATATAAATCTGCCCAAGATCAAAAACCACTTAGAGTCATCAAAAGTCATACTCTGATGTGAGAAGGAGAGAGTTGGAGTTCGAGATAGACGATTGGGTATTTCTGAAGGTGTCCCCCATGAAGGGAGTCATGCGGTTCGGAAAGAAAGGGAAACTCAGTCCCATCTATGTTGGTCCCTACCGGGTTATGAGTAGTGTTGGTAAGGTAGCGTATGAGTTGGATTTTCCCTCAAAGTTATCTTTTGTACATCCCGTGTTTCATGTGTCTCTTCTGAAGAAATGTTTGGGAGATTCAGCCCTAGTAGTCCCGATGGACAGTGTTGGTGTAAAGGACAGCCCTCTATGAAGAAGTTCCGGTGGAGATATTGGACCATCATGTTCGTAAGCTAAGGAACAAAAAAATAGCTTCAGTTAAAGTCTTATGGAGGAACCAGCATGTTGAAGGAGCTACATGGGAAGCCGAAGCGGATATAATGGCTAGATACCCACACTTATTCTCTACCGGCTCAGTTTCAACTTAAGGTAACGGTTTTTCCCTATCACTCTACCTAATTTTCATGTTCAGTTCTTGTGTTAAAGTTTCTTTTATGTGTATGTATATGTATGTGGGTCATGAGACCAGTTCAGCTATGCGTTATGAATCGAAGGTAGTCATTCCATAAGAATTTCGGTTAAAATGATTAGTATTTGAGTATGATAATTGTATTCTTCTGTTTTTTGCTTGTTTCTAACATTCGAGGATGAATGTTCCCAAGGGAGAGATATTGTTATACCTCGAGAACTCAAATATCAGACCCTAGGGTTGAAATAGGGAAAAAATTGAAGATTCAAGTTGCAGGCATAGAATGAGTTGTTAGACGACTTGTGAGACTAACCCACAAATTGTTAGATGAATCGTAGGGAGGACTAGTGGAGAGTAGGAAGTTTGGGAGGAAAATGGTTCCCCAAGGGTGTGGGAACGACTCATGGTCAGTCAACATGAGTGGTTAGGTCAACCATAGGGTAAGGGAGAAGAAATATAGAAGAGGTTAGACCAGTGTACTTGACAACTCGTGGTCACCCCTGACGAACCGTTATGTGATCCATTACGAGCCAACAGTTTAGACAAGGCAGTGTACTCAACGAGCAACTGACGATTCATTCTCCCCAGTGACGAGTCGTTAGGTCTTTCGTCAGGACCACCTGACAATTATTTTCTGCGAATTGAGTAAGGGTCTTTTCGTAATTCCTAAGTTCCTAAGACCTATACTACATCGTTTAAGGCTAGTTTTAAGGGGTTTTAAGAGGGAAAAACCTATTCTAAGTCATTCATTCCATGCATGCAAGCTTGAGAAGTTAAAGAGGAGATTCAAGGCTAGTATTCAAGGTATCCATCCAATTTCCTCTTGGGCAATCAAAGATTTGGTGGAATCAATCCCCTCCGGGTATGTAGGGTTATGAGTGGGTGTTTCCTTCCTCACCCATGCCCAATCTCTATCTAAGTATGAGGAATTCATATGATCAAGTTATGGGAGTTTTTGTACAATTGCATAATTCTTCAATTTCTATACATGGGCACGATTAGATGATGTTTCTATTAATGAATTGTGAAACTTGGGTAGATTTTAAATTATATTAAGTTAAAAATTGTTTTTTCTAAAATATGAAATTAAATGCCGATGGAAGAGAAGTTCATGAAAGAAGAGAATGATGATGAATGTATGATGAAGATGAGATTGATAATGAAAAGCATGTTTCTAAAGCTACCCACAATTATGATATCGTTTTCAAAATGAATTGAGTAGATCCAAGCATGATAAAGTTTTGGCAAGGCCCTTATATCAAGTATGATGATATAGCATCTCTAAAGTAAGCTTACCACATGGTTTTGGAGTAGATGCTCCCACTTATATTTGAGTTTGTGGTATGTTTCGAAATAATCTTCTTATATGCATGAATTCATAATTGAGATGTATGTTATCATTGAGCTTCATTTTTATACGATGTCAGTTCTATGTATGATTTTATTGAGCTTTGTCAATGACAATGTTGAGCTTCATTTCATACAATATTGAGTTTATGCATGATATCATTGTTGAGCTTCATCAATAGACGATGTTGAGCTTCGTTATATACGATGTAGAGCATTGCATGTTTTGGGAGAAGATTCTAGCACCAAGCGAGCTAAGGGTCGACCTCCCTACACCCCAGAACTACGCGCTAACGTAGGTTGATACTATTATATGACTTGGGACCTCCCTAGTGAGCTTCCCCTTTCCCAAATGGGCCTTCAGCTTGATATTGATATCATGGTAGCGTCCTTAGCCCTGGCAAGGTGTTGGACGGCTCTGCCCACTTGAGTGTGATAGTCGGGACCACGTAAGCTCTATTGTGGTATGTGGGTTAAGTGTCAAGTCTCCCATTGTCTATACGATTCAGATTTCCATATGCATTACTCACGATTATTACTTTAATATGCCTGTACTAAAAGTAAGGTTTGACTCATTGTTCAGCTTTTCTATAGATGTCATATTTCAGCTTTGAGTCATTTAAGTCAGTTGTGATGTTATGAAGCTATGCATGGACATTTTACGATAAGATTATGACTTCAGAATGAATGCATGTAGTTCTTCCTCTAAGATCTGAAAGCTTATGTTATGTTATGAAATTTTTTAAATGATTTACTTTACTTAAGAGGTATTACTTACCTTGCATACTCGGTACATTCCACGTACTAATTGCATACTTTCTATGATGTATCATTTCATGATACAGGACCCAGCTCCCAGGCTCAGTCCCATTTGTAGTCGGTTGTCAGAGTTAGCACCTACTTGGTTGGTGAGTCCTCATCCTTTGAGGGCTAAACTTTCAGTTTCTTTATGTATCTTTAGTTTCACTATTGGTGAGTTAGTTAGGGTCTTGTCCCATCAACTCGTCCAGATTAGAGGCTTTTCTGACTCATGTATGTATTCATCTTTGGATGCTTATTCTAATGTTATGTTGAGTTAGACTTTCACTGAGTTATATTGATGATTTCTTCCATTTATCAAATGAGTTAGATGTATGCTTATGCCATGGGTTGACTTGGGGTTTCTCGGGGTCCCTTGTCCCATGTCTATGGTCCGGGCCTCTGTTCAGGTCGTGACAGACTCGTTTTGTGACCTGGTGCAGATTTCTCAGTTTTCTCTATTTTAAATCCCGGGTCTAGTCTTTGAGTTTCTAGGGCATTACAGATATAGTTTTTGAGACTTTGTTAATGAGTTTATATTATTGTAAGTATTTCATTATGAATTCTTCTCTTTTATTGTTATTCTCATAAATATGAATGGCTAAATCTCTTAATCTAGGGTTGTGGGAACCGTGATGGATTAACGAATGTAGGCATAAAACAATAGTGATTCTTGGATGGTGAATTGGGTGGATTATTATTATTTTTGCTTTAATTAGTTCTAGCGGTTGCAAACGTTGGAATATGTCCATATCTTCAACTTACCCCACCAAGAAGGTTGAAGTTAGGAAAAGAGAATAGTAATAGAAATTTGAGGATACCAACCCTCATCTAAATTAACTTGAGCTCTTATCGAGGATAGTTAAGTAAAGACTTCTGGCGAGGGAAAAATATACACACTTTGAGTTTGAGAGGAGATAAGTGAAATTCATCTATATAGGTGAAGAGACGTTTGATGAACTTAATTGTCAGTCTTACACAAAATTCACCAGGATATATCACTAGGAAAAGCCTATTAAGTTAGGAAATCATTGGGAACACAATCCTAGTGTTGTACTCTTGGTTTTTATGATTGACAAACTAATAAGGGAAGCAAGTTCGCACTTTACATCTCCTACAGGGACCGGGTTCGTGCGTGTGTCATAAAGTCAATGTATATATGTAAAGTGTACCTTTGTTTGCGATGGTTGGTGAAGCTGCAGCAGGGTTTTAGCAGATTTTGCAGCAAGCCAGATGTACTAGCCAATTGGATTGCTTCTAGGTTTTTGGTCTCTTATATATGGATAGAGATGACCAATTCAAACCCTAGTTTTTGCATTCAAAAAATTGATATATCCTTTGCAAAATCCACCAGTGCTCACTAAGAACAAAGCTCATCAATAACAAAGGACCTGATCATGATCAACTCAAGTTGTCTCTTAATATTTGTAGTTTTAAAGTCCTTGTAATCTGTTCAAAAAGTGTATACTTACTCTTCTCCTTATCAAGTTGGTGTAGGTATTTCTTTTGTTGCTCTTCTAGTGTCTTCAGAAAGGTTTTCAACTAGAGATAGTTGGTGGTAGTGTTAGAGTTAGCTGGATTTGTATCAACTAGAGTTAGTTTGTAGTTAGGCTAGAGTTAGCCATCGTGCACCGGTTAGAGGTAGTTGGTTGGAGAGTTGGCAGTAGAGTTATTGCTTTGTAGTTTTGCAATAGAGGTATTCCAAGAGGGGTAGGATTGAGAGTTTAATCCTATGGATTACAAGTATATGTAATCTTTGTTGCTCGATCATAGTGAAGTTGTTGAGAAATCCTACGAGGTAGGTTGTGGTATTACTCCCCTGAGCAAGGATGTTTCCATATAAATATTCTATTTCATCTATATTTACTGCCCTAGATGTTTGTTGGCTAATTATCTATGATTAACAGTCGAAGGACTTGGTCCCTTGACTAGTAGTGGGGTCATATAAGCCATAAATTGGTATCAGAGCAGGACTTCCTAAAAGGTTAACACTTAGGAAGGATCCTGTTTAAATGGATTCTCCACCGAATCTCGAAGAAGGTCAGTCAACCACAAGGCTTATTCAGAAAATCCTTAGCATCTTGCCTAACTCAGGAGAATGCAAGGCTGATGATATCACAAAAGCTTGAGATCTGCAGACCCTCACCATGGTTGAACTAATCCGGAATCTGAAGACCTATGAACTCAAAAGGCTGCAAGACTTACGCAAGAAAGAGTCATAAAGGAGAAAAGTTTATCTCTCAAGGCCGCCAAAGTATATTCTAGTGGAGAAGATGAGGATATGGCCTACCTTACACAAAGATTACAGAAGGTCATTAGAAGAAATGGAGTTTTCCCAAAAAGGAAAATACAAGCAGGTTTACAAATGGAAATGAACTGTGTCGCAAGTGGTGGAAACCAAGTCATTTTATCAAAGATTGCCCATAGCAAAAAGCTGAATATAAAGATTATGCAAGGAACAATGCAGAGAATGGAAGAAGAAGGAACCAGGTCCCTAAGAAGTTCAAAAGAAAAGTAGTTGCAGACCATGCTGTCAAACAAGACCTAGTAGCTTGGGGTGACTCATCTAGTAAATCGGATATGCCTGAAGGCCCTAAGGATTCCTTGATGATGGTTGTTGAAGACCGAGACTCAACTTTTGATTCCCCACTTGCTCTCATGGCTGGATCTAGTGATGAACAAAATGAAGAGGTAACCTTAGCAGACATCAAACAAAATCTTAAGGACTACACTCTGAAAGAGTTACTTCCATTAGCAAATGTGTTGATTGATGCCTTTTATGACCTCACAAAATAAAGGGAATATTTAAATAAAAATCCTGATGGTTATGAGGTTGAAATGGAAGAAAATTGTAGTGTGCTCTCATTTGAGAAAAATACATTGCATAAAAAGTTGGGGGTTGCATCTACCTGTGGCGAAAAAGGGAGAAATAAAGCTAGTGATCTCCATGCTTAGCAATAAGAAGAGCTTGAAAAATCTCAGCAGAGCCTCACAACCACTCTACAGAGAAATAGGGAACTTGGACAGGACCTGGTCAAGGTCAAGGCCGAGCTTGAGAAGTCTCTCCTATGAACTACCTCATCAAAAGTTTTGACCAGCTTGATAAATTAAAGATTCAATAGAGGTGAAGGATGGGTTATCAGAAGTCTGGTGCTCCTTGCAGCCCTTACAACAATCATGTCCCTGATTTCAACAGCTAGTTGTGCACTCATTATGGTAGAAATGAACATCTCAAGGATGAGTATCCAGCTAGACTCTCTACCTTAACCATACAACAGAATCTAATCGAGACCGTGAAAAAGTTGAGCGTACCTGGTCCAGTCCTTAATAGAACCGATTACCAGCTTGGACTAAGAAGAATTTGATCCTTTTTGTTGCAATTTTTGGAACTCAAGCTAAAATGGGTTCCCAAGTCAAACAAGTGATCCTCTATGCTGGGAGGAGTAAGAGGAAACAACAAAATAGTGCTTGGTTAGTGGATACTTAAAGCATTTAATTGGATTAATGAAGAATCTCCTCTTACTCAAGTCCCTCCAAGGAAGGAATGCATCTTTGAGAATGATGAGAAGGTATGTATCCTCGTAGTGAAAAATAGAAAGAGGTAAGAATGGTATAATGTGAAATAATCAAATGCATGACTAGGTCTCTATTGAGGAGATTATGTATGAGATCTCAGATGAATCATGAAGGCTAGCGATGGAAGAACTCAAGGTGACAAGCTACAGTCCACTCCATCAAAGAAGAGGCAGGACTTTCACCAATAAGCTACCTAGTACCACAGTCAGACATCCTCTACTGAATGAGTATTTTGAAGAAAAATAGGGAAATTTATGCAAGTAGAAAATCTTGCTAGGTTGTGTGTTTGATACTGATACTACTAGTTAGCATGTGATGTAGAAGCTAGTAAAAATACTAAGGTTTCAAGACTAGGAACATCTGCCATAATTTCTCCTGAATTCCCTGATGATGTTAAGAGCGGGAGCTCCTGCAAACTCAAGATAGAATGGTGAAATTTTAGAAGAGAAAACGAGTCTATCAGAGGGACCTGGTCCTGTCAATCAATCAGGATCAATTAGTAGTAGAGGTCCAAACTGGAAACTCAAGGAGTCTCATCCTTCAAACAATGTGTCTACTCCTACAGACTCAGGAACTCAAACCAGGTCCAGGTCAAGAAATGTGTTGTCTTTATAGTTGTCCATCTCATGTTCAATTCCAAGGATATCAATGAGGCTTTGAAGATGTCACGACCAGAATGGAGGCCCGGATTGCGACAAGGGACAAGGAGCCCCGAGAGACCTCAAGTCAACCCATGGCATAAGCATACATCTAACTCAATCAAGAACTGAATAACAATCAATACAATCATAGCGGAAGTCTAACTTGAATATAACATCTGAATATAAAATCCGAAGCTGAATACATACATATGTCTGAATAGCCTCTAGTCATGACGAGTTGATGGGACAAGGCCCCCAACCAACTCAACAAGCTGAAACTGAAATACCTAAAGAAAATATGGATAGTCTAGTCCTCGGAAGATGAGGACTCACCAATAAAGCAACGCTATCTCTGATAAGCTGACTAAGACCAGGGATGAAGCTGAGAGACGGGTCTTGTATCATGAAACGATGCAACATAGAAGTATGCAGTTAGTATGTGGAATGTACCGAGTATGCAAGTTAAGTGAAACTGCTAATGTAAGTAAAATCATTTAAAGATAATGCATTAATTAACACATAACATCAAAAAACTGAGAGCAGGACTTGCATGCATTCTTTTTTAAATCATGACCTCTTCATAACATGATATAACATGCTTTATAACATCATAACTAAATCGATTGACTCTAAGCTGAATTCTGACATTTATAAGTAAAAGCTGAAAATTGAGTCAAACTTGGTTAAGAACATGCATTTACATAAATCTCATAAGTAATGAATATGCATATCTAAAATCATGAGGAACAGTGGGAGACTCGTCTTTTAAGCGATATACCACGATAGAGCTTACGTGGTCCTGACTATTACACTCAAGTAGGCAGAGCCAGCCAAAATCTTGCCAGGGCTATGTACGCTACCATGATATCGATATCAATATTAAGGCCCATTCGGGCAAGGGAAGCTCACAAGGGAGGTCCCAAATCACATAATAGTATCAACCTACTTTGGCGTGTAGTTCGAAGGCATAGGGTGATAGACCCATAGCCTACTCGGTTCTATAAAATACTCCAAAAAACATGCATATGCTCTATATAATATATAACAAAGCTCAACATCATCATTTGACGAAGCTCGAAAATGAAGTACATCTCAAATACAAAATCATGTATACGAGAAGCTTTAGACCAAAACATACTACAAGAGGAAAACATACTAGGGAGCCTTTGCTCCAAAACCATGTGGTAAGCTATGTATAGGAAGACCTAACTCCAAACATACCACAAGCTAAGAATATAAATTTGGGAGTCTTCACTCCAAAATAATGTGGTAAGCTTAGTTCGGGAAAATCATCATTTAAACTTAACATGTGGGCATTGCCCAAAGCTTTATCATACTTAGAAATACTCAATTCTTATCGAAAACATAAATATAAACATGGGTAGCTTCAAATCATTCTTTTTATCGTAATGTCTCATCATTATCACATATACTTCACAACTCTCACTTTTCATGATCATCTCATCAATGGGCTTCAACATTCATAAGGCTAGAAATAAAATTTTAATTTAAATCATTATAAAATTAGCCCATGCTTCCCAATTCGATAATAAAATCATAAGTAATTCATACCCATGTGTAGAAATAGATAACTCATGCATTTGGGTAAAAACCCCATAGATCAATTATAGAATTTCACACTTTTTAGAGAGGGATTGGGCATGGGAGTGGAAGAAACCACCCATTCATAACCCTACATACCTGATAGAGACTGAATCTTACTCTCCGTTGAATTCCCAAAAAGGAATTGAAACAAATTGAAGAAGAAGAAAACCTTGAATCACCCTTTGATCACCTCTATATCACTCTTATATTCTCTTGCATGCATGAATGAAGACTTTAGGATAGTTTCCCCCTCTAAAACCCACCTTTCATAGGCTAACACGACGTAGTTTAGGACCCTAGAGTTTAGGAATTATGGAAAATCCCATACTTAAATCGCAGGATTTTGCTGACTACCAGTCCCCAAGAGGGATTGGATGACTCGTCCCCTGGTGCCACGACTCGTGGCCTTGAGTCGTTGAGTCCACTACCTTAATTCCTTCAGGGGACCCCACGAATTGTGGTGGCTGACTACGACTCATGGTCACCACTCGTGACCTCCACTAACCACACTTTCCTAGCCAAAATTCCAGTCCAGGCCACGAGTGACTTTACGAGCCGTATGGCTTTACCATGACTCGTGGTCATACCCGTGGTGGCTCCCCAGACCAATCCACTATATGCTTGACCATGAGTCACTTCACGACTCGTGGTCCCTCCTGACGGGCCACCTAACGACCCTTTTTGTGATCTAGTGCAGAATTACAGTTTTTTTCTCCATTTCAACTCCGGGTCTGATCCTAAGGTTTTTGGGGTATAAAAATATCCCCCTTGAGAAAATTCATCCCCGAATGTTGGAAAACACATAGAAAAGGCAGAAACATATCATATGCAAATACTGATCATTTAAGCTGAAGACTGATGAAATGACTACCCCCGAAAAGAACTACATAGCTGAACTGAATTCAAGTATCACATACATTTACCACAACATAAAACAAACTTGCACACATGAACTGAACATGAAACTATATAGAGTAATAGGGAAACAACTGATACCTCAAATGAAACTGAGCCGGTAGGGAACAGGTGAGGGTATTTAGCCATCATATCTGCTTCGGCTTCCTCATAGCTCCCTCAACATGCTGATTTCTCCATAACACCTTTACCGATGCTACTTCCTTATTCCTCAGCCTCCTAACCTGATGATCCAATATTTCAACTAGAAATTCCTCATAGCTAAGGCTATCCTTTACACCAATGCTGTCCACCGGGACTACTACAGTTGGATCTCCTAAACATTTCTTCAAAAGTGATACATGAAACACAAGGTGCACGAAAGATAACTCTGAGGCCATATACAGCTCACACGCTACCTTACCAACCCTTATCATAATCCAGTAGGGACCAACATAATGGGAATTGAGTTTTCTTTCTTCCCAAACTGCATTACTCCCTTCATGGAAGATACCTTCAAGAACACCCAATCGTCCACCTCGAACTCCAACTTCCTTTCCCTTACATCCTCATACGACTATTGATGACTCTGAGCGGTTTTCATCCTGTCCCTTATCAATTGAACCTTCACTATAGCCTCATGAACCGAATCTGGCCCTATCATAGCTGCCTCACCAACCTCAAACCATCCGATGGGCGATCTACATCTCCACCTATAGAGAGCCTCAAACAGTACCTTTGGATACTGGAATGATAGCTGTTATTGTAAGAGAACTCAATCAGGGGAAAGTGATCATCCCAACTACCTTTAAAGTCCATCATTCAATCTCTCAACATGTCTTCGAAAGTTTGAATTGTCCGCTTCGCTTGGACAACCGTTTGCGGATGAAACGCTGCGCTGAGCTTAACTTGAGTCCCAAACCCTTTTTGAAAATACCACCAAAATTGAGAGGTAAATTGAGTACCTCGATCTGAAATGATAGACAAGGGCACTCCATGCAATCAAACCAACTCCTGGATGTATAGCTTGGCATAATCCTCTGCTGAGTATATGATTTTAACTAGTAGAAAATGAGCAGCTTTAGTCAGCCTGTCTACCACCACCCATATAGAATCATACTGTCAGTGAGTACGAGGTAGGCTTGTAATGAAATCCATATTAATCTCTTCCCACTTCCAAGTGGCAATGCAAATATCCTGAAGTATGCCTCCCGGCCTTTGATTCTCAATACCTTTACTTGCTAACAGTTCGGGCACTTGGCTACGAATTCTGAAATATCCCTCTTCATGTCGTTCTACCTATATATTTCCCGCAAGTCATGATACATCTTGGTGGCACCCGGATGGATAGAATATCTAGATCCATGAGCCTCATGCAACATCCGACTCCTCAAATCATCAGCATGCGGAACACATACGCCACCCTAGTATCGTAGCACACCATCTCCCTTATGGGATAAGACCTCCACCTTCTGACTTCAAATGGCTTCAGCTTTACCAAAATCAGATCCTTATCTTGTCTAGCTTTCACATCAGTCACGAAGGATGATTATGACCCGTTCTGGACAACAACACCGCTATCGATCGAGTCGACCAACCTAACTCCCAACCTTGTGAGTCGACGTACATCTTTCACCAACTCCTTCTTTCCTTCATCCACATGGGACACACTCTCCATAGAGAACCTACTAAGTGCATTCGCTACCACATTAGCCTTACCCGGATGGTAAAGGACACTCATATCCTAGTCCTTGAGTAGCTCCAACCACCTCCTTTGCTGAACATTTAGATTCTTATATGTGAATACATATTGTAAACTCTTGGGATCTATAAATACATCTACGTGGACCCCATACAAATAATTCCACCATATCTTCAAGGAGAACACCACCACAGCCAATTTAAGGTCACGAGTCGAGTAATTCTTCTCATGGACTTTCAACTATCTTAAGCAATACGCCATCACTTTACCATGCTGCATCAACACACACCCAACTTCGATCTTTGAAGCATCGCAATACACCACGAATCCATCGGTACCCTCGGGTAGGGTCAACATCTGTGCTGAATTGAGTCGAGTCTTCAACTCTTGGATGCTCTTCTCGCAAGCCTCCGACCATTGGAATTTCACCTTCTTCTAAGTCAACTTGGTAAACAGTGCTGCAATAGATGAGAAACCCTCAACAAACCTCCGATAGAAGCCAACTAAAAACCAAGAAACTCTGAATATTTGAAGGATTCGCCAGTCTAGGTCAATTCTTCACCGCCTCAATTTTTTGAGAATCTACCGTTATGCCCTCACTCGATACCACATGGCCCAAAAATGCTATGGAGTCCAACCAAAAATCACACTTGTTGAACTTGGCATACAATTGGTGATCCTTAAAAGTATGAAGTACTACTCTCAAGTGAGTGGCATGCTTCTCCTCACTCCGAGAGTATATAATGATGTTATCAATGAACACAATAACGAACATGTCCAGATATTGCTAGAACATCTTGTTCATCAAGTCCATGAAAGTTGTAGGAGCATTCGTTAGTCTAAAAGACATAACTATAAACTCATAATGGTCATACCACATCCTGAAGGCTGTCTTGGGGATATCACTCTCCCGAACTCTAAGTTGATGATACCCGAAACTGAGATCTATCTTTGAGAAACACTTGCCACCCTAAAGACGGTCAAACAAATCATGGAGCCTGGGTAAAGGATACTTGTTCTTGACAGTGACTTTGTTCAATTACCAATAGTCAATACACATGCGAAGAGAACCATCCTTCTTTCGGACAAAGAGAATTGGTGCACCCCATGGAGACTTGCTCAGTCTAATGAAACCCTTATCTAACAAGTCCTTCAACTGCTCTTTTAACTCTTTTAGCTCGCTGAAGCCATCCTATAGGGAGCAATAGATATAGGCTGCATGTTGGGAAAAAGGTCAATACCGAAATCAATCTCCCGCTTAGGAGGAACACCTGGCGAATCATCAGGAAAGACCTCTAGATACTCATGTACTGCGAGAACTAACTGGATAGTTGGGGTCTCAGACTCGACATCCTTAACCCTAACTAGATGGTACATGCAACCCTTAGAAATCATCTTCCTGGCCTTAAGGTAGGAAATGAAAAGACCTACAGGCACAACTGAATTACCCTTCCATTCTAAGACTATCTCACCTAAAAATCTGAACTCTAGTGCCCGGGTTCTACAATTTACTGAAGCATAGCATGCAAATAACCAATCTATGCAGAGAATAACATCAAAATCGTTCATGGCTAACTCTATCAAATCTTCTGAGGTGACCTTATGAAGGACTGAGACTGGGAAACCTCTATACACCCGTCTAGCTATAACTGAGTCACCTACTGGAGTAGAAACTAAGAAGGGTTCTGACAAGACTTCAGGACTGACTTAGAAGCTACTGGCCACATAAGGTGTCACCAAAGATAAGGTAGCCCCCGGATCTAGAAAAGCATAAACATTGATATGGAAAACTCGAAACATACCAGCGACCATATCCGAGGATACCTCCTGCTCCTCACAGGATGCTAAAGCATAGAATCTGTTCTGGTGCTGACCGCCAGTTGTGCTAGTAGATGCCCCCTGATGTGCAGCATGTGCGGGAAGGGCTGCTGAACTAGATGTTGGCCCTCGGCCACCAAATTGATCCTACCTCACATCTGGACAATATCTAAGCATATGTTTGGGTTGTCCACACTAGAAACAAGCACCTGAACCTGCCAAACACTGGCATGTGTGCCCTCGACCACACCTTCGACAAGTTAGGCTGCTAGAATCTTTGGTTCTACTACTACGACCCTCGAGTCTGATGCTCCCCCTCTGTGATCATGTCTGCGCCTAGATGCCACACTCAATGCTGAAGATGCTGGGGCTGATGATCTCTGGTGGGTCTGCTGTCGGTGCCCACTACCAGACCTTTGCTGAGAGAATCTATGGACCTCAGTCCTGGCCCTCTTGGCCTCCTTCTCTCTCGAATGTGCCGCCTCCATCTGCTAGGCGTACAACACTATCCATAGGAAATTCCATATCCTGATGGAGCATAGCGGTCCTACAATCCTTGTCCAAGTAGCCCGCTACTCCATTGATAAATCTACTCTCTCGCATCCTCTGATCAGCTCCAACTCTGGGGTATATTTTGATAGGCAAGTGAACTCAAGGGCATACTCTTGTACAGTCATTCTCCCTTACTTAAAATTTACAAACTCAGCTGTCTTCAACTCCCTCATCTCCCGAGGGAAGAATCGGTCTAGAAATGAAACATAAAACTCTTCCCACGTGACAGGACCTGCTCCTGCGACCCTGCTATCCTTCTATTAGGAAAACCAAATATGCGCGACCCCTTTTAACTGATAAGAGGCCAACTCGATGCACTCCCCCCATTCACCCCCATAACTGGGTGATCTTGATAATCTCATCTATGAACTCGTGCGGGTCCTCGTCTACCTTAGACCCAAGGAGCTCCAGCGAGTTCATCCTCAAGAAGTCCCTGACATGAGCCGCCGCTGCATTTCCATTTTGCAAAACATGCACAAGGCCTGCTAATTGACTTGAGTGGTCAAGTCCTGTGCAAGCATCTAAATAGCAGCCCGAAACTCAGCATGGGCAGCTGGCTCCAGTGCCTGGGACTCCTGAACTAGTGGGGCTTGTTGATGCCCATGACCATTGCCATCCTCGTGTCCTTCACCATCTCCATTCCTCCTTCAGTTGATTCTTCAAGAAGCCATGATTCTGCAATTTCAAATAGCACGAATTAAAAGGATAGAAAGACTTTTCTTCGCACGACATAGATCATTGAAGAAGGGAACATTTCCTAAACAACTCGTAGCCTCTTTGTCATAGGTGTGTCACGCTTCACGCCCATGAAAAAGACTCTACTTAATACGGCTTTTAGACACCATAGGACACTTCAATCCTATTTCTCTAATACCATGTTTGTCATGACCCGAATGGAGGCCCAGATCGTGACATGGGACAAGGAGCCTCGAGAGACCCCAAGTCCACCCATGGCATAAGCATACATCTGACTCAATCAAGAACTGAATAACCATCAATACAATCATTCTGGAATTCTAACTTGAATATAACATCAGAATATAAAATCCAAAACTGAATACATATATATGTCTGAATAGCCTCTAATCATGACGAGCTGATGGGACAAGACACCCAGCTAACTCAACAAGCTAAAACTGAAACACATAAAGAAAAGATGGATAGTATAGTCCTCAGAAGATGAGGACTCACCAATAAAGCAACGCTAACTCCAATAAGTTGACTATGAGCGGGGCTGAAGCTGAGAGTTGGGTCCTGTATCATGAAATGATACAACATAGAAATATGCGGTCAGTACAGGGAATGTACTGAGTATGCAAGGTAAGTAAACCGCTAATGTAAGTAAAATTATTTAAAGACAATGCATTAATTAAAACATAACATCAGAAAATTGAGAGTAGGACTTGCATGCATTCTTTCTAAAATCATGACCTTTTCATAACATGATATAACATGCTTTATAATATCCTAACTGAATCGATTGACTCAAAGTTGAATTCTGACATTTATATGTAAAAGCTAAACATTGAGTCAAACATGCTTAAGAACATGCCTTTACAGAAATCTCATAAGTAATGAATATGCATATCTGAAATCATGAGGAACAATGGGAGACTCGTCTTTTAACCAACATACCACGAAAGAGTTTACGTGGTCCCGACTATTACACTTAAGTGGGAAGAGCCATCCAAACCTTGTCAGGGCGAAGGACACTACCATGATATAGATATCAAGATGAAAGCCCATTCGAGAAAGGGAAGTTTACAAGGGAGGTCCCAAATCATATAATAGTATCAACCTACGTTGGTGCGTAGTTCTCAATTATAGGGTGATCGACCAATAGCCTACTCGGTGCTAGACAATACTCTCAAAAACATGCATATGCTCTCTACATCGTATATAACAAAGCTCAACATCGTCACTTGATGAAGCTCAATAATCAAGTACATCTCAAATATGAAATCATGCATATGAGAAGCTTTAGTCCAAAAAATACCACACGCTGAAAACATACTTAGGAGCCTTTGCTCCAAAACAATGTGGTAAACTATGCATAGGAAGACCTAACTCAAAACATACAACAAGCTAGAATATAAATTTGAGAATCTTCTCTCCAAAACAATGTGGTAAGCTTAGTTCGGGAAAATAATCATTTAAACATAACATGTGGGCATTGCTCAAAGCTTTATCATACTTAGAAATACTCAATTCTAATCGAAAACATAATTATCAACATGGGTAGCTTTTCATCATAATGTCTCATCATTATCACATATACTTCACAAATCTCACTTTTCATGATCATCTCATTAATGGGCTTCAACATTCATAAGGCTAGAAATAAAATTTTAATTCAAATCATTATAAAATTAGCCCATGCTTCCCCATTCTATAATAAAATCATAAGTAATTCATACCCATGTGTATAAATAGGTAACTCATGCATTTGGGTAAAAATCCCATAGATTAATCATAGAATTTCATACTTTTTAGAGAGGGATTGGGCATGGGTGTGGAAGAAACCACTCATTCATAACCCTACATACCTGATGGAGATTGAATCTTACTCTCCCTTGAATTCCCAAAAAGGAATTGAAAGAAATTGAAGAAGAAGAAGAAAACCTTGAATCACCCTTTGATCACCTCTCCGTTACTCTTCTATTCTCTTGCATGAATGAATGAAGACTTTAGGATAGTTTCCCCCTCTAAAACCTACATTTCATAGGCTAACACGATGTAGTTTAGGACCCTAGAGTATAGAAATTATGGAAAAGCCCTTACTTAAATCGCAGGATTTTGCTGACTGTCAATCCACGAGGGACTGGATGACTCGTCCCTTAGTGCCACAACTCGTGTCCTTGAGTCGTTGAGTACGCTACCTGAATTCATTTAGGGGACCCCATGTGGGACCCCGCGAATTGCGGTGGCTGACGACGAGTTGTGGTCACCACCCGTGACCTCCACTGACCATACTTTCCTAGCCAAACTTCTAGTCCAGGCCATGGGTTACTTCACGAGTCGTGTGGCCTAACCACGACTCGTGTTCATGCCCGTGATGACTCCCCAGACCAATCCACTTTCTGCTTGACCACGAGTCACTTCATGACTTGTGGTCCCTCCTCAAAGGCCTCCTAATGATCCGTTCTGTGATCTGGTGTACAAATTCTAGTTTTTTTCCTCGTTTCAACTCTCGAGTCTGATCCTTGGGTTTCTGGGGTATAAAAATAGAGTATTGTTCAGATATCTAAAATTCAAGAAGAGCCCCATCTTTTGAAAGGAAAAAAATTATGGGACCTAAGTTCTAAACATATCATTAGGACCACTATAAGGACCATGTAGGTGTTCCGAAATAAATTTATTGAGGACGAAAATTCCAATAGAAGAAAACCTCATTGAAGTCAAACCTTTTCAAATTAAATATGAGAAGGGCATCTCGAAATTAATATCGAATAGATGAAGTTTGTGTCATGCAACTACATGAGTTTGAATATTATAAATATTCCTCTCATAGGTACAAGTTTTGGCATGAGAGATTACCAATTTTTTCCTTTAGTAATGGCTTCAAGAGGGGGAAGATTGATAAATCTCAATTCTTGAAGATCAAGGAGAGAAATTTGTTCGTTGTTTACATGTATCAGGGATACCTGGTTGACAAGATGAATACATCTAGAATGAGTCACTCTCTTGGATCCTCTCTGGTCTTGTAAGGGAGTAGGATCTATGCAGGGACCAGTTCTAAAGGAAATAGGTGAAGTTGGAGATGATCAAATGAATTGACTACAGTATCTCCTCTCTCATCTCATGAACTGCTCCCTCTGGCTAAAATTAGGTTGCAGGTATCCAAGTGTATAACTATCAAAAAATGACTAACTCAGTTTCATACCCTTGCAGGTATACACACATGGAAATCATGGGGGAAGTAAGAGGAGAAGTAGGACAGATGCTAGAACCTTGATTCAAAATATCAGAGGAAGGACCCAATCTCCTGACAGGTTAGCGTCATAGTCACTACTTATGAAAGTGCATTGATAGAATAGTCTGTAATTGCCATATATCTGTTTCCGCCTTTTGTTTAATTGTCTTATTAAAAAACAATTGACATCTCTTTTCCTGACTCGACATATCATTTATTTTCTCTTAAATAACCCCATCCCAACCACCCCTCTCACTTCATTCTCTTTCTGAAATCTTAGAGCCAAAAGGAAAGAAAACTCCAAAATCTTTCCTGCTAAAATCCATCTGTTCCGCTTATTAGTATTCCTCATCAAATCATGTCTCGACCATATTCTTCGTCCAAATATCCAACTGTCTCAGTTTTAATTTTCCATTGAGTCGTTCTACATTTCTCCACCCCAATCTGCTGCAGAATTTGAAAACCCTTTCTTAGAGACTCCCATTTCTTCTTCTACCCATCCAGTGGAAAACATAGAAGCCTGAGCTCTGTTTATGGACTCCTCCGCACTCCCTTTCAACTTAATGTCCTCTCCGACTGTAATGATGAGAGAAGTTCGATTTGATTTTTTTGAAGGGGAAAAGAAGAGATCTGATTTTGTGGACTTCGAAGCCTCTCCTACACTACCTGGTACTTTATTGGCCCTTGAACATGAAATGGAGTTAATGCCCAAGGGGATAGTGTTAGGATGTTCTTTGTTTGAAGTGGGTCTACCTGAGAGACCAAATCAGACATCGTACATACTTGCTCTAGGGGACCAGATAATTATTTAATGTCTGACTCGGATAGCCCAAGGTGGGTAAAGAAATGAAACTATCTAAACGAGTGATAAGCCCTCCTCTCCTAATGTTGGCTCTCCTTAACTGGAACCTGCCCCTATATAGGATGGAATCCTAGGAGCTTTAATTATTGAGCAAAAGCTTGCAGACTCTGACGATAGTGAGGATGAATGAACCTTGTCCTAAAATGTAAAGAAAATTGCCTCCAAACATCAGGACACCAAGTTAGAAGACCTAGTCAGACTACCAACAACAAAGGCAATGCAAGAAAAGTAAGGAAGGATGCCTTGAAAGAAAATCAAGTCAAAACAACCAGGAGAAGAAAGTTGAAAAGGAGGATAGTTGTGGAGGATGAGGTTTAGCTAGAAATTATTCGAGATCATGCTGAAGAAGCAGTGCAAAGGAAAGTAGATAATGTCATTGCAATGAGTGTCTTGCTACAACCCGAGAAACTCCATAGGAAAGAAAGGACTAAGTTGATAAGTTAATTGTCAAAGAAAAATGTCACTGTTGAAATAAAAAGGAAACAATGAGAGGTGATTGAGAAAGAAGAGCTTGCAACTACCACCAGAGGATCTAAGTCCAAGAAAGAAAAAGGAAGCAAGGTCTTGCAGATAGAGGGACCTGGTGACTCATCTAGGTCGACTAATCAGAAGGGTCCAGTGAAATCTCTTATTATAGAGGAGAGACAGGCCATTCTATGGACTTAGAAAAGTGTTAAGAGGACGGGTCTTTGATCTTGAGATAGCCAACATGGAGGGGATGACAGACCTGATACGGATGGTCATGTATTAGGAATACATCCATCTGTTCACTTCACCTGTACCTGAGTTGCACGAGGAAGAAGTATGAGATTCTATCATGAGATGTTGTTTACTACTGAAGGGAAGAAGGTGATCACAAAGGTGAATGGGGTCAACACAAAACTACATGGAAAGTGCTTGGGCAGATCTTGGAGGTTCCTATTGAGCGGATCAGGTCCCTGGAAGAAAAATGTTCGACCAAAAAATTCTTGTTCCTACTCAAAAAGTTAGAGAACCTGAGTGGGCAGAGACTTTTTAAAAAGCACATGAAAGGCGAGTACCAATTGGTATTCAAATTTATGAACAAAGTTCTTCTTCCTAGGATTGAAAATCAAACAATCGCATACATCTCTGACCTCTTCATCATGGAGGCTCTCAACACGTTCAAGACTATTAGTATACCAGCGTTTATGATATAACACATGCGTAAAGTGATGACAGTCAAGGATGGTAAGCATGGAGTGGCACACGTATTTCTCCTTATAATACCTTGAAAGTCCTTTAGATCAAAACAAATGGTTGAAGCGGAGAAAATAGGAAAATCTGTACTTGGTCATAGAACGACTAGTAAGACGACCCGTTAGGTCACCTAATGGATTGTCCAATGACCCATTAAGTGGGTGCTAAGTGGAGAAAGAAATGTGTTCTTGGGAATTGACAACTGGGGTGACGAATCATCAAGTCACCTCACGAGTCGTGGTTTCTTCCATTAAGTATGTGCGGGTGAAGAGAAGAGGAATTGGCAGTGTGGGCAACGGATGGAGGGGACGTGTCATTGTGCCCCTAATGACTTGTCAAGTTGTCTGTGAGGTAAGGAAGTCCAGTGACTAGGGATTATTCCAGTGGTGGTAACGAGTCCAGAGCACGAGTCTTCAGGTAACCCAATGACTCATCAGGTCGCTCGTAGTAATTGGCAGGGTCACTTTCACAGGCAAATCAGTAAGGGAATTTTTGTAATTCCTAAACTCCTAAGAACTAAAATATGTCACTTTTAAGCTGTGTAGGAGGGTTTTAAGAAGGTTAAACCTATTCTAAACTATTTTCCTCCTATGCATGCAAGACTAAAACTTCTCCATTGAAGATCAAGCCTAGAATCTTCAATTTCTCCTCTAAACCTCTTGGGCTTTCAAATACAAGATTAGATTCAGTTTACATAGGTATGTGAGGCCATTAATGAGGGTTCCTTTCATTCTCATGCTCAAAATTCTCCTCAATTCTATGAATTCAAGTTCTAGATCAACTTCATGATCCTATGGGGTGTTATCCCAATTTTATGAAATTCTTCATGATTTGTTTGTGGGTTAATTCCCTTCATGTATCAAAGTATGTTTGAAGATTTATGAGTAGATGTTATATCTATTTTAATTATAAATTAATGGTTTCAAGTTTTACAAAAATTTTCCCATTTATACAAGTTCATAAAAAGTCAAGTTTATGATTTATGATTTCAAGTATAATGAGATATCTAGCATGTATGAATGTTTACCAAATTACCCATTTATGAATCTATAATTTTGATCAGTGAAGTCTATTTCAAATATGCATGATTTTGTTGAGATTTGGGAAAGCCCATACAAGACAAGTATGTTTTATGATTTAGCCAAGGCTAACAAGATCAAATGATAGATATATGTTTTGGAGTCAACTCCTCTAATGTATACATTTAAGTTATGTTCTAGAATATGATTATATAAGCATTATACATGTTTTTGAGAGTAGTGTCTAGTACCAAGTAGGCTAGGGGTTCTGAAGTTGTCCGGTCTCATAAATTATGCACCAACGTAGGTATATTTTGGGGCCTCTCAAGAGAGCGTTTCCCCTCCCAAGGGCACATCGTGATATCACACCTTACTCATCCTTCACCCTGGCAAGTTTTAGGATGATCCTCCATCTTGTAGGAAAGACGTGGGATCATCATGTGCTCATACATTGTTGTTGTTGGTTAAGACGAGTCTCCCAATGTTTCTCATGATTTCAGTTATGCATGTTTATGACTTATGATATTATGTTTTCAGCAGGTTTGACCCAACAATCAGTTTATAAGATTTTACTTATGTTTTCAATTATGGCAAGCCATATGATTCTATTTTCAGCTTGGGGTCATTCTATTCAGATATGAAATTTAGTTTATGACTATTCAAGTTTTTAGATATTAGCATGTAATCCTTACTTTCATGACCTTATGATTTATGTTATGTGCATGATTTCAGTTATACTTGCTCAGCCTGTTTTACTTACCTTACATACTCAGTATATTCCAAGTACTGACCGCATACTCTATGTTGTATCATTTCATGATACAAGTCCAGAGGCTCCGGATCAGTCCCACCATTAGTCAGTTCCCATAGCTTAGTTTAGTTTCTCTTACTGGTGAATCCTCATCCTTCAAGGACCTTCAGTTGGTTGAGTTATGTCACTTTCAGTTTTCATACTTTTGCGAGCTAGTTGGGAGGTTGTCCCATCAACTCATCAGATAGTTAGAGGCTTATCAGACATTATAAAGACTCCCAGCTTTGTTAAGTATTGACTCTGTTTATGATTTATATGTTACTTAAACTTCAGCTTATTCATGTTTAGTTTATCAATTTCCGCTTGATGTATGCTCTTTAGCCTCTATGTTCATGCCATGGGTTGATTTGGAGCCTTTTGTGGTTCTAGGCCCCATGCCTCGATCTGGGCCTATGTTCGGGTTGTGACACTCCTGAATCGAGTGTTCGATTTATTCAATGTCACATGTGCACAATGGATTGCAAGATGAGGAAGCTATTGAATACTCTCACCACCCTAGAAGAGTGTGAATGTGTATGTCAGCAAGGTGATGTAGGGGTTCAGTCTATCATCTCAAATTTCATTTCCACCCAGGAGCAGTAAAATGTAAATGTGGAGATATTAACTCGGTTTTCACCCAATGGGATACAGAGATTACATGCTTAAAGGTAGCTTTCTAGGAAGCCTTAGCCGCCCTAATAGAGGAACCAGGTCCCGTGAATGCTCTCCGTTAGGAGAATGACACTTTATAGGCCAAGATGGGGGACCTGATCCAAAAATTGCTGCTCGCACATGACGCTGGAAATAAGAGAATGAATTTGTTGCTACAAAAATTATCTGGTCCTTAAGTCCTTATTCCTTTAATCCTCTCCAAACGCCCTTTCGTTCTTACCTTTTCTTCCTCTATTTTCTCATCCTCTTAACCCTTTTGTCCCTGTTTTGTATGGAGAGCTTCAGACTATTTGATTGTGCATTTTTCTTGTATTGCGTATGATACTTTAATCTAAATACATTAAGAATCATCTTGCTCTTATGTCTACTGTTCTCTCTTCTCTTGCCGTTTCTTGCTTATTCGTGTTAATGTTGCCCCCGTGACCATGAGTTAACATTGTGTGTTGTTACTCTAGTTGGTTTACTGCTTGTCCTTTTTTATGATGTTAAAAGGGGGAAGTAATCATGATGGAGAGGGAAGCAGATTGACATGGGGAAGAAAGATCTGAATGAAAAGGGAGTACAAATAAAGGGAACTGGTGAAATGGGGGCTCTGTGATATGGGAAAGTAAATAAGGAGTGGAGGAGAGAATAGCTAGACAGAGGGAAAAAATGCATGAACTGGTGATGGGGGAAGGAAGCTTGAAGAATCAATTTTTGAAAAGAATTTTTATCATCATCAAAAAAGGGGAAAATGTTATACTCTTGGTTTTTATGATTGACAAATTAGTAAGAGGACTAGGTTCGCATTTGTGGAGAAATGGATGCTAGTGATAGGAGGAAGCTTTAAGAAGTCTATTACTGGCATTAGTTTGACATCATCAAAAAGGGGGGAAATGTTATACTCTTGATTTTGATGATTCACAAACTGGTAAGAGGACCAGGTTCACATTTGTGTAGATATGAATGCAAGAGAAAGTTGGCTACATGAGATCCATTGTTCCACCCCCATTTCCAATGAATGCGAAATTCGATGTGACTAGTACTATGATGCAGTTAGTGAGTATGAAGGGGTTGTTTAATGGTTTATTCGGTGAGCATCCAAACCAGCATATGATAAATTTCACCAGCATCTGCAATGCCTATAGACTATCCAGAGTTTCTCAAGAGGCCATTAGACTCCGCTTATTTCCATTCACACTAGCTAGGGAAGCTACTTTATGGATGAACGAGCTTCCAGATGAGTCTATCAGTACTTGGAAAGAGCTGACTGCAGCTTTCTTGCAAATATTCTTCTCACCCTCACAGATGATTCAGTTGAGGGATGCAATTAATAACTTCAAAAAACTACCCGGGGAAGCTGTACATGAGGCATGGTTGAGGTTTAAAAAGAAATTAAAGCGGTTTCCTAATAATTAGATTCCTGAGGAGGTCCTTTGGGAGGTATTCTATAGGTCGCTGAGTGACTCAAACAACATTGTAGCAGATGGTATAGCTGAGGGGTCCATGATGGCCGACACTTTTGTAGAAGCTAGTGAAATACTGGATAAAATGACTAAGACCAATAGGGCATGGCACACCAGAGAATTCGAGGCCACTGCGGTGAGATACTCTAGAGGAATAACAATAGAGCAGCAGAAAAAGGAAGAAGAACGGGACAAAGATATGGCCTATCTTAAGACCCAGTTTGAATTGATCACCAAGCACCATACCAAGTTGAATATACAGAGGGAGCATGTAGTGAATGCGGAAGACAAGGGACCCAGGTACAATGATCAATACCCTAAAGCTGATGAGGAAGCAAAATTTATGAACAATTAGGGGAATTTCCGGGCTAACACCCAAAGGTCTAATCAAGACTCTTGGCATCAAGGCTAATGAAGTCAAGGTCGGAACTACTATGGGAATAATTTCTATGACCAAGTTGGGGCTAGAGATAGAGACCAAGGTCAATGGAGGAACAGAGATGCCTCCAAGAATGATAAGAGTGGAGTTTATGTCCCTCCACAAGCAAGAGATCCTGTTGTGAACAACTTTGGGACCTTTAGATTAGAAGATATGATGAGTCGTATGATGAAGAAGGTTGAGTCCACTGAGATATGAGTGAAAGAGATGAGAGTTGATCTTTCAAGCCCGAGCCAATTGGTTGAATCACATTCGACCTCTATCAAGCAGTTAGAACAGCAGGTGGGGCAAATCTAGGCTGCATTAAATCAAAGGCAAAAGGGCACTTTTCCAAGTGATACCGTTCCAAACCCTTGGAAAGAGGGTAATTTCATGTTGACCATGAGCCCAATAGGTACCTTGATAAAGTCTGAGTAATCAAGATACCTACATCGAGCCACAATGTTAAACCAGGTGCTTCTTGGGAGGCAACCCAAGATAATTTGATTTTTAAATTTTTGGAGTTAATGTGTCTATTCAAGTGTTCAAGAGTTAAGTTATAATCCACAAAAAAAGGAGTTTTGAGCATGAAAGTTGAAAACGGGGAACAAAGGAAAAAATTGGCCTAGCAGCACACGGAGTAGCACGGCCCATAGGCACTGGAACCACAACAAGGGCCTCAACACACAGCAGTTTTGGTGCAGGAAGAGTCGTATCACGCAGCTTCTACCCAGGCGGAAAAGTTCGCGGGTCGGTGGGTAAAACTCGACCCACAATGGATTTTTTGAAGAAAAAACCTAATTTTCTCTCCCCATTCTTCATACTAGCACACCGCACAACCTCCCTCTCTCTAAAATTTCTCCAAAATCTTCTTCTTACAAAATCCTCCAAACTTTCACCCATGTAATAAAAGACAACATTTGCTTGAAAATTCTTCAACAATGGCACCAAAACCTAGAAAGGGGAAGGGAGTGGCTTCTTCAAGCCATGGTTCCAAAAGGTCAAGAAGAGCTAGTGATGAGCAAAATGAGGACGTGAGCTTACCACAACAATCATTGAGGCATTTTGGGCTCCATTGGGTCAAGGAGAAAGAAGGTAAAAATTGATTCAAGGAACACAAACAATCCTAATATTCACATGTTTTATTTATTGATAGAGAAAGCCCTGCATCTGAATTTCCTTATATTTTAGATAGATTACAGAACTCTTGGTCTTGGCTTTATGTTTACTGATCCGAGTGAATGTAATTTGAACATGGTGAGGGAATGTCTTGCAAATTGGGATCCAAAGGAAAGGTCAAACCAAGTGAATGTTAGAGGGCAAATTGTTAATTTTTTGAATGCTGTTTTAAGTAGATTTCTTGGTTCACCTAGAATTGACCACAACTCTTTAAAATTTAATTTTGAGACCTCCCTATAGAGAAATTTGACACACTCTTAGTGGCCCAAACTCGATGGCACGGTGGGACAATCACCAACAAGACTGGTATCATGTGTCTTTCCCCTATGTCATATGACTAGAGACGCTACAATTTAGTTGAAAACTGTTTGTGCTTGTTTTGTGCCCTGAAAGCACGTGACTCATGTTACACAGGAGAATGTGTGTCTTGTTTATGCATTAATGGCTGTGATGTCTATTATTGTTGGGGAAATTATAATGGATGTGTTGAGGAGAGAGAGTGAAAAGGAGGAAAAGGTTTGGTCTTGGGGGTCTCTTGACCCGATTTCTAAAAGGGCATCAAATTGAGGAGGAGGTAGTGGATTATAGGCCTAGGTATGAACCAAAGGGGATTCAAATACTAAGGATACTGAGCGAATACATGCTCCAATCCTATCCATTGGTGAGTTTCATGTAAGATTTGATAATATGTTGAGTCACCTTTACGGCATGCAAATGCTGCAGTTGAGAATAAATGGAGTGACAGAGGAGCAGCTACAATAACTCAACATGGACTACCCCTTGAGTGAGCATTCAAGGGCTCTCTATAGAGCTGGGCATAGATTTGAGGGTACCCTAGATGATGATGATGCCACATACGAGGAGCAGATTAGAGCCGATCCCGACTTGGAGTTTGATGATGATGAGGATGATTCTGAGATGGGGGAAGTTTCTCTTGCCTCCACTGATGATGAGGATTAGAGTGCCAGGTTTTACTTATGCTTTATTATTTTACAACTGAGGACAGTGCTATCGATTAAGTGTGAGGTGGGAGAAGTAAACTTCATTATACCATGCTTGCTTTCATTGCTAAATTTGTACATGATGGGCCTAGGTTTTTTGTGATTCATGACTATTCCTACTATCTTGTAGTAAATTTTTTATTTTGATTATTGTTTTGTCTTTATTTGGGTTCCCCTGATTTTGTTTTCGGTACCTTTCTGGTGGATAGTCCCTTAGAAATGATTAGTGGATCTAGATTTTTTTATTTTAGTCATAGAGTCATGGATTGTCCTGATGATGGGTGGATGATGACGAACCTAAGTTAAAATTAGTCATTACGAGTGCAAGAACTTGAAATCTTACGAATGCTAGATGCTTCACTTAGGTATCATTGAGACTCTGTATAATTCACTCAAAAATACATGAAAAGGTAGATACATTTTGTCTTTTGAAACTTGACTTCTATAATTGAAAAAGTGGGCTTAATTATATTATGCATGCAGTATGGATATATGTGTTTATGTAATCTTGATTGCCATTGTTAAACCATTTATGTCATTGTGTATGTGAGGAATTTAAGTCTACTCCATACTTTCAATTTGATGTCTAGAACTTACCCGGTGTGTGTACAAAATAAAATAAGGATGTTGAATCTAGGAAGTGATATAGACATTTCTTGGTAGTCTGTTTGTATCTGATTTTTACTTACCTTGATGTAATTATCCTTGTTAGTTATTTTGAGCCTTAGCCTATTCTTTTGATAGCTACATTACGAGCTTAATCCCTTTTTGTTCAATTAACATTTATTCAATCCAAATGATTCCTAGAGCACTTAATGAAATGTTTTGCATCAAAGGAGTACAAGTGGAGAAGTGAAGGGAAAAGCTAAAAAGTGTGAAAATTAGAAGAAAAGAAAAGGGTGAAATTTAATAAACAAGGAGGGGGATGTTAGTGGAAAAATAAGGAGAAGAAAGAGCATTGAAAAAAATGATGAAAAAATTTGTGAATGAGCCTAATGTTAAAAACATCCCCACTAGTCACCTCTGTTGAAAAATTGAAAAATAAAAGAAGGTACAAGGAGAAAAATAGGAGATTGAAGAATGTGACAAAAAAAGTCAAAGAGTTGTGAAGTATTAAAGTGCTTAGGGAGATTAGTCATTATCTTGGCCAAATAGTTTCTACTCGTTCCTTAGCCTACATTACAATCAATTTAAGTCCTAATTAATCCTTGATTTGATATTCTATATTGGCCCAAATATATCTTGTTGAGTTAGTTCTAGAGGCTAAGAGATTTCAAACCTTGGCATTTGATTGTTAATCTTGTATGCATGCGATTAAATTATTGGAGATTGATTGATTTGTCTAAATGATCCTAAAATGTAAGTAGACCAATTCATAGGGTGAATTTTGTGGTTAAATGTGAGATGGGAAGTAGTAGATTGTTCGAGGACAAACAATAGTTTAAGTGTAGGATGGTGATGAACGGAGTATTTATGCATTTATTAGCCATATTGTTCCTATTCTTAGCTATGTTTTGAGAACAAATTGCGTGTGTTTTCTTGTGTTTTATGATATATTTGTGAAAAGAGCTAACACATATGATTAGATATTTTCAGGGCTTAAAGTGATGGATTTAGTCTTAAATGTGGCTAAAAAGAGCAAAAGTGGCAAAATGGGGTTAGCGAGGCGAAAATGATAGAAGTTGGTAGCGCACAGGCATAACTATGTTATGGACTACACGTTGTATAGGAACATCTAGAGCACCCAGAGGCACGATGTACCAGTCCATATGGCACAGAGAGGGCGCGACACACAGCACGTGTCCAGGTGTGATAGATTCCAATCCCAATTCGACTAGGAACAAAAGCAGCAAAACCCAATTCAAATCCAAGAAGGAACAACAAAGAGTTAATCTACTATTATAAATACCCTATCTTACATGTTTTTAGGCGTGTATTTTGATAGTACGACATAGTACGAATTTGTGTAATAGCTTAGTTGAGTATTTGTTGAAAATTCATCAAGTTCTTGAGACTCAATATAGCTTCGGAGATTTTGTTAACAAGTTTATATTATCGTAAGCATTTCATTATAAATTCTTCTATATCTTTTGTTGTTATTCTCATAAACATGAGCGGATAAATCTCTTAAGCTAGGGTTGTGGGAACCATGATGGATTAACTAATGTAGGCATAATAAAATAGTGCTTCTTGAATGGTGAATTGGGTGGATTATTATTCTCTTCATTTTAATTAGTTTTAGTAGTTTCAAACATTGAAATGTGTTTGTATCTTCAACTTGCAAACCAAGGAGGTTGAAGTTGGAAAAAGAGAATAATAATGGCAATTCGAGGCTACCAACCCTCATCTAACTTAACTTGAGCTCTAACCGAGGATAGTTAAGTAAATACATATGGCGAGGGCAAAATATACACACTTTAAGTCCGAGAGGAGATAAGTTAAATTCATCTATGTAGGTTGAGAGACGTTAGATGAAATCAATCATCAATCTTACACAAAATTCACCAGGATAGATCACTAGTAAAATCCTACTAAGTTATGAAATCATGGGGAACACAATCCTAGTCTAGTCTTGATAATTTGATACACAACTTAATAATTGTTAGCATTATTTTATTTTTTTTATTTGCAAACCCCATTCTAAAATATTTATTGCAAGTTAGTTTATTCATCATTAACATATTGTTTCTTCCTTATTTCTTGTGGGATCGACCCCAAACTATGTTGGGTTACTATATTTGACAGCGACCACTTTATACTTGTAACAGCCCAGGTCGCCGCTTGTAGATATTGTCCGCTTTGGGCAGCTAGTCCCTCACGGCTTTAAAACGCGTCTACAATGTAGAGGTATCCAAGCACTTATAAAGCACTCTTCGTTCCCCTCCACCACCGATGTGGGATTTGCCTAAGTAAACCAGGCGTTACATATCGCCGTCCCTGGTTACCCCCCCGTAGGGACTCAGCGTCCTCGCTGAGGTTTGCCCCACCACCGGCCGACACCGGCTCTGATACCACTGTAACAGCCCAGGTCGCCGCTTGTAGATATTGTCCGCTTTGGGCAGCTAGTCCCTCACGGCTTTAAAACGCGTCTACAATGTAGAGGTATCCAAGCACTTATAAAGCACTCTTCGTTCCCCTCCACCACCGATGTGGGATTTGCCTAAGTAAACCAGGCGTTACGTATCGCCGTCCCTGGTTACCCCCCCGTATGTTATACCCCGTAGAATTCCCGGCACTTAGACGACCTACTCGCACGTTGGTTAAGCATATTTGAAAGCCATACGTGCTAGGGAAAGGCTCGGGAAAAGATCGGACGAGAAACCTGTCGAACCATCGCGGGAGGAGCCGAGGCAGAGCCCCTCCGCGATGGCAGCGTGTCACGGAGGCAAGGCCTCCGCGATGGCAGCGTGTCACGGAGGGAGGCCTCCGCGATGGCTCCATGCCACGTTGCCCTTGTCCAGGCCCAAGTATATAAAGCCCCCACTTCGGGTTAAAAATCATTTCACACTTAACAGATTTCCAGAAAACGCAGTGAAGCCGAGAAAGACGAGGAAAATTAAATATTTTCATCCGATTACGCTGCCAAACGCTATCCAAACCCAAATTAATCCTAGATACCAAGGTATTTAGCAGCAGAGAGCATTTCTACGGAATTAGTTTCGCGAAATACCCGACGAATCGGCGAGCCGCCGAACTAAAGTAAGTAGAATTGCTCTAAATTAATGTCTATGTGTTCCTAGCTGAGAAGTAAATATTTCTCCCTTCTGGGCCGCTGAAAAATAGCGAGTTTTCGACCGTCTTTCGATAAGCCTAAGTTTAGGCTATAAACTATATCGAAAGTGACGTTGTCTTTTTGAAATAACATTGTATTTAGTATTGATTGACGTATTTATGACTGCAGTTGGGAGAAAACAGTAGAAGTACCAGCCGAGCCTCGTCCGACGGACGAATATTCAAAGATAAGGTATGTAAAGTTAAGTTTCTTCGGCAAGTTGAGTAATCTCGAAGCAGTATAGTAATTTACAGACCAGTTGCATGTTTAGAAATCGATTATCGTGTTATATTGAATATTGGTGCAATATGAGCAGTTTTGGGCCGTAACGTGTACGATACCTATCCGTATGATATAGATTCGAATATAAATGAGTAAGATTGCTCAGTATATTCAGTATGTGATATATATGCCCTGCCAAGATATTGTTGTGTTTAGCTGAAACCTCGCTAGGTAGTACAGCATCAGTAAAGCATCCCAGATATAGAATAGTAACTGTATATGGTTTAGAGAGCATGTTAGAAATAGGAAATCATGTTAATGCAGAAACCTAGTGAACAGCATAGCCTTCAGCAGAAACACCCGCTTGTATAGCCTTTGCCCCAGTACAGTTAGACAGGGAACTATATTCATATTTATACTTCCCTGTCACAGCATGTATCAGACATCTACAGATTGCTATTTTTAGCCCAGTACATGATTTATATAATACCTTACGCCTATTAGTTTTGGCTTATGAGATATACAGACAGCATGACTAGTTGAGACCGTTGTATTGATTGGGGTTGGATTACCTAGCATCCCTGACCGCCCAGGGTTAATAGCTGTATCGACTCATCCGCCAGAGGACGAGGATACGTCACTCTACGGAGTGATATGCCGTCCCGCAAGGGGACGAAGATGGGATGCCAGTTTCCCCATATTTTGCCTTGGTCGGCCCTTATACACCCCCGTCGAGCGGGTACGCCCGGGGTGTTGATTTAGAGTCCTTCGGACTCAGGTACAGTTATAGTCAGGGGCTCAGCGAGCCCAAGTGCATACCCAGGGACCGGCAGGATGCTTACAGCCACTATAGGAGATGGGATGACCGGGGTAGGGGCATAGATTCTGTGTTGATTGTACCTCCCGGCTTATGGGGGCCGGGTAAGGTTTGTATGTGCTGTGTTATGTTATGTATATTATGCCATGTTATATTAGACGCGAGTGGGTTGGTAGTAGAATGATACGCTTCCAGGTATGATTCCTACTTCCTTCGGTATCAGTAAGAACAGGTACGATCTACACCATCAGACAGTTAAGTTATTCCTCCTACTTCAGCTTCACCAGTCATATTACTATTATTGCTTTCAGATGTTGTTTCAGTTATATTATTTCAGTTGCTTTACATACTCAGTACCAGTGGTACTGACGCCCAGTGGGGCGCTGCAATACTTGCCTGCAGGTACTCTTAGACGAGCAGGCGATTCTACGTGACTCCCTGTCAGCGGTTGAGTATTCAGCTCCAGTCATCCGGAGGCTGAATTTCTGAGGCGTAGTTCAGTTCCTTTTGTTGTATATAGCATGGGTAGGTCGGGGCCCTGTCCCGATCAGTTCTATTACTATTCCTAGAGGCTTGCATTCTGTATGAAATCCCTGTGGTCATATGAGCCGGTCGTGTGGGGCCGTGCAGTTGTATAGTTGTCTTTACTCTTTCTTACTTCTGTGATGGTCGTGTGAGGCCATAGTCGTCAGTAGTGGTGACCTTGCCGGTCACGTAGCTTCTTTTGTGCTTTTTGATTAAGCAGCAGATAACTAGACAGCATGGTGGCCTTGTCGGCCCGTATAGGTTTCCCTGAGTTACTATATTTCTGGTTAGCTGCCAAGATAGGTACAGCAGGCGATAGGCCAATGGGCCGGGGGCTATATTTACAGCCGTCATATAGCCCTTTGTTTCCAGAAATGTGAGTTAGCGCCAGCCAGGTGCCAGACGCGCCCAAGCTTAATAGTCCAGCAGGTCAGGTCCTAGTAGGGCACCAGCTGCCAGTCATACCCCCCAAGGCGGGGTGTGACAAACTTGGTATCAGAGCAGGTCGTATCCCAGGGAGTCTGCAAGCCGTGCTAAGTAGAGTCCTGTCCATGGATGTGTTGTGCACCACATACTATGGGTAGGAGGCTGCAAGGCATGATAGGATGGTTGTCTTTTATTCTGATTCAGTCGTGCTATAGAGCTGTACAGTATAGGGTTGAATTCCAAAAATCTTATCATATTCTTTGGCTACAGATAATGTCAGACCAGCGCCATCCCGTCACAGGTCGGAGCTTAGACATTGCAGCAAGGGAAGGCACCAGCAGGATGCCTCCCCCTCATTTGGAGACAGCCCGATCAGAGGGCCCTACAGAGGCTTCATCTGAGCCTGCTCAGCAGTCTCCACCACGTCAGGAGCCGCTTGGAGCGACAGTATCTTCAGCAGTCCCTATACCGATGCCTTCCGATCAGGAAGTTAGGAGTGCTGTAGTTATGATAGCACAGGTGATGGCTGCTCAGCGGCAGCAAATGCCATCCACAGTTGCAGAAGCATCAGGAGGGCCCGGTAGTTCGAGGGTCCGAGAGTTCTTAGCCTTGAATCCCCCACAGTTTACAGGCACGGACCGCACCAAGGACCCCCAGGATTTTCTGGATCAGATGCAGAGAATCTTCAGGGTTATGCATGCTACACCTACTGAGTCAGTTGAATTGGCCGCATTTCGGTTGCGAGATATTGCGGTGTTATGGTATGAAAGCTGGGAGAGGTCCCAAGGGAGAGATGTTCCCCCTCCTACCTGATCCAGCTTTTCAGGAGCCTTTCTGGATCACTATTTGCCGCGGGAGATCCGACAGGCCCGGGTAGACCAGTTCCTACATCTGGAACAGGGGGCCATGAGTGTTCGGGAATATTCCTTGCGGTTTGACTCCTTGGCTCGATATGCACCGGCTTTCGTGGATACCATGGCATCCAGAGTGCACTGTTTTATTATGGGGCTGAATCCAGAGTATGTCGAGACTTGTATCACGGCCACACTGCGAGAAGATATGGATATTTCCCGAATCCAGGCATTTGCCCAGAATATTGAGGGCATCAGACAGCGACATCGGGAAATCAGAAGGGTTAATCAGGAGCAGCGTCGCCGGGATAGGCCAGCTGAGTTACAAAGAGAGGCCCGGGGAGGACCTAGGCCACGATTGTCAGACAGGCCGCCCAGGCCCCCGCCTTCGCCACAGTCACAGGGAGGTAGATTCAGCCACCGGGGTCAGTCAGAGGCTGGTAGAGGTTCACAGACGGCAGACTCACCGTCACAGAGGAGGGCGGAGCAGAGTAGGTATACCCTACCACTTTGTCCTATATGCAGTCGACGCCATTCTGGAGCATGCAGGTATGGTTCCACCGCATGTTATATTTGTGGCCAAGAAGGCCATTTGATGAGAGATTGCCCAGCCAGAGGTCGTGAGGACCGGGACAGACAGGATAGGGCATCAGCAGGATCACGAGCTACATCATCCTCGACTGGGCGCAGGCCCCCAATTTCAGCAGGCAGGGGTCGAGGCAGATCAGGGGCCTCCAGTACAGGTGCGGGTCCAAGCCGCACATATTTCTTACCAGGGAGGCAAGATTCAGAGGCATCGCCTGATGTTGTGACAGGTATGCTAACTATCTGCTCACACCCTGCTTATGTATTAATTGATCCAGGGTCTACTTTGTCCTATATTACTCCATTTGTGGCACGGAAGTTTAGTATTGTACCGGAATCATTACAGCAGCCCTTCTTAGTATCTACGTCCGTCGGTGACTCTATCACAGCTAGCTGAATTTACCGCGGGTGTACAATAGAGGTTGCTGATCGTCAGACCACAGTAGATCTGGTCGAGCTAGAAATGATAGACTTCGATGCCATAATGGGCATGGATTGGTTAGTACCATGTTTTGCTAATATTGAATGTTGGACCAAAACGGTCCGATTCCAGTTCCCGGGGGAAGCAGTACGGGAGTGGAAGGGCAGCACCGTGACGCCAAAAGGTAGGTTTATTTCCTACCTTCGGGCGAGAAAGATGATATCTAAGGGGTGCATTTACCATCTTGTCAGAGTTTAGGATGTCCAAGCAGAATCTCCGACACTCCAGTCTGTCCCAGTGGTAAATGAATTCCCAAATGTATTTCCTGATGAGTTACCTGGTATTCCCCCAGAAAGGGAAATAGACTTTGCTATTGACTTGCTACCAGCCACTCAGCCAATATCAATACCTCCTTATCGTATGGCTCCTACAGAACTCAGAGAATTAAAGGAGCAGTTGAAAGACTTGTTAGATAAAGGTTTTATCAGGCTGAGTACTTCCCCATGGGGTGCGCCAGTCTTGTTCGTGAGAAAGAAAGATGGCTCGCTCCGAATGTGCATAGACTATCGGCAGCTCAATAAAGTTACAGTAAAGAATAAGTATCCACTTCCTAGGATTGATGACCTATTTGATCAGTTACAGGGAGCCAGATACTTTTCTAAAATTGACTTGCGGTCCGGATATCACCAGGTCCGAGTACGTGAGAGGGACATCCCTAAGACAGCATTCAGGACCCGATATGGGCATTTTGAATTTCTGGTTATGTCCTTCGGACTAACAAATGCCCCAGCAGTTTTTATGGACCTGATGAACAGTATTTTCAGACCCTTCCTGGACTTGTTCGTGATAGTATTCATTGATGATATTCTGGTGTATTCTCGCTCCGAAGCAGATCACCGGGCTCATTTGCAGGCAGTGCTCCAGATTCTCAGGGACCGCCAGTTGTACGCAAAATTTTTGAAGTGTGAATTCTGGCTTAACTCAGTGGCCTTTTTAGGGCATATTGTTTCAGATGCTGGTATACAGGTAGACCAACAGAAGATAGAAGCAGTTAAGTCATGGCCCAGGCCTACCACCCCGACTGAAGTTCGTAGCTTTCTGGGGTTGGCAGGATACTATCGGAGGTTCGTTGAAGGGTTCTCAACCATTGCAGCACCTTTAACTAAATTGACACAGAAAGCAACAAAGTTTCAGTGGACGGAGGCATGTGAGCAGAGTTTCCAGGAACTGAAAGACAGATTAACCTCCGCCCCAGTATTAGCACTGCCGGAAGGCACAGAAGGGTATTCAGTTTATTGCGACGCGTCAGGTGTCGGGCTGGGCTGTGTGTTGATGCAGTATGGTAGAGTAATTGCATATGCTTCCAGACATCTGAGGAAACACGAAAAGAATTACCCTACCCATGACTTAGAGTTGGCCGCAGTAATTCATGCCTTGAAGATGTGGAGGCATTACTTGTACGGCGTTCATGTTGGTATTTATACAGATCATAAGAGCTTGCAGTACATTTTCACTCAGATGGAGTTGAATCTGCGGCAACGCCGTTGGTTGGAGTTGTTAAAAGACTATGATGTGAATATTCTATACCACCCCGGAAAAGCTAATGTTGTAGCAGATGCCCTGAGCCGTAAGTCAATGGGGAGTTTAGTGTATTTGCGACCTGAGAAGCAGAAGTTAGCCAAAGAAATCCATCAGCTAGCTAGCCTAGCCGTTCGAGTAATGGAAACAGGAAATAATGGGGCCGTAATTCAGAATTCTGCAGTGTCATCATTGGTTGCAGAGGTAAAAGAACGACAGTACGAGGATCCCGATTTAGTCCAGCTCAGAGATAGAATTCAGAAAGGTAAGGAACCAGATTTTCAGATAGCCGGGGATGATGTGCTACGCTGTAAGGGCCGCCCTTGTGTCCTGAATATCTCAGGCCTTCGTGGGCAGATTATGCACGAGGTACATTACGCTCGCTACTCCCTTCACCCAGGGGCGACGAAAATGTACCACGACATCAAAGATATCTACCGGTGGCCAGGTATGAAAACTGAAATAGCCGAATTCGTATCTAGATGTGCTAATTGTCAGCAGGTGAAAGCAGAGCACCAGAAACCGGGTGGTTTGACTCAAGAGATATCAATACCTATGTGGAAATGGGAAGCAATAAATATGGATTTTGTAACAGGGTTACCCCGTACCAGACGTAGAAATGATTCCATTTGGGTAATAGTGGATAGGCTGACAAAATCAGCTCATTTCCTGCCAGTAAGGGCTACCTTCTCAGCTGAGGATTATGCCGAATTATATATCAGAGAAATAGTTAGATTACATGGAGTGCCGGCATCTATCATTTCAGACATAGGGGCACAGTTTACAGCTAGGTTCTGGCAGTCATTTCAGAAAGGTCTGGGGACGTAGATTAATTTGAGCACAGCATTCCATCCTCAGACAGACGGGCAAGCTGAACGTACAATTCAGACGCTCGAAGATATGCTACGAGCGTGTGTGTTAGATTTTGGGGGTAGCTGGGATGAACATCTTTCATTAATCGAATTTGCTTATAATAACAGCTACCATTCAGCTATTCAGATGGCGCCTTTCGAGGCATTGTGTGGGGGGAAATGTAGATCGCCGGTGGGCTGGTTTGAGGTAGGAGAATCAACATTAGTTGGCCCAGATATCGTTCGGCAGTCCGAAGAAAAGATAAAGCTTATCCGGGAACGTTTACTGACCGCTCAGAGTCGTCAGAAGTCATACGCAGATAGACGGCGCAGAAATCTAGAATTTTCGATAAACGACTGGGTATATATGAAAGTGTCCCCGATGAAAGGGGTAATGAGGTTTGGCAAAAAAGGCAAGCTTAGCCCAAGATTCATTGGGCCGTACCAAATTCGGCGAAGAATAGGCCGCGTGGCATATGAATTAAACTTGCCTCCAGAATTAGCATCTGTTCATCCAGTATTCCACGTTTCCATGTTAAGAAAGTTCGTAGGGGACCCTTCTATAGTAGTTCCAGTCCGGGATGTTCATATCACAGAGGGGTTAGCCTACGAAGAGGTTCCCGTAGCTATCCTAGACAGACAGATTCGCAGGCTGAGAACTAAAGATGTTGCATCTGTCAAGGTATTGTGGCGTAACAGAAATCAGGAAGAAATGACGTGGGAGGCTGAAGAAGACATGAAAACCAGATACCCTCACTTATTTCAGGCCTAGTCAGACGACAGGTATGTCCGTATCATTGCTTATACAGTACTTTATGATATGTATGTTGTAAATGATAAAGAGAGAAGTAATACTTCGTTGTCCAGTGGATTGTAGAACATTGTGTGCAGTGCCTGTGTTGGACTTTTCTGCATTTCAAGTTTTTGCGATAGTCCATGTTACAGAGGAAACTCTGCCAAAATTTTTCCAGAAAATAAGGTAAGCAGTCCTCTAGATAACAGTATACATTCGGGGACGAATGTTCCTAAGGGGGGGAGAATGTTATACCCCGTAGAATTCCCGGCACTTAGACGACCTACTCGCACGTTGCTTAAGCATATTTGAAAGCCATACGTGCTAGGGAAAGGCCCGGGAAAAGATCGGACGAGAAACCTGTCGAACCATCGCGGGAGGAGCCAAGGCAGAGCCCCTCCGCGATGGCAGTGTGTCACGGAGGCAAGGCCTCCGCGATGGCAGCGTGTCACGGAGGGAGGCCTCCGCGATGGCTCCGTGCCACGTTGCCCTTGTCCAGGCCCAAGTATATAAAGCCCCCACTTCGGGTTAAAAATCATTTCACACTTAACAGATTTCCAGAAAACGCAGTGAAGCCGAGAAAGACAAGGAAAATTAAATATTTTCATCCGATTACGCTGCCAAACGCTGTCCAAACCCAAATTAATCCTAGATACCAAGGTATTTAGCAGCAGAGAGCATTTCTACGGAATTAGTTTCGCGAAATACGGCCGACGAATCGGCGAGCCGCCGAACTAAAGTAAGTAGAATTGCTCTAAATTAATGTCTATGTGTTCCTAGCTGAGAAGTAAATATTTCTCCCTTCTGGGCCGCTGAAAAATAGCGAGTTTTCGACCTTCTTTCGATAAGCCTAAGTTTAGGCTATAAAGTATATCGAAAGTGACGTTGTCTTTTTGAAATAACATTGTATTTAGTATTGATTGACGTATTTATGAATGCAGTTGGGAGAAAACAGTAAAAGTACCGGCCGAGCCTCATCCGACGGACGAATATTAAAAGATAAGGTATGTAAAGTTAAGTTTCTTCGGCAAGTTGAGTAATCTCGAAGCAGTATAGTAATTTATAGACCAGTTGCATGTTTAGAAATCGATTATCGTGTTATATTGAATATTGGTGCAATATGAGAAGTTTTGGGTCGTAACGTGTACGATACCTATCCGTATGATATAGATTCGAATATAAAATAGTAAGATTGCACAGTATATTCAGTATGTGATATATATGCCCTGCCAAGATATTGTTGTGTTTAGCTGAAACCTCGCAAGGTAGTACAGCATCAGTAAAGCATCCCAGATATAGAATAGTAACTGTATATGGTTTAGAGAGCATGTTAGAAATAGGAAATCATGTTAATGGAGAAACCTAGTGAACAGCATAGCCTTCAGCAGAAACACCCGCTTGTATAGCCTTTGCCCCAGTACAGTTAGACAGGGAACTATATTCATATTTATACTTCCCTATCACAGCATGTATCAGACATCTACAGATTGCTATTTTTAGCCCATTACATGATTTATATAATACCTTACGCCTATTAGTTTTGGCTTATGAGATATACAGACAGCATGACTAGTTGAGATCGTTGTATTAATTGGGGTTGGATTACCTAGCATCCCTGACCGCCCAGGGTTAATAGCTGTATCGACTCGTCCGCCAGAGGACGAGGATATGTCACTCTACGGAGTGATATGCCGTCCCGCAAGGGGACGAAGATGGGATGCCAGTTTCCCCATATTGTGCCTTGGTCGGCCCTTATACACCCCCGTCGAGCGGGTACGCCCGGGGTGTTGATTTAGAGTCCTTCGGACTCAGGTACAGTTATAGTCAGGGGCTCAGCGAGCCCAAGTGCATACCCAGGGACCGGCAGGATGCTTACAGCCACTATAGGAGATGTGATGACCGGGGTAGGGGCATAGATTCTGTGTTGATTGTACCTCCCGGCTTATGGGGGCCGGGTAAGGTTTGTATGTGCTGTGTTATGTTATGTATATTATGCCATGTTATATTAGACGCGAGTGGGTTGGTAGTAGAATGATACGCTTCCAGGTATGATTCCTACTTCCTTTGGTATCAGTAAGAACAGGTACGATCTACACCATCAGACAGTTAAGTTATTCCTCCTACTTCAGCTTCACCAGTCATATTACTATTATTGCTTTCAGATGTTGTTTCAGTTATATTATTTCAGTTGCTTTACATACTCAGTACCAGTGGTACTGAAGCCCAGTGGGGCGCTGCAATACTTGCCTGCAGGTACTCTTAGACGAGCAGGCGATTCTACGTGACTCCCTGTCGGCGGTTGAGTATTCAGCTCCAGTCATCCGGAGGCTGAATTTCTGAGGCGTAGTTCAGTTCCTTTTGTTGTATATAGCATGGATAGGTCTGGGCCCTGTCCCGATCAGTTCTATTACTATTCCTAGAGGCTTGCATTCTGTATGAAATCCCTGTGGTCAGATGAGCCGGTCGTGTGGGGCCGTGCAGTTGTATAGTTGCCTTTACTCTTTCTTACTTCTGTGATGGTCGTGTGAGGCCATAGTCGTCAGTAGTGGTGACCTTGCCGGTCACGTAGCTTCTTTTGTGCTTTTTGATTAAGCAGCAGATAACTAGACAGCATGGTGGCCTTGTCGGCCCGTATAGGTTTCCCTGAGTTACTATATTTCTGGTTAGCTGCCAAGACAGGTACAGCAGGCGATAGGCCAATGGGCCGGGGGCTATATTTACAGCCGTCATATAGCCCTTTGTTTCCAGAAATGTGAGTTAGCGCCAGCCAGGTGCCAGACGCGCCCAGGCTTAACAGTCCAGCAGGTCAGGTCCTAGTAGGGCACCAGGTGCCAGTCATACCCCCCAAGGCGGGGTGTGACAATACTTAAATTGCGAGGAGTAATTTAGGCATGATCACATCCAGTCCTTCGTTGTAGCGGGACTGTAGTAGCGGATATGACATCGCCACAACAGATGACATGAACCAGAATTTCATATTTTTCCTACTTTTAAAATCCAGATCCTATTGTAACCAGGATTAATCAATAAAATGTCGTGGAAATAAATTTTGGTTATCCAAGCAGGGAAAATAATAGGGTGTCTAGAGAAGGGTAAGATTCCACCATCTACCCCAACAGAATTCTTTAGGAAAACCCGAGGCTCAGTGTAATAAATGGAACCCCGTCGCTTGTTGGATGTAGCTTGGTACCCAAACATTGATAGTAACGTAACCACGAAAAGTGGAGGACTAATCCTAAGCGTGAGAATATATGGGGAGGGTAAACCTAGTTGATAATTAATAAGGTGGGATGTGCTTTTGATGTGATTTTCATGATAAAATATTCTTGATGACATGTGTTTATAATTGTTTTGGCTGTAAATTTTGGTGCAGTAATCTTGGTTGAACAATTTAATAGTTTAAATAAAGGGAAGATGTGGGGTGCTCTGACTTAGTTTTGGTTATATCAACTTGATGTTGTAGCTTAATCATTCTAATAATAGCATAAGGCAAGTAGTATAAATTAACTAACAGATGAATCTGAGGTGAGGGGAGAATGTCTACTTTTACACCCATAGAGGTAAGGTGGGTAACTAACCTGGGTTGCATGGAAAGGATTATGGTGCATTAATGAGTTTACCTTCGGACTGAATATGTTTATGGTAGAAGGTGGACCCAAGCAATTTGTCTTGAAATAGGTACTAATACGACCAATATAATAATTAATATTGAAAGAAACTGATTGTGTGACAGATTTTTAGGTGAGTGGATAGCAGAGGATGAACTGAACAAATGTGAATGTTACCTTGTGTGGGATATTATTGTGATAGATGATGCAAGATCCTGCTAATTTATAAACAACTAGAAAGATAGTAGGTTATTATTTTTTAAGGATTTAGACATTATATAATGATGTGTATATGTGTGGAGTGTGGAGAGACAACATGCTTGGTTTGTCGTTGGGCACTAATTGTTGCTAATATGATGATGTGTTATGTATTCTTTTAAAGTGAGCTTCAGATGAATAATATTAATAAATGTTGTTGTGAAATTTGGGGTGCATTGGGATGTTGTATTTGTCCTTTCAAATTTCCATTTAAGTGGTAGAATATTGGTAAATATAACCAAGTTGATGAGGGAAACATGATGCCTCTGAAAGGTCATACTAGTTGACTGATTGATAACCTATAGAATAGGAGAATGAAAGTGGATAACATGTATTATCATGGAGATGAGTGGCTCATGTGCGAGGGGAGCATCCGGGTGAGCGATTATGTTTGAGTGGCTCTTATCCAAAGGGAGCATCCAGATGAGAAGATTAGTGAGATCGGGTACACGGTGGTACAGTACATGAATTTCTAGGTTCCCCTAGGGGTCATGATTGGAAGAGAAGAAATAAGACCCTCTGACATATGTGTACATTAATATTCAGTATTGAGTGTTCTTTGTGATATGATGGAGGCATGTGCTCGGCACATCGCTGATGATATAATACCAAGAGAGGACCTGAAGAGTAAAGATTGGTTCCGAAATATGAAAATCTAGTGAACTGAAATCCTAATATGAGTAGATTACATGTGGTTGTGATGTTGATGTACTTGTTTATAATTTGTTTATACTTTTAAAGTTATGTATAGTTTGTGATGAATTGATTGTTGAGGGTTTAATTTTATATCCAATATGATCAGTAGTGAGTTGAACGTTGAAATTGTAGCTAAGTATAAATCATATCATGTTGATGAACAGATTGTTGAGAATTTCTAAGTGAGGAGTTAAGGTTGTCATCTAAGTCGAGTTACTGCCTATGCAATACCGCTGCAGTGGTACCCTTACTAATGCGGTGAGACCACAACCGCGGTTACCACACCGCTTCAGCGAGGCCCCGTACAGTTAATAGGCCAGCTTAATACTCTACTTTGATTGGTTTTAGATTTAATGTTATCAGACGACTACCTATTTCAGTGAATATAATTGGATTGATAACATGATGAACTATTGTTCAAATTTATGGAGTTGATTGAATATTAATTTGATACTATTATATGAACTAATCTTAGTTGGCTGATGATGCCTACCGGTATGTGTGATGTATTGATATTATATTGCTATACCTTTTTAGCTGTAGGTTGTAGCAGGTAGAAGTTTCATGATTGATGTGGCATACTTAGCATCAGCTTTCACATTTTTCCTACAGGCGAAGCTATGTCATCTTACCTTGTCAAGTTATTCTATGTAGAGCTCTTTTACCAATCTTGACTAGATCTTGGAAAAAGTCTTTGTTGTGTCGGGATTTTAATTGTAATATTTACCTATTGGTTGATCTATGCAAAAGAAATGAGGTATTTCTAAGTATTTTTATGTGTGATCTAAAAGGGGTTCTTCTATCGAGTTAGACTCAATATAGATGCCTGCACAGACCGCTCATTTGGGTCTTGTTAAGTTTGTATTAGAGCGTCTAGATTACCGGTCTTGCAAGTATAAGAGCAATATCAGGTAGAGTTCTGCTAATTGGTGTGCATACGTCCACATCTAATCTTCCGAAGGCTACAAGACATCTAGAAAGTTCTTACTTTATTTCTCTCCTGTCGTGCGGTCCAAGCGTGCCATTCGCCTGGGTTGAGTCCAATTTGTATCTAGAGAGATCTAATTTGTACCTCAAAGGCTCAATTGGTATCTATGGATTCCTATTGGTATCTGAAGATGCAAATTCTTATGCAAACATGGAATGATAAGGGTATGCGATAATAAATAACGAACGAGAAACCATAGGGTTCGGGAGATTAGTGACCTGAAAACTGCATCCTTCTTAGCGCGTCCTCACTACATCGAGAAGGGCCTCATTGTCATAGACTCGCTACAATGAGTAATGGACTGCCATAGTGGGCCCACTGTAGCGGACATCTGCTAGGAGGAACCCCATCCCCTGTTCGAGAAAATTTCCCAACTGTTCTAAGGCTACGAGATTGTCACGCCTCGAGTCTATACCCTAGATGAGACACAGTACTTCAAGTCACAAGTACCCAAAGTCAACCCATGATCTATCATAACACTGGCAATCTGAGTAAAAATATAGCGGAAGCTTTAAAATAATAAAACCATTTATGAAGAAGAACTAAATCATAAAGTTTTAATACAACTGAAAGCAAACTGAAAATTTGGATCTATGTCTGTGTCTGAAAGCCATCTATCTAATGAGTTGTTGGGACAAGCCCCCAGATAAATCTAAGTCTAACTGAAAGAAAAAAAACTAAAGAAAAAGAATCATCGTCCTTGAAAGATGAGGACTCACCTCTGGTGCAGCTGAAAACTCCTAGACGAGATCTGCTAACGGTGCTGAGACTGAGAAGCTGCAGTTATATCATAAAATAATACAACATAAAAGATATGTGTTAGTACTTTGAATATACTGAGTAAGTAGGAGAAACCATAACACGAAAAATAAAATAACTAAATTGTAAAGACATGCAATGGCCAATTAAAATGTTGAAACTGAATAAACAAAAATATAATGAGATGGTAAAAATGACCCTATCTGATGGTCAAAGACATGCCTTAAATCTGAGATAATGATCTGAATTACCGTATTGAGCTTATTTGAACTGAATGATCTGAAACTGTTTTGAGTTGAGCTAATCTAAGACTGAACTGAACTGACTAGTGGGAGAGTCTATAACCGACATATAACCACGTGAGCTAGACATGGAGTCCAATGTATATACCCCATCGGTAGGACCCAATATACCTTGCTAGGGTATTAAGGCATGAACTGGGTGATCACAAGTCTAGGGCCAAAAGGCAAATAAAAATAACCTATGGTGACAACATAGTTCTAGGAACCTGGGTGCGTTAGAACCTTGGTCCACTCAATGCTAAGTCCTACTCCCACTGGATAGTCATACACTGACTACTAAGCTGATAGCTCAAAACTGGGGCCCAAGACCAAGTGAGGAATACCTATCTGGAAGTACCCTGAGAGTCTTATCGAACCGAATTCTGTAACTGGTGTTCTAAGACTGGCCAGAGCTTCTTATCTGGAAGCGTCGTAACCGTCTAAAGAACAAACTATAATCTGAAGCTGGGGTCCTAAGACTGGTCAAAGCTGCTTATCTAGAAGTGTCATAACCGTCTAAAGAACCACTAAAACTAATAACTGGGTCTAATACTGATAATTGGGAGGCACCATTGACACCTCAAGAATTAACTGTAGTCAAACTGATCAACTAACTTTTTTGTACAACACTGAGTGTAATAATATAACTGATACTGGACATGTATATATTTGACTAAAATTTCCACATACAATAACAATATGGGGATCTCAAATCTGATAGAATCCAGCTACAGGGAAACTAGTCCAACACGCAAGATTATAAATTCTACTAAACTGAGAACTAGGGCTAAGTCATTCCACTAGGTACAATTTTCACATATTTTTGGAAATAGGGAATAATAAGCAATTAAAAATCATGAGGAATATACCACTTTAAATCTTAAAGAAATTAGTCAGACAATTTTCTACATTTCAAATTCACAAGGCTAAACTATTAGAGAAAAATATCGAAGATTTTTAGGGATGCAAGGGAAAAACTATTGTTGAATTCCCACATACCTGGATAAGAAATCCCTAAATAAGAAAACTTGATTTTATGAAACTGATAAGGAGCCCTAGTTCTTGCTTGAGAGAAGAAATCTGGATTCTGCGATAGTTTTCTGAGAGTCTACATGGGGAATGAGGGGGAAAACCATTCAATCCCTCTAATATCTATGAAATTATACTTAAAATGATGTAGTTCAGGGACTAAATAGATGGAAAATTACAAAAATATCCCTGGAATAAAAATCTGAAAACTAACCAACAGGGACCCAACGAGTTGCTCAACGAGTCATTAGTTGAGACCACAACTCATTGGGACCACTCGTTCGTCCTACTACCTGGGGTTGAAAACACTAGATCTAGCAATGGTGGATACCACGACTCCTTGGATGAATCAACGAGTCATTTGTTCCTCCCGTGGTCACCGTATAAGGAAACCAGGAAAGCTTGACAATGGGTGACACAACGACTCATTGGTGGAACCAACGGGTCGTTGTGTCCAGTCATTAGTTTCACTGGACAACTTCTAAAAATTCTCAAAGTTGACATGATGGGTGGATACAAAGGACTCATTGTGCGACACAATGGGTCATTGTTTCCACCTGCTATCACTAGAAGGAGTTTCTGGGGTTCTTACCCAATGACTCCCACAACGTGTCATTGTTTCTGACAACGACTTGTTGTTTGAGTCGTGGGGTCTTGGAGAAGGGTTTCTAAGCTTGGGAACTAAAGAGTGATAGGAGTAATCATTGTTTCTCACAACAGGTCATTTCTTGTCCCATGGGTTCTCGGATGATCAAGTAGGGTTGACCACGGCTGACACAATAAGTCGTTGGAGTTGACCACGACTAGTTGTCTCAGTCGTTCTGAGGCAGATTTTCTTGTTTTCTTATGAATTTTTCTTGGAAGGCCTGACTGGTAAGTTTCAGGGTGTTATAGAGATAAGTAGATATATACATACAATAACCGCTACTAGTGAGAATAAAAGGGCCTAGAATAAGGCCATTGTCATTAGGATACCAAACGGGCACCCGTACACCAACAGAAAATAAGTAAAATTATCGAAAAACAAGTAAAAGGAAGAGTGATAATTGTCTTACATTCCCCAAACGGGGGCAACCCAGATCAATTAACTAAAGGGAGCAGGGGAGGGAGGTACACTGTGTCTATAACAAACTAGAAGCCTCATCGTTGCTACCGCTAAGGTCATCGGCCACCTCATCCTCAAACTCACTGAGGAAGAAGAACTCTAGGATGTCCTCTCTGGCCACCTAGGGCGTCCGAGATCTAAGGGAGAGGGTCTTCAGGATCTTTTTGATGCACCTCCACATACAGACGAAGAGCTTGTCTAGGGATTGCCACTTCCTCTTTTCTCTCTCCAGGACCTCTCTGAGCTCTACATAGGCCTGAGCCAAGAAGGCAATCATTCCTTGCACCGACTTTGGATCCGTAGAAGCTGCTCTAGATGGCCTGTCAGGGAAACCCTTCCAACAGCTCTCGCATAGAGGCCATCTCTGTCTCGATCTGCTCGATTGGACTAGCACGCTTGGAAGGGGCAGCCCGACTATCCTCATCGCCAAAATCCACCTTCCTCTTCTTCCTACCCCTCGCTGGTGCACCTTTCACCATCAAGGGGTCAAAGGGAAGATCGAACGACACCATGATATCCTTGGCATCCCTGTGAACCTCAACCCACTTGTAGAGTAGAATAATGAGAGAGGGAAAAGGCAGGGTAGTAACATTCTTGACCGAGAAGTACCTCCACTATCATGACCCGAACGGAGGTCCGGATCATAGACATGGGACAAGGGACCCTGAGAGACCCCAAGTCGATCCATGGCATAAGCATATATCTAACTCATTCGATAAACTGAAGAAAATCATCAATGTAACTCAGCAGAAGTCTAACTCAACAGAAAATCAGAATAAGCATCCGAAGCTAACGCATACATAAGTCTGAAAAGCCTCTAATCTGGTTGAGTTGATGGGACAAGAGCCCAACTAACTCAACAACGCTGAAACTGAAAATACACAAGGAAACTAAAAGTCTAACCCTCGAAGGATGAGGATTCACCAACCTGGAAGGTGCTAAATCTGACAACCGACTATGAGCGGGGCTGATCCTGGGAGCTAGGTCCTGTATCATGATACAATATAGCATAAAAAGCATGCGGTCAGTATGTGGAATGTACTAAGTGTGCAAGGCAAGTAAAACTGCTCAAGTAAAGTAAATCATTTAAAACATTTCATAACATATCATAAGCTTTCAAATCTGAGAGGAAAGAATTATATGCACTCATTCTGAAATCATAATCTTTTCATAGTATGACCATGTGTAGTTTCATAACATCATAATTGACTTGAATGACTCAAAGCTAAAATATGACATTTATAGAAAAGCTGAAAAATGAGTCAAACCTTACTTATTGAAGTGATAATCATGAGTAATGGATATGCAAATCTAAATCTTGTAGACAATGGGAGACTCATCACTTAACCGACACACCACGATAGAGCTTACATGGTCCTGACTATCACTTAAGTAGGCAGAGTCGTCCAGAACCTTGCCAGGGATAAGGACGCTACCATGATATTGATATCAAGCTAATGGGCCATTTGGACCAGGGATAGCTCACAAGGGAGGTCCTAATAATATATTAGTATCAACCTATGTTGGCGCGTAGTTCTGGGGCATAGGGTGATCGACCCTAAGCCCGCTTGGTGCTAGCCTCTTCTCCCAAAATAGGCAATGCTCTACATCGTATATAACAAAGATCAACATCTTCTATTGACAAAGCTCAACAAGGAAATCATGCATAAATTCAACATTGTATGAAACGAAGCTCAACATTGTCATTTAACAAAGCTTAATAATGAAATCATGCATAGAACCGACATCGTATGAAAAAGAAGCTTAATGATAACATACATCTAAATAATGAATTCATGCATATGAGAAGGTTTATTTCGAAAAATACCACAAGCTCAATTATAAGTGGGAGCATCTACTCCAAAACCATGTGGTAAGCTCACTTTAGAGATACTACATCATCATACCTTATATAAGAACCTTGCCCAAAATTTTACCATGCTTGGATCTACTCAATTCATTTTGAAAACATTAACATAATCATGGGTAGCTTTATAAACATGCTTTTCATTATCAAATATCATCATCATCATTCTCTTCTTTCATGAACTTCTCATCCATGGGCATTTAAATTTCATAAATTTAGAAAACACAATTTTGATTGAAAATAATTTAAAATCTGCCCACGCTTCACAAATCATCAATATAAACATAATCTAATCACACCCATGTGTAGAAATTGAAGAATCATGCAATTAGGTAAAACCCCATAACTTGATCATATGAATTTCTCATACTTAGCTAGAGATTTGAGCATGGGTGAGGAAGGAAACAGCCACTCATAACCCTACATACCTAGAAGGGATAGATTCCACCACTTCTCTGATTTCCCAAGAGGAAATTGGATGGAAACCTTGAAATCTACTGGTCATTAAAGGATACTACTCATAACCTACGAGTCGTTAGAGGATTCCATGACCCATGGTCTCTACTCGTGCTTTGCACTGTCCATGCTAAACCTCGGCTCACACAATGACCTAAACAACGGGTTGCTCAATCCTACAATGGGCTGTCAAATCACCCGTTGTTTCCTTCATCAACCTAGGAGCTTTCTCCAATGACAAGCCTTACCAAGACTCGTTACCAGAACCCACGAGTCGTGGTCTCATTCCGTCACATACACTGACCACCTCACCGTGCTAACAAAGGCTACTCACCATGATCTGTGGTACCTCATGACGGGTCATTGGATGGCCCCAGGCATCCCTAAACCTCCATTCCAACTCTCACCGTGGTTTCATATGATGACTCGTTGTACCCAACAATGAGTCATTGGGCTGGTCGTTGTCTCCACTAACCCACAACCAGACACCTTTCATGACTCACTCCCACGAGTCATTGGATGATACCACGGTCCGTGGTCATTCTGCAAAAATTATCCCCAGTTTCAGCAGTTTCAATTTTAAACTCCCAGATCTAATCTTGGGCACTTCCATGGTATTACATGCACTCCTCCACTATATGTGCCCCCACATTAACTAACACCTCGCTTAGTAAACAGGACACCACTAGAGTTTGAGAGTAGGTCACGTTGGTGGATGGGCGGATCTTTCGGGACACCAAGTTAAGCCACCTCTGAGCCTCAGCAGTTAAGTGGGTGCCCTTAATGCCAGTGGGTGCGATGCCATAGTGAGATGAGGCCCTATGCTCCTCCACCACCAGAGTATCCACTAGCCACCTCCCGTTATCATCCCTATCCCTGGCTTTCAGCTTGGTGATATGCCCAAATTACACCTCACAATAAAGTATAAAGAGGTTTCTGTCAAATATAGTAACCCAACTAGGTTGGGGTTATCCCACAGGGAATAGAGAATAAAGAATATGTTAATTATGATTAAATTAACCTTTAGTCAATATTTCAAAAGGGGATTAGAAATAAAAAAGGAAAAGTAATTCTAACAATGATTGGGTTGTTTATCAAACTATTGAGACAAAACTAGGACTGTGTTTCTCATGATTTCATAACATAGTAGGCTTATTTTATCTGTGATATATCCTAGTGAATTTTGTGTAAGACTGATATAACACCCCAGAAGTACCTAAGACTAGACCGGGGATTTAAAAATGAAAGTTGGAAAAATTTGGGAAAAATTTCCCACAAAACAGGTCACATACCAGTTTGTTGGTCCAGCCAACAACCCGTGGGAAGCTTCCATGGTGAGGTCTGGTCGGGTGGAAGTTGGAAGTAACAGGTCACGTAACGAACTGTGGTTAGATACCACGAGTCATCGTTTGTGATCATGGGAAGACTGGACCTTAGCTTGAGAGGAAGTAACGGGTCATGGGATGATCCGTCGTGAGCTATAACGGATTGTGGTGAGCAACCATGGGAAGGAGTATTAAAACCTCAAGTCGAGGTAACGGAAGGAAACCACGAATCATTGGAAGGAAGAACGGGTCATGATGTGGCTCGTGGGAAGGCTGGGCAGGTCGTCAAGGGGGAAATAACTAACAATGTGACGAATCGTCATATGGTACAATGACTCATCATGTCTAGTCGTGGGATATAAGCTGAGGAGTTGATAATAGGAAGTGGATCTAATGGACGGATACCACGAGTCGTGGTATCAAGGCACGACTTGTTGGATCGTTCGTGGTCTCAGGTAGTGCAGAAATTTTAGAAAATTCATGAAGGGCATTTTCATCATTCCTATGCTCTAAGGCCCTATACTACATTGTTTTAAGTTATTTTCAGAGTGTATTAAGATAGGTTAAGTCATTATAACTTATTCAAAATACATGCATGTAAGTTAGAGAGATTTAGAGAGGAGATCAAGCATTAGCCCTTCGAATTCTTCTCAAATTCTTCTTGGGAAATCAAGAAAGTGTAAGAATCAGCTATAATCAGGTATTAGGGTTATGAGTGGGTTTCTTCATTCATACCCATGCCCAATCTCTCCTAATTCATGAAGTTTTGTTTAAAAATCTTATGGGGCGTTATCCTAAATCTTACGAAATTCTAAGATTTTTCTATGGGCTACTACTTATCATGTTTTACATCATATTTTATGAATCATGATTAGATTTTACCTCTAAATGAATCATAAATTTGTGATTTCAATTTCTATTATATTATGCCTAATTATGCATATTCTATGATGAATCGAATTATGATTTTTACCTTTATTTTGATGTTCTTAAACCCATCATGATTTATGAGTTATGATATGCATTTATTCAAATGTCCATTATGAATTTATGATTTAAAAAGCATTTACGTGATTTACAAGTATGCATGAATCTCATGATTTACGATTTATAATTTTTGCCGACTCACGGGCCTTACCCTCATGGCTAGTTCACATATTTACAAGCATGCTTATGATTACCATGATTTAACTAGCCCATGAATCTCATATAAATTATTCTATGAGCACTATATACGTTTTGGGAATAGTATTTAACATCGAGTAGATTCGGGGCTCAGGTTTTGCCTCGAATCTCAAATCTACGTGCCACCGTAGGACATGATGGGACCTCCATTGAGACCTCCCCCTTTTGCCAAAATGGTCCTTTCATGTGTGATATCATTCCCTTCAGGGTTCTACCCTTGGTAAGGTACGAGCACCCTCCCGACAAGGGATTTACAAGTCAGGCTCTAGGTGTACTCATATAAGGTATGTCGGTTATAAGAATCTCCCATTGTTCATCATGATTTACGCATGGTTATGTTCATACAGTTTTGGCTCAAGTCATGTTAAAGTTCTTCTCTTATGATTATTCATATGGCTAATTTACGAATGTTTTGAAAATCATAAGCCTTATATTACACTATGATATTTATGTTATGAGCATGTTGTCCTACTCTTAGGAACTTTTATGTATTTTAAATATCCATTTTAATTACCTTGCATACTTAGTACATTCCACATACTGACCCGCATACTATATGTTGTATCGTTTCATGATACAGGCTCCCATCTTCAATCCTATCACCGTCACTAGTTCATCTCGGAGATTAGCATCGAACTCTTTAGTGAGTCCTCATTCTCTGAGGGCCACTTTGATATTAGACATCTTCTCATGATAAGTTTTCTAGACTTTCCGGGTTAGTTGGGGGTGTTTTCTCATCAACCCATCTGTTATGTTAGAGACTTTCAGACTATGTGTAGTATTCAACAGTTATGTATGCAGTACGATCAGTTTTCTAGACTTGTTGGGTTAGTTCGGGTCGTGACAAACTTGGTATCAGAGCCAGAGGTTTGAAGTGTCCTAGGGTGTCCGAAAGTTCCATTAACTAGAGTCTTTTTCATGGGTGTGAAGCACACCACACTTATGACGAAGAGGCTACGAGATGTTTAGGAAATGTTCCCTTCTTTCATGATCTCATATCGTGCGATGAAATGCCTATCTATCCTTCTAACTCTTTCTATACACGTTTGTAGAATCATGCCTCCACATTGAGTAAATGGAAGGAGAAACAGAAAAGGACATGAGAACAGCAACGGAGAGGGGCACCATCAGGGCCCACCAACCCATGAGGAAAATGCATCAGAGTTGGCTGCCCACGCTGAATTCAGGGCAGCCATATAGATGCTAGTGCAGGCCTTGACCGCCAAGGTTAGTCAACGAGTGGTGGTGCATCTCCCTCAGAACGGGAATGAGGTGGCAGGTCGGGTCAGTTATTTTCTGAGAATGAACCCGCCGGAGTTCCTTGGGTCAAAGGTAGATAAGGACCCGCATGAATTCATCAATAATTCTGAAAATCACCCAGGTCATGAGGGTGGAAAATGGGGAGTGCGTTGACTTGGCCTCTTATCAGCTGAAAGGGGTTGCGCATATTTTGTTTAAACAATGGAAAGATAGTAGGGCAGTGGGAGCAGGCCCTATCAGTTGGGAAGAGTTTCATGCAGCCTTTCTGGAGTGGTTCTTCCCTCGTGAGATGAGGGAACTGAAGGTGGCCGAGTTTATAAATATGAAGCAGTAGGAGATACCGGTTATGCTCCAGAGTTCACTCACTTATCCAAGTATGCACCAGAGTTAGTGGCAGACCAGAGGGCTCAGTTGAGCCAATTTGTATATAGAGTGGCAGACTACCTAGATAAGGATTGTAGGATTGCCATGCTGCATTAGGACATGGATTCCCCCCCCCCACATAGTGTTACATGCCCAGTAGATGGAGACAGTGTATCAAAGGCAGAGGGAGGCCAAGAGGGCTAGGACAGACAATTATGGGAATTCTCAAACTAGATTGGGGGCGGACATCGCCAGCAGTCTCATCACAGGTCTTTTGCTCCAGCACAATCATCAACTAGTGCACCATCAAGATCATGTGGCAATCAAAGAAGCAGGGCTTCCGATTGAGGGGCCAGGGTAGCATGCAGATAGAGCGCACCTTCCCAGCCTGTGCAAGGTGTAGTAAGAATCACCAAAGAGGTGCTTAGTTTGCTTAGACGCTTGTTTCGGGTCTGGAAAACCCAGACACAGACTCAAGGATTTCCCTTCATCCAGATCAGAGGGAAGTGGAAGCCGTATACCATCCACTAGTTCAATAGCTCCAGCAGCACATCCCTCCCAGCAGGGCGCTTCGACTAGTTCAGCTGGCAGTCAACACCAAAACAAATTCTATGCCCTCGCCTCGCGTCAGGAGAAGGAGACTTCACCGATGTGGTTACTGGTATGTTACGAGTTTTCTATTTTGATGTTTATACTTTGTTAGATCAGGGGGCCACCTTGTCTTTTGTGACACCTTATGTGACCAGTAGTTTCGAAGTCAGTCCCGAAATCTTGTCAGGACCCTTCTCAGTTTCTACCCCAATTGGTGATTCGGTTGTAGCCAGGCAGGTTTATAGAAGTTGCCCGATCACAAAATTGCATAAAGTCACCTCCATAGACCTTGTAGAGTTAGCCATGACTGACTTTGACATTATTCTTGGCATGGATTGGTTGTATGCGTGTTATGCTTCTGTTAATTGTAGAACCCATGCGGTGGAGTTCCACTTTCCAGGTGAGTCAGTCTTGGAATGGAAGGATAGTTCATTCATGCTTATAGGTCCTCTCATTTCTTATCTTAAGGACAGGAAGATGATTTTCAAGGGTTGTGTGTATCATCTAGTTTGGGTTAAGGATGTTGAGTCTGAGACCTTGACTATTCAGTTAGTTCTGGTAGTGTGTGAGTACCCAGAAGTATTCCCTGATTATTTACCAGGTGTTCCTCCCGAGAGGGAAATTGATTTTGGTTTTGACCTTCTTCCCGACACACAACCTATATCTATTCCTCCCTATATAATGGCTCCAACCGAGCTAAAAGAGTTGAAGGAGCAGCTGAAGGATCTTTTAGATAAGGGTTTCATCAGACCAAGCAAGTCCCCGTGGGGGCACCAGTTCTCTTTGTCCGAAAGAAAGATGGCTCTCTTCGGAAGGGTATTGATTATCGGCAATTGAACAAGGTCACTGTCAAGAACAGGTGTCCTCTACCAAGGATTGATGATTTATTTAACTAGCTTCAGGGTGCCAAGTGCTTTTTGAAGATAGATCTCAGATCTGGGTACCATAAGCTCAGAATTCGAGAGGGCGACATTCGAAGACAGCCTTCAGGACGCGGTATGGTCATTATGAGTTTGTAGTTATGTCTTTTGGACTAACGAATGCTCCTACAACTTTTATGAACTTGATGAACAGGGTGTTCAAACCATACCTAGATATGTTCGTGATTGTGTTTACTGATGATATCTTGATATACTCTCAGAGCAAGGAGTAGCATGTTGGTCATTTGAGGGTGGTGCTACAGAAACTCAAGGATCGCCAGCTATATGCTAAATTCAGCAAGTGCGGGTTTTGGTTGAACTCAGTGGTGTTTTTGGGCCATGTGGTATCAAGTGAGGGCATACAAATGGACTTTCAGAAAATAGAGGTGGTGAAGAATTAGCCTAGACCGGTGAATCCTTCAGATATTCGGAGCTTTTTGGGTTTAGGTGGCTACTATCGGAGATTTGTTAAAGGTTTCTCTTCTATTGCAGCACCCTTAACCAAATTGACCCAAAGGAAGGTGACATACCAATGGTCAAAGGGTTGTGAGAGAAGCTTTCAGGAATTGAAAACTCGACTTACTTTAGCACCGGTGTTAACTTCACCTGAGGGTTCCGAGGAGTTCAGGGTGTATTGTGAAGCTTCAAAGGATCGGACTTGGGTGTGTATTAAAACAGCAGGGAAGAGTTATAGCATATACCTCCAGGCAGCTAAAAGTTCATGAGAAGAATTACCGACCCATGATCTTGAATTGGTCGCGGTGGTATTTTCCTTAAAGATATGGCAACATTATTTGTACGGGGTCCACATGGATGTGTTTACGGACCATAAGAGCCTACAATATGTGTTTACTCAGAAGGATCTCAATCTTCAGCAAAGGAGGTGGTTGGAGCTACTTAAAGACTACGATATAAGTGTGCTTTACCAACCGGGCAAGGTAAATGTAGTAGCCGATGCACTTAGTAGACTTTCCAATGAAAGTGTGTCCCATGTGGATGAAGGGAGGAAGGAGCTGGTGAAAGATGTGCACCGACTTGCAAGGTTGGGAGTTCGGTTGGTTGACTCGACCAATGGCCGTGTTATAGATCAGAACAAATTAGATCATCCCTGGTGATGAATGTAAAATATAGAAAAGACGAAGACCATATTTTGGTAAAGTTAAAGGAAGCCGTTCAAAATCAGAATGTACAGGTTTTCCCCAAAGGGGGAGATGGTGTGCTTCGATACTAGGGTCATTTATGTGTTCCGGGATGTGGATGAATTGAGGAGCTGGATGGTGCACGAGGCTCATGGATCTAGATATTTAATCCATCTAGGTTCCACTAAGATGTACTGTGACTTACGAGAAGTCTATTGGTGGAATGGCATGAAGAAGGACATCGCGGAGTTTGTAGCTAAGTGTCAAAACTGCCAGCAAGTGAAGGTCGAGCACTAGAGACTGGGGGATGTGCTTCAGGATATCAGTATTTCTACTTGGAAATGGAAGAAATCAATATGGAATTCATCATAGGTTTGCCTCGTATTCTTCGGCAATATGACTCCATTTGGGTTGTGGTAGATAGGTTGACCAAGGCCACTCATTTTCTACCAGTCAAAACCGCGGATTCAGTGGAGGATTACGCCTATATATCTCGAAGCTAGTTCGGTCGCATGTAGTGCCCTTATTCATCATTTCAGACAGAGTTACCCAATTTACCCCTCAGTTTTGGAGGTCATTTCAAAGAGGATCGAGTACTTAGGTTAAGCTCAGCATAACATTTCATCCGCAAATGGATGGTAAAGCGGAGCGGACAATTCAGACTCTCGAGGACATGTTGAGAGCATGTATGATTGACTTCAAAGGTAGTTGGGATGATCATTTGCCTCTTATTGAGTTTGCATACAATAACAACTACTATTCCAGTATTCAGATGGCTCCGTTTAAGGCTCTCTATAGGCAAAGATGTAGATTGCCTATTGGCTGGTTTGAAGTTGGTGAAGCAGCGATGATAGGACCAGATTTGGTCCATGAGGCTATAGAGAAAGTTCAGCTCATACAGGATAGATTGAAAATAACTCAAAGTCACCAAAAGTCCTATGCCAATGTGAGAAAAAGAGAATTGGAGTTCGAAGTGGATGATTGGACATTTCTGAAGGTGTCTCCCATGAAGGGAGTGATGAGATTTGGGAAGAAAGGAAAACTCATCCCTCGTTATGTTGGCCCCTACCGGATAGTGAGACGGGTTGGCAGGGTGCCATATGAATTGGATTTGCCCTCAGAATTAGCTTTTGTGCATCTTGTATTCCATGTATCGCTCTTAAAGAAGTGTTTGGGTGATCCAGCTCTAGTTGTCCCGGTAGGCAGTGTCGGGGTGAAAGACAGCCTTAGTTATGAGGAGGTTTCGTTGGAAATACTGGATCATCAGGTTCGAAGGCTAAGGAACAAGGAAGTAGCTTCATTCAAAGTGTTATGGATGAATCAGCATGTTGAAGGAGCTACGTGGGAAGACGAAGTAGACATGATGGCTAGGTACCCACATTTATTCTCTACCAGCACAGTTCCAGCTTGAGGTATCAGCTTTTGCCCTAAAAACACTATTTAGTTTTCATGTTCAGTTCATGTACCCTAGTCTCTTTCATGTATGTGGATGTGTATATGATTCATAAATTCAGTTCAGCCATGTAATTTTAACCGTAGATAGTTATTCCGTTAGTTTTCGGATTAAATGATCAGTATTTGAGTATGATGATTGCATTTCTTTATTTTTCTATAAGTTTTCCAATATTGGAGGATGAATTTTCCCAAGGGGGAGATATTGTAATATCCCTGAAGTGTCTAAGATTAGACCCGAGATTTAAAACTTAAAGTTGGTAGAATCTGGGAAAAATTCCCATAGAACGGGTTACATAACGGATTGTTGGTCCAACCAACGACCCGTGGAAAGCGTCTGTGGTGAGTTCTGTCCAGGTGCCAATTGGAAGTAATGGGTCACGTAACGACCCGTGGTTTGATACCATGAGTCATCATTTATGGTTGTGGGAAGACTGGACCTTAGCCCGAGAGGAAGTAACGAGTCATGGGACGATCCTTCCTGAGCTATAACGGATCGTGGTGAGCAACCTTAAGAAGGAGTATTAAAACCTCCAGTCGAGGTAGTGGAAGGAAACCACAACTCGTTGGAAGGAGGAACGAGTCGTGGTGTGGCTCGTGGGAAGGCTTGAGTAGGTCATCAAGGGGGAAAGAACGGACGATGTAACGAACCATCGTATGGTACAATGAGTCGTCCTGTCGGGTCGTGGGATTGAATCTGAGGAGTTGAAAATACGAAGTGGATCCAACGGACAGATACCATGAGTCGTGGTATCAAGGCATGACTCCTTGGATCGTCCGTGGTCTCAGGCAGTGCAAAAATTTCAGGAAATTCATTAAGGGCATTTTCATCATTCCTATGCTCTGAGGTTCTATACTAGGTCATTTTAAGTTATTTTCAGAGCGTACTAGGATAGGTTAAGTCATTCTAACCTATTCAAAACCCATTCATGCAAGTTAGAGAGAGTTGGAGAGGAGATCAAGCCTTAGCCCTTCCAATTCTTCTCAAATTCTTCTTGGGCAATCAGGAAAGTGTAAGAATCAACTATAATTAGGTATGTAGGGTTATGAATGGGTGTCTTCATTCACACCCATGCCCAATCTCTCCTAATTTATCAAGTTTTGTTTAAAACTTTTATGGGGTTTTATCCTAAATCTTACAAAATTCTAATGACCTATCTATGGGTTACTACTTCTCATGTTTTACACCATATTTTACGAATCATGATTAGATTTTACCACTAATTCAATTATAAATTTATTGATTTTAATTTCTATTTAATTATTCCTAATTATGCATGTTCTATGATGAATCGAGTTATGATTCACCTTTATTTTTGATATTCCTAAACCCATCATGATTTATGAGTTATGATATGGATTTATTCAAATTCCCATTATGAATTTATGATTTAAAAAACATTTACATGATTTACAAGTATGCATGAACCTCATGATTTATGATTTATGATTTTGGTCGACTCACGGGCCTTACTCTCATGGCTAGTTCACGTATTTATAAGCATGTTTATGATTATCATGATTTAGCTAGCCCATGAATCTCATGTATATTATTCTATGAGCACTATAGATGTTTTGGGAGTAATATTTAACACCGAGTAGGTTCGGGACCCAGGTTTTGCCCCGAATCTCATAACTATGTGTTGCCATAGGACATGATGGGACCTCCCTTGAGACCGTCCCTTTTTCCCAAATGGGCCTTTCATGTGTGATTTCACGCCCTTCACGGTTCTACCCTTGGCAAGGTACGAAACCCTCCCGACTAGGGCTTTACAGGCCGGGATCCATGTGTGCTCATATGGGGTATGTCGGTTATAAGAATCTCCCATTGTTCCTCATGATTTATGCATGGTTGTGTTCATACGATTTTGGCTCAAGTCATGTTATATAAAGTTCTTTTCTTATGATTATGCATATGGTTAATTTACGAATGCTTTAAAAATCTTGAGCCTTATATTACACTATGATATTTATGTTATGAGCATGTTGTCCTACTCTTACGCACTTTTATGTATTTTAAATGTCCGTTTTAATTGACTTTCATACTTAGTACATTCCATGTACTAACCGCATACTCTATGATGTATCATTTCGTGATACAAGCTCCGATCTTCAGACTCAGCACCTCAGTAGTTCATCTCGGAGATTAGCATCCAGCTCTTTTGTGAGTCCTCATTCTCCGAGGGCCAATTTAATACCAGTCATCTTCTCATGTTCAGTTTTCTAGAATTGTAGAGGTAATTGGGGGTGTTGTCCCATCAACCCATCTGTTATGTTAGAGGCTTCCAGACTATGTGTAGTATTTAGCTGTTATGTATATAGTACTATCCGCTTCCTATGTTATGTCATGTTTATGCTTCCTTTATGTTGTTATGCTAAGTATTCTGCTTTATTGATATTGAGTTAGATGTATGTTCATTCCATGGGTTGACTTGGAGTCTCCCAGGGCTCCTTGTCCCATGTTACAATCCGGGTCTACGTTCGGGTCATGACAACTAATGAGTGAGTTCATCTAACGTCTCTCAACCTACCTAAATGAAGTTCACCTAAATCCTCTCGGACTTTAGGTGTATATATTTTGCCCTTGTCATAAGTCTTAGTTTAACTATCCTCGGTAAGAGCTCAAGTTAATTAGATGACGGTTGATAGCCTCAAATTACCACTATTATTCTCTTTCCCTAACTTCAACCTCTTTGGTCGAGCAAGTTGAAGATACAAGAGATTAAATATCAAAATGAATAGAATATTAATCCACTCAATTCACCATTTAAGAATTGCTATTTTATTTTTGCCCACATCCGTTAATCCATGATGGTTCCCACAACCCTAGCTTAGGAGATATAGCCACTCATGTTTACGAGAACAACAACATAAGATGTAGGAGAAATCATAATGAAATACTTACTTTAATATGAACTTGTTTCACAAAATCTCCAACGCTATATTGAATCACAAGAACATGATGGATTCTCCAACAAAGATTCGACTACACAAATTTAACTATACTGAACTATGTTTCACGATGTTTTAATCCCCAAAAGTGCACACTCTCTTCCTTATGACATGTTAAGAGAGGGCATTTATAATAGTAGATTAAGCCTTCATTGTTTCTGCTTGTATTGGAATTCAATTTTGAAGCTTCTGTTCCTAGTCGAAAAGGGATTAAAATCTAGGCCATATAGACACTGTTGTGCGTCGCGTTGGCCAAGGCCCATGCCTCTTAATGCTCTGATGCGTAGGCCATAACACAGGTGTGTCTGCATGATGCCAACTTCTATCGTACTTGTTTCTTCAACCCCGTTTGCCAAACTTGCTCTTTTTCTCCATAATTAATCCAAAATCCATCACTTTAATACCTGAAAGTGTCTAATCATGTGTGTTAGCTCTTTTTCACATAAATCACATAAAATGCAATAAAACACACACAATTTTTTCTTAAAACATAGTTAAGTATAGGCAAAATATGGTTAATAAATGCGTAAATATGTCCTACTTCAGTCGGCCTCAGGGGGATTGGGCAAACCCAATGCCTTATTAATCGAGGTGGCACTGAGGCTGATTTGCATCCCTCGAACATAGGCCATCGGGTCCAGTAGATTCCGATTCACTATGGAGAGATTGGCATAGAACTCCCTCACCCAGTTATAGATGGCTTTCAAGAGCTCCTTGACCAGTGGGCCCCACCCCATCTCCTGGAGCCGAGCATAAAATTCCAGCACTTTTTTGACTACATCCTACATAATGAACTCCCTCTGGTGCAACAGACCCTTGGCTACCTACACATAGTGCCAAAACTGGCACTGGTTGGTCATAAAACAGATGTAGCTAGCGTGTAGCTGCTGCCACTGCTAGACATGGTAGAATCTTGTGAACAAGACAAACTGTTAGATGAATACACAAGGAAAGGGGCGACAAGGGAAGGATAGTATTCTAACTAAAGAGGGACTGCTGCAGCGGGAAGGAATCTACTGTAGGGAGTCTGCCATGGAGGTGGAGAACTGCTATGACGGGCCAGTTGCAACGGGAGTCATTGTTCCCAAAGGACCCTTGACCCTAACAATGGAGGTCGAATTTTCAACCTCTGTTATTTCCAACATAGGCATAGATCGGGCAAGGGGGAGTAATCCTACTTCCCTTGAGCCGTAGGGGCTCTAAAAAGTTCAAAACCACTAACCTACCTAAACACCCCTATTTCTAGAGAAAAACTATATAAAGTAGTCAATAACATGTAGAGGACATAGAGAAACACTTAACAGCGTGATGAAACTAACCATGCTTCGTGAAACAACCCTCTAATGTGCAAAAGGAGTAGAGACTTCCCCACCCCAATAACTGCCCCAAAATAGTTCACTTAGGCATTAAAACATAGCCATTGAGTGAAAGCAAGGCAATAAAGGAGTAGGGAGCAAAGATTACCTGAGTAAGTCGAGAAAAATTGCCGGTAGTTGAGAGGATTTGTGTATTTTTAAAGTTGAAAGCGTGAGAATTAAAGCAACAACCCTCAACTTGACTTTTAATCTGATTTTTTTTCACACCTAAAACTAATGTAGGCCACGATTGATGCTCGATTCTAAAGGGATCAAGAAACTGGCTATATAGCATCTGAAATGTAACCCTTAGGCCAACAAAGCCACCTATCACAGTCAACTATAACATCGAAATGGGCCAACCAGGTCTCAATAAACATAACAAAGATAGAATGCCGACAAGGCCACAATGGAAACTTAAAAGAACTGTAGAAACCCAGCTAGGCCACAAACTGAACAACTATACAACTAGTCCACAAAAGCCTCTAAAAGACTAAAATAACACGGAATGCACAGGACAGGGTCCCAGCCTACCCTTCTGTATGACAAAACTCAGAATGACCAAACCAAACATAGGGCTCTTGAGAAAAAGGAGCATACCAACTCTATGTGGATATGGGATCCTACTAAATTGGTCGATCTGAGCTCCTATGTATACCTGTAGCATGATTGCAGGATCCCCAGGCGAAGGGATTTTAGTACAAAGAAATACACTGGTATGTAAGACTGCAAGCTATAAATAAAGCAATGCCAAAGATAAACTGAACCAGAGAAGGGAATAGCAACAACGTGACACTCCGAAACCCATCAACATAAACGATGGCAAATAGCATCTAAAAATAACTCAAAAGATAGGGTAGAGAAATATCATATGCCGACTCTGTGCATGAGCATAAGATAACTGACTCATTGTCAACACTTCCAATAGTAGGATCGGAGTTTGTGAGAATTGACTCAATGGCTACCTGATACTTGGACCAGGATTTATGTATGGCTGTCCGATACTTGGGCCAGGACTTTAAGAGTTGCCTAATACTTTGTCCAAGATTTTATATAGCCGACCTGATACTTGGACTAGGATTTTCATACATATTTCCTCGTACATTCATCCATCTGATACTCAGACCAGAGAGGGCATGCGACATCTCTCCCCCAGCATCACACAATCAGTCATCTGATACTCAGACCAGAGAGGGTGTGTGGTAATCAATGAAAATCATGCAAATGAGCAAACTAATGCTGAGACCAGAAGCTGAACAATGCAATTTATCTTATTCAACTAATGGGTCCAACTCGGAGGACCAACTAAACAATGCAAAGTAACTGACTCAACGATGCAAAGTAACTAACTCAGATAATAGGTCCAACTCGAAGGACCTGATCTTGGGCAAATTTATATGCCCAAGTGATACTCAAATGTGTCATTTTGCCTTGTTTTTCTATCGATGTTTATACATTCTCATGTGATTTGTAATAAAATGTGAATTTATACTAACCAACATGATTAGCGTTGTTTTGAAGAAAAAAATATAAAGTTATGGAGCTAAGATGCATGTTGGGAGAGATCGGGATTGGACTCGGACGCTAGCAAGGGAAAAAAGCACTTGAAGGCACGAATTAAAGGGGCTCCGCGATGGAGCCGTGTCACGCTGCCATCGCGAATGCATTCTGTCTGGATGGTGAAATAATGCCTATCTCCAGTGGAGGTGCGTGTTGGGGCCGTGGCACGTTGGCCTAGCCCCGCATTGCACGTCGTGCCACGTTGGGCCTTAATACTTGGACGACCAAATTCTAGTAAGGGTCCGCGTCGGTGGCATGTCACGGAGGCAGTGCTCCGCGATGCACTCCGTGACACGTTGCTTGTTATTCCGGGAAAAATTCCCACTAGTATAAATAGAACACTTAGGTTTATTTTTAATTATTCTGACTTGGTGGAGCAAGAACGTGGGTTACAGGCTGTTGAGGGGACGAAAATCTCAGGGTTTTTCTCTATCTCCTTCTTCTTTATTTCAATTGCTTGTATGATTTACACTCATTTTGACGATGTTTAATCCACAAATGAGTGGCTAAATCCTCTTCTTTCTGAGGTTAAGAACAATTGTATTGAAATGTAATTATTGGTTAAATTGGTTTTTCATCTTTTCTTCCATGGTCTTTCAATTGATTCTTGTTCTTACTGCATTAATGTGTGGCCAACGTTAATGTACATCTAAAAAGTCCGGTTTCACTCGAGAGAGCAAGAGATTGGAAAGTTGTGAATTGATACGATATGATCTTTTCTTAGTTTGGGAAAATTGAGAATTGATTTACCTTCAGGATAGAAATATACCTGAAAGTCGTATTAGTCAATTAAAGAATCGGTTTCGTATGGCTAGAACATTAATTTCGTTTCATCACAGAAATGTAGGTGGAAGGTTCATGATTCTTAAGTTGGGTTAAGTACGAGAGTTTTAATCCATAGGCAATAATTCTTGACTAGCAACCGGAGGAAAGATTTACCAAACTGTATCGATAATTTATTTCTCTACATGTTCATTTAATCTCAGCATGCTCATACTTATAGTTCAGACTCAATTTATATATTCATTTTAGACATAGTATAAAATTAGGAAACAAAATATCAAACTCTTCTTCACACTGTTGTTTGCATCACAGGTCTCCCTCATGAGGATCCACAGCAACCTCTCCAAAATTTCTTGGAGATAAGTGACACTTACATCCCCGGTGGAGTGTCATAAGATTATGTCATGCTTACATTGTTCCCATTTTCACTTTTGGGAGAAGCCAAGAGGTGGTTGAAAGTTGAGCCACCTAATTCTATCACTACGTGGGATGATCTTGCAAGGAAATTCTTGATACGATTTTTTCCATCTGGTAAAACAGCAAGACTTAGAAGTCAAATTCTAAGTTTTAAAAGAGAGAGGGAGAGAATCTGTATCAAGCCTGGGAGAGATTCAAATCTATGTTGTGGGATTGTCCTCATCATCACCAATCCAATGAAGTGCTGGTGCATACTTTCATAGAGGGTTTGGAACCCCACACAAAAATCTTGCTAGACTCAGCAGTTGGGGGGCAAGCGTTGGAGAAGACTTATGAGGAGCTGTATACCTTGTTGAACCGTATTTCCCAGGGAAATCCGGAGTGGAATGCGGATTCTTCAAGAGGAGGAACAAGGAAGGCAGCAAGATTCCTAGAAGTGGATGGTTTTACAACTATTGCTGCACAGATAGCTGCGTTGCAGAATCAACTTAACACCCACTTCAGTAACATGAGCATGAACCAGTCTCAGGCCCCGGTGAATGTAGTGTAGCAGATTTGGTGTGAAGTATGCGGGAGTAGTGAACACTCAGCTGAGTGTTGTGGAGCAAATCCTGATTTGGTGAACTTTGTTGGTAATGTACAGAGAAACAACCACCTACAGTATGGCAACAGCTACAATTCCAACTGGACGAATCACCCGAATTTTTGTTGGGGTAGCAATAACCATCAAGGGAAAAGTTCGAGTCAGGGGGCGTAGAGGAATCAAGGAGGGCAGCAGAACTATTAGGCACAATATAGAAGCAACAATGCACCTCCTCCACCACCATCACCCAGCATTGAGGAGACGTTCAAGACAATGATAGCTAACCAAGCTCAATTGCAGGCTGACTATGTGAAATTGGCAGCCGAGGTAAAGAACAACCAGTTAGCTACCAAGGCACTGGAGTATCAATTTGGGCAATTTTCTGTAGCCCAAAACACCAGGCCTAGAGGAGGACTCCCGAGCGACACGGATCCCAACCCCAAGCAGGTGAATGCAGTGACCACAAGGAGTGGCTTGTAGCTTAAAGAGGTGGAACCAGAAAGACCACCTCAATAGTCGGGAGCAGCAAAAAGTGAGAGGGAGCAAAGTGATGAGAGGGGGAAGAAAAAGGAGGTTGAACCAGAAAGACCACCACCCCCGTTCCCTCAAAGACTAAAGAAACAAAAGGAGGAGGCGTGTTTCAAGAAATTCATGGAGGTGCTGAAACAGGTATACATTAACTTACCTCTTGTTGATGTTTTGCAGGGAGTGCCGAAGTATGCAAAGTATATTAAGGACATTATGGCGAACAAAAGTCGGTTGACTGAGTATGCTACGGTGGCTCTTACGGAGGAATGCACTTCCCGGATACAAAACAGGTTGCCCACAAAGCTCAAGGACCCTGGGAGCTTTACAATAAAAATTACAATTGGGCAGAGTATCTGAGCTCGCGGATTATGTGATTTGGGAGCGAGCATTAACTTGATGCCGACATCGTTATTCAAAAAGTTGGGACTAGGGAGTCCTAGACCAACAACAATGATCTTGCAACTAACGGATCGTTCCTCAGCCAGACCTGATGGCATTGTGGAGGACGTGCTGGTGCAAGTGGGCTCCCTTATCTACATAGTAGATTTCGTCGTGCTGGATTTTGAGCCAGACGCGGAAGTCCCATTTATTTTGGGACGTCCTTTCTTGGCTACCGGGAAAGCACTTATTGATGTAGCTGCAGGGCAGCTAACTATGCGGGCACATGACAAAGTTGAGGTATTTGATGTGTTTAAGGCCATGAGGCTGCCGGCCATACATGAGGAGCTTTCAGCAATCAGTGTGGTTGATCAAGAAGAAATTCGTCAGATTGTTGAATCTCAAGACCCATTGACAAGAGTGTTGATGAACTCCGATCATTTTGGAGATAGAGACGCTTATGAGGTGGTACAAATGCTGAATGAGTCACAAAGGCATCCGAGGAAACAGGAATTTCAGTCTCTAATGAGGTATCTAGAACCATTACCGAAACCATCTGTTGAGGAAGCACCAAAGCTGGAATTGAAAGAATTACCCCCCCATTTAAAATATGTCTTTTTGGGAGACGAGGAGACTTTGCCAGTTATCATCTCCGCAGAATTGACAGAGGCACAGGAGAAGAAAGCATTGGGTGTCCTCAGAAAAAGGAAAGCAATGGGTTGGCAAATGTCAGATATTTAGGGTATCAATCCAGCTTTTTGCACATACAGGATTTTCATGGAGACAGGAGCAAAACCAATCATTCAGCCTCAGCGAAGGCTAAATCCGACAATGAAGGATGTGGTTAGGAAAGAAATAATTAAGTGGCTTGATGCAGGTGTGGTCTACCCGATTTCAGATAGTGAATAGGTCAGCCCCGTTCAGTGCGTTCCAAAGAAAGGAGGGATGACCGTGGTCACCAATGAGAAAAATGAGTTGATTCCTACACGAACCGTCACGGGCTGGCGCATTTGCATGGACTATAGAAATCTTAATGAAGCCACAAGCAAAGATCATTATCCTATCCCATTCATTGATCAAATATTAGATAGGTTGGCTGGACAGGAATATTATTGTTTCCTTGATGGGTACTCTGGTTATAACCAAATAGCCATAGCTCCGGAGGACCAAGAGAAGACTACTTTTACCTGTACTTATGGGACATATGCTTTTAGACGGATGCCATTTGGGTTATGTAGTGCACCTGCCACCTTCCAGAGATGCATGATGGCTATTTTCCATGACATGGTGGAGGATTTTGTTGAGGTATTTATGGATGATTTTTCTGTTTTTGGTAATTCATTTGCTACTTGTTTGCAGAATCTTGACAGGGTGCTGGCTCGCTGCGAAGAATCCAACCTTGTACTAAATTTGGAGAAATGCCATTTCTTAGTTAAGGAAGGCATTGTCCTTGGCCACAAAGTGTCTCGCAAGGGGTTGGAGGTCGATCGTTCTAAGATCGAGGTTATTGAGAAGTTACCACCACCTGTGTTGGTGAAAGGTGTTCGCAGTTTTCTTGGGCATGCAGGTTTCTACAAACGGTTCATCAGAAACTTCTCCAAAATTTCTAGACCATTATGCAGATTGTTAGAAAAAGAGGTGAAGTTTGAGTTGGATGATGAGTGCGTTAAAGCATTCGAGGAGTTGAAGCAGAAATTGATAGAAGCACCTATCCTTACTTCTCCGGATTGGGGACAACCATTTGAGTTGATGTGTGATGCAAGCGATGTGGATGTGGGAGCTGTATTGGGGCAGAGAAAAAATAGAATCTTTCATTCTATTTATTATGCAAGCAAAACGCTGAATACTGCCCAAAGTAATTATACAGTCATAGAGAAGGAGATGCTAGCATTGATGTTTGCATTTGACAAATTCAGGTCTTATTTGGTGGGTTAAAGAGTAGTGGTGTACACCGATCATGCAGTGATTCGGTACCTGTTTAACAAGAAGGACGCTAAGCCCAGGCTGATCAGATAGATCCTGTTGTTGCAAGAGTTCGACCTCGAAATTAAGGATAGAAAGGGGAGCGAAAATCAGGTGGCAGATCACTTATCGCGATTGGATAGCCGGTCGCATGTGAAGGAAGGTGATAACATCAATGAAGAGTTCCCGAATGAGCAGCTCTTGGCAGTAGGGGAAGCTGAAGTTCCCTGGTACGCATACATAGTCAACTAGCTAGTGAGTGGAGTCTACCCACCTGAAGCGATAGACCAGCAGAGAAGAAAGTTGAGGCATGATTGTCGGTACTTTATTTGGGATGAGCCATACTTATTTAAACAGGGACCGGATCAGGTAATGAGAAGATGCATCCCGGAGATTCAGATTGTAGAGGTGTTGAGGAGTTGTCACTCTTCGTTGTATGGGGGGCACCATGGAGGTGAGCGGACAGCGTACAAGGTTCTACAGTAAGGGTTCTTTTGGCCTATCCTGTTCAGAGACTCTATGGCATATGTCAAAATGTGTGATAGATGTCATCGTACAGGAACAATTGGTAGAAGACAAGAGATGCCACTGCAGAATATACTGGAAGTAGAGACCTTTTATGTATGGGGCATTGATTTCATGGACCCGTTCCCACCGTCATTTGGTAATCATTACATCTTGGTGGCTGTTGATTATGTATCGAAGTGGGTGGAAGCAATAGCTTGCCCTAGGAATGACAACAAGGTGGTAACAAAATTTGTGAAAAAACACATTCTCACCAGGTTCGGGACACCCCGAGTCATTATCTGTGATGGAGGGGCTCATTTTGTCAATGCAAGTTTCAAGAAGCTACTGGCCAAGTATGGGGTGCGCCACAAGGTGGCAACAGCATACCACCCCCAAACTAGTGGGAAAGTAGAGGTGTCGAATAGAGAAGTGAAGTAGATTCTCCAGAAAACAGTAAATACACAACGGAATGATTGGTCGAGCAAACTTGATGATGCGTTGTCGGCGTACAGAACTGCTTACAAGACACCGATTGGAACTTCACTATACCGATTGGTCTATGGTAAAGTGTGTCATCTGCCAGTGGAGTTAGAGCATCGAGCCTTCTGGGCTGTGAGGAAATTGAATATGGACTTAGAGCTAGCGGGCAAGAAGAGACTAATGCAACTCAGTGAACTTGAAGAGTTCCGCGGGCATGCTTATGAGAGTGCTAAGTACTACAAAGAAAAAACAAAGAGGTGGCATGACAAACATGTGGTGCATCGTATTTTTGAGCCGGGGCAGAAAGTATTGCTCTTCAATTCAAGATTGAAGTTGTTTCCAGGAAAGCTGCGGTCCAAATGGTCGGGGCCATTTGAGGTGGTGAGAATGACCCCGCACGAAGCAGTGGAGTTGTGGCAAGAAGATAGGAGTGCCACGTTCTTGGTCAATGGGCAAAGATGTAAGCACTACTGGGGTGAGGAAGGTGATCAAGAGAAAACGTCCATCACCCTAGAAGATGACTGAGCTGAATGACGTCGAGCCGTGATGGTAAACCAGGTGCTGCACGGGAGGCAACCCGTGAAATTTTTTTGTAAAATGTGAATAGATTTCGTATAAAAAAAAAGAAAAAAAAAGAAAAAAAATATGAGAAAAAGAAAAAAATAATTAAAAACAAAATTTTTATTTTTTATTTTATGTGAAACCTATAATTCTAACCAAATTCTTGTTGTGAGATGAATTTCAGGTTGAACGGCGGTAAATACGCAAAGGATCGCAAAGGAAAAATCGAGGTAAGAAAATTAATAAAAAGTGGCAAAACAGTGAGCCTACGCGATGGCTCCATGTCACGGAGGAGGGCCTCCGCGTTACCCTCCGTGACACGTTGAAGGTAATTCTGGAATTTTTTCAAATTCCAAAATACCTGCGCGATGGCTCCGTGTCACGGAGGGCATGCTCCGCATTACCCTCCGTGACACGTTGAGGTGTATTTCGCGACGGGTCACACCGGGTCGCCGGGTGACCCGCGCAAAATCTTCACTTTTTAACCCCGATTTCCTGTCATTTTTTCCTCATTTTTCATTCCCTCCGCGACAAACATCCCAAAAAACCCTTCTCCCTCAACGTGACACGGACCTAGGCACACATTTTCATCAAGTTTTCTTCATTTCATCGAATTCAAGGTATGTTCTTCAACTCTATCTCAATTCTTGTTGAATTTTTCAATTTTGAACATGTGATATGAGCAAAACTTTCCCTAAGTAGAAATCGATCTTAAATTCAATTGAGTTATTGTTGATAGACGTTCGTAGAATCATTGTGATTGCATGAACTCGATAATTACATAGCTTGATTAATTTTCTATAAAATCATAGCTAGGGCTTGAATTTGAGTGTGAAAAGGAAAATTTTAGTTGAACTTTGGAATTCTTGCTGGGTTGTTTATGTTGGGTGAGATGAGTCGGTTGTGCTAACTGTTAATATGCTACAAGACCGACGGATTTTCGGGTTAAGGAAATTGTGGAAATTGCAAGAAATGGGTGAATTTTATGGATTCATGTAGATAACTTTTCTTTGTTTCTCCTTGCTAAGTGCTATGGGATGAAAAGTGATCGATGGTAATGTTGTGGTTGGCTGTATGAAGTCTGAGTAGTACAAAAGAATTTATACTGTCGAATTCTCTGAATGCACTAAGCATATTTGTTATGTTTTGTTGTTGTTTTTGGAAATGAGTATGATCTTGCCGTAACGTGGTGATTGGGGCTAAAGACTAAGTGTGGGGTAGCCTAGCTTAACCCAACCTTAGTCGAAGCTAATTTTAATTGGAATAACATTGGGACTGTCTTTTGGGTTTGACAGGAACAATGGCAAGCAGGCAAGACAAGGGAAAGGGCGCCTCAACATCAGGCGCCGGAAGGAAAAGAATTAGACTGGGAATAGCAATCCCAGCAGCACCAGCGGTTCCACGCGGCCAACGCCGTCAATATGGAACCAGATGGGTGACAGAGGAGGGGAAGAAATGGTACGCGAAGCATAAGGAAAGAAAGTACTTCCCCAAGGAACACATTGCTAGGGAACCATTGGCACAGGAGTTCCCCAGGATTGTCTACAGGATCGAGGCAGTCGGGCTGAACTTCATCTTTGAAGAGCCCAAGGAGTGCAACCTGCACCTAATTCGGGAATTCTACGCCAATTGGAACCCGACTCTCAGAAGTCACACCATCAAGATAAGGGGGCAGATAGTCACTTTTGAGCCCTATCACCTTAATTCTATCTTAGGGGCGCGGGACACAGACGCCCATGTGCTTCGACAGCTGAATATCACTCCACCATACGCGGATATCCGATGCACTTTGTGTGGAACTCGGTCTATAGCACGTTGGAGCAGGCATAAGGAGAGGGGCTACCATCAGACCTTTCCCTACTCACAGATGAACAGGGAAGCCAGGATATGGCTAAAGATTCTTTGTTCCTGCCTGATCCCGGGGGTGCATATGACAGATGTCACTCGGGATCATGTATGCTTGGTATACGCCATGATGAAAGGGCTGGAGATCAATGTCGGGGCGATGATCATCTCCGCTATGAAGAGAGCCCGTTTGCATCAGGGGCACAGGTACAGGTTTGGTGGCTTACTGACCACGTTCCTGAGAGGCCTAGATGTTGAGGAGGAGGCCCTTGACTACATCCTGTAGATGGAGAGGCGGGCCTTAGATGTCACCAAAACTAAGGCACCCGACACCACCCACGGGCCAGTTCTTACACTAGCCGAGCGACATGCTCGAGATGATCAGTACATGGCTCGCATGTTTGGGATGCAGATGCTCCAGCTGCGCATAGGCGGGAGGCCGGCAACAAAAGAGGAGCTGTGGCAGCTCGAGCTAGACTACCCTTTTGGTGAAAATGCCAGGGCTCTATGCCGAGTGGGGCCAGCTTTTGTGGAGTCCACTGATGATGATGTCCCCATAGATGAGGAGACACGTCGTGATGACTCCAATGTGGAGTCAGATGATGACGATGGGGGCGATTCAGACATGGGAGACGAGGTAGCAGCGCCTGACGAGGAAGTGGAATATTTTGATTGATCAGGGAGTTTCACCACCCATTTTTGTGCTATGCTGAATTTTATGAACACTGGGGATAGTGTTCGATTTAAGTGTGGGGTGAGAGTAGTTAGGTGTTTGTTGCTGTTGTTATTTTTAATGCCTATGTCTGTTGTTGTGCTTGGATAAACTTGTGGCCTTGTGAATTTTTGTGTATGTCTGTATTGTAATTAAGGTGAAGCTGTTGTGTGCTGTTAAATGTTGTTAGCTGGTTTTGTACATATTTTTGGTTTTATCGAAATGATCGATATTTTTAACAAAAAGAAAAATTTTTCATGAATTTTCAAATTTTTGGGTTTCTCGGCATTTGTTTTCAGTTCTTTTACTGAGAATAGTCCCATTGAACCGAAGTCTTAGTTAGTGATCGTTCCCTATGATGGATGGATGACGACCGTCTTAAGGGAAATGTAGTCATTAGGAGTAGATTTTTTTTTCCTTTTCATTTATTTTTCAATTTTTTTCTTTTGTGGGTTTGCATCCCAAAATCTGTAGTTATGTTATGGTTGTAAAATTCTGGTTGTTGTTCGCGGTTCATACTGCTCGGGTTGGTATTAAATATTATCAACCGACACGCAAGTGCACGTGGTCAAACAAGTAATAAAGTGGCTAAGTAGCCAAGTATCAATCCAAGGAGGCTGCTCTAGATATGTAAAACTGCCTAGTTTACTATATTTCTATTCTATCCCTAACTATGTTAACAACAATCCAACCAAGAGTTGAGTGAGTTTTTGTTTCTAAACTATTTATATACTACAATTAATAACAACTATTTACTTTAGAATTTAGACAATGGATACGCACATGCCAAGGTTAAGAACGAGTAATGAACTTGATAATCATGATAATTTGGTCATCCTCTTCTTCATGTTGCTAGCCAAGAACGTTGCCTAGAAATTAAAACTTTCGTATTTAATTTCACTTTAGAATCATAAACCATCCGTATACATTTCTGTGATCAAATGCAATTTATGACCTAGCACTACAATTCCGGTTCCTAAATTGACTAATACGGCTTTCAAGTATATTTCTATCAAGAAAGCACATCAAAACCCAATTTTTCCAAATCAAGTTAAGAACAATACCCTATTAATTCACAACTTTCCAATTTCGTGCTCTCTCGAGTGAAATTAGACTTTTTAGATATACAATAATGGTGGCCAATCAATAATGTAGTAAGCACAAGAATTAATAGAACAATATGCAAGAAGAAGAACAAACCATATCAATTATCACCAAAATTCATTACACAAGTTCAAAACCTAAGCAAAGAAGGGAATTAGCCACTCATTCTTGGATTAATCATCCTAAAATGAGTGTAAATCATGCATACAATTGAAGGAAAGAAGAAAGGAAGAGAAGAAAACTCTTAGCTTTTCTATTCTTCAACTGCCACAAACCCACGTTCCTTCTCTCCACTTCTGAACTCAGTCTAAAAACTAAAAACTTATTAAAAATAAACCTAAGTGTGCTATTTATACTAGTGGGAAATTTTTCCCGAAATAACAAGCAACGTGTCACGGAGGCCAACGCGGAGCACTGCCTCCGTGACACGGCGTGGACGCGGACCCTCTCTGGAAATTGCAGGGTCCGGATAATTGGCCTCAACGTGGCACGGAGGCCATCGCGGAGTCCTGTCTCCGTGCCATGGAGCTGTCGCGAGGCCTCACTGGAATCTGCCAATTAATTCCCTCTCCAGGCAGTGTGCTACCGCGATGGCAGCGTGGCACGGCTCCATCGCGGAGCCAGTGTAAAATGTGCCATCCAAGGTCTTTTCCACGCTCGCATCCCAGTCCAACTCCGACATAGTTCCAACACACATTTTAGCTCTTAAAAATCACATTATCCTGCAAAACAAATGCTAATCATGTTGGTTAGTATAAATTCGCATTTTATTAACAAATACATGATATTATATACACATTGCACAACAAACAAGGTAAAAATGATACGTTTGAGTATCACTTGGGCATATAAATCTGCCCAAGATCACTTACCCCACACTTAAATCCTTGTTCGTCCTCGAACAACACATACACAAATAATGCACATCACATCTCAACCTTTGTCACTATGGTGCAACCATTTTACGCTACGGTCATACCGATTATTCAATTCTTGCAAATCATCAAGAAAACATGCTTGGTCGTACAAGACAATGACCTTAATACATCGAGGCTTCCTAAACTTTTAAGAATTGATTCTTGATATCGGCAAACTCATGCAAATCAACTAATCAAGAAATCCGACACGAAAATCAATCTTTCATCAAGCATGTACCCTCACAACTCAAGAGAAACTTCCCCTTTTATGTTCGTGCAGCACACAAACATGCAAGTAGGGGCATATAAAAATTAATTTCACTCTCTCTCCTAAAAGAATTCACATGCATCATGTCATGACCCATAGGCTTGCCCTTAGTGTATTACTCCACTAATATAAAGAAATGCAATGTAGGATCAAATAGGACTTTTAATGGGTTGTAACTGGGCTATGGATCTAGTATATATATAATGGATTAGCCAATAATAGTCTCTAGCATCCTTAAGCGCCTTTTCAACTCATTCCCATCGACTCATGGACATTGTTCCTCTCTTTTCTCTTTTTCTCCCATTCATGTTGGTTTACTTTCATACAGCCCATTTCATCAGGCACACTTGACACAAAACAGAGGGTTTTCATGTACCCTCACTATCATTTAATTACAACTAGTGCCTCTTCAACATCATCTTTTTTTTCCTCACCTTGCTTTTCTTCTCTTTTCACTCTTTTCACTCTTTAACACTTTGGGAAACATTTTCTGTTCTTTGTAAGCGCTTAAGAGCTTCTTATAGACTTTAAGGCTAATGAAAAGAAGGAATAAAGCTTAGTTCATATAAATCTGGACAAAAGAAAGAAATTGGCTAAAGGCTCAACGGGCTGACTAGGGTATACAACATATAAAAAGGTAGAATTTGACAAGAAAAAAATGGAAACTAAAGGTTAAAACAAAGAAATGCCTACATCCTTTCCGACACTGCACCTCCTTCATTTCGTTTTGTATACACACCAGGCAAGTTCTAGACAATTCACAATGACATGGAATAGCAAAACCTCACTCACACTTCATGCACATGCTCGAATCAAGATGCATTCACAGACTCTTTAATTGGTCAATTACATGAATTCAAGATTAAGCCTCAATCATAATGAACCAAATTCTATAGCCTAGGTAACTCAACATATTTACAAAATTGCATGCTTTCAAACGAATCATTTTCACATTTTGAACATCAATTACAACACGCAACGAAATTTTAGCAACCATAAGCAACTACAGTTTATTGATGCAATCCACCAAAGAAACTAAAAACAAAACATCTACTCCTATCGACTACATTTCCCTTAAGACGGTCGTCATCCATCCATCATAGGGAACGGTCACTAACTATGACCTCGGTTCAATGGGACTATTCTCGGTAAAAGAACCGAAAACAAACTCCGAGAAACCCAAAAATAAAACTTCAAAATTTTTGCAACACATCGATCATTTCGATAGAAAATATTTACAAAATATTTTGATAAGTGCAAAATCTTTTCGCAAAAATTTTGAAAAATATCGATCATATCGATAAAGAAAAAAAATATTTACAAAATTTACAAAATATTTACAAAGGCAACCATAACTTTCAAAAACACACATCATTAGCCACAAACGAATATATACACATAAATCACAAATCAGTTCACAACAACAGGGAAAGCACAAACATACATAAACGTCAAGGAAAAATTATACAGCAAATTTAGAGCCTATGTCCCAGCACCTAACTACTCCCCACCCCACACTTAAATCGAACACTGTCCCCAGTGTTCACAACAATACAAAGCACAAAATGTTGGGTGGTGAAACTCCCTGCTCAGTCGAAATATTCGACTTCCTCATCCGGTGTTGCGGCCTCGTCGCCCATATCTGAATCAGCTCCATCGCCATCATCGGACTCCACATCAGAGTCCTCACGACGTGTCTCCTCATCAGTAGGGACGTCGTCATCAGTCGGCTCCACAAAGGCTGGCCCCACCTTACATAAAGCTCTGGCGTTCTCGCCAAAGGGGTAGTCCAGCTCCAGCTGCCATAATTCATCCTCGGTGGCTGGTCTCCCACCTATCCGTAGCTGCAGCATCTGCATGCCGAACATACGGGCCATATACTGGTCGTCACGAGCATGTCGCTCACCCAGAGTCAGCACCGGTCCGTGTGTAGTGTCGGGGGCCTTGGTCTTTGTCACATCAAGGGCCTTCCGCTCCAACTGCGGAATGTAATCCAAGGCTTCTTCCTCAACGTTGAGGCCTCGGAGGAAGGTGGTGATGAGTCCGCCAAACCCGTATCTGTGGCCCTGGTGTAGTCTGGCTCTCTTCATGGTGAATATTATGACCGCCCCCATATTAATCTCAAGCCCTTTCATAAGGGCATACACCAGGCAGACACGGTCCTGGGTCACGTCTGTCATATGCACTCCCGGGATCAGACACGAACATACAATTTTTAGTCAGATTCTGGCCTCCCTGTTCATCTGCGAATAAGGCAGAGTCTGGTGGTAACCCCTCTCTTTGTGTCTACTCCATCGGGCTGTGGATCGAGCCCCACACAACATACGTCTGATGTTGGCGTACGGTGGGGTGATGTTTAACTGGCGGAGGACGTGGGCGTCTGTGTCCCGCGCTCCCACGATGGCATTAAACTGCTGGGGTTCCAGAGTGACAATCTGCCCTCTGATTTTAATAGTATGGCTCCTGATGGCCGGGTTCCAGTTGGCGTAGAATTCCCGGACCAAGTTAAGGTTGCACTCCTTGGGCTCCTGAAAGATAAAGCTGAGCCCAGCTGCCTCAATCCTCTGTACGATGCGAGGGAACTCCTGTGCAAGTTGTTCCCTTGCAATATATTCCTCCGGGAAGTACTTGTTCTCCTTATGCTTTGCGTACCACTTCTTTCCTTCCTCGGTAACCCATCGTGTTCCGTATCGGCGGTGTTGACCGCGTGGAACAGCAGGTGCAGCTGGGACAGCAGTGCCCAGTCTCATTCTCTTTCTATCGGTGCCTGAGGTTGAAGCACCCTTGCCTTTATCTTGTCGGCTGGCCATTGTACCTGTCAATTTACACAAACAAGCACAACGTTAAGCTAAAAACTTGTTAGCTTCGGCTAAGGTCAGGTAAAACAAAATTTACCCCACACTTAGTCTTTAACAATATTTACAACATTTTAGCAAGGATAGCTCTATTTACACCCCAAACACAATCAACTATAACATATTGCTTAGTGCGTTCACAAAAATTCGACAGCATAACGGCTAGCGAACTACTCAGACTTCATACAGCTAACCCAATCCTACTATCGACAGCTATTCACCCATAGCACTTAGCAACAATAACAACAACAAAATAGAAACAACAATACAAACATTTTATATACAACTAATCTAAGCAATTCAACCAATTCACATATTATGCAATTTCCCACAAAAATTCGAGAATTAGTCGTCTTTCAACAATTATACAATATTTACCACGACTTATCTCAAATAATAAACACACCCCGGCATCAATTTCGTCAAACTATCAAGTTACCCAAGTTAAAATTCAACAACCCCAAGCCCTAGAATGCAATTCGACAACCAAAATTGAACTATTCAATCAATCGATAAGTTCAAACGTCAACTACAACAATCCGAACATAATCAATCACAAAATAATTCACGTCATGTGTAATTTCTACCTAGGGTGATATATCTCACCTCACATGCTCAAAATCGACAAAAATCGCCAAAAATTTGAGATAGATGATGAAAACATACCTTGGAATTGAAGAATCGACGAAAACTTGACGTTTTCCTTGCCTATTAACGTGGCACGGAGCTTGGGGGTAGGGGAATGGGTGTTTGGTCGCGGAGGGTAGAGGGAATGGGGAAAAATGGGCGAAAATCGGGGGTTTATTTAAAGGAAACACGCGGGTCACCCGAAAACCCGGTGTGACCCGGCACTGGGATAAGGGCAACGTGTCACGAAGGGTAACGCGGAGACCCTCCTCCGTGACACGGAGCCAACGCATTGGCTTACTGGAATTTTTAAAAAATTCCAGATTTGCCTTCAACGTGTCACGGAGGCCAACGCGGAGCATTGCCTCCGTGACACGGCGCCAACGCGCCAGTGCTCTGTTTCACCATCAAATATTATTTTTCATACCTCGCCTTGTTTCCTCGATTCCAAGTATTTTTCCTCCGGTATACCTGAAAATCACCTCACTAAACAAAAATTGGTTAAATGAATAGATTCCCTACTAAAAAATAAAAATTTACTAAATTACTAAATAAAATGCAAATCTAAGCCTAATCAAGAAAAAGAAAATAAAATAAAATAAAATAAAAACTTTACACTAAAGAAAGAAAAAAATATTTTTCACGGGTTGCCTCCCGTGCAGCGCCTGGTTTAACGTCGCGGCTCGACAGCCTTTATGCTCAAGTGTCTACTAGGGAGATGGACGATTTGACCCGATCATGGTCATCTCCCCAGTAGTTCTCAACCTTGTCTGGTGGCCTACCTAGTAACTCTCGGGGATCACTCAGTCCATTCACATTCCCATGATCAATCACGTTGATCACCGAGAGTTCCTTATAGACAGTCGGGAGCTTAGGTGCCTTGTACACGTCGAACACCTCAACCTTGTCGTGTGCTCGCATTGTGTGTTGACCCGCAGCTACATCGATCAATGCCTTTCCGGTAGCCAAAAAGGGTCACCCCAAAATAAATGGGACTTCCGCATCTGGTTCAAAATCCAGAAAATGAAATCTACCGGAAAAATGAGGGAGCCTACCTGCACTAGCACATCCTCAACAATGCCATCCGGCTTAGTTAAAGACCTGTCTACTAGCTGCAAGATCACTGTTGTAGGTCTAGGGCTCCCTAGTCCTAACTTTCTGAATACCGAAGATGGCATCAGATTTATACTTGCCCCCAAGTCGCATAACCCACGAGCTCGGATACTTTTCCCAATCGTCAGTTGGATAGTAAAACTTCCAGGATCCTTCAGTTTAGTGGGCAACCTGTTCTGAATACGGGATGTGCATTCCTCCGTTAAAGCCACCGTGGCATACTCCGTCAAGCGACTTTTGTTGGCCATGATGTCTTTGATATACTTCGCATATTTTGGCACACCCTGCAAGACATCAACAAGAGGTAAGTTAACATGTACCTGTTTAAGTACCTCCATGAATTTCTGGAAACACGCCTCCTCCTTGTGTTTCTTAAGTCGTTGAGGGAACGGGGGTGGAGGCCTTGCTGGTTCAGCTTCTTTGGTCTTCCCCGTATCTGAGGTTTGTTCTCCCTCAACATCTGTTGCTCCTGACTTTTGAGGCGGTCTTTCCGGTTCCACCTCCTTTAATTGTAAACCACTCCTCGTGGTCACTGCATTCACCTGCTTAGGATTGGGATCCGTGTCGCTAGGTAGTCCTCCCCTTGGTCTAGTATTTTGGGCACTAGCAAATTGCCCAAACTGATATTCAAGAGCCTTGGTTGCCAATTGATTGTTCTTTACTTCGGCTGCCAATTTGACATAGTCAGCCTGCAATTGTGCCTGGTTGGCAATCATGGTCTTGAACATTTACTCAATAGTCGGTGATGGTGGTGGAGGAGGGGCATTGTGATTTCTGAACTGATTCTGATAGCCTTGTTGCCCTCCTTGGTTTCTGTGCATACCCTGCCCTGAACCTTGACCTTGTTGATTGTTGCTACCCCACAAAAAATTTGGATGATTCCTCCAATTCGAGTTGTAGCCACCGCCAAACTGCTGTTGATTCCTCTGTGCATTGCCCACAAAGTTGACAGAATCAGGATTTGCACCACAGCATTCAGCTAAATGCTCACTACTACCACACATTTCACACCACATCTGTTGGACTGCATTGACTGAGGCTGACGGCTGGTTCAAATTCATATTGCTGAAGTGAGTGTTTAACTCATTTTGCAAAGCAGCTATCTGTGCAGCAATAGCTATGAATCCATCCACTTCAAGCACTCCCGCTGCTTTCCTTGCTCCACCTCTTGAAGAATCTGCATTCCATTCCGGATTGCCTTGTGAAATTCGGTTGAGCAAAGTGTACAGCTCCTCATAAGTCTTCTCCAGCGCTTGCCCTCCAGCTGCTGAGTCTAACAAAATTTTAGTGTGGGGTTCCAAACCCTCAATAAAAGTGTGGACCAACACCTCATTTGACTGATGATGATGAGTACAATCCCGCAACATGGACTTGAATCTTTCCCAGGCTTGATAAAGATTTTCTCCTTCCCTCTGTTTAAAACTTAGAATCTGACTTCTAAGTTTAGCTGTTTTACCTGAAGGGAAAAATCTGATCAAAAACTTCCTTGCAAGATCATCCCACGTTGATATAGAGTTGGGTGGTTCAGCTTTTAACCACCTCTTGGCTTCACCCAGTAAGGAAAATGGAAATAAGGTGAGCCGAACATAATCAGGTGACACTCCAGCGGGTATGTAAGTGTCACTTATCTCCAAAAAGTTCTGGAGATGTTGTTGCGGATCTTCGTGAGGGAGACCAGTAAACTGCCCGCTAGTGTGCAAAAGTTGCACCATATTTTGCTTTAACTCAAATCTCCCTCCAGGCTCTGGTTTGCGGATGCTGGAATGTACATTATTAGCGTGTGGGATTACCACCTCGCGAACCGGCCTGGCTGCTACTTCCTCGGGCACTAACACTGCCCGCACAACTAGTGGATTTGGTTGCTCCATCATAGACTGTTTAAGCAACTGCAGCTTCTTCCGAAGAGCTTCTCTATGTTGACTGTGCAATTCACGTTCTGGCTCTAAGTAAGATTCCACCAGCTCCTTGTCCCTTGCCAGTGTTCACAGAAATAAAAATCTGCAAAATACAGGCTAAGACCAAGTTGTTAACACTTAAGAAAATAAAAATACAAATACAGCAAATTTACACTAAACACAATTTTACAAATCGCCTAGCCTCCCCGGCAACGGCGCCAAAAACTTGTTCGCGGTTCGTACTGCTCGGGTTGGTATTAAATATTATCAACCGACACGCAAGTGCACGTGGTCAAACAAGTAATAAAGTGGCTAAGTAGCCAAGTATCGATCCAAGGAGGCTGCTCTAGATATGTAAAACTGCCTAGTTTACTATATTTCTATTCTATCCCTAACTATGTTAACAACAATCCAACCAAGAGTTGAGTGAGTTTTTGTTTCTAAACTATTTATATACTACAATTAATAACAACTATTTACTTTAGAATTTAGACAATGGATACGCACATGCCAAGGTTAAGAACGAGTAATGAACTTGATAATCATGATAATTTGGTCATCCTCTTCTTCATGTTGCTAGCCAAGAACGTTGCCTAGAAATTAAAACTTTCGTATTTAATTTCACTTTAGAATCATAAACCATCCGTCTACATTTCTGTGATCAAATGCAATTTATGACCTAGCACTACAATTCCGGTTCCTAAATTGACTAATACGGCTTTCAAGTATATTTCTATCAAGAAAGCACATCAAAACCCAATTTTCCCAAATCAAGTTAAGAACAATACCCTATTAATTCACAACTTTCCAATTCGTGCTCTCTCGAGTGAAATTGGACTTTTTAGATATACATTAATGGTGGCCAATCAATAATGTAGTAAGCACAAGAATTAATAGAACAACATGCAAGAAGAAGAAGAAACCATATCAATTATCACCAAAATTCATTACACAAGTTCAAAACCTCAGCAAAGAAGGGAATTAGCCACTCATTCTTGGATTAATCATCCTAAAATGAGTGTAAATCATGCATACAATTGAAGGAAAGAAGAAAGGAAGAGAAGAAAACTCTTAGCTTTTCTATTCTTCAACTGCCACAAACCCACGTTCCTGCTCTCCACTTCTGAACTCAGTCTAAAAACTAAAAACTGATTAAAAATAAACCTAAGTGTGCTATTTATACTAGTGGGAAATTTTTCCCGGAATAACAAGCAACGTGTCACGGAGGCCAACGCGGAGCACTACCTCCGTGACACGGCGTGGACGCGGACCCTCTCTGGAAATTGCAGGGTCCGGATAATTGGCCTCAACGTGGCACGGAGGCCATCGCGGAGTCCTGTCTCCGTGCCACGGAGCTGTCGCGAGGCCTCATTGGATCTGCCAATTAATTTCCTCTCCAGGCAGTGTGCTACCACGATGGCAGCGTGGCACGGCTCCATCGCGGAGCCAGTGTAAAATGTGCCATCCAAGGTCTTTTCCACGCTCGCATCCCAGTCCAACTCCGACATAGTTCCAACACGCATTTTAGCTCTTAAAAATCACATTATCCTGCAAAACAAATGCTAATCATGTTGGTTAGTATAAATTCGCATTTTATTAACAAATACATGATATTATATACACATTGCACAACAAACAAGGTAAAAATGATACGTTTGAGTATCACTTGGGCATATAAATCTGCCCAAGATCAGTTGCGTGTTGTACATGATATTTGAAATGCAAAGGTGATTCGTATGAGAGCATGCAACTTTGTAAATATGTTGAGATACCTAGGCCATAGAGTTCGACTCAGTGTGATTGAGGCTTAATGATTGAATTCTTGTAATTAGCTGATTGAAGAGTCTGTGAATATGTCTTGAGTTGAGCATGTGTAATAAGTGTATGGTGAGATTTTGTTTATTCCATGCTATTGTGAAGTGTCTAGAACTTGCCTGGTGTGTGTATGAAACGAAATGAAGGATGTGTAGTGTAGGAAAGGATGTACGCATTTCTTTGTTTTAACCGAAAGTTTCTCTTTTTCATTATTGTATTCACCTTGAATGTACACCCTAGTTAGCTCATTGAGCCTTTAGCCTATTATTTTTCCTTTGTCAAAAAGGTGTAAACCGAGCTTAACCCCTTCTTTTCATTATCCGTGAATTTGATCCAAAACTCTTAAGTGCTTAAGAAAAGAAAATAATTTTCCCATAGTGTCAAGGAGTGAGAATGGTGAAAAGAAAAGAAAAAGCAGAGTGATGAAAGGAAAGAAAAGGTCGAAGGTGCACTCATTATAAATTAAATATAATGAAGATGTATAAATAATCTTTGTTATTGAGTCAAGTGTGCTTAAGAATATGGGGTCACAAATAAAGATAGACTTCAAGAATGGGAGGATGAAAGAAGAAACAATGCCCATAAGGTTGATGAGATGTATTGAAAAGGCACTTAAGGATGCTAGTTGTTATTATTGGTTAGCCCAGTATTCACTAGTTCCATAGCTTACATTACAAACCGTTAAGTCCTACGTGATCTTACATCACACTTCCTTATATTAGCGGAGTAATACACTAAGGGCAAGCCTATAGTTCATGACATGATGCATGTGAATTCTTTTGGGAGAGAGAGCGAAATTTTGTTTATATGCCCCTGCATGTAATCTTTTGAGTTCATGTGATTAAAAAGGGGAAAATTCTCTTGTGTTGTGAGGGTACATGCTCGATGAGAGATTAAATTGGTGTCGGACATCTTGATCAGCTGATTTGCATGAGTTTGCCGATATCGAGAGTCCATTTTTGAGTCTAGGAGGTCTTAATGTGTTGAAGGTCATCGTATTGATAAGACCATGCATGTTTTCTTGATGATTTGCTATATTAAATAATCGGTATGACCATAGCTTGAATTGTTGAACCAAAGTAGCCAGGATGGGGTGTAAGTTGCATGAGGTGTAAGATTATTGTTCGGGGACGAACAAGGATTTAAGTGTGGGGTAAGTGATCTTGGGAAAATTTATATGCCCAAGTGATACTCAAATGTGTCATTTTTCCTTATTTTTCTATCGATGTTTATACATTCTCATGTGATTTGTAATAAAATGTGAATTTATACTAACCAGCATGATTAGCATTGTTTTGCAGAAAAAAATATAAAGTTATGGAGCTAAGATCCATGTTCGAAGAGATCGGGATTGGACTCGGACGCTAGCAAGGGAAAAAAGCAGTTGAAGGCATGAATTAAAGGGGCTCCGCGATGGAGCCGTGTCACGCTGCCATCGCGGATGCATTCTGCCTGGATGGTGAAATTATGCCTATCTCCAATGGAGGTGCGCATTGGGGCCGTGGCACGTTGGCCTAGCACCGCGTTGCACGCCGTGCCACGTTGGGCCTTAATACCTGGATGACCAAATTCCAGTAAGGGTCCGCGTCGGTGGCGTGTCACGGAGGCAGTGCTCCACGATGCACTCCGTGACACGTTGCTTGTTATTCCGAGAAAAATTCCCACTAGTATAAATAGAACACTTAGGTTCAGTTTTAATTATTCTGACTTGGTGGAGCAAGAACGTGGGTTACAGGCAGTTGAGGGGACGAAAATCTCAGGGTTTTTCTCTATCTCCTTCTTCTTTATTTCAATTGCTTGTATGATTTACACTCATTTTGACGATGTTTAATCCACAAATGAGTGGCTAAATCCTCTTCTTGCTGAGGTTAAGAACAATTGTATTGAAATGTAATTATTGGTTAAATTGGTTTTTCATCTTTTCTTCCATGGTTGTTCTATTGATTCTTGTTCTTACTGCATTAATGTGTGGCCAACGTTAATGTACATCTAAAAAGTCCGGTTTCACTCGAGAGAGCAAGAAATTGGAAAGTTGTGAATTGATAGGATATGATCTTTTCTTAGTTTGGAAAAATTGAGAATTAATTTACTTTCAGGATAGAAATATACCTGAAAGTCGTATTAGTCAATTAAAGAATCGGTTTCGTATGGCTAGAACATGAATTTCGTTTCATCACAGAAATGTAGGTGGAAGGTTCATGATTCTTAAGTTGGGTTAAATACGAGAGTTTTAGTCCATAGGCAATAATTCTTGACTAGCAACCTGAGGAAAGATTTACCAAACTGTATCGATAATTTATTTCTCTACATGTTCATTTAACCTCAGCATGCTCATACTTATAGTTCAGACTCAATTTATATATTCATTTTGGACTTAGTATAAAATTAGGAAACAAAATATCAAACTCTTCTTCACACTGTTGTTTGCATTTTTAGAGTTAAAGTTTATTAACACTTGAGTAGATTGTTACCCTATCCCAGTCCCTGTGGGATCGATACTTGGCTTGCTTGAGCCACTTTACTACTTGTTCGACCACGTGCACTTGCGTGTAGTTATACCCAAAAAAGCACCGAACAGGACCAACTGAATATAATACCCCTAGCAACTGACATAATGGGACATAATACATAATTTGACTTAAAAGCTTAACATGAACTTCAGACTCGAGGAACACGACACTGACCTCTTTTACGTGTTCTTAGAACCAACTTTGGATACTTGGATCCAACTTTGGAAAACTCAGACTCCACAAGAATACTTAGATTTAACTTAAAAACATTATACTCAACTGGAACTCAACTAGGAGTTCTCGGACTCAATTATAAATACTTAGCATAAACATTCGCTACTTTAGCGCTCAATAACTCGGTAACTTGCCAATGACTTAAGGAAAAAGAGTTAGGGAATTCTTTTTTAGGTTTTAATAACTCTAAAACATATATATACATAAATTTAGGTGACCATGTTAAGGAATCACTTCATCGGCACCCTCATTTACCCTTAGAAACTTAACATTCATTTTTAGTGTACGCTATTCTCATTTGCTGTCTTAGCTTCAATTTTTAATTTCACCAGGTGACCAGAACCTTACAAGTGATCAATATAAAACATATAACATAAATTTAAGGACCATCTAACAATGCTCACGTTGAGGGGTCTCCAACTCGATGTACAACTACGATAACAATCAACACAATATCACATTTTAAATGCCTCATTTGGGCTAGACATAATCTCAATATTTAACTTCACGTAAACACAGAACATAAAGCTTAAATATAGCTGAACATACTGCCTCAATAAAAATAAGGATTTTGTTTGCTCATTCTACTCATAATGCACTAATTGTGCTTAAAAGAACGATGAATGGGGCGCCTTATATACCTTGTTCTGACGATCTTTCTTTAGTCGCTTCTTTCCCTCAACAACCAGTACTTACCCCATTGAATTAATTGATTTAGTAACCATGAAACAAGGCTGTTTTGAGCCAAATTTTCCAGCCAAAACGTCACGTCAATAGGCAGCCACAATAACAAACACAAGGCATCATTTCAACACTTTTCTACTAACTTTTATTCATAAACTCTAAAGAAAATGAAAAGGGGGATTTTACCATGTTTTATTTGCAATTAAATCCCACCACAATGGAGTATACGTTCAGTATAATTACAGCTGCATCAACATCCTAAAACAATAGCAACTTCACACAGCAACACACTAAAAATAATACATCATCCTTAGCTTTTAACTTCTAGTTTTAACTTTAAATTTCTTGCAAGTTTAAAGGGTAAAAATCTTACCACTTTCTTCTAATAAGCTCCTACTATGATGGAGTATATATGAAGCTTGTTTCAGCCTCAAAAAAGCAGCAATTCAACAATACAACAAGTACACAAGTTACTACAAATTTCCACCAAGTTCCTTTCACAAAACCTATAGGAATCAAAGAGGGGATTGCGTACCCTTACTTGGAGTTAACTTTAGCCAATATAGGAGTGATACTTTTTCCTCTTTACTCTGCCCAGAGAGAGCTCCAACACAGCAGCAACTCACAAACAGTCCCGTAGAACTAATATTCGAAGCTCTACCAACTTCTTCCCGGAATTCGCTAGCTTTTGGTGTGAATTTTCATGGCTGTTTTTTCTTGTTTCTTCAATAGGAATGGAGAGAAAATATGATCCCTAAGAAAAAAAAGTCAAACCTGGATATGTATGAAATGTTTTCCCCAACTTAAAAATCAGATTTTTAAAGAGCTAGGGAGGTGATGACATTTTAGGGTGGTGGTGACGTTACTGCTTGACAATATCACTGTAAAATACCTATAACTTCTTATTTCGAACTCCGACTGATGAGCGGTTTGATGTTCTGAAAATTAGATTCAAAGACCGTTAGTGTGATAGGTCGTGGAGTTTCCAAATCATTATAGATTGGGAGATATGGTCATTTAAATTTGACCCTTTATTATGAACTTCACATACTCTTCACTTTTCCCTTCGTACACATTTCCCACGTCATCTACGACCAATATACAACGCATAGTTTCCTCAGCATAGCATACAAAAATTAAATAATCACTAAAAATTTTCGGAATGTAACATTATGGTTCTGCTGTAGCGAACCTATAATGCACCGCTACAGCAGACAAGTCTAACTCAGTGGCATTTCTAATTCCAAAAATATCAGGACAACCCGAGTCCCAAAAAAGGGGGAGTACTATAAAAGGTAAAATTGACATAGGGATAGAATAGGCAACAAACTGAGAATGTGAGTCACAAGTCATAAATTTGAGAGACTCAAAATTAGATTAGTCGATCCCGATATGAAAATAACGAGTAGAGGTCACGTTTGTGGAGTTTCCTTCATGTGGAAAATAGGGCACAAGATGACAAAACAAAATTATCATATGTCATCTAATGCACCTGTTAACATCTTGGAACCTTGGGAATCAAAGTCTAGTTAAAAAGAAGCAGAAGTGAAAACGTGAGACCTAGTACAATCGGGGGTTCCCGTGACTATGACCCTATCAAGAGTGGACGGCAAGGTGATATAAGATACCCACATGACACTTGGGGCCATTCAGAGATGAAAAATTATTTAATTGGTATATGATGTAATGACCCGTTGAGAACCTTGATGATGTAGGCATAAGAATTTAAATTTTTTGAACCTATATTTACTTTCTTGAATAAAAAAATTCATTGGGTTACTGATTGAAGGGGGCTAAGTTAAAAACTTAGTGGGGCCAGGTGGTAGGACAATTGTGGAGGGCACTCCTTCATCATAGAGGAATCGCTGCAGTGGATATGACATCGCCGCGGTGGACGATGTGGACCAAAATTTCATATTTTTCCTACTTTTAAAACTCATATCCTATTGTAACAAGGATTAGTCATTAAAAAATGCCCTGAAATTAAATTTTTGTTATCCAAGCAGGGAAAAGAATAGTGGCTAGAGAAGGGAAAGATTCCACCATTCACCTTGATAGAATTCGTTTAGAAAACCTGAGGCTCTGTGTGCAAGAAATGGAACTCCATTGCTTCTTGGCATTAGCTTAGCCTCTAGGTAGGTTATGACTTACCTTTGTGTTAGACTATAATTAGTGAAATGTATATGTGTGTACTATTGATGCACAATTGATGAGGGTAGAGGGTTCATGAAATAGGATGACATGATGAAAATTGGTAGTAACGTAACCATGAAAAGTGGAGGATTAATCCTAAGCATGAGAACATTTGGGAAAGGAAAACCTAGTTGATAATTAATAAGGTGGGATGCGCTTTTGATATGATGTTCATGATAAAATACTCTTGATGACTACTATTTATTATTGTTTTTAGTTGTCAATTTTGGTGGAGTAATCTTGGTAGTGTAATCTTGGTTGAACAATTGTAATACTTTGCATAAAGTGAAGAAGTAGCATGATCTGACTTAGTTTTTGTTATATGGGTTTGATGTTTTAGTTTAATCGTCTGAATAGAGACGTAAGATCGGTAGTATAAATTAACTAACGTAAGAAGAATCTGAGGTGAGGGAAGAATGGATACTTTTGCACCCATAGTGTCAAGGCAAGTAACTAACCTTGATTTTATGGAAAGGATTATTGTGCGTTAACAAGATTACCTTAGGATTGAATATGTTTAGGGGTAGAAGATGGGACCCGAGAAATTTGTCTTGAAATAGGTACTATTATGAATAATATATTGATTAATATTGAAAGAAACTGATTCTGTGATAGAATTTTAGGTGAGAGGATAGGAGAGGCTGAACCGACAAAATATGAAGGTTACTATGTGTGGATTATTATTGTGATAGATGATGCAAGACCCTGTTGATCGATAAATAACTCAAAAGATAGTAGTTTATGATTTTATAAGGAGTTAGACTTTATATAATGATGTGTATATGTGTGGAGTGATAACATGCTTAGTTGGTCTTAGGACACTAATTGTTGCTAATAAGATGATGTGTTAAGTATGCTTGTAAAATGAGCTTGAGATGAAGAATATTAATAAATGTTGTTCTTGTGAAATTTGGGGTGCATTGAGATGTTGTATGTGTCCTTTCAAATGGCCATATAAGTGGTTGAATATTAGTAAATATAACCAAGTTGATGAGGGCAGCATGATGCCTTTGAAAAGTCATACTAGTTGAACGATTGATAACCTATAGAATAGGAGAATGAAAGTGGATAATATGTCTTATCCTGAGATGAGTGGCTCATGCCTGAGGGGAGCATCGGGGCAAGCAATTATATTTGAGTGGCTCGTATCTGAGGGGAGCATCTGGACGAGCAGATGAGTGGGAGCGGGTACCACACCGGTACAGTACATAGATTTCTAGAGTCCCCTACAGGTCATGAATGGAAGAGCAGAAATAAAAATCTCTGGCATGTGTGTTAAGTGATATTCATTATTGAACTTTATTTGTAATGTGATAGATGCATGTGCCCGACACATCACTAATGGTACGATACCAAGAGAGGACCTGAAGGGTAAAGATTGGTTCGAAAATACAAGAATCTGGTGAACTGAAATCCTTATATTAGTAGTTTACATGTGGTTGCAATGTTGATGTACTTGTTTATAATTTGTTTATACTTTAAAGTTATGTCTGAGTTTGTTATGAATTGATTGTGAGGGTTCAATTTTATATCCTGTGTGATCAGTAGTGAGTTAACTGCTGAAATTGTAGTTAAGTATAAATCATATGCAGTTAATGAATGGATTGTTCAAAATTTTTAAGTGAGGAGTTAAGGTTGTCAGTTGAGTTGAGTTACTGCCTACGTAGTACTGCTGCAGCGGTACCCTTACCACTGTGTCGAGACTACAACTACGATTACCATACTACTGCAGCAAGTACCAATCCAGTGAACAAGCCAGCCTAATACCCTACTTTGACTGGTTTTAGATTTCGTGTTTTCTGACACCTACCAATTTTAATGAATGTAATTGGAACGGTAACATGATGAGCTGTTGTTATAATTGATGGAGTTGATTGAATATTAATTTTATACTATTGCGTGAACTAACCTTAATTAGTTGATTGATGATGTATACTAGTATGTGTAGTGTACTCATACTCTCTTGCTACACCTTTTTGGTTGTAGGTTGTGGCAGGTAGAAGTTTCATGACTGATGTGACGTATTCAAAATCAGCTTCTGCATTTTTTCCGCAGGTGAAGCTATGTCATCTTACCTTGTCATGTTATTCCATGTAAAGCTCTTGTAACTGTCTAGACTAGATCTTGGAAAAAGTCTTGGTTGTGTCGGGATTTTAATTTTAATTTTTACCTATTGGTTGATTTATGCAAAATAAATGAGGTATTTCTAAGTATTTTTATGTGTGATAAAAAAGTAGTTCTTCTATCGAGTTAGAGTCGATGTAGGTGTCCACACGATACTCCTTTTTGGGTCATGTCAAATGTGTAATAGGAGTCCCACATAAATAAGATGACAAATATTTATATGTGTATTGATGCCATGGTTTGGGCAATTTGATGATAATCTATTTGATTGATGAATTTCGTGAATGGGCGTGAGCATGATTTGTGATATTGATTTGGCTTGAGTCTCGTACACTGCTCAGTTTGTATTTATAAATTGTCATGGCTCGAGGCTCACATATATTTCTCAATTTATTATTTTTTCACTTTCTTATTCTTTTTTCTAAATGATTTATAGTTGATTATGACTATTTCTGCTAAGATTTGAAGCTGATGTAGAATTTTTATATTGCCATTACATTTCACGCACATTGACATTATGAAAGTGAGAGGATAATTCTTGATACAAGGTCAACCAGGGTATTCACGATATCAGATTTATCCGGTATAGGCACCATACATGGAGCTAGCCATAGGTCCCGTTTATTTGACAGAGGAAGTGAGTGTGTAAAGGTTTTTGTCTAATGCATATGCATTTGCATTTCATGCCATCCTCATTACATTCATATTGAGTTTTAGTGGTAAAAAAGTACAATGATTGTGACAATGAGCTATTTTTTATTCCTACTTGGTTGAGATGATTGAAGAGATGATATGTTAAACTTGAGATAGCTTGTGAAGTTCTCTATTTATCGATTGGATTTCAGAATTTCATATATCTTAATTATTATTGCTAGTGATTAATGAATTGTTTTAACTGACTTCATATTTTGATAATTCTAATGGTTTGACGAGAAAGGAAATAGTGGAACCATCCCTCGCCATCAATTCTGTTACACCCCGTAAATTCACGACATGTAGATGGCCTATTCGCATGTTAGTTAAGAGTTTTTGAATGCCATACATGCTAGGAAAAGGCCCGGGGAAAGACCGGATAAGTGACACGTCGAACCATCGCAAGAGGAGGCTGGCAGACCTCCTCCGCGATGGCCAGAATGTCACGGAGGCTCACCTCCACAATACACAGCGTGTCACGGAGGTGAGGTGCAGCCCCAAGTATAAAAGCCTCCAAACTTCGGTTTTTGTTTCATTTAACTTAAAATTTCTAGAAAATAACAGTGAGCATAGTTAAGAAAAGAGGGCACCAAGGATTCTTTGAAATTTCCTTCCGATTACGCCATTATACGCGGTCCAAACTTGAAATAAACGTGGGTAGTGAGGTATTAAGCAGCAACGAGCATTCCTACGGGTTTAGTTTCGCAAAATTTGGCCGGAGAATCGTCCTGCTACCGAGCTAAGGTAAGTGGAATTTCTCCAAATTAGTGTCAATATACTTCTAGCCCTAAAGTAAGTATTTCTCCCTTCTGGACTTCCGAGAAATAGCGAGTTTTCGGCCGTTTTCCGATAAGTCAAAGTTTTGGCTATATATATATTAAAAGTGTTATATTCTTCTAGAATATTAGTGTATTTAGTCCTAATTGATATATATATATGGATGCAGTTGGGAGAAATAGAGAAAATACTGACCGAGCTATGCCAGTTAGTCGGGAAATCAGAAGCGAAGGTATGTAAAGCCAGTTTCTTCGGCAAGTTAGTAGTTCCGGTATAGTAAAATAGTTCAAGTGCCAGTAGAATGTTTCAGAAACCGCATATTATATTGAGTATGCACTTTAGTATGATATTAGTAACATCATGTCATGTGTAGCGTGAAACTTACTAGCACGATGCAAATTCTAGTAGAAAGTGACCAAAACAGTACAACATGCCCAGTATGTGATTTAGTAAAGTATGTTAGGATATTATCGTGTTCAGTTGAAACTTAGTAAAGCAATATAAGTTCCTGTAAGGTATTTCAGAAATAGAATGGTAGCTTAAAATGAAGTTTAAGAAGCATGTTAGAAATAGTAGATCATGTTACTATGAAACACAGTTATACAGCATGATTCCCAGCAGAAAAACTATATCTTGTTCAGCATTAGACTCAACACAGTATGACAGAAGATTGTATATACACCATCATCAGTTTCAGCATGTATTAAGTACACACATATTGTTCGGTCTGCGTAGTATGGGTACTATAAAACCGACACGCAAGTGCACGTGGTCGAACAAGTAGTAAGTGGCTTTAGTAAGCCAAGTATCGATCCCACAGAGACTTGGGATAAGTGCAATCTGCTCAAGTATACTATATTTTTACTTCTAAATATGCTGACAACTAAATAACCAAAAATTGAATAATTTGTTTTATAAATTTTATACTAAACTACAAACAATTATCTACTTTGAATTTGGACTATGGATAAAAGCATGCCGAGGTTAAAGAACATGTAATGAAACTGATTATCATCATAAATTGGTTAATCTTTTCTTCCAATTGCTAGCCAAGAACAATTTCCAAGAGATTAAAACTCTCGTATTTAATCTCACTTAAGAATCATGAACCATCCGTCTACATTTCTGTGATCAAATGCAATTCATGTTCTAGCCATACAATTTCGGTTTCTAAATTGACTAATACGGCTTTCAAGTATATTTCTATCACGAAAGCACAACAAAACTCAATTTTCCCAAATCAAGTAAAGAACAATATCCTATTAATTCACAACTTTCCAATTTCGCGCTCTCTCGAGTGAAATCGGACTTTTTAGATGTACATTAATGTAGGCCACACACCAATGCAGTAAGAACAAGAATTAATAGAACAACATGGAAGAAAAAGATAAAAAACCATATAATCAATAATCAAAATTCATCACAAGTGTTCATAACCTCAGCAAGGAAGGGAATTAGCCACTCATTTGTGGATTAATCATCCTAAAACAAGTGTTAATCATACAAACAATTGAATTAGAGAAGAAAGAAAGAGAGAAAAAACCCTGAACTTTTCGTCCCTCAACTGCCTGTAACCCACGTCCTTGCTCCACCAAGTCTAAATTATGAAAAATACACTTAAGTGTTCTATTTATACTAGTGGGAATTTTTCCCGGAATAATGAGCAACGTGTCACGGAGTGCATCGCGGAGCACTGCCTCCGTGACACGCCGTGAACCCAGACCCTCACTGGAACTGGGGGTCCGGGAAATCAAACACCGACGTGGCACGGCGTGCAACGCGGAGGCTAGCCACCGTTCCACGGAGCAGTCGCGAACCCCCACTAGAAATTGATGAATTTTCACCCTCCAGGCAGAATGCCTCCGCGATGGCAGCGTGACACGGCTCCATCACGGAGCCCCTTTAATTTGTGCAGTCCAATGCCTTGTCCCTTGCTCGCATCCAAGTCCAACTCCGATATCATCCAACATGCATTTTAGATCCTCGAAATCACATTTTACCTACAAAACAATGCTAATCATGTTGGTTAGTACAAATTCACATTTTATTACCAATTACATGAAAATGTATATGTATTGCTAGATAAACAAGGCGAAAATGATACTTTTGAGTATCACTTGGGCATATAAATCTGCCCAAGATCACTTACCCCACACTTAAATCCTTGTTCATCCTCGAACAACAAACATACAATTCATGCAATTTACATCCCACCCTCACTACTATGGTGCGACAAATTAAGCTACGGTCATACCGATCATTCAATATTGCAAATCATCAAGAAAACATGCATGGTCTTAACAGTGCAATGACCTTCAATACATTAAGACTTCCTAGACTTTAAGAATCGACTCTCGATATTGGCAAACTCATGCAAATCAGCTAATCAAGATATCCGACACGAAAATCAGTCTTTCCTCAAGCATGTGCACTCACAACTCAAGAGAATCTTCCCCTTTTTGCTCATGTGACACACAAACATTCAAGTAGGGGCATGTAAAAATAATTTCACTCTCTCTCCCAAAAGAATTCACATGCATCATGTCATGACCCATAAGCTTGCCCTTAGTGTATTACTCCACTAATATAAAGAAATGCAATGTAAGATCAAGTAGGACTTTAATGGGTTGTAATGGAAGCTATGGAACTAGTATATATTGAATTAGCCAATAATAACCACTTGCATCCTTAAGCGCCTTTGCAACACATTCCCATCAACTCATGGACGTTGTTTCTCTCTTTTCTTTTTTCATCATCCCATTCTTGATGATTTACTTTAGTATGGCCCATTTCATTCAGCACACTTGACACAATACAAAGGTTATTCATGCACCTTCATTATCGTCTATTTATAACCAGTGCACCTTCAACCTTTTATTTTCTTCCCTCTTTAAGTCTCTATAAATTAATTATATTTTACTTTTAGGTATGTTTATCAATTTATATCAAAGACAAGTTTTTATTTAAGTACGGGTTCCAATTTGAACAGATCGGGTCATTTATAACTAATTATTATAATTAGTCCATATTTGAAAATAAATATTTTATTCTATTACAGTCAAGAAGCTTGATTGATTAATTAATTAATTAGTTTTTCTCGATTTTTATTTCAAATCAATTTTTTTTATTTGACTATATTTTCAATGATTTGGTCACAATTGAAAAACATAGGTCATTTTTTAAATTTGATTCCAACCATTTTTGACACCTAAAATCAGCTCTCTTTTTCTCTCTTTTTCAGATCATTGAGCCCAATTGATCAACCCCAATTTCTTTGACAAATTGGGACTTTTTAATGCAAACTGCTCAAAAGTACAATTCCTAGATTGACCTAACCCAATCCTAAAATATAAAGAGAAAAGTATACAAAATAGATAATAAACCTATTTTAATTATAAAAAAAGTCCGCTTTCATACTAATTTCCAAAATACTTAAGCGTTTGAAAATAATTACCCAGATGCCCCCCCTTTTTTTTCTTCACCTGCTCTCTCTTCTCTCTCTTTTTTTTGTCGTTTCATTTATTATTTTTGTCTTTTTCTTATTTATTATTTTTGTCTTTTTATCCTCTTTCTTCTCTTTTGGTCCTTTCATTTATTATTTTTGTCTTTTTCTCATTTATTATTTTTATTCTTTTATCTTTTTTTTATCCTTTTTTTTACTTTGCTCATTTATTATTTTTATTCTTTTGTCTCATTTTATCTTTTATTACAGATGTCATTTGCTAATTTCTTTATTTTTTATTTTTTATTTTTAATTTCATTTAATTTTCCTCTTTTTTATTTTTTTCTCTTAAATTTTTTGTTAGTTTATCCTCTTTGTTTCTGCTCCTTTCTCTATTTTTTTTAAAAAATAAAAATATTAACTAATAATTTTTAGATGAATAAAATATAAAAATTCAAATGATTAGATTATAACTTTTTTTTGTTGTCTTATTTTATTTCTCCCATTGGCTCCTTTTTTATTTTTATTTTTTCTTGTTTGCATCTTTTTTGTTTTATTTTATTTTTTTCAATTCTTTTATTCATTTTATGATACCCTATCAGTGTATGGTATATACCATGTGGGTATCGTAAAGGACTGAAAAGTTTCTCATTAAAACAAACTTCAGTATATATTATGATAGTATCATGGAGGACTGAGGAGTCTCACTGAATGACAACATATAGATATATTACGATAGTATAAGTGAAGACTGGAACATACCTCAATGATACCATGACAGTATATAGATATACCATGATGGTATTATTAAAGACTACAGATTGTCTTACTGAAAGACTAAAGCAAACCTTAATGATATCATGTCAATATATAGATATACTATGACATCATGGAAGACTAAGGAGCATCACTCTGAAGGACTAAAAAAGGCCTTATTGATACCACAATATTATATAGGTATACTTTGACAGTATCATGGAGGGTTGAGGAGTGTCTCATTCAAGAACTGAAGCAGACCTTAATGATACCACAGTCGTATATAGATATACTATGATCGTATCTTGAAGGATTGAAGCAAACCTCAATGATACCATACCAACATGTAAATATGTTGTGATGGTATCGTAGAGGACTGACAAGTGTTTCGCTGAAGGATTGGAAAAAATCTCAATGATACCATGACATTATACAAATATATTGTGATAGTATCATTGAAGACTGAGAAGTTCCTCAGTAAAAGGCTGAAAAAGACCTTAATGATATCATGCTACTATATTGATATAGTATGATAGTATCATGAAGGACAGATGAGTGTCTTACTAAAGGACAAAAGAAGACCTCAATGATACTATGACAGTATATAAATATATTGTGATGATATCATTAAGGACCGAAGCAGAGTTGAATGATACCATGACATTATATAGGTATATTGTGATAGTATCATAGTGGACTGAGGAGTGCCTCACTGAAGGATTGAAGCAAACCTCGGTGATACCATGACAACATATAGATATATTATGATAGTATAAGTGAGGACTAAAACAGACATCAATGATACTATGACAGTATATAAATATATCGTGATGGTATTATTAAAGACTACAAAGTTTCTCACTGAAAGACTGAAGTAGACCTTAATGATATCATGCTAGTATATAGATATACTATGAAGGTATTATGGGGGACTGAGGAGTGTCTCGCTGAAGGACTGAAAAAGACCTCAATGATACCACAATATTATATAGGTATACTATGATGGTATCATGGAGGACTGAGGAGTGTCTTATTGAAGAACTAAAGCAGACCTCAATGATGTCATAACAATATATATATATATATGTATATATTGTGATGGTATCATGGAGGACTGAGGAGTCTTATTGAAGGACTGAAGCACTCCTCAATGACACCACACTAGTATATAGATATATTGTGATGGTTTCATTGAGAACTAAAGCAAACCTAAATGATACCATGACAGTATATATACATACTATGATTGTATCACTAAGGATTGAGGATTTTCTCACTATAGGACTAAAGACGAACTTAATTATTCTATACTAGTATATAGATATTCTATGATGGTATCATGGAGGATTGAAGAGTGTCTTATTGAAGGACTGAAACAGTCCTCCATGATACCATGCCAATATAAAGATATACTGTGATGGTATCATGGAGTACTAAAGAATGCTTCATTGAAAGACTGGAGTAGTCCTCCATGATACCATGTCAGTATATAAATATATTGTGATAGTATCATGGAGGACTGAAGAGTGTGCATTGAAGGACAAGATGATACTTCAATGGTATCAAAAAGACTAAAAATTAGAATTAAAAAAAAGACAACAAAATAAATGAAATTAGATTATCGAAAAAAAAATAGACAAAATAAAAATAGAAAAATAAGATGAAAAAACAAAAAGAAAAAAAGAAAAAAATGAAATCAAACTTGAGAGTGAAATTAAATTATGGTTAAAAAAAAGAAATAATATTATTTGAGAAAAAAATTAACAAAATAAGAGAAAAAAAGATAAAGAATAAAAAAAATGAGAAAAAAATGAGTAGAAAAATAAAAAATTGAACAATGAAACAAAAAAAGAAGCCAAATTTGAGCATGAAATTAGATTATGGTAAAAAAAATACGAATAATGATTTGAAAAAAAATGTTTTTTTAAAAAAATACATTTTTTTTAATTTTAATTTTGATTTTAGTACTTTTTGTAAAGTACTTCTTGTTGTAATTAAATTATTTAATTTTTCTATATTTTTAGTAGTCTAAATATAGTTAGCTAATGTATTTATTTTTTATTAAAAAAGTAAAATAAAAAAATAAAAAATAAAAAAGACCCAAAAATAGTAATAAAAACTTAAATTAATTTTAAAAGGAATAAATTAAAGAAAGAGAGAAAAAAAGAAATCAATTAATACCATGATAGTGACATGTATGAGGAAAAAAAGAAAAATGCAGTGCTGACATCAACATGATGTCAGCTCAAAAGAACAAATTAAATGAGATATTTTGTGTAATTATTTTGAGGGGGCATTAAAAATAAAAGGGCATGGTCATATAAATATTTTATTTTTTATGGACAACTAGATAAGTTTTTCAAATATAAAAGAGATTAGTCCTTTGATGGTTCTATTGCTCCACGACAACAGCTCTCATGCCTCTTGAATTATTTTCTTCTTATCGATTTAAGAACTTGTCCCCTCATTTGTTGCACCAAAACAGGTCTTTGTCATTTTTTCCCCTATTGTCATCTTCCCTTATTTTCTATTTTTTTCTAAGATAGGATGCAAGTGAATGATTGAACTATTTTCTCATATGTTTGAGCTGCTGTCATTAATTTATTAAAGTGAGTGCTTGACTGTTATGTTTTTACCTTGTTCCATGTGTATCAAAAAATGAACTATCTCTGATACTTCATAAATTCTATATTTTTTTCTTCATGTTTATTAGTGGATGTCAAAATATTTCTTCGCCTCTGTTTCTTGTTCTATTGAAATAAATGTTAAATGTTTTTGTCACCTGCTTAAAATCAGTTTTTTTTTGTGTGTTTGAATATCTTCGTTCTGAATATAATTTTCTTCATATATCTTCGTTCTGAATATAATTTTCTTTCATATTTGTTAAAAATATATGTTTAAATGTCTTTGTTGCTCATCTAGATTCTGGTTTCTATGTGTGTTATGGTTGTCGTCATCATCATCTCACTTCATAAAACAAATAGGGGGAAGCATATGAAAGTTTAATATAGACTTTGTTCATTAATAAAATAAAATTGTCAAAATGAAATTTGTCGAACATGTGACTTCTATTTCTTATAGTTTTATCGATCCTTTTATCAAAATTTGCTTGCTAAAGATCAGTATTCAACTTGTTTTAAATGTCAAATCTTAAGGATAAAGCGACTGACCACATGATCGAGATGTCCGCCAGATTCGAATAGTAATTAGTTGAGTGATTTTTCTTAATTTTGATTAAGAGATACGGGTTGTTCAAATAGTTGGCATGATTATGTGAAGATTCTTGGTTCTTTATCATGACAACATCCATGTTTAGCATGAATTCATATCTCAATATTTACTCTTTTGACATTAAGTTCCCCAGGTTTTCTCTTAAAATGTGACACATAAGTTTCTCATAAAATATAATTATTTGAACATTTTTGGCTATACTATGAATCTGTTTGGTCATTCTTGAAATATGAGTCTTGAACCTTGCTTGATATGTTGAAACTTGGTTGAGTTGTGATAACCACCCAACAAATGAAATTTCTTTGTCTCTAGTTTGTTGAAACTAACCACTTTTGGGATACTCATTCTTCACGTCTCTTGTTTCCTTGCATGAACTGAGGGAATTTTCTAAGTGATCTTAGAACCACTATGAACAAAAGTCGTTGTCTCTAATGATCATTACGGAGATAAATAATTGTTGCCCTTTGCAGCAGATCACTGTGTAACGACCCCTACAGTCATTATTGGATGGTTAGGGCCTTAGAACCCTTGTTAGAGTCCCCATAGTGAAATTAAGTTAATAATAACTCAGAGATGGGGAGGGTTTAAAAACAAATACGTGTGTATAATTATGATAAGTGATTTTGTATACTGTTCCATTAGGGGATGACCTAGTGAACTAGACCTCTGTAAGAAATTTTGAGGCTACGAGTGAATTTATAGAATGGTTTTATAGCATAGTATGCATTTGAAATGTGTTGGGATGTCTTGGTGTAATAGTTGTATTTTCACATGATAAAGTGTTCAGTTTTACTAAGATACTGGTTAATGGGACACCGCTGTAGTGATGAAAATTTTGCTACAGCGAGACCAGCGTAGCTGTCGAAGTGCCATCGTAGTAGTGGATGGAGTGTTGCCAAGTTTTATATATCGAGACCCTGGTCTCAATACCAAGAAAGTGACCGCTACAGAGGATGATGCGAGGTAGAATGCCTATATAAGTCAGTTATTTTGAGTTTTCCACCTCATTATTCTAAGGCACGAACTTGGAGAGCTAAGAAGTGATTTATCCAAAACTAGAGCAAATTCTCCTTTCGAGGTAAGATTTCTCCATCCAAACCTTCCATCTATAAATCCTCTAACTCCCTAGAATCATTGGGATGCCATTAATGGTGGTTTGGAGTTAGAACCCTAGAACAATAATAATTAAGGTAAATTAAATGGGTGTTGATAGTTATTGATTCCTATGCTTCTAAGTGACTAATTAACACTTTCTAGGAAGGAATTGATTGTTATAGTTCATAATGGTGATAATTGGAGACCTAGAAATTAATAAAGATGAGACCTTTAGCATAAAAATTGCTTTAAGGGGATTAAAGGAGTAGAAACTTCATGCATTAGGATGATATGATCATTGTGAGACTAAAGTATGATAATCTAACCTGTGGATAATGAATTGAACCTTGATAAAGAGTAGAATTGGATGGGTTTGAATTCTCAAGTCACTGCTTGAAGAGTAGATGATTAAATACTCTTAATTTATTTATTTATAGACTTTGAACATTGCGAGGCATTGCAGAAAGGAAAGGCTCCATTTGAAATAACTTGCATAATCAAGTTCTTCGATTGAGGTAGGTTACGATTTATTTGGAGTTTGACTTTGATTAGTCTCTTATATGTAATATGAATTTGATTTGTAGGCTTGATTGGTCTTAGGACATGAATTCTGATTGAGATTTGTGACTTGACAATGTTATGTCATGAATAAGATGTGATATTGTTTAAGTCTGTGAATGTAAATCGTGATTTTGGTGTACATTTGTGATAATCAATGTATACTTATAATTGTTGTCTTGTGTGATGAATGGATGGAGAGAATACTAATATGTGTTGATGATGATCGAATAATACACCATTATTCTGATATGAGAGGCTCATATCCGAGGCGAGCTTCCGGACAAGCGGTTGTGTGATAATTGAATAATACACCATTATTCTAAGATGAGTGGCTCGAGTCTGAAGTGAGCTTTTAGATGAGTGATTGCATGATTATTGAGGAACACATCATTCTTCTGAGATGAGTGGCTCAGGTCCGAGGTAATATTTTAGACGAGCGGTTATGATAAGAGTGGCTCGAGTCCAAGGTAAGCATCCACACAAGTAGTTGAGTCGGAGCAGGTACCACGCCGGTATAGTATATGAATTTCTAGAGTCCTCTGCATGTCATGACTAGATGGGCAACATAAGACCCACTGATATGTGTACAAATGAGTGACATATATGTGGTTAGGTTTGATACACAACGAGACCGATGAGATACAAAGTTATATAGTTGTACTTCATTATGGACATGATTCCATTGACTTGTTGTGATTTGCTTTATGATTTCAAGCTTTGTGATGTTTCTGCTATCTAATTTTGAGGATGATATTTCATGTTGATTGACATTGATAGGCCTGAAGTTGATGTAATTGTTTAGTATTATTGACTACATGATTCAATGAGTTGATGATTGTGTGTCTTATATTTGTTTCTCTTGCTTTTTTAATTTATGCGATATCTTGTTACTAATCAGAGTCGGTCAATGGTGTCTATCAATACGTAGTATTTGTATCAATGCTACTCTTGTAATTTTCTTTGAGTGCAGACTGTGTTCCAAAGCCTTCACCACGACCTTACCTCTAGAGCCACCAATGAATAATCTGAGGGTGAGTTGTTATTTCCATGATGCTGTAGATCTTCTTTTGATGGATTTCTATTCTTTCCAAACACTGATTATGATACTTTATTTTTATTATTCTTACCCATTGATTAGTTAGAGTCCTTATACAATAACATCGGATTTTAAGGTTGTAATAGATAAGACCTTCGCTTTTCGTTTTTCATTTAATCTAAGACTTTTGTTATTTATCTTATGAGTGTTTTATTTTGAGCAAAATAAATGCATAAATGCTAGGTTAGTTGAAAAATTATGATTCGCCCACAAGGATTAGTGTTCCTGTCAATCATGGTCATTTGAGTTGTGACAGACTCTTTCATTTCGAGGAAATCAACTACTTGTTTTAAAGCATAGAAGTAGTTGTTTATGAACTATTTTGCTGTGCAATTTTGAACAAATTTGTAGCTGGGCTTGGTTGGTATAGGTTGGTCATTTGCTGCTGCATTTCAAGCATATTTGAGGTTGGATGACCATTGTATGTTGTGGAGTTTATCACTGCATTTTTTGGGCCACAGTACTACTACCACATTTTGGGAAGATTTGAGCAAATGGGTGCGATGTTTTTGGGTCAAACTATTGCTTCCTTTTGGGAAAGCTTTAATCCCATTGTTATACTTTTTTAGCTAAACTACTACTGCATATTTGGCCAAAAACAGTTGCTTTAGACCTGTTGTAAATAGTTGCTATACTTTGACAAATTGCTATTGTTTCTGTCACTTTAGGGAGAACAAATATTGCGCTTTTTGGGCAGATGCTGCATTTTAAAGATATTTTACTAATTTGAACAGGATACCATACTAAGACCTATGAAAGTTGATTTGAGGCCACGCCTTTTCAGAAAGAGACAACAAAGAGAAATTAAATATTTAAATTAGGTGAAATTGGCAGATGTATTGTGGTTGTGTATTAGGACGACCGATGAGCAACCAACATCTATAACCACGACTCGAATCAATTTCTTGCCTAAGAATTTATTTCAAGATATACGAGCCTCCGTAATCAAGACTCTCATCATTTTAATACAAATCCTAAATAATATTACTTAAGGTTATCTTTTATAAACGTCACACTTTAAGGTGGTATATCTTCTTACTAACTATCTTCTTTTATTGCTTTCGGGTACAATCAATGAAAAAGACTTGACTCAAAATGAATAAAGATTTAAAAATGCGGAACTTTGGATGGAATAAAAAAGAGCAAAAAAGCTCAATCTTAAACTCTACTCTTTTATTTCTTTCGATTATATTTTGCTTGGCCGGTAATAAATACTAACTTTTTACTTCATTTTCTTATAATTTAGATGATTCTCCAAAGATATTTTAGAATAAATTTTTTTACATTAAGTTTGAGTTATTTCATCCACTTTCAATTGTTTTAGATTTCTAGAATATGGTGTAACACCTCGTACAATCGTCCTAAGATTTGAACCATTCCACGCATGGAGTTAAGACCAATCCAAAAATTTTTGAAGAATTGTAAATGTTGGGAGAAGTAAATCATGAGTTATAAGGTGTTAAGTAAGTTGAAGTTGGTTAGAAATTTAAAAGGATAACATGTACAAATAGAAGGGTGAAGAATATGTTAAGTTCATGAATAAGAGTCAACCTAAAATGATCATATCTCCCACTTGATGTGCTGTGAGTTTACAACACTTTCGATGCTCAAAACTGAGAAAATAGCATGAATTTAGGTGTGTTTATATAGATATAAGGAACTTTTTCTTTTATTACAGGAAAAATAAGTGTTGGAGCAAGAATGTGCAAAAGATAGCCTGAAAGTGCAAAAAATGGGCTAAACTCACAATCTCAATACGAGCTGTACTGAAGACCGTGAAAAGTTTCAGATGGTTGAATTGTGAAGAGTACAACCTACGAATCTCAGTACAAGTCGTACAACACTAGTACGAGCGGTAACACTGAGTTGTGGAAATATTCAGAAAATTGCACAAGAGGAAAACTCCTGACACGGATAGACAGTACAAATCATGGAAGAGAGGTACGAGTCATACCATCACACTCATGACAAACTTTAGAAAAATTGAGAATTCTCAGAGTCAAGCCACGAAAGTACAGTACGACTCATAGAAAGCATGTACGAGTCGTACCAAGGCTCAATACTTAGCCAAATTTCAGCAAGCCAAGACATACGGATAGCAAGTACGACCCGTACAATCTTGCTACGGGTCGAAGGATTTATCGTGGCTCAGGCGGCACCAGTTATGGAAATTTACCCTGTTAGCTTAGTAAAGAATTTTTATGTCTGTATAAATACCTTTTATATTTTATTTTCAGTAGACGACATCTAGGCAACACAGAGAAAAACGTTAAAAGTAATTAGAGAAGGTTAGGAAGTGAGGGAAAACATAGAATTGAGTTGATTGACTTGTGATCAACCTTTTCTTAATTTCTTTCTTGATCTTTGTGAATTATTCTTGAGTTATTTCGAAGATAATAAAAGAAGCTTTTTCTCTCATCTATAATTGTAAGTATTGAATTATGTGTTTAATTATGAATGCGTATCATAACCTTGAAACTATGAGAGGCTAAAAACTCCATAGCTAGGGTTGTGGGAACCATGGTGGATTAATGAGCTAGGGATACACAAAAGTGATTCAAAACCAATGCAAAATGCTTGTATTGTATTCTCTTCATGCTTAAACATTTCTTAACTATGTACAACATTAGGAATTACCCGAATTCTTTACTTGCTTGAGCCTAGAGAAGTAGAGATTTGGAAAAGAGAATTACAACAAAGCCTTGATCTTGATTATCAATATATTAACTTGAGTTGTGGTCGTAGAATACTTAATTTTGGAACTTATTGATATTGGATAGTTTGGAACCACTCATGAGACCTGACCCGTGATTGAGTATAGTCATCAAATAGGGAAGAACCAGTCATTTGGATGAACCTAGTTATCAGTTCTACAAGTAAGTATTGGTATTGATCACGTATGTATACCCGAAGTAGTTATGAACCCATGGGGAACACAAACACTAGTTAGTCTTAACTCTTGATTTTACATCACAATTTCAATCATTGTTTTAATTATTATTTTCTTGAAACCCCTAAATTGGAGGAACTAACCAACAAATTCACTTACCGACATTAGTCTAGATATTTCATATTCCCTGTGGGTTCGACCCCAACCTCTTTGTTGGGTTCTTTATTGACAACGTACACTTCATACTTCAGCAATAGGTGTGAGTTTGAGCGTTATCAAAAAGTGGCATCGTTGCCAGGGAATATGGCTATGACTAGATTAATTTCTTGTAGTTGACTTTTGGTAGTTATTTTCTTATTTACGTTTACTTTTTATTTGTGATATCCACAGGTTGTTTCCTGGCGGATGCCAAGCACTCAGAGTAGTGGAAATCCCCTGATTCCATTGAACCCCAAAATTAAATGAACACTGGTGCAAAATGGAAAACTAGGAGCAGAGAGATGCCCGTATAGCTGAAGAAGCTAGGCAAGAAAAGCTAGCTCAGCAAACTACACTTCAGGATGCGGAAGATGCTAGAGACGAGGTTGTTAATGTCGGAAGACATGGGCGGGGCAATAGAGGTCATAGAGTTTGCCCTCATTTCTTTGATGATGAGGACCCAGACATTGATGAAGTTAGGTCAACTGGAGCAATTGTACCACCACCACTGCCCGCTGGGGCCAAATTTAACATCACGAGCACCATGATTCAACTGTTAAACATGAAAGGGGTGTTTAGTGGTCACACAGCGGATGACGCCAACCTGCACCTGATAAACTTCGCTGGAATATGCAAGGCATACAGGTTGCCTGGAGTTAGCAAAGATGCCATCAGACTCAGACTTTTCCCCTTCTCTCTGTCAGGGGAAGCCACTTTATGGTTATCGGAGTTGCCCAACAACTCCATAACCAAGTGGACGGAACTCAAGCAAGCCTTCTTGGAGAGATTCTTTCCCCCCTCCAGAATGTTGAAGCTTAAGGATGAGATTTATAATTTCTGACAGCTCAAAACCGAGGCACTTCATGAAACCTGGCTGAGATTCAAGAAGAAGTTGACAAAGTGCCCCAATCATGAAACTCCAGATGACAGTTTGTTGGAAATGTTTTACAGGTCTTTAAACAATAGCACAAAAGTTGTTGCAGACACAGTGGCAGGAGGAGAATTGATGAGTCACATCTGGGAGCAAGCAGCTACTATCCTTGACAGGTTGACTAAAACAAACAGGGCATGGCATACCAAGGAGGCAGATGCAGCGGCCAGTACATATGCTGTTTGTTTGACTACAGACCTACGTAGGAAGGAAGAAAAATATGACCGGGAGTTGGCTCATATGCACACATCATTGGATTTGATTACAAAGCATATTATGGGAGTTGGAGCCCAAAAGGTAAATGCAGTGGGGACACAAGGACTAGAGCCAGGGGCAGATCACTCTGATTCCGAGGAGGAGGAAAATTTTCTGGACAGCTAGGTGGTGGGTTTCAGAGCCAACACCCAAACGTCTGGACAAAACAATTGGCGCCAAGGTTCTGGAAACTGAGGTCGGAACCAATACAAAGATAACTACAACCGAAATGTGTACAGAGACAGGAGCCGGGGTTGTGAGTGCGAAGGAGAATGAAGAAGGAATGACGGCTATCGCAATGACCGAGCTGGAATATATGTGCCTCCCAATGCACAAGAGGGGGAAGCTAGACAGTCAAAGCTAAAGATCATGATGGTTGAGATGTTGAAAAAGGTGAGGTCCACTGAAGATCAGATGAAGGAAATTCGAGGTGATATATTGAGCATTGGCTAGAGAGTGGAATCTCACACAACAGCCATCAAGCTGATTGAACAGCAGCTAGTGCAACTATCGGCATCACTGAACCCTAGATAGAATGGTACACTAACTAGCAACACCGTCAAAACCCAAAGAATAATTATCATTGCATGGCGGTGATGACTAGGAGTGGTAAGACCACAATTGATCCTCCTCTACCGATTGTAGTTGAACGGAAGAAAGAGAGCGTAATTGAAGAATATGAAAATGATGCTGAGACGGAAGGTGTGAAGAATGCTGAGTTGCCTGAGGCCACAACTGGTAAAAAAGGGTCTAAAGAGGAATAAGGTGCAACAAAGATTTACAAAGCTATCCTGAGACCACCGCCACCGTTTCCCCAAAGAATGAAGAAGAAGGAGGAGGATGGTAAGTTCCAGAAATTCTTGTCAATGCTCAAACAATTATCTATGAACATACCATTGGTTGAGGCGTTGGAACAAATGTCGGGATATGCTAAGTTTATGAAGGACCCGGTGACAAAGAAGAGGTCCGTGAGTTATGAGCCTATAGATAATGTACACCACTATAGTTCCATAGCTACATGAGTCCTGGCCCAAAAAAGGGAAGAGCCAGGTGCTTTCACCATCCCTTGCACCATTGGCAATGTCGAGTTCGCAAGGGTACTTTGTGATATGGGAGAAAGAATCAATCTGATCCATTGGCTGTGTTCAAGCAGTTGGGCTTGGGAGCCCCCACACTAACTACCATGCGGCTACTGATGGCCAATAGAACTGTGAAGAAGCCAGTGGGCATCCTGTTTGATGTGCTTGTAAAAACTGACAGATTCATATTCCCAGCAGACTTCGTGATCCTGGATTGCGAGGTTGATTATGAGGTCCCTATCATCATGGGGCGACCAGTCCTTGATACTGGGAGGGCCTTAGTGGATGTGGAGGCTGGCTAACTAAAGTTAAGATTGAATAAAGACGAGGTCACTTTCAACATCTGCCGAGCAATGTAGCAACCGAAGGAGTACAACATAGTCTCAGCAATAAAGGATTAGTCTGAGTGTCTTCTTGACAAAGTCTGAGTAGTCAAGAGACTTGCATCGTGTCGCAACGCTAAATCAGGCGCTTCTTAGGAGGCAACCCAAGTGGTGGCTTGGTGAATTCTAAGTAACCGAGCCACCTGCATCGTTCTGCGAACGTTAAATCAAGCGTTTCTTAGGAGGCAACTCAAGTGATTTAACTAATGTGTGTTCTGTGTGCAAGGAAAACAAAAAACAAGTGGAAAGATTTATTAAAAGCAGGTGCTATGACACTCAGTATGACTCATGAGAAGGTTGTATGAGTCATAGCATAAGTTGTGGTAAGAATCAGAGAGGTTCTTCAATGAAGACGTTCAAGGTACGGTTGGTCCTACGGCTCGTAACTCAAGTGTACAGGTCGTTGTATTTATTGTGCCTGTGATCTATGCAAGATATGCAAGGCAAAGACCTACGAGTCATCATACAGACCGTACTCATATGGTACGAGTCGTAAGAAGCTCTTGTAGGTCCCCAGGTAAGTTTTCAACTCTCTGAACTACGGATCAGAGGGACTAGTCGTGGGGTCTTCCTACAACTCGTGGTACGAGTCGTGATGGGTCAAAATCCTTGAAATAACTCGACTCGACCCAGCTTTTTAAATTTTCCCCCTCACTTGTTTAAACATCAAATTTAAGCAGACCCCTCTCCTACGCGATAAAAACCAAAAGAAAAAACCATACCCACGACTCTCTCACTAACCGTAACTCAAAAACAAAGAACAATCGAGCAATTTCTTGCTTAAGCAAGTTTATCTCAACCCTAATTTCGGACTACCAGTCGAAGTAAGAAGCAATAAGTAAGTGTATTGATTTGAATATTGAGAAAACTTATGTGCTTGATGTGATGATGCTAAAACCCCTATGAGTCATCATTTTTGCTTGAAAAATTTGAAAGAGGCGATGACCAGGGGTGTTATAGGACTATGTGCGACTGGGAAAATTTTTAAAGTTGATGAACTTGTGCATTGAAGAATTTAAAATTGAGTTATGGGTAGTGACTAAAAAAGGGAGGGATGAGTAGTATAAAAATGGATTGAACCACATGCCTAGGCCTGGGGAATTCTGAGTACCCAAAACATGATTAGGACTCCCTATAATTTGGACCAAATTTGAGGCAGGGACAGGCTTCACAAGTCTTCCTTCGACTCGTGGTTTGATACTACGACTTGTGGAATGGCTCGTTGGGACTGTACCAAGCTAAAATTAGAAAAGACATGAGCTATGAACTATGGTACGATTCGTGGTTTTCCACTACGAGTCGTCCTAAGGAGTCGTACCAAAGATCTGGAAAGGGTCAAGTCCATATGAGGCACTACGATCCATCCTACGACTCATAGAATCGACCTATGGGTTGTACCAGGAGTCGTGGAAAAATATAGAGAAATTATCAGTGAATGGGGCATCCTCATACGACTCAAGGTATGGATCATACCTTCATGGTACGATTCGTACTGGGAGTCATAAGGTGCAACAAAGATTTCATGGGACTTCATATGAGTCGTACCTTCAAGGTACGATTCGTACTGTTGACCCGTGGTTAGATACATAGGATTTTACTTCTTGCCTTTCTTTCTCTAATATGGAATTCTAACTCTCATCTCTACAGGTACAATGACGGTCAAGCGTAAAGCATCCAAAGAAACTTCCCGAAGGACATTACATGATGAGACCTCTGAATCTGAGCAAGCAAGCAGTTCCCCTAGTGGTTCAATTAAAGAATACAGGGTCGATACATCAGACACCGATGGGACCCGAACCACTAAGGAAAAGACCAAAGCCCAAGCCGTCTCAGCTACGACCAAATCTACCAAAGCTCCCCAATCTGAGGAAGGGGCTAAGGAAGGTAATCAGGAGTCAGGAAGCGGCTCAAATACAGAAGAAAGGTCTAAGGAGACCCAATCCAAAGAGGCAAGTGGCAGTTCTAAGTCAGAGGAGGAGGCTCCCAATGCTGAGCAGCAGCAGATCCCACCTAGGGAGATTCATACCATCTGGTGGGGAGTTCCAGGAGAAAAGGAATTCTATGAACATGGCATTTCTCTCACTGGCAAAAATAAACCCAAGTGGAGCATCCAAGAAGAGCCACGGATCCTCACCAACACATTAAACGAAGTAGAGGAGATTAAGCAGATATTCAACTTTTATGGGCTTGAATGGATGGCTAGGACTCTGGACCAGTACACTTCATAGATAGTCCATGAGTTCTATGCCAACTACTTGGCGACCAAGGAGTAGAAGGCAAAAAAGGGGCAAAAAATGAAAGACCAACCCAGACTAGAGAGTGTTATGGTCAAAGGACGAGAGGTCGACATCTCTAAATGCACTATCTCTCAAATTCTATATGGGCCATAGTTCATACCTCCACATGCCACTTCGGAATATGAGTAACGAGTGGAGGCACTGAAGCAAATTAGGCAGCTGGGATTTGAGGAGAGACAAAGACAACTTCAGTGGTTTGTGAGGGTTATAGTTGAGGAAAAAGAGGAAACAGAGTGGGTCTCAGGTGGAAAGAAGGTTACTAAAAACTCAATTTCATAGCAAAAGTTTGGTGGACATTAGCGTTCCACCGATTAGCACCAACGATCAATGACAACACTTTTAGTGCAGACAGAGCATCTCTGGTGGCATGCGTCATGTCCAGATACCCCATCAACATCCTGAGGATCATCACAGAGGAAATACGAGATTGGGCTGTGGGATTAAGCACTACCATCCGACTCTTGAGCCTCATTTTCATACTATGCAAAGAGGCAAAAGTGTTGGTGCGATGGGGTGAGAAGCGCTTGATTGAAGGGAAGAGGATAGCGGACACTGGCTTAATTTGGGATAAAATGAACCCAGTGAGTCGAGCCCGAATTCCCACAGCAGTTCCACAAACCCAGCCAGCAGGGGGTCCTCAGGTGAATGCCTCCACCTCACAGAACCAGAGCGAGACACTAGCTACAAATACCGATCATTCAGAGGAAGCTCCCAACACTTCTACTACACCATTGCCTAGCCTGCAAACTCAGACTCAGCAGGATGCATCCTAGTGCCCCAGGATTTTCTCCAAAAATTGGCCAAGAGATTGACCATGGCCGAAAGAAAAATTCAGGCAATGATGGAGAATGTGAATCCCAGGGTAAAAGCAGAGATTGACACAGCAGCACAGGCCTTACATGCTCGCCTTGATAGATTTGAGAGTCGATTCAACATGGGTATGGCAGAGCAGACGGATACCGACAGCCTCCATGAGGAATTGGGTGCTCTTTGGAGCCAAGTAGCCGAATTTTCATTACGACAACCGGCAGTCATATCAGCCCCCACTCTTCCAGACCTTGATGAAGAGCCATATGAGGAGATTGACTTGGTGGCTTATTGGGAGACGATGATAGCTCCAAAGAGAAAAGGAAAGAAGAGAGTCTTCGAGGATGTTGGAGAAGAGATCTTGATGAAGAAGAGAAAGAAAGAAAGAAGAGAACGCAAAAAAGAAAGAAAGAAAGAAGAGAAAGGCAAGAGTACCTCATTTCATACCCCATATTATGTTCATGAAATTCCATGTAAGAACCCTCCTTCTCGAATAGTTAGGAGTAAGGTCAGTAACGTTTGTATATGATGGATGATTTTCAATGTTCATGAGTTCCTACATAGGCATATCGATTATCCTCGATTGTCTATGTTTGAGAATGAATAAGAATACCCCCTTAGCCCTACATAAGTTTGAAAAAGAGAAGAAAAATCAAAATTCCCATTCTCGAAAACCCCAGGCACGGTGCGCCACCCATAGCCCCCGCCTGTGGAAAATTTTGTCTGTCGGAAGTTCGTGCCCAGGCACTGCTCGCCTCCCATCCGCCTGCCTATTGAAATTTTTGTCTGAGGTTTCATATTAGGCATAGATATCCTCCCAATTCACCTAGACTTAGAAATTTTATATGTATGAAGTTTATACCTAGGCACCATGCACCTCCCATAGTGCCTGCCCATCAAATTTTTCCTCGACCGAAGTTATGGCTCGGACGCAGGCGCCACCCAAAGTAGCAAACTAGTTTCACCAGGAAATACATCCAAATATATTTCAGTGCTATGAACCTTCTTTATCATCTCAAATGTTCTAGATCACTCACAAGATCCACGTTCCCTCCTATTGGAAGTGTCACTCCTTCATACTATGAGTTTTTCATTAAAAAGAGAAGTTTAATAATTTTTATGAACTATGACTATGATATGATGATTTATGAATTGAAAAATTCTTATGATAATGATGAACTATGATTACGATGTGATGATGATGTATGATGATAAGCTTGGTGGCTTAAATACGATTTCAGGTAAAGCTTGCTATGTGATAAAAGAGGAGTAGTTTTATTAACTGAGAAGGCTTCATGCCTAAAATTACATATGCCAATGTAGGATGATGAATCATTTCCATTGGTTTGAGCAACTCTTACATGCCTATGGTATGGACTATTATGTATCCTTGGTAGCGACTATGTTATGTATGTCTATTATCCAAGCAAGGCATAAGATGGTTTAGCTGATCAGAAAGAGATCAGACCCCATGTTTACATGGTGGTTTATATCGGTTAGTTAAGGACCTCCCATGACGAACATAATAAACATTGATAGAAGTATGATTTGTGAAAGGTTTTGTTTCTACTTATTGATTCTCATATCCTTGATTCAGTTCATGCTATACCTATATCTTGGTTATTCTCTTATGTTGTTTCAGCTATGTTATGTTTCATTCAGCCTCTTTACATACATGACGATCCTATGTACTTACGCCTCTTTGGCCGGGGGTGCTGCATTATTTTATAATATAGATTTAGGCACGTGTACCGACAATCAAGTTGCTCGCTAAGCTTTTACGTCATTCAGCCATTGGTAAGCCCCCTTGGTTTGGGCTTAGTTTTCTTTCAGATCTTTAGATATTAAGATAGAGGTATTCCAGGTGCCTTGTCCTGATAAATATGTTATATTCTTTTTCGTTAAAGGCTTCATAGATTACTATTTCTGATGATGTAAAACTTGGAAAGTCTTTCTATGAATTGAGTATTTATTTTTTTCTTAACCTCTTGATGTTCCACTGATAATGAGATGTATGCTCATTATGTTCATCATGTTATACAGTTTGCTGGGGTGAACAATGGCTTCGAGTTTTGTCCATGCCTAGGTCCAGGGTCGGGGCATGACATATGGTCATGATGCAAGATGATTGCAAATGACTTAAGCTTTCAAGATTAACTTGAGAATTCACTGTATTCTCTCTTAGTTGATAAAAAGCTTCTTGAGATTTAGTCTCTATAAGGACATAATAATTTCTTATTTTCATGACCCGAACATAGGCATGAATCGAGACACGGGACAAAGAACTTCGAGAGGCTCCAATTCGACCCATGACATGAACATGACATCTAAAGCTCAACACAATAATGGGAAGTCTAACATATAAAATAGCAGAAGTTTGGAAATCTAATAACATCGAATATCTTAATACATAACGCAATTCTGAAGCTGAAAACATACTATGTCTGATAAGCCACTTCATATTGACGAGTTGATGGGAAAATACACCAACTAACTCATAAAAGACTAAAATTAGAATATAGTAAATACAACTGATGAAAGGGTCCTCGAAGGATGAGGACTCACCAACTCTGGATGAGAGATGCTAACTCTGAGGATCTAGCTAATGGCGAGACTGAACCTGAATATACGAGCCTGTATATGAAATGATACAACATAGAGTATGTGGTCAGTACATGAAATTTATCGAGTATGCAAGGTAAGTAAAACCACTAAGTAAGTAAAAATCAGAAATCATTCATATCATAAAACATTTCATCATAAGATTCTGAGAGTAGAGCTTGCATGCTAGTATCTAAAAACATGACTTAAATATAATTGTATATCATAACTGAATCGAATAAACCCAAAGCTAAAACTGGTAATCATAAGTAAAACTGAACATTTGGGTCAAACCTGTTGAAACATAATATCATTACTAATGAACATACATAACTGAAATCATGAGGAACAATAGGAGACTCGTCATATAACCGACATGACCACGATAGAGATTACATGGTCCCAATTATTGCACTAAAGTGCGCAGAGCCGTCCAAAGCCTTCTCAGGGTTAAGAGCGCTACCATGATTTCGATATCAAGTTGAAGGCCCCTCTGGGGCAGGGGAAGCTCACAAGGGAGGTCCCAAATAATCTGAACATACCTACGTTGGCGCGTAGTTCTAAGGTATAGGGTTGACTGAACCCTTAGCCTACTCAGTGCTAGACACTACTCCTAAAAATATGAATATTCTCTCCATCATTTTTTAACGAAGTTGAACCATAATCTTGTGACGAAGCTGAATCATAATAATACATGCATAATCTAAAAACATAACATGAGGAGCCTTGCTTCAAACCACACCAGAAGCTGAAAAGAGTGGGAGTCTAGACTCCAAAATCTATGTGGTAAGCTAATAACATGAAATCGAATGTAAATCATGAACATACTTGATCATATGGGCTTGCCCAAACTGAAACATACTTTAGATAGTGAAAATAATGGATATAGACATAGGTAATTCGAAATCATACTTTCATCATATACATCTCATCATACTTGAAAACATATATTATAATCTCAACCTTTCATAAATTTTCATAATTGGGCATCATAATTGTAAGAATTTGAAACCATGAATTGAAATTGAAAATATTATAAAACATTCCCATGAATCATAATTCAACATTAGAAATATGATTAGGATATACCCATGATAGATACTTAGAGAATTCTCAAGTTGGGTAAAAACCTTATAGATTCATCAACTTAGGATTTTCCATGAATTTAAGAATGAACTAAGCATGGGAGTGGATGTATTCACCCATTCATAACCCTACTTACCAGGGTACTTCTGATTTCTCAACCTTCTTGAATGCCCAAAGGAATTGGGAAAAAACTTGACGAATTCAAAGCTTGATCACCCTTAGGAACTTCTAGGCTTGAATGCATAGAGCGAGATAGGTTTATAATGAGTTAAACCCTCTTAAAACACACCTATCTAAGCTTGAAATGACGTAGTTTAGGTCCTAGGAACTTAGGAATTACGGAAAAGCCCTTAATAAATTTGCAGGAAAAAACATACCGCCAATCCCAATGAGGGACTAAACGACCTATTGCCTGGGGGGACAACTCATGGTTTGCACCCATCGTCAGCACTGGAAGCCTTCACTATGCCGGTCACCATAAGGGACACCACGACTAGTGGTGTACCTGACGACTCGTGGTGACTAGTCGTTGGGAACACTGCCAAACCTTTCAACATCCAAGTCAATCTTCTGACTACAGCCAACCTAACGACTCATGGACCTAACTGATCTTGGGCAGATTTATATGCCCAAGTGATACTCAAAAGTATCATTTTCGCCTTGTTTATCTAGCAATGTGTATACATTTTCATGTAATTGGTAATAAAATGTGAATTTATACTAACCAACATGATTAGCATTGTTTTGTAGGTAAAATGGGATTTCGAGAAGCTAACATGCATGTTGGACAATATCGGAGTTGGACTTGGATGTGAGTAAGGAAAAAGGCATAGGACTGCACGAATTAAAGGGGCTCCGCGATGGAGCCGTGTCACGCTACCATCGCGGAGGCATTCTGCCTGGAGGGTGAAAATTCATCCAATTTCCAGTGGAGGTTCGCGTCTGCTCCGTGGCACGGTGGCCAGCCTCCGCGTTGCACGCCGTGCCACGTTGGTGTTTAATTTCCCGGACCCCCAGTTCTAGTGAGGGTCCGCATTCACGGTGTGTCACGGAGGCAGTGCTCCGCGATGCACTCCGTGACACGTTGCTCATTATTCTGGGAAAAATTCCCACTAGTATAAATAGAACACTTAAGTGTATTTTTCATAATTCAGACTTGGTGGAGCAAGGACTTGGGTTACAGGCAGTTGAGGGACGAAAAGTTCAGGGTTTTTTCTCTCTTTCTTTCTTCTTTAACTCAATTGTTTGTATGATTAACACTCGTTTTATGATGATTAATCCACGAATGAGTGGCTAATTCCCTTCCTTGCTGAGGTTATGAACACTTGTGATGAATTCTGATTATTAATTATATGGTTTTTCATCTTTTTCTTCCATGTTGTTCTATTAATTCTTTTTTCTACTGCATTGGTGTGTGGCCTACATTAATGTACATCCAAAAAGTCCGATTTCACTCGAGAGAGCACGAAATTGGAAAGTTGTGAATTAATAGGATATTGTTCTTAACTTGATTTAGGATAACGTTAAATATACCTGAAAGTCGTATTAGTCAATTTAGGAACCGGAATTGTATGGCTAGAACATGAATTGCATTTGATCACAGAAATGTAGACGGATGGTTCTTGATTCTTAAGTGAGATTAAATACGAGAGTTTTAATCTCTTGGAAGATGTTCTTGGCTAGCAACTGGAAGAAAAGATTAACCAATTTATGATGATAATCAGTTTCATTACATGTTCTTTACCCTCAGCATGCTTTTATCCATAGTCCAAATTCAAAGTAGATAATTGTTTGTAGTTTAGTATAAAATTTATAAAACAAATTATTCAATTTTTGGTTATCCAGTTGTCAGCATATTTAGAAGTAAAAATATAGTATGCTTGAGCAAATTGCACTTATCCCAAGTCTCTGTGGGATCGATACTTGGCTTACTAAAGCCACTTACTACTTGTTCGACCACGTGCACTTGCGTGTCGGTTTTATAACCCCAACAAACACCCGAACAAGTTTTTGGCGCCGTTGCCGGGGACTTGGCAATTGGGGAATTTGTTTTAAGTGTTAATTTTACTGTATTTTCATTTTTCTTAAGTGTTGACAACTTGGTCTTAGCCTGTATTTTGCAGACTTAATTGCTGTGAACACTGGCAAGAGACAAAGAGCTGGTGGAATCTTATATAGAGCCTGAACGTATATTTCACAGTAAACGGAGAGAAGCTCTACAAAGGAAGCTGCAGTTGCTCAGAAAGACCATTATGGAGCAACAAAATCCACCGGTTGTGAGGCCAGTGTTAGTGCCCGAAGAAGCAGCAGCAAGGCCGGTTCGCGAGGTGGCAATCCCACATGCCAATAATGTTACATCCAGTATCCGCAAACCAGAGCCTAGAGGGAGATTTGAACTCAAGCAAAATATGGTGTAATTGTTGCACACAAGCGGGCAATTTACCGGTCTCCCTCAAGAAGACCCACAACAGCATCTCCAAAACTTTTTGGAGATAAGTGACACTTACATACCCGTTGGAGTGTCACCTGACTATGTTCGGCTTACATTATTTCCGTTCTCATTACTCGGAGAAGCCAAGAGGTGGTTGAAAGCTGAGCCACCAATCAATGTGGGATGATCTTGCACGGAAGTTCTTGATAAGGTTTTTTCCCTCTGGTAAAATAGCAAGGCTTAGAAGTCAAATTCTAAGTTTCAAACAGAGGGAGGGAGAAAATTTATATCAAGCCTGGGAGAGATTTAAATCCATGTTGCGGGACTGTCCTCATCATCATCAGTCCAATGAGGTGTTGGTGCACACATTTATTGAGGGTTTGGAACCCCACACCAAAATATTGCTAGATTCAGCAGCTGGAGGGCAAGCGCTGGAAAAGACTTATGAGGAGCTGTATACCTTGCTAAACCGGATTTCACAGGGCAATCCAGAATGGAATGCTGATTTATTACGAGGTGGGGCAAGGAAAGCAGCAGGAGTGCTTGAAGTGGATGGGTTTACAGCTATCGCTGCACAGATAACTGCCTTGCAAAATCAATTGAACAACCACTTCAGCAACATGACTTTGAACTAGCTGTCAGCTCCAGTTAATGCAGTCTAGCAATTGTGGTGTGAAGTGTGTGGAAGCAGTGAGCACTCATCTGAGTGCTGTGGAGCAAATCCTGACTCAGTAAACTTTGTGGGTAATGCACAAAGAAATCACCAGCAGTATGGTAGTAGCTACAATTCAAATTGGAGGAATCATCCTAATTTCTCATGGGGTAGCAACAACCATCAAAGCCAAAGTTCGGGTCAGGGTATGCAAAGGAATCAAGGAGGGCAACAGAACTACCAATCTCAATTCAGAAACAACAATGCACCTCCTCCACCACCATCACCCAGCATTGAGGAGATGTTCAAGACCATGATAGCTAACCAAGCTCAATTGCAGGCTGACTATGTGAAATTGGCAGCCGAAGTGAAAAACAATCAGTTAGCTACCAAGGCTCTTGAGTATCAATTTGGGCAATTTGCTAGTGCTCAAAATACAAGGCCTAGAGGAGGACTGCCAAGCGACACGGATCCGAATCCCAAGCAGGTAAATGTAGTGACCACAAGGAGTGGTTTGCAGCTGAAGGAGGTGGAACCAGAAAGACCACCTCAACACTCGAGAGCAACAGAAGTTGAGGGGGAGCAAAGTTCGGAAAGGGGGAAGACCAAAGAAGCTGAATCAGAAAGACCTCCACCCCCGTTCCATCAACGACTCAAGAAACACAAAGAGGAGGCGTGTTTCAAGAAATTCATGGAGGTGCTTAAACAGGTACATGTTAACTTACCTCTTGTTAATGTCTTGCAGGGAGTGCCTAAATATGCCAAGTACATAAAGGACATCGTGGCCAACAAAAGTCGTTTGACTGAGTATGCCACGGTGGCTTTAACTGAGGAGTGCACTTCCCGGATCCAAAATAGACTACCCACAAAGCTAAAAGACCCTGGAAGTTTTACTATCCAGCTTTCTATTGGGCAGAGCATACGAGCTCGTGGATTGTGTGACTTGGGGGCAAGTATAAATCTGATGCCGTCTTCGGTATTCAGGAAGTTGGGTTTAGGGAGTCCTAGACCTACAACCGTAATCCTGCAGTTGGCGGATCGATCCTTAGCTAAGCCGGATGGCATTGTTGAGGATGTTCTAGTGCAAGTTGGCTCCCTAATTTTCCCGGTAGATTTTGTTGTTCTAGATTTTGAACCAGATGCGGAAGTCCCATTTATTTTGGGATGACCCTTCTTGGCAACCGGGAAAGCATTAATCGACGTAGCTGTGGGTCAACTCACAATGCGAGCACACGACAAGGTAGAGGTGTTCGATGTGTATAAAGCACCCAAGCTCCCGATGGTGCATGAAGAACTCTCGGTGATCAATGTGATTGATCATGGTAATGCTAAGCAGATGAAGCATTCCTGAGAGTTAATGGGAAGACCACCGGATAGGTGTAAGCACTACTGGGGGGAGGACAGTGATCGAGAGAAATCGTCCATCACCCTAGCGGACAATTGAGCTTAAATGACGTCGAGCCGCGACGGTAAACCAGGCGCTACACGGGAGGCAACCCGTGGAAATTTTTTCTTTCATTTTGCAAAGTGTAAATAGATTTTTCTTTTTCTTTTTCTTGATTGATTACAAGATTTTTCGTTGTAGTTAGTATTTTTATTTTTAGTTAGGTGAAACCTATTAGTCTAACCAATTTTATTTAGTGAGATGATTTTCAGGTCAAACGGAGAAAAATGTGCACGGAATTGTGAAGGAAAAGTCGAGGTATGAAAAATTAATAAAATGTAGAAGACAGTGAGCTGGGGCGATAGCTCCGTGTCACGGAGGAGGACCTCCGCGTTACCCTCCGTGACACGTTGAGGTGTAACCCGAAAATTTTAAAAATTTCCAGTATGCTGTCGCGATGGCTCCGTGTCACAGAGGCAGTGCTCCGCGATGCACTCCGTGACACGTTGCCTTGTATATCGTGACGGGTCACACCGGGCTGCCGGGTGACCCGCATGTTTTTCTACCTTTTAAACACCGAATTCTTCCCTTTTCCCCTCATTTTCAATTTCCTCCGTGACCAAACGTCCCAAAACCCCTCTCCCATCAACGTGCCACGGCTTAAGGCAACAATTTACCGAGTTTTCTTCGATTCTTCAACTACAAGGTATGTTTTCCAATTCCCTCTCAAGTTTTTGTCGATTTTCTTTGATTTTAAGCATGGGAGGTGAACTAAATCCCCCTAAGTCGAAATTAAGCATGAATTTGAATTATTTGTTGATTGATAAATGTTCGGAATGTCGTTATGATTGTTTGAACTTGTCGATTGCATAAATTAGTCGAATTTGATGGCGAAAATCAATTCTAGGGCTTGTTGTTGAATGTGAAGTTAGAAATGTGTTGAAAGTGTGAATTGTATGCCGGGTTGTACGTGTTGAATGAGATGAGTCGTTGTACAAAATGTTAGGATGTGAATAGACGACGAATTCTCGGGTTTGGGGGAATTGTTGAAATTTGCTCTAATTGGGTTGGTTGGATAGGTTACTGTATATAAATTTTTGTTGTTATTTTTGTTTCTTTGTTTTTCTTTGCTAAGTGCGAGGGTTTAAATGTTTGCGATGGTAGTGATTGTGATTAGCTGTACGAAGTCTGAGTAGTACGCAGAAGTTATACCGTCGAATTTTCTTTTTAAACGCACTAAGCATGATTGTATAGCTGGTTGTTTTGTGTAAATAAAGTTATTCTTGCCATAGGTTATAACTGTAACTAAGGACTAAGTGTGGGGTAATTTAGCGTAACCCGACCTTAGCCGAAGTTAATATTTATTTAGCTTAACATTGTGATTGTTGACGTGTGTTGACAGGCAAAATGGCAAGCCGGCAAGATAAAGGGAAGGGTGCATCAACGTCAGGCACCGGAAGAAAGCGACTCAGACTGGGCACAGCAGTCCCAGCTGCACCAGCAGTTCCACGCGGCCAGCGCCGCCAGTATGGAACAAGATGGGTGACGGACGAGGGGAAAAAGTGGTACGCGAAGCATAAAGAGAACAAATATTTCCCCGAAGAGCATATAGCACGGGAGCCATTGGCACAGGAGTTCCCCAGAATAGTTCATCGGATCGAGGCAGCGGGGCTCAAGTTCATATTCGAGGAGCCCAAAGAATGCAACCTGCACCTGGTTCGGGAGTTCTATGCCAACTGGAACCCGTCAATCCGAAGCCACACCATCAAAATCAGAGGGCAGATAGTCACTCTGGAGCCCCACCAGCTTAATGCCATCATAGGAGTGCGGGACACAGACGCCCACGTCCTCTGACAGCTGAACATTACCCCACCGTATGCTGACATCAGACGCACAGTGTGTGGGGCCCGATCTACAGCTAGATGGAGCAGGCACAAGGAAAGGGGCTACCATCAGACTCTGCCATATTCTCAGATGAACAGGGAAGCCCGTATTTGGCTAAAGATAGTCTGCTCTTGCCTCATCCCGGGGGTACATATGACTGATGTAACCCGGGATCGTGTTTGCCTGGTGTACGCCCTGATGAAAGGGCTGGAGATAAATATTGGGGCGGTTATCATATCCTCCATGAAGAGAGCCCGATTGCACCAGGGCCACAGGTATGGGTTCGGTGGACTACTCACCACCTTTTTTCAGGGCCTCGATGTTGAGGAGGAGGCCCTCAATTATATCCCACAGTTGGAGCGGCGGGCCTTGGATGTGACCAAAACTAAGGCTCCCAACACCACCCACGGGACAGTGCTGACACTTGGCGAGCGACACGCTCGTGATGACCAGTATATGGCGCGGATGTATGGGATGCAGATGCTCCAGCTCAGGATAGGTGGGAGGCCAGCTACGGAGGAGGAGCTATGGCAGCTCAAGCTAGATTACCCGTTTGGCGAAAACGCCAGGGCTCTATGCCGAGTAGGGCCAGCCTTTGTAGAGCCCACTAACGATGACGTCCCCACGGATGAGGAGACACGTCGGGAGGACTCCGATGTGGAGTCCGATGATGATGACGAAGGCGACTCGGACATGGGAGATGAGGCAGCAGCACCTGATGAAGAAGTGGAATACTTTGACTGATCAGGGAGTTCCACCACCCGATTATGTGCTATTTAATTTTTGTGAACACTGGGGACAGTGTTCGGATTAAGTGTGGGTGGAAGTAGTTAGGTGCTAGGCTGGGATGATTTGTTTGTATGTTATGTTTCCCTGTGTTTGTGAATTTTCAAATTGTTCTGTATCTGTAAATATTTGTGGAATTGATGTGTGTTGGGCTGATTTGTTTGTATGTTCTCCTCTGTATTTTTGTGTGTTATGTTTCCCTGTGTTTGTGAATTTTCAAATTGTTCTGTATCTGTAAATATTTGTGGAATTGATGTGTGTTGTTGAATGGTGCCAACTGATTCTGTAAAAATGTTTAAATATTTTTTCTTATCGAAATGATCGATATTTTTAAAAAAAAAAATTTTGAAAATATTTTGTTCATATTTCAAATATTTTGTAAATAATTTTTCTATCGAAATGATCGATGTTTTGCAAAATTTTTCAATTTTTAAATTTTGGGTTTCTCGGCGTTTGTTTTCGGTTCTTTTATCGAGAAGGGTCCCATTGAACCGACGTCGTAGTTAGTGACCGTTCCCTATGATGGATGGATGAAGACCGTCTTAAGGGAAATGTAGTCGTTAGGAGTAGATATTTTTTTTTCTTTTTCAATTTATTTTCAGTTTTTCTTTAGTGGATTGCATCCCGAAATCTGTAGTTACTATATGGTTGCGAATCTTTGGTTGCGTGTTGTACATAATATTCAAAATGCAAAGGTGATTCGTATGAAAGCATGCAATTTTGTAAATATGTTGAGCTACCTGGGCTGTAGAGTTCGATTCGGTGTGATTGAGGCTTAATGTTTGAATTCATGTAATTAGCTGATTGAAGAGTCTGTGAATACATCTTGAATCGAGCATGTGCATAAAGTGTGAAGTGAGGTGTTGATATTCCATGCTATTGTGAAGTGTCTAGAACTTGCCTGGTGTGTGTACAAAACGAAATGAAGGAGGTGTATTGTAGGAAAGGATAGGCATTTCTTTGTTTTAACCGAGAGTTTCTATTTTTTTTTCTTGTCATACTCCCCCTTTCTGTGATTGTATACCCTAGTCAGCCCTTTGAGCCTTTAGCCGATTATTTCTTTCTTTTGTCCAAAAAGTGTAAACCGAGCTTAATTCTTTCTTTCCATTAGCCGTAAAGTCTATACAAAACTCTTAAGCGCTTAAGAAGAGAAAATAATTTTCCCAAAGTGTCAAAGAGTGAGAATGGTGAAAAGAAAAAGAAAAGCAGAGTGAGGGAAGAAAAGAAAAGGTTGAAGGTCCACTTGCTATAAATAAACGATAATAAAGGTGCATGAATAACCTTTGTTATTGTGTCAAGTGTGCTTAATGAAATGGGCCATACTAAAGTAAATCATCAAGAATGGGATGATGAACAAAAACAGAAGAAAAAAAGAGAAACAATGTCCATGAGTTGATGGGAATGTGTTGCAAAGGCGCTTAAGGATGCTAGTGGCTATTATTGGCTAATTCAATATATACTAGTTCTATAGCTTCCATTACAACCCATTAAAGTCCTACGTGATCTTACATTGCATTTCTTTATATTAGTGGAGTAATACACTAAGGGCAAGCTTATGGGTCATGACATGATGCATGTGAAGTCTTTTGGGAGAGAGAGTGAAATTGTTTTTACATGCCCCTACTTGAATGTTTGTGTGTCACATGAGAAAAAAGGGGAAGATTCTCTTGAGTTGTGAGGGCACATGCTTAAGGAAAGATTGATTTTCGTGTCGGATATCTTGATTAGCTGATTTGCATGAGTTTGCCGATATCGAGAGTCGATTCTTAAAGTCTAGGAAGTCTTAATGTATTGAAGGTCATTGCATTGTTAAGACCATGCATGTTTTCTTGATGATTTGCAATATTGAATGATCGGTATGACCGTAGCTTAAATTGTCGCACCATAGTAGCGAGGGTGGGATGTAAATTGCATGAATGGTATGTTTGTTGTTCGAGGACAAACAAGGATTTAAGTGTGGGGTAAGTGATCTTGGGCAGATTTATATGCCCAAGTGATACTCAAAAGTATCATTTTCGCCTTGTTTATCTAGCAATGTGTATACATTTTCATGTAATTGGTAATAAAATGTGAATTTATACTAACCAACATGATTAGTATTGTTTTGTAGGTAAAATGGGATTTCGAGAAGCTAACATGCATGTTGGACGATATCAGAGTTGGACTTGGATGCGAGCAAGGAAAAAGGCATAGGACTGCACGAATAATGGGGCTCCGCGATGGAGCCGAGTCACGCTGCCATCGCGGAGGCATTCTGCCTGGAGGGTGAAAATTCATCCAATTTCCAGTGGAGGTTCGCATCTGCTCCGTGGCACGGTGGCCAGCCTCCACATTACACGCCGTGCCACGTTGGTGTTTAATTTCCCGGACCCCCAGTTCCAGTGAGGGTCCGCGTTCATGGCGTGTCATGGAGGCATTGCTCCGCGATGCACTCCGTGACACATTGCTCATTATTCCGGGAAAAATTCCCACTAGTATAAATGGAACACTTAAGTGTATTTTTCATAATTCAGACTTGGTGGAGCAAGGACGTGGGTTACATGCAGTTGAGGGACGAAAAGTTCAGGGTTTTTTCTCTCTTTCTTTCTTCTTTAACTCAATTGTTTGTATGATTAACACTCGTTTTATGATGATTAATCCACGAATGAGTTGCTAATTCCCTTCTTTGCTGAGGTTATGAACACTTGTGATGAATTCTGATTATTAATTAAATGGTTTTTCATCTTTTTCTTCCATGTTGTTCTATTAATTCTTGTTTCTACTGCATTGGTGTGTGGCCTACATTAATGTACATCTAAAAAGTCCGATTTCACTCGAGAGATCACGAAATTGGAAATTTGTGAATTAATAGGATATTGTTCTTAACTTGATTTAGGAAAATTGAGTTTTGATGAACCTTCAGGATAGAAATATACCTGAAAGTCATATTAGTCAATTTAGGAACCGGAATTGTATGGCTAGAACATGAATTGCATTTGATCACAGAAATGTAGACGGATGGTTCTTGATTCTTAAGTGAGATTAAATACGAGAGTTTTAATCTCTTGGCAGATGTTCTTGGCTAGCAACTGGAAGAAAAGATTAACCAATTTATGATGATAATCAGTTTCATTACATGTTCTTTACCCTCAGCATGCTTTTATCCATAGTCCAAATTCAAAGTAGATAATTGTTTGTAGTTTAGTATAAAATTTATAAAACAAATTATTCAATTTTTGGTTATCCAGTTGTCAGCATATTTAGAAGTAAAAATATAGTATACTTGAGAAAATTGCACTTATCCCAAGTCTCTATGGGATCGATACTTGGCTTACTAAAGCCACTTTCTACTTGTTCGACCACGTGCACTTGCGTGTCAGTTTTATAACCCCAACAAACACCCGAACACTAACCACGAATTGTGTCTTCTCCCGTGGTCAACCCCCAGACAACCATTCATTAGCCAACTTCCCTCCATACTACAAGTCACTTAATAACTCGTGGTGTACCTCACGGGTCACTAGACTACTCGTCCTATGACCTGGTGCAAAAAAAATCTAGTTTTCTTCGTTTGAACCCTCAGGTCTGATCTTATGTCTTTTGGGGTATTATAATATCTCCCCCTTGGGAACATTCATCCTCGAATATGGATGAACATATTGAAAAGTTGGTAAAAGCAACTGTCGTACCAAAAACTAAACATCTATAGCTGAAAACTGATGAAGTGACTGACTCTGAACTGAAATACATGACTGAACTGAATTCCTGAATCATACATACATACATTATCATGAAACAAACTAGGGCACATGATTTGAACATAAAACTGAATAAAGTACTAGGGAGGAAACTGATACCTCAAGTTGAAACTGAGCTGGGAGAGAATAGATGCGGGTATTTAGCCATCATATCTACTTCGGCTTCCCACGTGGCTCCCTCAATATGCTGATTCTGACATAAAACTTTTACTGAAATTACTTCCTTATTCCTTAGATCCCGAACCTGACAATCAAGTATTTCCACCAGAACCTCCTCATACCTTAGACTATCCTTCACACCTATGCTCTCCACCGGGACAACCAAAGTCGGATAGCCCATGCACTTCTCTAAAAGCGACACATGGAAGACTGGATGTACTAAAGACAATTCTGAGGGCAATTCCAACTCATAGGTCACCTTGCCAATACGTCCCACAATTCGATACGGGCCAACATAACGAGGATTGAGTTTCCCTTTCTTTCCGGACCTCATCACTACCTTCATGAGAAACACCTTCAAAAACACCCAATCATCAACTTCAAACTCAATCTCTCTCCTCCTCATATCCGCATAGGACTTTTGGCGACTTTGAGCTATTTTCAACCTTTTCCTTATAAGTTAAACCTTCTCCATAGCCTCATGAACTGAATCTGGTCCTATCAACGTAGCTTCAACGACTTTAGACCAACCAATAGGCGATCTACACCTCTGCCTATAAAGAGCCTCTAATGGGGCCATCTGAATGTTGGAATGGTAGATGTTTTTATATGCAAACTCAATGAGAGTTAAATAGGCATCCCAACCACCTTTGAAATCAATCACACCTGCTTGCAACATATCCTCATGGGTCTAAAAGGTCCGCTCAACCTGACCATCTGTCTGCGGGTGAAGCTTAACCTGAGTACCAAGTCCCTTCTGAAATATCTCCAACAGTGGGAGGTAAACGGGGTACCTGTTACACCCCGTAAAAGTTAACGAGTAGTGAGCATATGCATGGATTTGTGATGAATAAAGAAAAGCTTTATGCATGTAGAAAAAGCTTTGGAAGCGGAGTCAAATGAGGCCAACATGCACAGGGCCAGCACGACGCGCCAGCTAGCAATGCACTGGTCAATGCAGCACACCAGGCCTGCTGGCGCCTTGATGGGCGTGGCGCGGCACTAGGTTGTTGCGATGGCTAGCGCGAGGCGCCCCCAATCCACCACCAAGGCATAAATATAAAGGCCCCTTCACCTTGTTGAATCATTTTCCAATATTTAACATTTGGCCAGAAGTAAGAGGATACGAAAAATTCAATAGTTTTTCATCCAATTACGCTATCAAACACAGTCCAAACTCAAGTTAACTTTAGGTATCGACTTCTAAGCCTGCGGGGAGGATTACTACGAGGTTATGTTCTCAAAATACGCCCGGAAAATTGGAACTCCATTGAGTAGAAGTTGTCAAAATTGCTCCTAATTGATTCCTATATAGTCACAGGCATCAAGTAAGCATTTCTCCCTTCTGAACCCTCAAAAGACTATAGGTTTTCAGCCGAGTTATACAGAGAAGAATTATAGTTTCTATTGTTTGCAAAAGTTATCACTTTTTATTGAAATTAGTATTGAAATTAGCCTTATTCTCTCAACATAAAGGTTACAGTTGGAGAGAAGCACCGATTGCCAGCTGAAACTCGCCAGTTAATCGGGAATCGACAATCAAGGTATGTAAGGCTTATCCCTCGGCAGGTTATTCTCGTCGTATAGTGATACGACTTATGTTCTTGAATGGAAATAATGGTCCCATATGTTTCAAGTAATTGCTATCATTAATTGTGATTAGATATGTTGTGGTCAGCTGTTGTTGATAGACTATGAATATATATGTAGTGGTTAGCTGCTAGAAAGTGTATTTAGATTATACTGCAATGTCCCTTGTCGGAAAGAACAGGTTAAGTGTGATACATGCTAGAAGAATCATAGAAACTCTTCTATTATCCAGTTCATTATATTAGTAGAATTTTATATTTTATTAGCAGGCCTAGACCTTAGAAGCTTGTGGATAGCTATTGGACCTGAGTTAGTAAGTCGAACCGCATAGGCACATCTAGGCGATATAGCTACCAGTTGGGCGCCTGTTTTGTCAGTAAAGTACACCCAGAGGCCATTGGCGTACCCTTCCACCATAAGGCCAGAAATATAGATAGGATGGCCACACTATAGGGTCAACGGCACTAGGGTTTTCTAGTGAACTGAGCGGAAGCATGCCATTTAGTTAGCTACTACTAGTGATTGTCAATTCCAGTTGACTTAGTAATCGTCATAAAGGTTGCCGAAAAATCCATCCCAGTCAATCAGGTCAAATAGACCTGTGGATACCCTAAGTAAGGGGACCTTATTAGTAGTTGGAGGCGGGGCCAACGTCCCATCCTCCTCCTATAAGATACTCAGGTACAGGTTGCCGTGAATGGCTAAGTCCATGTAAACTTAATTTCAAGGTTAGGAATTGTCCAAAGGAGTCATGTAAGATCTGAGCATGCCAAGTTAAGGTCTAAAGGACCAGAATCATGTTAGTACAATATTACCCTCAGGCTAAGAATTTTAGTAGGGTACCTGCAGGGGATTAGAGACCGACCGCTCAAAAGCATGTTCGGTCAGTAGTAGTCCTACAGCCATTCTAAGTAAAGGGACTAAGTAATTGGTTGTTTGTGACCTTAAAGTTCCTAGTAAGTTATAGTTGCCCAAACAGGACATTCAGAGTATTATTAGGCCACTTCAGATCTTTCCCTACTCAGTCTAGACTATTAGAGATTATGATCACCACTAGGATCCTCTGATAACAGACAGGTGCACGGGGTGTGCCTGCCAGAAGCCATATAGATTATTCTAGGGGCGAGCAGTGGTCGTGTTAGTCCCAGAAGGACAAATATTCCTTTTGAGTGGCTAGATTAAGACTTCAGTATAGCACCTCGGTTGGAGTTTCCCTCACTTAGGAGCCTTCTGTGACCACCCCAGGGTTACTAGCTGTGTCATCGCCCACCAGGGGCTATATGGCATTGCTCCAAGGAGTGATATGCCGTCCCAAGGGAAGATGATGGGGCCCAAGGGCCTTATACATTTTATTCCATGGCTGGAATATTATTTATACGTCGTATCGTTAGTACACCCCCATTGAGCCTTGTGCCCCGGGTACAGTCATCAGGAGTCCACTGGACTCGGACACAGTTACAAATCAGAGCAAAGCGGGCTCAGTTGTAGACCCAGGGGGATAGATAGGTTGGCTATAGCACCAGTAGAGTTATAGAAACCTGGATGGGGATATATCGATTGAGATGTACTTGGCAGGGCTTATGGGGGTCCCGGTAGGTTATTTTTGTATTGCTTGTACCTTCCAGGCTTATGGGGGCCAAGTTAGGTTCTTGTTTGTATTCTTGTCTGCATTCTTGTCTACAAGCTATATTTTATGAATATATGATTGTACAGTCGTAGCTCATATACATGTAGTGTTTTTCCAGATGCAGATTATGAATAAGCCAGCTTACAAGTTTATCTTTCTGCCCCTTCTCTCTATTTACTTTCAGTCTTTAACATCTTACTTACTATCATACATATTCTATACATATTGTACTAACTCCCGTCCCCGTGTTCTGCATTTCTTGCCTGCAGGTTTAGACAGACAGAGTTCAGGCTCTTCAGTAGCAACTGTTCAGAGTCAGCAGTTTGGCCAGCTCCCTTCGTTCAGAGTTGCCAGGTTGTAGAGGTTACAGTCTTTCAGTTGTATAGCATTTGGGTAGGTCGGGACCTTGTGCCGACCACTATTTATACTCTTAGAGGCTTGAAGACTAAAATTCTCAGTTAGTTAGGGTTGTTGGTCGTGTGGGGCCTAGCATAGTGGCTTGTTCTCATTTCTATTATAACTAGACAACATGGTGGTTTTGTCGGCCCGTATAGGATCCCTTTTATTGCTTGTCGTCGATTAGCTTTTTTTATTAACAGGTGGCTATACGACCTTGACGGCCGGGGGCTATGTTTATAGTCAAGATATAGCTCATCATTTTCTTAAGTTGAGTTGCAGGCATGCACTAGACGTGCATAAGCCTAGCCAGGTTAGTCAGATCCCAGTATGGCACTAGGTGCCAGTCATGCCTCCCAAGGTGGGCGTGACAAACTTGATATCAAAGTAGGTCATATCCCAGGGAGTCTGCAAGCGGTTCCAAAGAGAGTCTTATTTATAAATGTGTTATGCACCACATTCTTTAAGCAGGAGGCTACGAGGCATTATAGTATGGTTACACCTCCTTCTTCCTAGATCGTGCTATAGAGTGGAGTTCTATAGGATTGAGCCCCTAAGCTTTCATTGTTATGTCTGTCTAGAATAAAATTCGATATAAGACAGACTCCAGCCGGTCGCAAGATGACTACAACAGCAAGAGGAGGTACCAATGAAGTGCCAAAACTGGGAGACGGTTAGCCTAAGGGCGGAAGCAGACATCTTTTACATTTCCCAGTCATCCTCCCGAGGCACTGGGAACTTCCTAAGGCAACAGATATGTCAGCATCATCCCCAATTCCTTCTTCAACTTCGAAATAGTACCTCAGAATAGTATACAATATGAGTTGGCTTACCTCCTAGATATGCAGAATTAGACAGGAGCAAGAGTTAAGGTTGGACCACATGAAACATATAAAGGATCGTGCAAGGTTTGTACCCCCATACTTTAAAGTTGTTGAAATTTGCACCCTAGCCATGGTATAGAACGATAGGGTTACTTCCCACCTCCCAGCTTATTCTTTCAGTACAACATAAATCGCAGGTAGCACTTCCATGTCGCCCAAAATAAAATGTAAAGGAGGGCGAGAATTGTTGACATTAAGAAAGATTAGAATGTGGTTAAAACCCCTAGTATTTACAAAGTTACTTAGACCCTCAAGGTAGTAAACCAGGAGATTGGACCAGATTGCTAGTAGCACTCAAGTGTATGCGAGAGAGTCCATCAGCAATAAACCCCCAGCAATAATAAAGCATCGGTCAGAAAGAGGCTGATTCCACTACAGTATGCTAAGGATAGTGGGTCATATCCGCAAGGTAATGGTTATGGCCCTAGTTTGTTATGTCAAAGAACAAGGAGGTCATATAAATGAAATTGGCCCGAGAGGGGGTTAGAATGATACAAGTCGATAGACTTGGTCAGTAATATCCTTGATAGCATGAGGCAAAGGAACGAACTCCAGGTCTTAACCTAGGGGAGAAAACGAAATGGCATGAGTATCTAACTTTAGAGGGAAACAGAATCACCTCCAGGTTGAAGTAAATTGACAAAAACATGGGACCACCGTTGAATATTGATAAATAAGCATCGGGCTGATAGTTAAAAGATACGGAGGTTGTAACCTAGAATGTTGCAGTATCCCCTCTAGTTATAGTGAGGTTGTAACCTAGAATATTGTAGTATCCCTGCCAGTTGAGGATTCAAAAAAGTGTCAACACAGAGACTCTAACCTAGTACAACCTAGATACAAGGCCTAGTAGGAAGTTATTGGCCTCTAAGAAAATAAGGGGCAGAGTTATAAGACCTAGAGGTTGACTCTGCGTTTCAAAGGTGGCAAAACTTCATTAGCAGACTATGGCCAAGGTGCACTATGTTCATTATCCCCTCCACCTAGAGTTTAATAAAAATGCATTAGTTCATAAAGAGAGACCTAAGGATGGCATGGGAAGAGGGGAGATATTGTTGAGTCATAGCACAGGACTCTAATGACCAGCCAGGGGAGGCTGGATAGAAAGAACGAAGCAGGCCAATTCAAGAGGTGATCGTACCTGTAAGGAAGTGGAAAGTAACAAATATGAATACAGTTATAGGATTATCTCGTACTAGGTATAAATTAACCTCACTTGAGTCAGTATGGTAAGGCTAACAAGGACGACTCATGTCTTGCTAGATGGAATTATATTTCAGCTAAAGTTTATGTTGAGTTAAATGTTTAAGAAGTAGTTTGGTTGCGTGGAGCCCAAGTATCCAATAAACTCTGACAGAGGGGCACAACGTACAGCTAGGTTTTAAAAAGGCTTCCAGAACAAATTGGGATGCATATTAAGTTGAGTACAACTCCTCGTCTCCAAAAAAATGGCTAAGTAGAGCACACAACTCAGACGTCGGGGGTCTATTATAAGTGAAAGTGGAAGGCTCCTAAAGTAAATGTCACGACCCGAGCATGGATCCGGATCGTAGACACAGGACAAGGGACACCGAGAGACCCCAAGTCAACCCATGGCATAAGAATTCACTAACTCATTAATTAAACATGAAGGAACATAGTTAAAAACTCAGTGGAAGTCTAACTTAAATAACAACAGAATGAGCATCTGAAGTTGAATACATGTCTAAGTCTAATAAGCCTCTAATCTAGGCGAGTTGATGGGACAATACCCCCAACTATCTCAGAAACACTAAAACTGAATATACATCCAAGGTAACTGAAAGTCTAGTCCTCGAAAGATGAGGACTCACAAATCTAGCCAGTGCAACTCTGATAAGCGACTAGGAACGGGGCCGAACCTGTGATACGGATCCTGCATCATAAAATGATGCAGCATAGAAGGTATGCAGTTAGTACGTGGAATATACCGAGTATGCAAGGTAAGTAAAACCGCTAGAGCAATATAATTCTTTTAAAACAAGTCATACATAATAATAGCCTTTAAGGGTAAGAAGAAGATCACAGCATTCATTATGAATCATTCTCATTTTATACGTGATTACGCATGGCTTTAGAAAATCATGACTGACTCGAATGACTCAAAGCTAAATCATAACATTTATATCAAAAGTTGAACAATGAGACAAACCTTTCTTTTTGAACATGCATGCATAAGATAATCATCATGAACAATGGATATGCAAATTCGAATGATATACACAGTGGGAGACTCGTCACTTAACCGACATACCACGATAGAGCTTACGTGGTCCCAACTATTACACTCAAGTGGGCAGAGCCGTCCAAAATTTTGTCAGGGCTAAGGATGCTACCATGATATTGATATCAAGCTGAAGTGCCAATCAGGCTGGGGATAACTCACAAGGGAGGTCCTAATAATATAATATAATCAACTTACGTTGGTGCGTAGTTCTGGGGAATAGGGTTATCGACCCTTAGCCCGCTCCGTGCTAGACTCTTCTCCCAAAACATGCAATGCTCTACATCGTATAAATACAAAGCTCAACATCGTCTAGTGACTAAGCTCAACATGAAATCATGCATAAACTCAACATCGTATGAAATGAAGCTCAACATGGTCTATTGAGAAAGCTCATTATGAAATAATGCATACACTAGACATCATATAAATATGAAGCTCAACAATATCGTATCGACAAAGCTTAAAATGAAATCATGCTTAGACCCAACATCATGTGAAATGAAGCTTAACATTGTCCTTGACAAAGCTCGACAATAATATGCATATCAATTAAGGATTTACGCATATAGAAGGCTTTACTTTGAAACATACCACAAGCTAGAATTCATAATGAGAGTTAAAGGAAAATTTCATCTTAACCATATGGTAAGCTCATGTCAGGGAAAATCACAATTTGAAAACATCATGCGGGCATCACCCAAAGCTTTATCGTACTTGAATCTAATCAATTCATTTTGAAAACATCAACATAGTCATGGGTAGTTTTAGAAACATTCTTTTCATCATCAACTTCATCACCACCACACATTTACCATGAATCACCCCTTTTTATGAACTTTTCACCCATGGGCGTTTTAGATTCAATTTTTAGAAAAATAATTTTTATAAGAGAAACAAGTTAGAATCTGCCCAAGCTTCATAAATCATCAATATCAACTCAATCTAATCATACCCATGAATAGAGATATAAAATTCATGCAATTGATCAAAACCCCATAATTGATTATCCATAATATAACACTAATTGATAGGAATTGGGCATGGGTGTGGAAGGAAGACGCCCATTAAAACCCTACATACCTGTAAATGAGGAATTCTATCACCCTTCAATTGCCCAAGATCAGATTCCAAAGGAAACCTTGAATTTGGCCTTGAATCACCTCCTTCAAGCCTTCAACCTTGCATGCATGGGGAGTATGCACTTAGAATAGGTCTTCCCCTCCTAAAACCCTTCAAAATGAGCCCTAAACGACGTAGTATAGAGCCTTGGGACTAGAAAATGACAAAAATGCCCTTACTAAATTCACTGAAAATTGATCACTAGGCCAAACAACTGGTGAACCAACGGGTTGTTGGAGGATAACATGACCCGTGGTATCTTCCCGTACTACGCACTGTCCCAGTCATATCTCAGAATCAAACCACAGACGAATAGGAGGAGTCGTTCCAGGCTCCAATAGGTCATTGAAATAGTCATTGATTTCCCCCCCCCCCCGAACCTTCTAAACTTCTACCCAACGAGCCTCACCACAACTCATCGTATGCTTCAACAGGTCTTGGTTACTATCCATCCTTTCTCACTGAGATCTAGGCTCCCTTACCATGGCTCCCCAAAATGGGTCGTTGCATGACCCGTTGTGCCTTCCTACTGTCAAGTCCACTTTCTACCACGACAACAAATGACGGCTCGTGGTTATTTACCACAGGTCGTGGTACCTGTTGTCCAACAACCTTTTTCCCAACTTATAGTAGTTTTTCCTTTTAGCTTCCCGGGTCTACTCCTAAACACTTCCGGGGTATTACAGTAAATTAGAGGCAGTTGAACCAGGGCATATTATAATAGGCAGACTAAAAAGTTAAACATACAAAGAAATAGGTACTGATAGCTCAGGGTCGTCGGAAGTCCTACCATAATGTATGGCGTAGGCAGCTAAGGGTTGAAGCAGCAGCTGGGTATTTCCAGAAACTTCACCAAAGAAGGGCGTTATGAAGTTTGGTAAAAAGGGAAAGCTTAGCCCTAAATTCAGTGGCACGTATAATATCCTCCGGAGGACTGGCACGGTGGCATATGAGCTGGAAATGTCTCTAGAGCTAGAACCTGTCCACCTGGCCTTTCATATGTCAATGCTGCGAAAGTGTATAGGGGACCCGTCCGGAGTTGTACTAGTCGAGGACGCTCAGGTTACTGAAGAGTTAGCCTACGAAGAGGTTCCAATAGCTATATTAGATCGACAAGTTCGTAGGTTGAAAACAAATGATGTAGCCTTTATTAATGTATTATTAAGGAACATGAATAAAAAAATAGATTATCTGGGAAGCTGAGGATGATATGAAATCTAAATATCCTCACCCGTCCTAGGATTGATCCAGATTATGCAGTTAAGGTGAGGTTGTTGCTCAGCTGTTATTTTACTGCTTATGTTATCAACACTATTGTTTAGCTACCCCCTTCTTTTGTTTCATGGTTGTTATAGCGTCCTGCGAAGCGCCCATATTGGACTTTTCTGAATTTTAGGTATTCATATAGTCCATATAAAAGGGGAAACTCTACCAAAAATTTTCTGGAAATTGATTAAAAGAGTAAACTCCTCTAAGAGTAAAGATGACATTCAAGGACGAATGTTCCTAAGGGGGGATGATGTTACACCTCATAATTAGTGAGCGTACGTGTGGATTTGTGATGAATAAAGAAGAGATTGACGCGTGTACAAAAAGCCTCAAAAGTGGGGTCAGACGGGGCCAGCGCGCACAGGGGGTGCACGACGTGCCAGCTTGCAGCGCACTGGCCAGCACAACGCGCAAGGCTTGCTGGCTCCTTAAGGGGCGCGGCACGGCACTAGGTTGCTGCGATGGCTGGCGCGAGGCGCCCCCAGTCCACCGCCAAGACATATATATAAAGGCCCCTTCACCTTGTTAAATCATTTTCCAACATTTCACATTCGGCCAGAAGTAAGATGATACACAAAATTCAATAGTTTTTCTTCCGATTATGCTATCAAACACGGTCCAAACTCAAATTAACTTTAGGTATCGAGTTCTAAGCCTATATGGAGAATTACTAAGGCGTTAGTTTCTCAAAATATGCTTGGAAAATCGGAACTCCACCAAGTAGAAGTTGTCAGAATTGCTCTTAATTGATTCCTATACAGTTACACGCATCAAGTAAGCATTTCTCCCTTCTGAACCTCAGAAAATTATAGGTTTTCAGCCGAGTCATATGAAGTTGAATTATAGTTACTTTTATCAAAATTAGTATTGAAATTAGTCCTATTCTCTCAGCATAAAGGTTACAGTTTGAGAGAAGCGTCGATTGCAAGCTGAAACTCGCCAGTTAATCAGGAATTGACAATCAAGGTATGTAAGGTTTATCCCTCGGCAAGTTATTCTCATCACATCGTGTACGACTTATGTTCTTGAATGGAAATAATGGTCCCATATGTTTCAAGTAATTACTATCAGTAGATTGTGATTATATATATTGTGGTCAGCTCTTGTTGATAGACTATGAATATATATGTTGTGTTTAGCTGCTAGAAAACGTATATAGATTATACCGCAGTGTTCCTTGTCGGAAAGAACATGTTAAGTGTGATACACGCTAGAAGCGTCATAGAAACTCTTCTAACAGGTTAAGTGTGATACGCGCTAGAAGCATCATAGAAACGCTTCTATTCTCTAGTTCACTGTATTTGTAGAACTGTATGTTTTATTGTTAGGCCTAGACATTAGAAGCTTGTGTATAGCTATTGGACCTGAGTTAGTAAGTCGAACCACATAGGTGCAGCTAGGCGATATAACTACCAGTTGGGCGCCTGTTTTGTCAGTAAAGCACACCCAGAGGCCCTTGGCGTACCCTGCCGCTCCAGGGCCAGAAATTTAAATAGGATGGACACACTTTAGAGTCAGCGGCACAAGGGTTGTCTAGTGAACTGAGTGGTAGCATGTCATCTAGTTAACTACTACCAGTGATTATCAATTCTAGTTGACTTAGTAATCGGCATACAGGTTTCCCAGAAAGCCATCCCAGTCCATCAGGTCAGATAGACACATGGTACCCTAAGTAAGGGGACCTTATTAGTAGTTGAAGGTAGGGCCAATGCCCCAGCCTGCTCCTATGAGATATTCAGGTACAGGTTTCCATGAATGCATAAGTCTGTATAAACATAACTTCAAGATTAGGAATTGTCCAGAGGAGTCATGTAAGATCCGAGCAGGAAAAGTTAAGGTCTAAAGGACCAGAATCATGTTAGTACAGTATTACCCTCAGGCTAAGAATTTCAGTGGGGCACCTGCGGGGGATTAGAGACTGACCTCTCAAAAGCATGTCCGGTCAGTAGCAGTCCTACAGCCGTTCTAAGTTAAGGGACTAAATAATTGGTCGTCTATGACACTAAAGTTTCTTGTTAGTTATAGTTTCCCAAATAGGACATTCAGAGTATTATTAGGCCACTCTAGATCTTGCCCTACTTGGTCTAGACCATTAGAGATAATGATCACTACCAAGATCCTCTGAGCACATACAGGTGCACATGGTGTGCCTGCTAGCATCCATATATATTATTCTAGGGGCGATCAGCTGTCATGTTAGGCCTAGAAGGACAAATATGCCATTTAAGTGGCTAGATTGAGACTTCAGTATACCACCTCGGGTGGAGTTTCCCTCACTTAGGAGCATTCCATGACCACCCTAAGGTTACTAGCTATGTCGTTGCCCATCAGGGGCTAAATGAAGTTGCTTTGAGGAGTGATATACCGTCCCAAGGGACTGTGATATGGCCCGAGGGCCTTATACAACCCATTCCATGGCTAGAATATTATTTATATATCGTATCGGCAGTACATCCCCGTCGAGCCTGGTGCTCGGGTGCAGTTATCAGGAGTCCATTGGACTCAGACACAGCTACAGATCAGGAGCCAAGAAGGCTCAGTTGCAGACCTAGTGGGATAGGTAGGCAGGCTATAGCACCAGTAGAGTCATAGAAACCTGGAAAGGGGTATATAGATTGAGGTGTACTTGCTAGGGCTTATGAAGGTCTCGGTAGGTTATTTCTGTGTTGCTTGTACCCTCCAGGATTATGGGGGCTAGGTTAGGTTCATGTTTGTATTCTTTTCTGCTAGTTATAGTTTATGAATATATGATTGTACAGTCGTAGCTCATATACGTGTAGTGTTTTTCCAGATGCAGATTATGAATAAGCCAGCTTACAGGTTAATCTTTCTGCCCCTTCTCTCTATTTACTTCCAGTCTTTAACAGCTTACTTACTATCTTACATATTTTGTACATATTGTACTAACACCCATCACCGGGCGCTATTTTTACTTGCCTTCAGGTTTAGACAGATAGAGTTCAGGCTCTTCCGTAGCAGTTGTTCAGAGTCAACAGTTTGGCCAACTCCCTTCGTTCGGAGTTGCCAGGTTGTAGAGATTACAGTCATTCAGTTTTATAGAATTTTGGTATGCCAGGTCCCTTTCCCGACCACTATTTATACTCTTAGAGTCTTGTAGACTACAGTCTTCAGTTAGCTAGTGTTGTTGGCCATGTGGGGCCTAAATTGGTTATGTTTTGTATGTTGGCCATGTGGGTCTTAGTATAGTGGCTTGTTCTCATTTCTATTATAACTAAACAGCATGGTGGTCTTGTCAGTCCACATAGGATCCCTTTTATTGCCTGCTGGTAGTTAGTTGTTTCTATTTACAGGTGGCTATATGGCCTTGTCGGCCTGGGGCTGTGTTTACAACCGAGATATAGCTCATCGTTTTCTTGAGTTGAGTTTCAGGCATGCACTAGACTTGCATAAGCCCAACCAGGTCAGTCAAATCCTAATATGGCACTAGGTGTCATTCATGCCTACAAGGTGGGGTGTGATAGTACCTCTATCTGATATGATGTACAAGGGCACTCCATGCAACCGAACTAGCTCCCAAATGTACAATTTGGCATAATCCTTTGTTGAATCGATAGTTTTTACCGGTAGAAAATGAGCTGCCTTAGTCAACCTATCTACCACAACCCAAATAGAGTCATACTGCCAATGAGTATGAGGAAACCCTGTAGTGAAGTCCATATTGATTTCCTCCCACTTCCAAGTAAGGATAATAATGTCTTGAAGCACATCTCCAGGTCTTTAATGCTCAACCTTCACCTGTTGACTATTTGGACACTTAGCCACAAACTCTGCTATGTCCTTCTTCATGCCATTCCACCAATATATGGAACCATGAGCCTCATGCAACATCCGCTCCCTCAAGTCATCAACTCCCGGTACACACAAATGACCCTGATATTGTAGTACTCCATCTCCCCCTTGGGAGAAAACCTCCACCTTCTAATTTTGAACGGGTTCCTTCAACTTTGCTAAGATGGGATCCTCATCTTGTCTAGCTTTGACCTCGATCACCAAGGAAGATTCTGATCCATTCTGAATGATAACACCACCATCCATCGAGTCAACAAGAAGACCTCCTATTCATGCAAGCCGATGCACATCCTTCAATAAATCTTTCATCTCCTCATCTACATGGGTCACACTCTCCATAGAAATCCTGTGTTACACCCCGTAAAATTCCCAACACATAGATGGCCTATTCGCGTGTTGGTTAAGAGTATTTGAAAGCCATACATGCTAGAAAAAGGGCCGAAAAAAGACCGGATGAGAAACTTGTCGAACCATCACGGAAGGAACCAGGGCAGAGCCCCTCCGCGATGGCAATGTGTCATGGAGGTGGAGCCTCTGCGTTGGCTCCGTGATACATTGGCCCTGTCCACGCCCAAGTATATAAACCCCTCACTTCGGTTTTTAATGATATAACTCATATAATTTCCATAGAAACCGAGGGAAAATAGGGAGGACCGAGAATCTCTTATAATATTCGTCCGATTACGCCGTCAAATGCGGTACAAACTCAAATTAACTCCAGATACCGAGGTATTAAGCATTAAGGAGCATTCCTATGGATTTAGTTTCGTGAAATTTGGCCGGTGAATCATCGTGCTACCGAACTAAGGTAAGTGAAATTGCTCCAAATTAGTGTCAATATACTCCTAGCCCTAAAGTGAGTATTTCACCCTTCTGGACTTTCGAGAAATAGCATGTTTTTGACCGTCTTTCGATAAGCCAAAGTTTAGGCTATAAATATATCAAAAGTGACATTTTTTTTTCAGAATTTAGTCCTAATGACATATATGTAAATGCAGGTTGGAGAAATAGCTGGAATACTGACCGAGCTTCGTCCGTTAGTCGAATAAACCGAGGTTAAGGTATGTAAAGCCAGTTTCTTCAGCAAGTTAGTAGTTTTAGCCTTGTATAGCATAGTAAACTCCGTAGTAGAATTCCCAGAGTTGAATATTGAGTATTGTGCAAGTTCAGTAAATCTGGTTTGCGTTGTTATATCGTACTCAGTCCGAAAGTTAGTAAAGCATGCGCCAAAATGGCAAGTTAGCATTCCAAACTCAGTATAGCCCAGTATGTGATTAGCAAGCATATTTCTAGAATAATATGACAGATATTCAGAATAAAAGTTAGTAAAGTAAAATCAGACAGTCAAATAGTATCTTGGCTACAGATTAGCCATACAGACAGATGATATCTTGGCTACAGTATAGCCATACAGTTAGATAGTATCTTGGCTACAGCTTAGCCATGCAGAAAGATAAAGATCACAGATTCAGTATAAAGCAGTATGAGAATCAGTATAATACAGAAAGAGATCAGAATAAGAAATCAGAATTTAGATAGTATTTTTCAGTTTAAACATGCTTGCTATATATGTGCTTATTGTTTGTTGAGACTTGGTTGTGTCGTGAGGGCACCCTTTTGAGCGTCCTCGCCGCCCCTGGGTTGGTAACTGTGTCGCCCACTGAGCGGGTGGGTTTACGTCACTCCAAGGAGTGGCATGTCATCCCCAGTTTGGACAAAGATGGGATGAAGCTTTCCCCATATCAGGCTGATCAGCATTACAGTATAGATAGCCCTGTTGTGTGCAAGCGCCCAGGGAACAGATTCAGATACAGTTACAGGTACAGAAATAGTATAGGAGTCCTCCGGACTCAGACACGGTTATTTATATCGGAGGCTATGGCTCGAGCCGGAGACCCAGGGGGCCGGCAGAGGTGCTTGTAGTTAGCAGATGAGTGGAGTGACTTATTTTTGGCTGGTTTTGACCCGGGTAGGGGTATATAGATTATTTTCTTGCTTGGCGCCATCTGGCTTATGGGGGTTGGTATTGGCTCTTGTTTGCTATATATATATATGTATTTATGTCCTATATATTAGTTAATAGACAGCAGGCCGCCGCATCTACAGGTACGTTCCTGCCCTATCACAGCACAAAAAGTCTGATTCAGTTCATATCAGTTCTTACAGATTCAGTTATCTCCTGCTATTCGGAATTGCTAGTTATGTTATTGTATTTAGTTGTATCCAGTTGCTTTGCATACTCAATACCAGTGGTACTGACGCCCATTTGGGGCGCTGCATTACTTGCCTGTAGGTACTCACAGACGAGGAGCCCATCCCTCGTGATCCTAGCTAGCGCAGAGTCATCAACTCCTGTCATCTGGAGCTTGATATTTAGAGGTGTATTTCATTTTCTTTTGTTGTATACTACGGGTAGGTCGGGGCCCTGTCCCGACTATCTTATCAGTATTCCTAGAGGCTTGCAGTCTGTATATATTTCCCTGTGGTTAGTTGTGCCGGTCGTGTGAGGCCGTGCGTTTTGTTTAGCTGTTTAGCATTGTTGATTATGTTGGCCGTGTGGGTCCATAGTCTGATAGTAGTGGTGACCTTGCTAGTCACGTAGTTATTCAGTATTCTATTATGTTGAGTTATAGATAACTAGACAGCACGGTGGCCTTGTCGGCCCACATAGGTTTCCCCCTTTGTAAGTATATTTCTTGTTAGCTGAAGTTTTATACAAGTGGCTATAGGCCCAGTTGGCCGGAGGCTGTGTTTACAGCCGTTATATAGCCCGTTCTTTCCAGAAATCTGAGTTAGAGCTAGCCAGGCACCAGATGTGCTTAGGCTCACCAGTTAGCAGTCTAGGTCCTACTAGGGCACCAGGTGCCAGTCATACCCCCCAAGGCAGGGCGTGACAGAGCAGGTCGTGTCCCGGGGAGTCTGCAAGTCGTGCTAAGTAGAGTCTTGTCTATGGATGTGTTGTGCACCATATACTATAGGCAGGAGGCTACGAGGCATGATAGGATGGTTACTCTTCTTTCTCATTTAGTCGTGCTATAGAGCGGTACAATATAGGATTAGGTCCTTAAAATTCATCATATTCTTTGTCTACAAATAAGAATGGCAGACCAGCGTCACCCTGCCACCGGCAGAAGATTAGACACAGCAGTAGGAGAAGGCACCAATAGGATGCCTCAGTTCCATTCAGAGTCAGCCCGATCTGAGGGCGATATAGAGGCTTCATCACAACCCTCTCAGCAGTCCCCCTCACATTAGGAGCCATTGGGCACGACACCGCCTCCGATAGCTCCTGTACTTTCACCATCAGACCAGGAAGTTCGGAGCGCAGTGGTTATGTTGGCACAAATGAAGGCCACACAGCTCCAGTCAGTGCCACCTGTAGCAACAAAGCCTTCAGGTGGGTCAGGGAGTTTTTGGCACTAGGTCCCCCACAGTTCACTGGGTCAGATCAAGCAGAGGACCCCCAGGAGTTCCTAGATCAGATGTAGAGAATTTTCCGGGTTATGCATGTGACCCCTACAAAATAAGTTGAGCTGGCAGTGTTTCGGTTGTGGGACATAGCTGTATTATGGTACGAGAGTTGGGAAAGGTCTCAAGGGAGAGATGTTGCCCCTCCGACCGGGTCCAACTTCTCGGAGGCCTTCCTGGACCGTTATTTACCACGGGAGATCCGGCAGGCCCAGATGGATCAGATTTTGCATTTGGAGCAGGGGGCGAGGAGTGTACGAGAATATGCCCTATAGTTTGACTCCCTAGCCTGCTATGCTCCAGCTTTTGTGGACACTATGCCATCCAGAGTCCACCAGTTCATTATGGGTCTGAACCCAGAATATATTGAAGCTTGCATGACGGCTACGTTACGAGAAGATATGGATATTGCCCGAGTATAGGCCTTTGCCCAGACCATTAAGGGCCTTAGACAGCGGCAACAGTGAAGTGGACAGACAAATCAGGAACAGCGCCGCAGAGACAGATCAGATGGAATGCAGAAGGAGGTTCAGAGAGGACCCAGGCCCCGATTGTCAGACAGGCCCCCTAGACCCCCACCTCCATCACAACAGAAGAGGGGTAGTTTTATTCGTTGAGGACAGCCAGAGTCTGGTGGCAGTTCTCAAACGATGGATTCACCTCAACAGAGGAGGGTGGAGCAGAGCAGATCCACATCCCCACCCTGCCCTATTTGAAGCTGACCTCATATCGGAGCTTGTAGATATGGCTCCTCAGGATGTTATATATGTGGGCAGGAGGGGCAGCTGATGAAAGATTGTCCGGCCAGGGGACAAGAGAGCAGAGATAGTCAAGACAGGGGATCCGCAGGGCCATGAGCTCCAACAACTTCGGCAGGGCGTAGGCCCTCAGATACAGCAGGTAGAGGCCGAGGTAGATTAGGAGCCCCCAGTTTAGGTACGGGCTCAAACTGTACCTATGCATTACCAGGGAGACAGGACTCAAAGGCGTCTCCAGATGTAGTGACAGGTATGATGACTATCTGTTCATGCCCTGCTTATGTACTAATTGATCCAGGGTCCACTCTGTCATATATTACCCCATTTGTCGCTCGAAAGTTTAATGTCGCACCAGAGTTATTACAACAGCCCTTTTCGGTATCTACACCCGTCGGTGACTCCATTATAACTAGTAGAATTTATTGAGGGTGTACAGTAGAGGTTGCTGATCGCCATACTATAGTAGATCTGGTAGAGATAGAAATGATTGATTTCGATGCCATTATGGGTATGGATTGGTTAGTGTCGTGCTATGCCAATGTAGAATGTTGCACCAAGACGGTCCAATCCCACTTTCTAGGAGAGGCAGTGCAAGAGTGGAAAGGCAACACAGCTACTCCAAAAGGTAGGTTTATTTCCTACCTTCAGGCGAGGAAATTGATAACTAAGGGATGTATATACCACCTAGTCAGGGTTCAGGATGTTTGGGTAAAATCTCCGACACTTCAGTCTGTTTCAGTGGTGAATGAATTCCCTGATGTATTTCCAGACGAGTTACCTGGTATTCCCCCAGAAAGGGAGATAGATTTTGTAATTGACTTGCTACCAGGCACTCAGCCTATATCAATTCCTCCGTATCGCATGGCTCCTGCTGAACTCAGAGAATTAAAGGAACAACTGAAGGAACTGCTAGATAAGGGTTTTATCAGGTTGAGCACTTTACCGTTGGGTGCGCCAGTTCTATTTGTAACAAAGAAGGATGGCTCGCTCCGCATGTGTATAGATGACCGGAAGCTGAATAAAGTTACAGTAAAGAATAAGTATCCGCTTCCCAGAACAGATGATTTGTTTGATCAGTTACAGGGGGCCATATATTTCTCCAAGATTGACTTGCGGTCCGGATATCATCAGGTTTGAGTTCGTGAAAGAGACATTCCCAAAATGGCTTTCAGGACCCGATATGGACACTTTGAATTCCTAGTTAAGTCCTTTGGGTTGACGAATGCCCCATCAATATTCATGGACCTGATCAATAGCGTGTTCAGACCATACCTGGACCTGTTCGTGATAGTGTTTATTGATGATATTCTGGTGTATTCTCGCTCAGAGGCAGACCACCAGGCTCATTTACGGACAGTGCTCCAGATTCTCAGGGACCGTCAATTATATACTAAGTTCTCCAAGTGTGAATTCTAGCTGAACTTAGTAGCCTTCTTGGGGCATATTGTGTCGGATGCTGGTATACAGGTTGACACGCAGAAGATAGCAGCAGTTAAAACTTGGCCTAGGCCTACCACTCCGACCGAAGTCCACAGTTTTCTGGGGTTAGCGGGATATTACAGGAGATTTGTTGAGGGATTCTCTACTATAGCGGCACCTCTGACCAAACTAACGCAGAAAGCAGCAAAGTTTCAGTGGACAGAGGCATAGGAGCTGAGCTTTCAGGAGTTAAAAGACAGATTAACCTCCGCCCCAGTGTTAGCATTGTCGGAAGATACAGAAGGTTATTCAATGTATTGCGATGCATCAGGCGTTGGGTTGGGTTGTATGTTGATGCAGCATGGTAAGGTGATTGCGTATGCTTCTAGACAGTTGAGGAAACACGAAAAGAATTACCCTACCCATGACCTGGAGTTAGCCGCAGTGATCCACGCCTTAAAGATATGGAGATGTTACTTGTATGGCGTCCATGTGGATATTTTCACAGATCATAAGAGCCTACAGTATATCCACACTCGGAGGGAGTTGAATCTGCGACAGCATCGCTAGTTGGAGCTATTAAAAGATTATGATGTGGATATTCTGTATCATCGGGGAAAAGCCAACGTAGTAGCAGATGCTCTCAGCCGTAAATCCATGGGAAGTTTGGAATATTTTCAGCCCGAGCAGTGGGAGTTGGTCAGGGAGATACATTAATTAGCCAGCGTAGCCGTTCGTGTAGCAGAAACAGAGGACAACAGAGCGGTAATTCAGAACACCGCCATCATTAGTTGTGGAAGTAAAAGAACGGCAGCATGAGGATCCTGACCTGATCCATCTCAAAGACAGAATCCAGCAGGTTAAAGCGCCAGATTTTCAGGTAACTGAGGAAGAAGTGTTGTTATGTAAAGGCCGCCTCTGTGTTCCAGATGTTTTAGGGCTCCGCCAGCAAATTATTAACGAGGTACATTACGCCCGTTATTCTCTTCACCCCGGTGCGACAAAAATGTACCATGATATCAAGGAGGATTATTAGTGGCCAGGAATGAAAAGAGAAATTGCCGAATTTGTAGCCCAGTGTCCTAACTGCCAACAGGTAAAAGCGGAACAACAAAAACCAGGCGGGTTAACTCAGGACATAGTTGTGCCTCTCTGGAAATGGGAAGCAGTGCATATGGATTTTGTAGCAGTATTACCCCGTACCAGACATAGACACGATTCTATTTGGGTAATAGTTGAAAGGCTGACAAAATTAGCTCATTTCCTGCCAGTGAAAGCTACCTTCTCGGCTGAGGATTATGCCGAATTATATATCAGAGAAATAGTTAGATTACATGGTGTTCCAGTATCTATTATCTCTGACAGAGGAGCACAATTTACAGCTAGATTTTGGCAGTCATTTCAGATAGGTCTGGGAATGCAGATTAATTTGAGCACAGCATTCCACCCTCAGACAGATGGACAGGCTGAGCGCACTATTCAGATGCTCGAGGACATGCTACGAGCGTGTGTGCTAGATTTTGGAGGTAGCTGGGATGAGCATTTGCCGTTAATTGAATTTGCTTATAATAATAGCTAACACTCAGCCATCCAGATGGCGCCCTTTGAAGCATTGTATGGGCGAAAATGCAGATCGCCGGTTGGCTGGTTTGAAGTGGGAGAATCAGCGTTGATTGGGCCAAACATCATTCAGCAGTCAGAGGAGAAGGTAAAGCTTATCAGAGAACGCCTAGTAACTGCACAGAGCCGCCAGAAATCATATGGTGATGTGCGGCACAGAGACCTGGAATTTGATGTGAATGACTGGGTATTTCTGAAAGTATCTCCGATGAAAGGGGTGATGAGATTCGGCAAAAAAGGTAAGCTCAGTCTGAGATTTGTTGGGCCTTATCAGATTCGTCGAAGGATAGGCCGAGTAGCATATGAGTTGAACTTGCCTCCAGAATTGGAATCCGTTCATCCGATCTTTCATGTATCTATGCTAAGGAAATGCATAGGAGACCCATCCTGAGCAGTCCCAGTCCAGGATATCCAGGTTACAGAAGAGCTGGCCTATGAAGAGGTTCCAGTAGCCATCTTAGACAGACAGATTCGTAGATTGAGAACTAAAGATATTGCATCTGTCAAGGTATTGTGGCGTAATAGGAACCGAGAGGAGATGACTTGGGAGGCAGAGGAAGATATGAAGACCAGATACCCTCATTTATTTCAAGCCTAGTCAGGCGACAGGTATGTTATTATTATTATCTTATGCAGTTCCTTATAGTATACATATAAATGAGAAGGTCTATTTTAATCTGTCATTTAAATACTATAGTATTGTGTGGAGTACCTGTATGGGACTTTTCTACATTTTAGGTTTTTGGGATAGTCCATATTACAGGGGAAACTCTACCGAAAGTTTTCTAGAAACAAGTTGAGTAAGTTGAGAAGTCCTCTAGATAGAAGTTTACATTCGAGGACGAATGTTCTTAAGGGGGGGAGAATGTTACACCCCGTAAAATTCCCAACACATAGATGGCCTATTTGCGTGTTGGTTAAGAGTATTTGAAAGCCATACATGCTAGAAAAAGGCCCGGGAAAAGACCGGACGAGAAACCTGTTGAACCATCATGGAAGGAGACGGCGTAGAGCCCCTCCGCGATGGCAACGTGTCACGGAGGTGGAGCCTCGGCGTTGGCTCCGTGACACGTTGGCCCTGTTCAGGCCCAAGTATATAAACCCCTCACTTTGGTTTTTAATGATATAACCCATATAATTTCCAGAGAAACCGAGGGAAAACAGGGAGGATCGACAATCTCTTATAATATTCGTCCGATTACGCCGTCAAACGCGGTCTAAACTCAAATTAACTCCAGATACCGAGGTATTAAGCAGTAAGGAGCATTCCTACGGATTTAGTTTCGTGAAATTTGGCCGGCGAATCATCGTGCTACCGAACTAAGGTAAGTGGAATTGCTCCAAATTAGTGTTAATATACTCCTAACCCTAAAGTGAGTATTTCTCCCTTCTGGACTTTCGAGAAATAGCAAGTTTTTGACCGTCTTTCGATAAGCCAAAGTTTAGGCTATAAATATATCGAAAGTGACGTTTTTTTTCAGAATATTGGTGTATTTAGTCCTAATTGACATATATGTAAATGCAGGTTGGAGAAATAGCTGGAGTACTGACCGAGCTTCGTCCGTTAGTCGGATAAACCAAGGTTAAGGTATGTAAAGCCAGTTTCTTCGGTAAGTTAGTAGTTTTAGCCTTGTATAGCACAGTAAACTCCGTAATAGAATTCCCGGAGTTGAATATCGAGTATTGTACAACTTGAGTAAATCTGGTTTGCGTTGTTATATAATACTCAGTCCGAAAGTTAGTAAAGCATGTGCCAAAATGGCAAGTTAGCATTCCAGACTCAGTATAGCCCAGTATATGATTAGCAAGCATGTTTCTAGAATAATATGGCAGATATTCAGAATAAAAGTTAGTACGTAAAATCAGACAGTCAGATAGTATCTTGGCTACAGAATAGCCATACAGACAGATGATATCTTGGCTACAGTATAGCCATAGAGTTAGATAGTATCTTGGCTACAGATTAGCCATGCAGAAAGTTAAAGATCACAGATTCAGTATAAAGCAGTATAAGAATCAGTATAATACAGAAAGAGATCAGAATAAGAAATCAGAATTTAGATAGTATTTTTCAATTTAAACATGCTTTCTATATATGTGCTTATTGTTTGTTGAGACTTGGTTGTGTCGTGAGGGCACCCTTTTGAGCGTCCTCGCCGCCCCTGGGTTGGTAACTGTGTCGCCTACTGAGCGGGTGGGTTTACGTCACTCCAAGGAGTGGCATGTCGTCCCCAGTTTGGACGAAGATGGGAAGCTTTCCCCCTATCAGGCTGATCAGCATTATAGTATAGATAGCCCTGTTGTGCGCAAGCACCCAGGGAACAGATTCAGATACAGTTACAGTTACAGAAATAGTATAGGAGTCCTTCAGACTCAGACACGATTATTTATATCGGAGGCTATGGCCCGAGTCGGAGACCCAGGGGGCCGGCAGAGGTGCTTGTAGTTAGCAGATGAGTGGAGTGACTTATTTTTGGCTGGTTTTGACCCGGGTAGGGGTATATAGATTATTTTCTTGCTTGGCGCCATTCGTCTTATGGGGGTTGGTATTGTCTCTTGTTTGCTATATATATATATATATATATATATATATATATATATATATATATATATGTATTTATGTGCTATATATTAGTTAATAGACAGCAGGCCGCCGCGTCTACAGGTACGCTCCTGCCCTATCACAGCACAGAAAGTCTGATTCAGTCATATCAGTTCTTACAGATTCAGTTATCTCCTGCTATTCAGAATTGCTAGTTATGTTATTGTATTCAGTTGTATCTAGTTGCTTTGCATACTTAGTACCAATGGTACTGACTCCCGTTTGGGCCACTGCATTACTTTCCTGCAGGTACTCACAGACGAGGAGCCGATCCCTCGTGATCCTAGCCAGCGCAGAGTCATCAGCTCCTCTCATCCGGAGCTTGATATTTAGAGGTGTATTTCATTTTATTTTGTTGTATAATACGGGTAGGTCGGGGCCCTGTCCCAATCATCTTATCAGTATTCCTAGAGGCTTGCAGTCTGTATATATTTCCCTGTGGTTAGTTGTGCCGGTCGTGTGAGGCTGTGCATTTTGTTTAGCTGTTTAGCATTATTGATTATGTTGGCCATGTGGGGCCATAGTCTGATAGTAGTGGTGACCTTGCCGGTCACGTAGTTATTCAGTATTCTATTATGTTGAGTTACAGATAACTAGACAGCATGGTGGCCTTATCGGCCCGCATAGGTTTCCCCTTTTGTAAGTATGTTTCTGGTTAGCTGAAGTTTTATACAGGCAGCTATAGGCCCAGTCGGCTGGAGGCTGTGTTTACAGCCGTTATATAGCCCGTTGTTTCCAGAAATCTGAGTTAGAGCTAGCCAGGCACCAGATGTGCTTAGGCTCACAAGTTAGCAGTCTAGGTCCTACTAGGGCACCAGGTGCCAGTCATACCCCCCAAGGCGGGGCGTGACATCCTGCTAAGAGTGTCTACCACCACATTAGCCTTGCCCAGATGGTAAAGGAAACTCATATTATAATCTTTAAGAAGCTCCAACCAACTTCTCTGATGTAAATTTAGATCTTTTAGGTAAACATGTACTGTAGGCTTTTGTGGTCCGTAAATACATCCACATGGACCCCGTACAAATAGTTTCTCCAAATCTTCAAGGCAAATACTACCGCCACCAATTCAAGGCCATGAGTCAGATAGTTCTTCCCATGGACCTTCAGCTAACTTGAAGCACAAGCTATAACCTTACCATGCTGCATTAATACACAACCAAGGCCGATCCTTGCGGCATCACAATATACCACGAATGCATCGGTACCCTCAGGTAGGGTCAATACTGGTGTTGAGGTGAGTCGAGTCTTCAACTCTTAAAAGCTCTTCTCACAGTCCTCCGACCATTGAAACTTCACTTTCTTCTGGGGCAACTTAGTCAACGGTGCTGCAATGGATGAAAATCCTTCAACAAACCTCCTGTAGTAACCAGCTAAGCCCAAGAAACTCCTGATATCTGAGGGACTCACTGGTATAGGCCAATTCTTCACCATTTCTGTCTTCTGAGAGTCTACCTGTACACTCTCACTTGACACCACATGACCCAAAAATTCTACTAAGTTTAACCAAAACTCACACTTGCTGAATTTAGCATACAACTGTCGATCCTTAAGAGTTTGTAGCACCACCCTCAAATGAGCGGCATGCTCCTCCTTACTTCGAAAGTATATAAGAATGTCATCTATGAACACGATCACCAACATGTCCAATTACGAATTGAACACCCTGTTCATCAAATCCATAAATGTTGCAGGAGCATTCATTAGTCAAAAAGACATAACTACAAACTCATAGTGGCATACTGAGTCCTGAAGGCTGTCTTCAGAATGTCACTCTCCCTAACCCTGAGTCGATGATACCTGGATCTGATGTCTATATTTGAGAAACACTTGGCACCTTGAAATTGGTCAAAAAAGTCATCCATTTTGGGGAGAGGATACCTATTCTTGATGGTGACCTTGTTCAATTGCTAATGATCAATGCACATCTGAAGGGAACCATCCTTCTTTCGGATAAAGAGGACTGGTGCACCCCACGGGGATTTGCTAGGTCTAATGAAACCCTTGCCTAAGAGATCCTTTAACTGCTCCTTCAACTCCTTTAGCTCAGTTGGATCCATTCTATAAGGAGGAATAGATATAGGCTGCGTACCGGAAGAAGGTCAATACCTAAATCGATCTCTCGCTGGGGAGGAATTCTCGATAAATCATCTGGAATCACTTCTGAATATTCACACACTACAGGAACTAACTGGATAGTCAGGGTTTCGGACATAGCATCCTTAACCCTAACTGGATGGTACACGCAACCCTTAGAAATCATCTTTCTGGCCTTAAGATAGGAAATGAAGCGACCTATAGGCACTATTGAACTACCCTTCCATTCTAGAGCTGGCTCACCCGGAAACTGGAACTCTACCGCACAGGTTCTACAATTTACTGAGGCATAACATGCATGTAGCCAATCCATGCCAAAGATAACATCAAAATATATCGTGGATAGCTCTACTAAATCTGCTGAGGTGACTTTTTAAAGGATTGTGACAGGATAATTTCTATATACCCATCGAGCTATAACTAAATCACCAACTGGAGTAGAGACTGAGAAGGGTTCTAATAGGATTTCGGGACTAACTCCGAAACTACTAGCAACATAAGGCGTCACAAAAGATAAAGTATCCCCTAGATCTAGCAATGCATATACATCAAGGTGGAATACTCGTGACATATTAGTGAATATATCTAGAGAGGCCTCCTGCTCCTGACAAGATGCGAGGGCATAAAATCTGTTCTAACGCTGACCTTCACCTACACTAGTGGAGGCTTCCTTTTGAGCTAAGCGTGTTGGTGGGGCTGTTGAATTGGTAGCTGGGTCTCGGCCTCTACCATGGCCCTATATAGTTGCTGGATAATCTCTGAGCATATGTCTAAGCTTCCCACACCCGAAACAAGCACCTGTACCTACTAAGCACTGACCAGTGTGGCCTTACACCTGTCACAAGCTATATTACTAGGCTCCACAGATCTGCTCCCCTAACCTCGAGAGACTGATTCTCATCCCCTCTGGTCGCGCCTAGATCTGGACGGCACACTTGCTGCTGACGGCACTGGGGCCGATGATCTCTGGTGAGTCCACTGACGGTGCCCACCACCAGGTCTCGACTAGGAGAATCCAAAGCTATCAATCCTGGCCCTCTTGGCCTCTTTCTCCTTCTCTCTCACCTGTACCGCCTCTATCTGATGAGCATACAGAACTATCTGTGAGAAGTCAATTTCCTGATAAAAAGCACCGCGGTTCGGCAATCTTTAACCAAATAGTCTACAATCGCATGCACAAACTGACTCATTCGAGCCCTCTGGTCTTCCACCATCTCAGGTGCAAGCTTGGATAGGCGGGTGACTCTAAAGCATACTCCTGGACCGTCATGTGGTTCTATCTCAAGTTCACAAATTCAGCTTCTTTGATCTCCATCATCTCTCGGGGAAAGAATCGATCGATAAACGCTGTATGGAACTCATCCCAACCAATAGGGCCCGCTCAACCTGCTCTACCATCCTTCCAATGTCTGAACCAATTATGTGCAGCCCCTTTTAATTTATAAGAGGCTAAGTATGCGCATTCCTCCCCTGTCACCCCCATGATCTGGGTGATTTTCTAAATTTCATCAATAAACTCGTGTGGATCCTTATCCCCCTTCGTGGAGGGTTCGTCCTAAGAATATCTCTTACTCTAGCTGCTACCGCATTCCCATTCTAGGGGACATGCGCTACCACCTGGTTGGTTGACTTGGGAAGCCAATGCCTGTGCCAACATCTAGATAGAAGCCCTAAACTCAGCATGGGCCATCTACTCGGGCACATGATCCTCGGGGGGTGCTGGGTCCTACTGGTGCCCATCTCCATTGCCATTCTCATGGCCATTTCTATTTCTATTTCTTCTTCCATTAACTCGGCAAGGAGTCATGATTCTGCACATGCATATAGAATGAGTTAGAAAGATAGAGAGATATTTCATCGCATGACATAGATCATGAAAGAAGAGAATATTTCCTAAAACAGTTTGTATCCTCTTCATCATAAGTGTGGTGATCTTCAAACCCATGAAAAAGAATCTACTAAACGCGGCTTTCAAACACCCTAGGCACTTCAAAACCTAATGTTATGATACTAAGTTTGTCATGACCCGAACATAGGCCCGAAGCGAGACACGGGACAAAGAACCTCGAGAGGCTCCAAGTCGACCCATGGCATAAAAATGACATCTAAAGCTCAACGTAATAGTGTGTAAATCTAACATACAAAATAGCAGAAGTTTGGAAATCTAATAACATCGAATATCTGAATAAATAATGCAATTCTGAAGATAAGAACATACTATGTCTGATAAGCCTCTATACACTGACGAGTTGATGGGACAAGACCCCAACTAACTTACTAAAGGTTGAAACTAAAAAATATTGAATACAACTGATGAAAGGGTCCTCGAAGGATGAGGACTCACTAACTCTAGCTGAGAGATGCTAACTCCAAGGATCTGGCTAACGGCAGGGCTGAACCTGAATATTCGAGCTTGTATTATGAAATGATACAGCATAGAGTATGCGGTCAGTACGTGGAATATACTGAGTATGCAAGATAAGTAGAACCACTAAGTAAAAATCAGAAATCATGCATATCATAAAATATTTCATCATAAGATTTTGAGAGCAGGGCTTGCATGCTAGTATCTGAAAACATGACTTAAACATAGTTGTATATCATAACTGAATCGAATGACCCAAAGCTGAAACTGATAATCATAAGTAAAACTGAACATTTGGGTCAAACCTGCTGAAACATAATATCAAGACTGATGAACATGCATAACTAAAATCATGAGGAAAAGTGGGATACTCGTCATATAATTGACATTATTACAATAGAGCTTACGTGGTCCCGACTATTACACTCAACTGAGCAGAGCCGTCCAAAGCCTTTCCAGGGCTTAGGGCACTACCATGATATCGATATCAAGCTGAAGGGCCCTCGGGGGTAGGGGAAGCTCACAAGAGAGGTCCCAAAATAATCTAAACATACCTATGTTGGCACGGGGTTGACTGAACTCTTAGCCTACTCGATGCTAGACACTACTCCCGAAAACATGCGTATGCTCTCCATCGTTTTTCAACGAAGCTGAACCATCGTCTAGTGACGAATATTGCATGCTATTTTCTAAAATCATAATTTGAACATAACTAAATATCATAACTGAATTGAATAAACCAAAGCTGAAAACTGATAATTATAAGTAAAACTGAACATTGGGTCAAACCTGCTGAAAACATAATAACACGACTGAAAAACATGCATAACTGAAATAATGATGAATAATGGGAGACTCGTCTTATAACCAATATTACCACGATAGAGCTTACATAGTCCCGACTATCACACTTAAGTAGGCAGAGTCGTCCAAATCCTTGCCAGGGCTAAGGACGCTACCATGATATCGATATCAAGCTGAAGGCCCCTTGGAGGCAGGGAAGCTCACAAGGGAGGTCCCAAATAATCTAAACATACCTACGTTGGCACGTAGTTCTAAGGCATAGGGTTGACTATACGTTAGCCCACTCGGTGCTAGACATTACTTCCTAAAATAAGCATATGCTCTCCATCATTTTTCAATGATGTTGAACCATCATCTAGTGCCGAGCTGACTCATGACATAGATGCATAATTCTAAAATCATAACATGAGGATTCTTGGGCTCAAATCATACCAAAAAACTGAAAATAGTGGGAGTCTAGACTCCAAAATCCATGTGGTAAGCTAATACATGAAGTTTAGATAAATCATGAAACATACTCAATTATATGGGCTTTCCCAATATTTAAACATGCTTGACATAGACTTGATCATTTGAAAACATGAACATAGACATGGGTAATTCGAAATCATACTTTCATCATATACATCTCATCATGCTTGAGTACATATATTATAGATCTCAACTTTCATGAATTTTCATGGATGGGCATCATAATTTGTAAAACTTGACAACATAATTTATAATTAAAAACATTATAAAATATGCCCATTAATCATTATTCAAAATTAGAAAATGCTTAGATCATACCCATGATTGATACTTAGAGAATTCACATGTTGGGTTAAAACCCTATAGATTCATCAACTAGAATTTCATGAATTGAAGAGGGATTGGGAATGGGTTTGGATGAATACACCCATTCATAATCCTACATACCTGGAAGAATTTGATTTCACAAACCCTCTTGAAATCCCAATGGATTTTGGGGAAGAACTTGACGAATCCTAAGCTTGATCACCCGTAGAACCCTCTAGGTTGCATGCATGGAAGAGAATAGGCTCGGAGTGAACTTTACCCTCTTATAACAAACTATTCTGAGCTTAAAACGATGTATTATAGGCCTTAGGGAAATTACACACTGCCAGTCCCAAAGAGGGACTGGACGACTTGTGCCCTAGACCACGACTCGTGGTCTCAAGTCCTTGCCTACATTAGAATCCTACCTTCTGAGGGTCACCACAAGGGACACAATGACTCATGGTGTACCCAATGACTCGTGGTGACCAAATCCTCATCAACACTGCCCAAACTCCTTCAACCTTCAATCACTCTTGACCACGACCCAAACAACGAATCATTTTGCTGACCACGACTCATGGTAACCTCAAAACTCAAAATTTAAACCTAGTCCAAACTCCTCCCCATGAGTCACTCAATGACTCTTGATTTACCCCTCGGGTCAATGAATGAGTCGTCCTATGACCTGATGCAGAAAACTCTATTTTCTCCGTTTCAGCCCTCGGGTCTGATCTTAGGGATTTTGGGGTATTAAAGGGATCATTTGAGAATGGGTTAAACCCTCTTAAAACACACCTACTTGAGCTTGAAATGACGTAGTTTAGGTCTTAGGAACTTAAAAATTACGAAAAAGCCCTTAATAAATTCGCAGGAAAACGTATACTGCCAATCCCAATGAGGGACTGGACGACTCATTGCCTGGGGGGACGACTCGTGGTCTACACCCGTCATCAGCACTGGAAGCCTTCATCCTACTGTTCACCATGAGGGACACCTCGACTCGTGGTGTACCTAATGACTCGTGGTGACTAGTCGTTGGGAACACTGCCAAACCTTTCAACATCCAAGTCAAACTCCTAACCACGAATTGAGTCTTCTCTTGTGGTCAACCCCTCGACCACCATTAATTAGACAACTTCCCTCCACTCTATGAGTCACTTAATGACTTGTGGTGTACCTTACAGGTCACTGGACGACTCATCCTGTGACCTAATGCAAAAAAAAATTCTATTTTCTCCGTTTGATCCCTCGAGTCTAATTTTAGGGCTTTCGGGGTATTACACTTATATCTTTTAATAGTCATAAGGCTTATTCCAAATCCATGGTTAGTAATTGAGTTAAATGTTTAACTCAAAGTCTTAACTTAGGTAAAATAAGAAGCTAGAATTATTTTAAACTTTGAACATTCAAACAGATGGATAAATGATTCTACTCATTTAAATAAGTTTTTTCACAAAAATAAGTTTAAAATTTTTTCAAGTTTTCCAAATATTTTATATTCACTGGTTAACCGCATTTGCGAATCCTTTAAGGTGTTGATCATTTGAGGATTACTTGAATGCTTACCGAATGCTAATTTTTAAATTAAAAGGTTTTTTTTCAAATTATTATTTTAAAGGGTTTCTTAATTTTTAAAAAGTACGACACGGCTCTATTTTCAAAAAACAAAAGACGTCGAGTTATGAAAGTTTTTCGAACTTAGGTTCAAAAAATAATTGTAACAAAATGTAAAAGCTATTGATGACTCCAGAGAGACACTATCGGGGAGGTGACTTGGACATAGTAATCGGTCCTGCCACTTTCACTATCGTATTCCAGGTGATGGATATCCTAGCCACTTAAAATTTGTTGCTTGGTCGATCATGGATTCAAATGACGGGGTGGTACCATCCACTCTACGTTAATGCTCAAGTTTGGATTGGTCCATCAAGAGGTAGTAGTTCATGGAGATGAAGGTCATGATATCTACACCGCCCCTTCATTCCTGCAATTGAAGGAAAAGGAAATTTATATGGCGAGACATTCCATACATTATAGTTGGTGGAGAATATCAAAGAAGAAAGATAGTGGAGTGATAAGATCATGACTATATTGCTTTGGTTGGGGTTCTAACCTGACAGAGGCCTTAGTGCAGGGTTGCAAGGGATAATTGAACTTATATAGCCATAGATACAGACAACCACTTTTTTTAGGCTATCTTTACACCGCCCAAGAGTTCAAAGACTAGTCACCTCCTCAAGATGGGATTTATTATCCATTGCCAAAGCTAATACCACCACTGGATCAGATTTTTCACTATGATGGTTTTCTTTAAAATGGTGAACTGACGAGGACATCATGCTAGAAGTTCTGAGGGTTCTATTCATGATAGAAGCAAATGAAGAAAGCTTCAATTTGATCATAAGGGTAGAGGGTTGAGGAATTGCTCTTACCAACTAGACCGCAACACTATTTAGTGGTCGCCGGGTACCTGGGTAGCTTTGGATAAAATATTAACTTACCTTTTATTGCTTTAAGTAAATTTACTTGATTGTTTGAGTCATATGCACTTTTTATTTTAATATTTGTTTTGAAAAAACTCATCAAATTTTGATCAATAAAATGCTTTCTTCTGAATTATTGACTTCTTTTATTTATAATTTTCAGCAATATTACTTCTAAACCTGTTGAATCTGAGATCGTGACATGCAATAACACTGCGCAACATAAAATAAGTGACTTAGTAGAGATAAAATAAGATGAGGTACCAAAGAGCTTGTTAGAAAAGTCGAGGAATTTGAGGATAAACCCAAGGAGAATTAGTAGAAATAGAAGTAGCAAACTTAGGGGATTTAGAGATAATTAAATAGACTCAAGTTAGAGTTCATTTTTCTATAGATGAAAAAAGGTAATATCCAATGCATAAAAAATTACAAATATGTCTTTTTTTGGTTTTATGATGATATGACTAGATTAATTACTTCTATATTATCCCACAAATTGTCCACTAAAGCCTTTTCCCCATGTTAAGTAGAAGCCCAAAAAATATAATCCCGAGATGAGTTTGAACATCAAAACAGAGATATGAAAGCATATTGAGGATGGAATCCTTCGAGCGACTAACTACACAATATGATTAGCTAAAATTTTACTTGTTTCTAGGAAAGATGTGAAGGTTAGAGTCTGTGTAAACTACACAGACCTTAACAAAGCTAGCCCCAAGGATGACTTTCCACTTCTAAACATAAACATCTTAATTGATAATTATGTCAAGTAAACACAGTCTTTTATAGATTGCTTCGCTGGTTATCATCATATCAGAATGGATGATGACGATGCCGACAATATTATTTTCCTTTCTCTATGGGTAGTTTATTGCTACAAAGTTATGCCATTTGGATTGAAAAATGCCGAGACTACATACATGAGGTCATGATTGCTATTTTCCATGACATGATCTCTAATAAAATTGAAGTTTATGTGGATTATGTCATCATTAAATAGAAGAAGGATTCAGATCACATAGATGATCTCAGGAAGTTCTTCAACATATTATAGAAACATAATTTGAAGTTAAATCCTACAAAGTATGCCTTTGGGGTCCATGGGGAAAAATTGTTATGTTCATCATCAACCATCGAGGTATTGAGTTGGACCCAATCAAAATCAAAGCCATCTAAGAGCTACGACAATGAAGAGCTAGAAATAGGTAATGAGTTTTTTTGGGTCAACTCAATTATATCAACCACTTCATAGCCCAATCTACATTCATTTATGAATTGATTTCCAAGTTGCTAAAGAAAGATGTCGCCAGAAAAGGTATGTTATAATGTCAATGTGCTTCTGATAAAATTAAGTATTGTCTGTCTAAACCTCCTATTTTTGTTCCTCATGAACAAGAAAGGCCTTTACTCTTGTACTTGTCCATACTAGACAACGCTTTTGGTTGTGTTTTGGGACAATATGATGAAACTGAAAAGAAGGAACAAGTAATATATTATATGACCAAGAAGTTCACTCCATATGAAGCTTGTTACACTTTTCTTGAACGCACATGTTATGCTCTAACCTAGGTAGCTCAGAAGCTAAGACACTATTTCTCTGCATACATTGCTTACTTAATTTCTCGAATAGACCCATTGAAATACATTTTTAGGAGCCTATGCCCATAGTAAATTTAGCTAAGTGGAAGATATTACTAACTGAGTTTGACATTGTTTTTGTCACATAGAAATCAATCAAAGGAAAATAATTAGCAGATCATCTGGAAGAAAATTTTGTGGATGAAAAGTATGAACCTTTGAAAACTTACTTTCCCGATGAAGAAGGGACATTTGTGGAGAAGATATCTCTAAAGCATATGATGGTTGGAGATTATTCTTTGATGGGGAAGAAAATTTCAAAAGAATAAGTATTGGGGTTGTGTTGGTATCAGAAATTGGTCAACATTTTCAGTGTCAGCTAAACACAGGTTCCCCTACACCAATAATATGATGAATACGAGGCTCGCATCCTGGGACTTCGAAAAGATATTGGTGTGGATATAAAATAAATATTGGTTATTGCAGTTTCAAATTTTTTGATTAATCAAGTACAAAGAGAACGAGCCGCTAAGAACATGAAGATCCTACCATATCTACACTGTGTGCAGGAATTGTGCAAGAGGTTTGTCAAGATAAAGTTTAAGAATGTTTCGTGAATAAAGAATGAGTTTGCAGATGACTTAGCCACATTATCCTTAATGATTTAGCATCTGTACAAGAATTATATTGATCATATTCCCATCCATACGTATAAGAAACCTGCTTATTTCTTTTATGTTGAGGAAGAGATGGATGGAGAGTGTCATGACCAAAACGTATACCAGGATCGTAGACACATGACGAGGAGACCCGAGAGACCCCAAGTCAACCCATGGCATGAGCTTAAATCTAATTCAATCACATGAGCGGTGTCATGCCCTGAGCCTACACTCTGGGCGTAACACAGTACTTGAAGCCACAAGTGACCCCAAGTCAACCCCTGGTCTATCATACACTAACATTCTGAGTAAACATGCACAGCAGAACTTTTAAAGATCAACTTTATCAGTTTAGGAAAATGTAAAGACTGAAAAGTAGAGAAGAAACAATATATCTGAAATACAATTCTGAAAGACAACTTTGGTCTGAAAGCCAACTACTGAGGAGTTGTTGGGACAGGTCCCCAGCTAACTCTAAGTTTAAACAAAACCATAACTAAATGAAATAAATAAACAAAGCCCTCAAATAATAGGGACTCACACTCTGATCTGCTGAAGCGGAACGCTCTGAAACTGAGGTAACTATCTGTGCTGAACTTGAGAACCTGTAGCTGTATCATGAAATGATACAGCATGAAAAGCATGCGTCAGTACTTTAAATGTACTGAGTAAGTGGGAGAGACATACTAAATATGAAGTGTGAACTGAAATGACACGCCATGACCAACAAGTACTGAACTAAACTACTGATATAATCTAAAATGGTCAAGACAACCCATCTGATAGTCACGGACATACCCTAAGTCTGAATCACTGAATCTGAGATACTGTACTAAACTGAGTTGCTTATTCTGATATTGGACTGGACTGACTAGTGGGAGAGTCTATAACCGACATTTAACCACGTGAGCTAGACATGGAGTCCGATGTATACACCCCACTGGTAGGACCCAATAAAACTTTCCAGGGTATAAAGGCATGAAATTAGTGATCACAAAATATATCTGGGGCCAATCAGTCCAAGTAATACTGAAACCTACGGTGGCAACATAGTTCTAGGAAACTGGGTACGCTGGAACCCCGGCCCACTTGGTGTTAAGTTCTGGTCCCACTAGAAATTTAAACTGAACTACTAAGATGGTAGCTCGAAACTGGGGCCCAAGACTAGTAAGGGACGAATCATTGCATGTACCCTGAGAGCCTTATCAGACCAAATTCTGAAACAGGGTTCTAAGACTAGTTAGAGTTGCTTATATAGAAGCGTCGTAACCGTTGTTGCGTCCCGCAAGTGTACGGGTCGTGCAAGTAATATAGTGGCTCTTTTAAAGAACCAGAATGTCGAACCCACAGGGACTGGACCATTCCTCTAACTATCTAGTTCAAGTGTGATATTAAATACCGCAAGTGTTGATTAGAGAAGTTTTCGAGGGAGGTTTAATTAAATATAGTTTTGGTCAATGACATATTCTGAATTCACTCTAGGAGCAACATAGAGTTAAAACCAGATAATCATGTGCTATCACGAATTGCAATGGGTTAAGTATGAAACTATCGATTGTTGTCTCACATAATTAGAATTGCATGTTCATGGCCTTTCGAGCCTATAAACATGAAAAACTAGCCTCGCTGCATCAGTGTGAGCGAGGATGCTACTTCTAGTTCGTGGGCAATTAATTACATGGATGTGGTTTACGTGGAAATGATTAGGGACTCTCGTACACCTAATCATTCGACTCAACTTAGCCTCACAACTACTTCTTTGAGTGGTGATGTGATAAATCTAAGTTGGTCTCTAAATAATCCCGTTTTATCAACCAAGCAAGGCATTAGGTATATTTCTGTCCTAACACAAATTATATCGTGAGATACAATCATGCTCCTCACATTCTCATGTTCTGATCTAGGTAAGTGCTTTCTCAAGCCATTGCCCAAGTTAACGTGTATGTTTTAATGGTGATCAATCATAAAAACAACCATTAATTCAAAATGCAAGACAAAACAACAATCAATAACTTAATTCCACACAAATTCATAAAAACACAATCATAATTCATGGCTTCAACCCTAGAGGAAGGGTTCTAGCCATTCATGTTCATTACACTACAAGAAACGACAACTAAATTAACATACTTACAAGAATTGGTAGAAGAGAAGGGAATTTGACAAAACCCTAGATGAGTTCTCCCACCTCTCCCTTCACTCCTAGGTAGTTTTCTAGAATAAAATCGTGACAAAGTGGTTTTAGGAGCTAAGAGACCTATTTATAATAAATGAGAAACGTGCACAATTTAGCCAGTCGTGGAATGGCTTCGTGTCACGGAGTGTATCGCGGAGCATTGCCTCCGTGACATGGAGGTAACGCGGAGGCTCTCTGGAAATTGCCTCCGGATGCCAAAACTGCCGAGTGTCACCATACTGCCGGCGTGACACGCTGCCCATGCAGCGTGTTGGGCTGTTCCTGGCGCGCATCTCCCCTGGCGTGGCACGGTGCAGGTGCGCTGGAGCCTGCCTTCCTGCTGCCTCTTCTCGCGCGCCTGGCATGGGCGTGGCATGGCGCTGGGCGCGGCACACGCACAGCGTGGCACGCTGCCTGGCGCGGCCAGCCTTGCCATGGCATGCTCCTTGCCGACTTTCATAATTTACTCCCGACTCCATTCCTCTACTTCACCAACTTATGAATTAGTTCCTCAAATTCAATAAAACCTACAAAACAAAGACTAATCATATTGGTTAGTGCTTATATTCATATTTATATAAAATCACATGAAAATATATATAATTAATTAGATAAACAAGACTAAATTAAGGTATAAAGCATCACTCGGGCATGCCATTTTAGCCCACGATCACCTACCCCACACTTAAATCCTTGTTCGTCCTCGAACAAACCTTTTACATCTCATGCATATGGAGACTCACACTTAGCTAATTTAGCCAAAATAATTCAAGCTACGACTATAATGATTATTTAAGATAGCAAGTTAAAAATAGAGCATGCATGATTTGAACATTGAAATGTAATACAGCCCTGCCAAGACTTCCTAGCCTCAAGAATCGACTCTCAATTTTAGAAAACTCATGCGAATGAAGATCAAGAGATCCAGCATGAATCATATCCTTCATTCAACATGTGCCCTCACAGCAAGAGAGTTACCCATTTTCACACGCAAAAAATTTGTAAATCACAACATGTGTGGGTATAGGAATAGAATTACGCTCACTCTCACAAAGAATTCATGTGCATCATGTAATGACCCATAAGCTTGCCCTTAGTGTTTTATTCCACTAATTTAAGGATGTATGACTGTAAGAGCAAGTAGGACTTTTTAGGTTGTAATGTAGCTGAGGGATGGGTAGGTACTATTATGGCCAGTAATAGTGACTATCTTTCCTAAGCGCTTTTAATACATCAGGCCCTCATTACGAACTTCTCTTCTCTTACTTCACCTTTTTCTCCTTGTGTTCCCCCTTTCATTAGGCACTTTTGGCTTATTAGTAAGGAGTTCTATACGTAACTTTTCATTAATTTATTTTCTTGCTCCTTATAATAATCAGTCATTTTCACACCAGTACACCCTTGACCTTTCACAACTTTCACAACTTCCATTTTTCCTTCTTTTTCATTTTTTTTCTCACTCCTTTACTCTTTCGGATTATTCACTTAAGTGCTTAGGAGTTTTGGATAAAATTCAAGGCTAATGAAAGAAAAAGGATTAAGCTTATGCTGCAGCTATCAAAGAATAGGCTCAAGGCTCAATGGGGCTAACTAGGATTAATTATTCAAGGTAGGTAAAATGAGGGATAACATCTGGGTTCATTCAAAGAAATGCCTAAATCATCTCCTACAATTCACATCCTTCATTTCATTTTATAAACACACCAGGCAAGTTCTAGACAATCCACATAGCACAGAATACTCAAAAACCTTACACTCATGGCACATGCTCAATTCCAGACACATTCAGCAGACTCTTAACCCAGCTAATCGCCAGAATTCAAATTAAGCTTCAAGCATATTGAGTCAAATTCAAGAGCCTAAGTGTCTCACACAAAGTTATACACTTGCATGCTTCAACACTGAACATACCTGCATCTTACAATCATGTATAGAACATAACAAGAACAACAAGCTATCAATTAGCTACGGGTTCACAAACCCACAACCTATCGACTAATTTTCCTCAAGACGGTCGTCATCCACCCGTCGTCAGAAATAGTCCCTAACTATGACTACAACATTATATACAGACAAAGAAAAATTTTTATTCTTCAGTTCAAAGACCCCCGTCGGAAAAGAACTGAAAAGAAAAACCAAAGGGTGCTGAATTCATGCTTGACTCATAAACATTTTTCAAATTTCTCACAAATTCCTCACAAGCATTACATTCACCCAAAAAAAATTTGTTAAGCACAAAAAGTTTGAAATTTTTCTCACCCCACACTTAAATCATGTTATGTCCTCATAGCATCAAATTAAAATTTAAAGGACGAGAAATACTCCCTGAGCCTCTATCCCAAGCTAAAAGCATGCTTTTCTTCAAGTTCTCCTAGGTGGGTGTTTGACCCCACACTTCTTCTATTTCATGCTTTTTAGCTTCCTCCTTCTCGGTACTCAAGACTTCCCTTCCCTCTGTGCTTAACTTTCCACCAAAAACACAAACATAATAAAAACAGCAAAATCAACACAAAATCAAAATTAAACAATTTGTACCTGAGGTACCCTTGGGTTGCCTCCCAAGAAGCGCCTAATTTTACGTCGCGGCACGACGTGGACTGTTTCGAGAACCATCTCCTTTTCTTTTGTTGTTTAGAGGAAACAGCCTCCACTTTGTTCCTCTCTTCCTCCAACTTCTTCTCACTTTGAAGCTCTTTATCAGACTCGGGCTGAGCACTTGTCATTGCCTTTGGCCCTGCACCTGTGGAATCCTCCACCCCACACTCATCCTCAGACAACACACTAACCTGACAAAGCTTTTGTAGTGTGTGGATGGGTTCATTTCTTGGTATACTTGGAAGAGTTCTTCTTCATCCTCGACCCTCATTTTCAGGGTCCCTGCTCTCAAATCAATCGCCGCTCCTCCGGTGGCCAGGAATGGCCAACCCAAGATTAAGGGTACCTGGTCATCAACCTGAAAATCTAAGATAATAAAATCAGCATGTAGAATAAACTTACCTACTTTGGTGAGAAGGTCTTCTATTATTCCATCAGGTGTCACTCGTGACTTATCAGCCAGTTGCAGCATCAGCCTCGTTGGCCTCGGTTTTTCCAACACCAGGGTGTTGAATAAGGATAGGGGCATTAGGTTAACAGCTGCCCCTAGATCACATAAAGCTCGTAGCACCTCAGCTTTACCAATTGTATGGAGAGGGTAAAACTCCCTGGGTCTTTGAGCTTCTTTGGAATCTTGCTCAATACCCTGTGACTGCACTCCTCAATCAGTGCTACAGTCTGGGCATCCACCAATCTAACTTTGTTTTCCATCACATCCTTCAAGTATTTAGCATACTTAGGCATTCCCTGCAAAACATCAATAAGAGGAAAATTTATGTGAAGTTCTTTGAAGCTCTCAAAGAACTTTTTGAAGCATTCCTCCTTCTTGCTCTTTCTGAATTTCTGAGGGAATGGTGGTGGTGGTCTTTTTGCTGGCTGCAATGAAGGTTGCGCATTGTTGCCCAGCACTCTAATTATCTTCCATGTTGATGGATGGTCCTGGTCTAACCAACTCCGACTGCACCTCCTTTCTCAGCTCTTTTGGCACTGCATCAGCTAATTGCTTACGCTTCTCAGACTGATGGCATTGATCTGCCGGGGGTTAGAATCTGTGTCACTTTGTAATCCCCCTTGCGATCTCATGTTTTGAGCAGCTTCTTTCTGACCCACTTGTTTTTCAAGATTGCGGGTGGCCATTTGCTGATTCTTTAAGTTTGTTGCCATCCTCGCCTGATTCTCTGCTAACTGAGTCTGGGTCTCCATGATTTTCTACAATGTTTCCTCAATGTTGCTGCTCACTTGAGCATCATTTTGCCTATTCTGCTGATCCTGCTGTTGTTGAGGTTGCACATAACTCTGCTTTTGGTTTCCACCCCAAGAAAAATTCGGGTGGCCCTGCCAATTTCTGTTGGAGTTGTTCCCAAAATTTTGATTGTTCCTATGCACATTTCCAACAAAATTGACTGATTCTGGATTGGCTCCACAAGATTCTGCATTGCGCCCAGTATTACCACAAATTTCGCACCAACTCGGAGCTTGCTGAACTGTGTTAACCTGGCCATGGTGTTGGTTCATACTCAGTTTATTGAATTGAGTCATCATCTGATGCTGGAAAGAAGCTAACTATGCTGCCAAGGCATTCAAACCATCAACCTCTATCAACCCCGATCTCTTTCCTTCCCCTCTCGATGACTCGTTGTGTCACCCTGGATTTCCTTGAGCGATTCTGTTCAACAAAGTGCACAACTCATCATACGTCTTCTCCAAGGCTTGCCCACCCGATGCAGAGTCTAGTAATATTTTTGTGTGTGGGTCTAGACTTTCTACAAAGGTATGGGCCAGCACTTCATTTGATTGCTGGTGATGGGGGCAGTCTCTCAACAATTACTTGAATCTTTCCCAAGCCATATACAAGTTCTCATCAGGCTTCTGCTTGAAACTGAGTATTTCACTTCGCAACTTTGCAGTTTTGCCTGAAGGAAAGAATTTGATGAGGAACTTCTTAGCCAAGTCATTCCACGAAGGTATGGAGTTCGGTGGCTCAGCCTTCAACCACTTTTTCGCCTCTCCCAATAGTGAAAATGGAAAGAGGGTTAGTCGGACATAATCTGTGGACACGCCGGCGGGGACAAATGTGTCACTAATCTCTAAAAAGCTCTGTAAGTGCTGCTGCGGGTCCTCATGTGCCATCGCGGTGAATTGACCACTAGAATGTAACAGCCGCACCATGTTCTATTTAAGCTCAAAGTTCCCTCCAGGCTCCGATTTACGGATACTAGAGGTCACATTCGTCGCTAGTGGGATTGCCACTTCACGAACTGGTCTAGATGCCATTGCTGCTGATGACAATTTTGCTTGTCCCGCGGGTGATTGTTGTTGTACCTTTTCTTGAAGTCTCTTCAGCTTTTTCTCTAGATCTACTCTCCTTCGCAATTGGATTTGCCGTTCAGGTTAAAGCAACGGTTCCACAAGCTCTCTATGTTTAGCCAGCTCGGCACGACAATCTGTCACCTGCAAATGATCAGACTAAGACCAAGTTTCTAAACACTTAAGGAAATTATAAAATCACACAAAAAGAGATAAATTATCAAAACTTCACCTAGTCCCCGGCAACGGCGCCAAAAATTTGTTGCGTCCCGCAAGTGTACGGGTCGTGCAAGTAATATACTGGCTCTTTTAAAGAACCGGAATGTCAAACCCACACGGACTGGACCCATTCCTCGAACTATCTAGTTCAAGTGTGATATTAAATACCGCAAGTGTTGATTAGAGAAGTTTTCAATGGAGGTTTAATTAAATCTAGTTTTGCTCAAAGACATATTCTGAATTCACTCTAGGAGCAACATAGAGTTAAAACCATATATGTGCTATCACGAATTGCAATGGTTTAAGTATGAAACTATCGATTGTCGTCTCAGATAATTAGAATTGCATGTTCATGGCCTTTCGAGCCTATAAACACGACAAACTAGCCTCGCTGCATTATTGTGAGCGAGGATGCTACTTCTAGTTCGTGGGCAATTAATTACATGGATGTGGTTTACGTGGAAATGATTAGGGACTCTCGTACACCTAATAATTCAACTCAACTTATCCTCACAACTACTTCTTCGAGTGGTGATGTGATAAATCTAAGTTAGTCTCTAAATAATCCCGTTTTATCAACCAAGCAAGGCATTAGGTATATTTCTATCCTAACACAAATTATATCGTGAGATACAATCATGCTCCTCACATTCTCATGTTTTAACCTAGGTAAGTGCTTTCTCAAGACATTGCCCAAGTTAACGTGTATGCTTTAATGGTGATCAATCATAAAAACAACCATTAATTCAGAATGCAAGACAAAACAACAATCAATAACTTAATTCCACACAAATTCATTAAAACACAATCATAATTCATGGCTTCAACCCTAGAGGAAAGGTTCTAGCCATTCATGTTCATAACACTACAAGAAACTACAACTAAATTAACATACTTACAAGAATTGGTAGAAGAGAAGGGAATTTCACAAACCCTAGATGAGTTCTCCCACTTCTCCCTTCACTCCTAGGTAGTTTTCCAGAATAAAATCATGACAAAGTGGTTTTAGGAGCTGAGGGACCTATTTATAATAAATGAGAAACGTGCACAATTTAGCCTGTCGTGGAATGGCTCCATGTCACGGAGTGTATCGCGGAGCATTGCCTCCATGACACAGAGGTAACGCGGAGGCTCTCTGGAAATTACCTCCGGATGCCAAAACTGCCGAGTGTCACCGTACTGTCGGCGTGACACGCTGCCCATGCAGCGCATTGGGCTGTTGCTGGCGCGCATCTCCCCTAGCGTGGCACAGCGCTGGTGCCCTGGAGCCTGCCTTCCTGCTGCCTCTTCTCGCGCGCCTGGCATGGGCGTGGCACGGCGCTGGGCGCGGCACACGCACAACGTGGCACACTGCCTGGCGTGGCCAGCCTTGCCATGGCATGCTCCTTGCCGACTTTCGTAATTTTCTCCCGACTCCATTCCTCTACTTCACCAACTTATGAATTAGTTCCTCAAATTCAATAAAACTTACAAAACAAAGACTAATCATATTGGTTAGTGCATATATTCACATTTATATAAAATCACATGAAAATGTATATAATTAATTAGATAAACAAGACTAAATTAAGGTATAAAGCATCACTCGGGCATGTTATTTTAGCCCACGATCAACCGTCTACAAAACAACTAATAACTGAACTGGTGTCCTGGGGCTAGTCAGAGCTATAATTGAATGTCATCACCGTCTAATGGACCAAATAACTGAAATCTGAATCTGAGTCTGAAAACTGGGAGGCACCACTGACATCTCAAAAATAAAACTGGAGTCAAGCTGATGAGTTGACATATTTTTGGACAACACTAAGCTTGCTAAAATCTGACTGAAGCTAGACTGATATGATTCGGACTGAGACTAGACTGATAGAGTTCTGTGTTCTAACTAACTGAATTTCTAAGCAACTAATAGAGAGCTCATTCATGCCGACAACATAGACAAATTCATACTATAAGGCAAATTTCAAGAATCTGGGAGTTTTATTCAAAAGAGCAAAAGTTATTCTCATTCATGGGATATTTACTCAATACATGCGAATAGCAAGAAAATTCTAGAAATTTAACTTAAAGCATTCTTCTTTCACTAAAGGGGATTTAACAAGTGAAATCATTACTCAAAAAATTAGGGCTTAAATTTACTTTTTGTATGAAAACTTAAATTCGATAAGGAATTAATGGGGATCATATCAATAATATATATATGAAAATCGTTCTAAGTGAAATCAACAAAAATAAACACGAATCCTCTTTATATTCCAAAGCTCAGGTTTTAAACTAATAGAGGAAATTGAGGAGGATTTTTTTGGGACACAAGGGAAGAACAATCCCCTTGCTAAAACCCCACATACCTAATGAAGAACCCACGAAACTCTTGAGAACTTGAGGAGAAGAAAGCTTCCCTAGTTTCTTGCTCTGAGAATTCTTGAGAGAACTTACGGTCTGATTTCCGAGTGCTTGAGTGGGGAATGAGGAAAAGGACCCATTACCCCCACTAAAACATCTAAACCGAAGTCGAAATGACGTGGTTTAATGATTTGGTGAATAGGAATTTACTAAATAATCCCCAGAAATTCACTGGAAAAAACTGTTAGGTGTTCCTAACGGGTGACCTAACGACTCGTTACCAGGTCCAATGAGCTGTTGGATCCTCTCGTCAAGTTCACTGGAAATACTATACTCATCCCTGACGGGCACATGACGAGTCGTCATGACTGGGAACGACTCATCGTGTCATCCATTAGGTACACTGGTAAGAAGGCAAGGAAGGACTGGAAACGAAGGACCTGACGAGTTGTTACTGCTGATGACGACTCGTGGTGACCTTCCGTCAAGTACACTATCTACTTCTCAAATTCTAAAACTCTGGCTTGGCAAGGGCGACTTAACAAGTAGTGTGGCCTGACAATGACTCGTGGGGCCATCCATTGGGAAACACTAACTCATCATCTTAGCCTCCTTCTCATGGTTGACCTAACCAGTTGTTGGGTCCCTTAATGACCCGTCAGGTTGGTCGTTCTGCAATTTTTCTGCAGTTTTTCAAATTTTCTGAATTAAGTCCCGGATATTAATTTTGAGCTTCTGGGGCATTACAAGCGGAAGAATCAACATAGAGAACGTAATCATATCATAACATAAGGGGAAGAACTGTACGATACTTATATAATACGGCGGAATACAACTCTTAGTCTGATAAGCCTCTAAACATGACAGGCGGATTGATGGGACAACTCCCCAACTAATCCAACATCCAGAAACTGAAAGAAATGACATATGGTGTGATCATGTAGCCCTCAAAACATGAGAACTCACCAATTACGCTGAGAGTGAGGCTAAGACTAGCTACTGGTGGGGATGAGCCTGAGAACTGGGACGTGTATCATAAAACGATACAGCATAAAAAGTATGCGGTAAGTACGTGGAATGTACTGAGTATGCAAGTTAAGTAAGACGGACATTTAAAATATAAATAAAGTCCATAAAAGATCGTAAGAGTAGAACAACATGCTCGTATCATAAATCGTTATAACATATCATATGGATCAAGGTTTCAAAACATTCAAAACAAAAACATAGTCATAATCATAATAAAAGAACCTTGCTTAACATAACTTGATCCAACCTATATATTAATAATATGCATAAATCATGAGGAATAGTGGGAGATTCTCTTAACTGACATACCCCATATGAGCATACATGAAGCCCAACTTATAACCCTAGTCGGGTGGGTGTTCGTACCTGCCAAGGGTAGGAACTATGGAAGTGTGATATCACCATGAAAAGGGCCATTTGGGCCAGGAACTAACATGAAAGGGTCCCGACCTACCTACGGTGGCACGCAGTTCATAAGATCTGATGCTTGACTTGAGCCCCGAACCTACTCGATGTTTGATATTACTCTCAAAACATATATAGTGCTCATAATAATACATACATGAATTCATTGGCTATTTAAATCGTGATAATCATAAACATGCTTAAATATATGTGAACTAGCCATGACTTGAGGCCCGTGAGTCGGTCAAAAATATAATTCATGATTAATAAGATTCATACATACTCGTATATCATGCATATAGCTTGAATTTCATAAAATCATAATGGGTAACATAATGAATTCATAATTTAAAACATAATGAATTCATAATTTAAAACATAACTCATGATGGGCTTGTAGAGAACATCGATGGGATAATAGATCATAAATCGATTCATCATGGGGCATGCATAATCATACTTAATTGTTTGGAAATTCAAAATCAACAATATTAATATCATTTAAAACTCAAAAGATAATCAAAATCAGTAGTTTATAATAATATTTCAAAATCAAAAAATCCATAATTAAATCATCAAATTTTATACAAATCGAATAAAAACCCCATGAGTTTTTAAATAAATTTTGAGTGAAATCATTGAGTAGGAACATGGGTGTGGAAGAATCCACCCATTGAAGACCTTACATACCTGGGATTATCAACTCCTAACCCTCCTTAAAAGCCCAAGAATGAAATTGAAGGAATTGAGGTGAAAAGATTGAAATCTCCCTTTAGATCACTCGTCAAAATCCTTGCTTGCATGAATGAGAGTTTAGGAAGGTTTATTTTCTTAAGAACCCAGCTTTCCCAAGCCAAAATGATGTAGTTTAGGGCCTTATATCGTGAAAAAGTTGAAAATACCCTTAATGAACCTGCCCTGAAAACTGGTCGGATGGAACCCACGGTGGTACCAATGGATCGTGGGAACCACCAACGGCCCATCATGTCCCTCGTGGAATGAACTGTTGACGACCCATTCTCAGAACCAAACAATGGGTCGATAGGACAACCCGTGCCTCCAACCCACGACTCGTTACATCGTCCGTGCTTAGTCCCTGAACCTTGGCATCTTATCTTCTAACAGGTCACACCACGACCTGTCACCACAAACAACGGATCGTTGTTTCCCCCCGTCAAGCGTACTGGAACCTTAATCCTCAATCCAAGACCATAACCAATGACTCGTGGCTTCTCCTAACGGGTCGTTGGGTCTCCCGTTGTATGTCACCGGATGCACCCAACTCCTTCCCACGACTGCTAACGATAACTCGTTGATTCCCACAACGAGTCATCATATCTCCCGTTGTTTGCACTATCACCCAGCCTTTCCCCAACCACGACTTGTTATAACGACCTGTGGTATGTCACCACGAGTCGTACCTTGACTCGTCCTGATACATTTTCACAATTTTCTGCAGTTTTTAATCTTTTCACTTCCGGGTCTACTCCTACACACTTCAGGGGTATTACAGAGAGCCCATGGTATCTTAACATAAAAGGATATATAAATAATGGAGATTATCCACAAGTGCGACAAGTTTTCAGAAATGCACAATTCAAAGATTGGCAAATTAATTCTTCTTGAACAGAGAAATAATGCATAGGAGAACTCCTAGTTAAAGATATATTAGGTGTGTTGACTCTAGAGAAGTGTCCAATCTGATTGAAAAGATACATATTGAAACTTATGGGCCTCATATGAATTGGTTTACCTTGGCAAAGAAAATGTTGACTGTCGGGTATTTTTAATTAGCTATGGAAACATATTGCATTTGTTATGTACAGAAGTGTCATCGATGTCTGACTTATGTGATATGATCGGAGTTCCTCCCAAAGAACTCCATGTCACCAACTCATCTTGGCCATTTGTCACTTGGGGCATAAACATCATTGGTCCCATTCAACTATCCGCATCCAACAAGCAGAGGTTCATCCTCATTGTGATCGATTATTTCACTAAATGGGTTAAAGTCACTTCCCAAAAGTTCATCTCAAAAAAGGTGGTAGCTGATTTCATTCGAGATTATCTCATATATCGGTTTGGGGTGCCCGAGTCCATTGTCACTGATAATGGTACCAACCTTAATAATGACTTAATAAAAGCAACATGTGAAGAGATCAAATAAACCATCAAAATTCTACCGCATACGGTCCATTGATGAACGGAGCAGTGAAGGCTACAAATAAGAATATCAAGAGGATATAGCACAAGATGATTGATAAGTACGAGCATTGGCATGAAAATCTACCTTTTGCATTATTAGGATATCATACCACCATCAGAACTCTACTGGGGCCACACCTTATCTTCTGGTTTATGGTAATGAAGTTGTGACACCTGTTGAGGTAGAGATACTTTCTCTGAGGATCATTCAGGAAGAATAATTGAGTGATGAAGAATTGGTACAAAGTAGATTTGAGAAATTGGTACCCATGGATACAAAGAGGATAAACGCAGTATGTCATGATAAACTCTATCAGTATAGCATGGCCAAGGCTTTCAACAAGAAGGTTATACCAAGACACTTCACAACTGGGCAATTAGTTTTGAAGCGAATACTTCCATACTAAGGTGAAGCAAGGGGCAAGTTCTCACCCCGGATATGCTCCATTGAGTTTAAATGAATGGAGAAGTATGACCCATGCTTATCAACTCAGATGTAATCAAGTGATACTACATCTAAAAGTTAAGGAAGATGTTTTACTCTATGATTTCTTATCTTATATCTGGAACTACATTTTACCTGATTCACATTTAAGAGGGACACATAGGCACCCGTATAGAGCTTGGTATTATCATAATAAAATTTTCATATTGCCCCTTTGAATATGAAACTGGGAAAGAATTTTCTAAAGGATTTAAAAATTTCATCAGTAAAATATTTATACAAAATAGTTATGGCCACAAGTTTGACAAGCTACGAAATTAGGCAAAGTCTTTTAGGAGACCTCAAAAAAACAAGTGAAATTTCAAATCTGCAAAGAAGTACGAGAAAGAATATTGTGTTCTACATTGGAGCAGAACTTTTAAGGAGGTCCTCAATGTGGTTGGTTAATACTCACTTTTTTTGTTGATTTATTTAGTGGGGTGACTATGGAGAAGCTGACCATGTCCAAATGCCACTTGATTACTTTTTCTTTTCTTATTTTTTGGGGGCGGGGGAGGGGGGTTTCTTTGATATATGATAGCTTTTTAGCATTTATTTTGCCTATCTAATGGTCTAGGTAATTTTCTTGAGAAACCATCATAAGTTTTTAGTGGACTTTATTTTGACTTCAATAGTCTTATTACTTCAAAGAAGCCCAGTTACTTCTTTTCAAAAAAATCAAAGATTCTTCTTCTTCTTATATAATTATTATTTATATGAATGCGAATCCACTTTCGCCTTTCTAAATTTCATCAAAGCTACATCTAAAATAAGAAGACAGTCTCCGATAGGATATTATGTTGTTTCAAAATATGTCATGGTCATGATTCAACATGATTTTCTCACACATTCTCTATGATAACCCTTTCATTCCTTTTTAGAAACAAATTATTTCAAAACTATGATTTCAAAATTTATTTATCCTTTTGCAGATACGAACACCCAGATGGAATCTACTAGTCCACAAGACCGAACAAAGATGAGGATACCAAGTCAAAGAAGAATCACATATTAGCCTTCCCTTCATAAATTAACAATATTTCTTTAGATGCAGAAATAGCAGGTAAAAATTTACAAATTATCCTTGCAACAGAAGAACCTCCATCATATGATGCTCTGGTCTTCAAAACAGTGCAAAGTAAAAGCTACTCTATCTCCTCAACTCTAAATACATCAAGCTACTAGATCGCATCAAGCCACGAATTTGCATTAAGCCCTAAAGTTGCATCAAAACTCCAAAATATCCACATTGAGCCTTGGAATTGCATCAAGCTACAGATCTACATCGAACTATGAATCTGTATTGATCCATGAATTTGCATCAAGCTACAAACTATTTGTATTGAGCCCCGAAATTACATCAAGCTACAAATATGCATCGATCTGTGAATCTGAATTGAGCCCTGAAATTGCATAAAGCTATGAAATATCTGCATTGAGCCCTGAATATTGTATTAAGCTTGAATATCACATTGAGCTAAGGAATATTTGTATTTGAGCTAATGAATTGCATCGAGATACTATGAACTCACTTTGAGCTACCAAACTACATCAACCAACTAAATACTACGTCAAGCTACTACATATTAAGTTGCTACAAAGCAGGCTACTTAAAGCCACTCTACTTTATGCTATTCTACTCAAATGATACCCAAAACATATATGTTTTATTTAATGGTCATTGAAATCATCCAAGGGTGTCATAATCTAAATGCATGATGCTCATGTCCTATGGAGAGCATTCTATCGCCTAATGATTTACTTTCTGTACATCATGTTCTGTCATAATTTAAAGGCATCATTTTCTCGGCTTGTGAATATCATTTCATGCCCGAAGTATTTAATTTTTGTTTATCATACATTGAAGGCATCATTTTTATGACCCACGGACATCATTCCATAGCCTAAGAATTTATTTTTGATGTATCATGGTCCTAAGACATCATGGCTTAAAAGACATCATCTATATCCTCTTAAGGCAAATTATTTCATGGTCTAAAATAAACTTGTATCATGTTTAAATATTTATGAAAATTTACTTTACCATTTAGATAATTCATATTCTCTAACCGTTTTTATCTAGTTATATTAGAAAATGTAGGTATAAAAGGCAGAACAAGTTACAAATGAGAACATTTATCGCTCCCAGTTCTAAAATGTTTTTCTTATCCTTATTTATCACGACTTAACTTGAAACATATTCATATCTGACCTTCTCTTAGCCCCACAAGATATTATGATCTTATCAACTCATACTACTTTCATCTCTATTCAGAAGCTCATATCATCAAATTTCTTTAGGAATATCGTTCATTGCTAAATCTAAAACTACACACTATCTGATTGTCGTTGAAAACTAAGATATATAGGCGATTTGAAGTTAAAGTCTTGACCATGACACTTTCACAACTTCCCTTCTGATGTCAAAAAGGTTGTTCCCTCAGTTGGACTAGATTAGCTACTATGTCAACGTTCTTTGCCTTATAAGTCTTTTCTCATTCCCGAGTAAAGAAGAGGCAGTTGTTGACACTCAATTTTCACCTCCATGTACCCTACCCAGACTGCTATTTGACTAAATAATATTTTTGATCCTTTTCAACTTTAATTTCCTTTACATAATTATTTATTATTTTTATTATTTAATTATTCATGCATTTTATTATTATCTACACATTTACTAATTTTATAATTTCCAAATATTTTATTTATTACTAATTATAGTTATTAATTTATCATGAATTTCGTATATACTTGATTTTGGAAAAAATATAGACTTTTAGTATTTGTTAATTCCTTGTTTTCTTCTTCATCTAACATCTCACATGATATTTCAAATATTTTATAAGATATTTAAATATTAACTTATTAATTTAATGATATTCAATCATCTAGCTAGTAATTTTACATATAGTTAAATATTAACTTATTAATATAATGATAATTGAATTTCAATAAAGTGACTCCACAGATAGTTGATTATCATACTTAAAAGTATTATCTCATTTAAATTTTAAAAAGTAACGATATGTTTCCAATTGAGTGAATCTTCAAATAGTTAATCATCACCCTTAACTTTTTGTGTCCTTGTATTCTACTTTCATACTACTTTTCTCTTCCTCCTTCAAACAACTAATGAATATTTTAGACATCTTTCCGGTTTTTTAAACAACAAAGAGATATTTCAATGTTTGAAACATTCAGAAAGATTTTTTGATATTTAAAACATCTAGAGAGATATTTTACATATATTTGAAACATTCGAAGAAATATTTAAACAACTCGAGTTCTTTTTCTCTTTGTTTTACATTCCAAACACTAGAAGGAAAAAAAAAAGATAAGGAAGAGGAAGATGAGGAGAAAGAAGAAGAGTCTCTTCCTCTTTATTTGAGACTAAGAGGTCTTATTACCTCTTTCTTTTTATATTTCTTAAAAATTCTATTAATAATCAACTTAAAATAGATAAAATATTTGACCACAATAACATTTTGAGAACTCTTTCCACAATTAAATAATTGTTATTCTTTTCATTGAAATTTAACATTGAAAAATGTTAAGTGGCTATTTTCATAGATATTTTTTATCCGATGAGAAAATAAAAAATAATAGTATGTTCACATAGAAAAATCAAGAAGCTTTTCTCTATTTCAGCGAGTATTATGTTTCCCACAATGCATTTTCCCAAAAAGTTGATTCAGTAGAAAATGAGTGAAAAAATTATGTTTCATAATATAAATTTCTCATTAATTCGAAGTGGTGTTGATAACAGATAAAGTACCTTCAAGGGTAGTATGAGTTACTTATGTTGTAAACTGAAGGAATCAGTTTAGTTAGTTAAGTAGGTTATAAAGCTAGTTATATTGGCTAACAAGTTAGTTAGGGTGGTTAGCATCTAATCAGTTTGTTAGTAAGTAGTGAGTTTTCTATATGATAGAGATGATCACACCTCTATACAGACAGTTTTTGATCATATTAAAAGAGCTTTGTACTTCTTACAAATGTACTTTCTCTTCTTCCTCTCAATAATACTTTGAAGCCTTGAAGCCTTCTTATTACTATTATTATTATTATTGATTGATCTTCTGCTATATCTTTTAAATTACAACATGGCATTAGAACCCTGAGCCACGATTCCAAGAGTTAATCACTGAGTTACAATCTCTGTAATCGACTAAATCAATTCCTTGTGACTTCCACTAAACTGTGAATTCCAGTAAACAATAATGGCTGGAAATACTTCAAATGGCAAGAATCTTGCGTGAGAATCAAACAGTGGTCCTGGCAATACTGGCCAAGGCAATCAAGTCTCAGGAATCAACTACAATCATCATGTTCCTTCATTCATTATATGTAAGTGAAATTCAGATAATTTCATTCCAACTTACAAGTATTGAAAATTACTCAACATGGTATCAATCTGTATGTAGTTCACTACTAGAAAGGAACAAGTTAGGAATGGTGGATGAAGGGTGTCAGAAAGAAAAGTTTATAGAAATAATGTGGAGTCATTGGGAAAGAGTGAATGCAATAGTCTTGTCTTGGATTATGAATGTAATGTCTAAAAGGCTTCTTGGGAGTATTATGTATGCACAAATGCACAATTAATATGGCTTGATCTAGAGGAAAGGTTTAACAAGATTGATGATTCAAGAACATTTAACATTCATAAGGAAATATCTACATTGACTTAGGAGAATGTGTCTGGGTTTGTGTATTTTTCAAGATTGAAAGATCTATGGGAAGAATTTGATGAACTAGTGCCAGCTCCTACTTGTGATTGTGAAAAATTAAAGGAATTCATCCAGCATCAACAAAAACTAAAGTCGTTTTAGTTTTTGATGAGATTAAATGACTTTTTTTACAAGATAAGAGTCAAATTTTTATGATGAACCCTCTGCCTACTCTAAATTAGGCTTACTTAATGATAGTGAGTGATGAAGGTCAAAAGGAATGTAGCACTAACTGCTGGCATTCTAGTCAATCATCTTAGAAATAATACAGGATATTTGAAGGGGCTATGTATTAAAAATCCTATGGTGCTTAAGGTGGAAATTATGGTTATGGTGCTCATGGTGGAAATTATGGTGTTCATGGCAGCAGTTTCACATATGAAAATCAATGTGGACATTCTAAGTTCAAGGAAAATTATAACATGTTTTGTGACTTTTGTAAGCTAAAGGGCACACCAAAGAGATATGTTATAGATCGTTGGGATACTCTCCAGATTACAAGTTCAAGAAAAAAGGAAATAATAGGAATTGTACATGTTATAATGAAAGAAATAGTGTAACCTGTAATATCTTAACTGGGGAGAAGGCTATGGCAAACCAGAATAATCAACAATTCAATAATGGACAAAATACATCTATACACAACTATTATAATGGTGCCTCAACCTCAGGTGTGTTTGAATAGAATAACACAATTCAGGTGGCACAATGTGGTCCTTTCATTAAAGGGCAGTATGAACAGATTAGCCACATGCTTGACCAGCCCCCAAACTCCCATGCAAATGTACTAGGTATTGATAAAAATGGTTATGTTAGCCCCTAATAGTCCTGAATGGATAGTAGGTGCCATAAATCATTTGGCATCTGATCTAGAGTTGTTGGATAAGACAACAGCAACAGAAACTACTAGTCCAAAGAAGGTCCACTTACCAAATGAGGATACATCTCTTGTGAAACATACAGGATCAAGCTTCATATAGGTAGGAGTACCATTTCTAATATATTCCATGGACCTAAATTTCAATATAATTTGTTATATGTTTCTAGACTAACAAAAGAATTACAATGCTTTGTATCTTTCTTTCTTGACTTCTGCATTTCTTTGTATATCTTCACTAGGAGGGTGAATGAGATTAATAAAGATGAGAATGGCCTATATCTGTTACTGAATCAACATCACAACTATGAAAAGAATATCAGTCTTGTTGCTCAACAGCCAGGAGATACATATACTAAGAGTGTACATATAGCACTATGGCATAAAAGACTAGTACATACATCTACTATACCCTTTATGAAAATGTTTCATGTTAGCATGCAAAATGTCAAGGACATCATAACTCAATGCATAGTCTGTCCTTGTGCCAAATCAACTAGAGTATCATTCACATCTAGTAGTATAAAGAGCATAGACTATTTTGATTTGGAATATGCGATCTTTGGGGACCATATAGAGTTCCCACATTTGATGAAAATAAATATATTCTTACATTAGTAGATGATTTTTTTCAAACTAACTTGGGTATTTCTTTTAAGATAAATATCAAATTTCCATGTTTCTCTGCAACACTTCTTTACTTATATAAAGACTTAGTTTAATAAGTCTATCAAAATTTTAAGAACGAATAATGGCTCTGAATTTATAAACAATGTTTGTAATAATCTATTTAAACATTTAGGCATAATTCATCATACTACATATGTTCATACTCCACAACAAAATGGAGTAGCTTAAAAGAAACATAGACATATGTTAGAAGTAACTAGATCTATGAGGTTTTAGGCTCACATACATAAAATATTTTGGGGATATTATGTCTTAGCTGCAGGTTATCTCATTAATTGATTACCTACTCATGTTCTGGATAGTGTATTTCCTTATGAATGGTTCTGTAATAGAAAACCATCTGTCAAACATTTAACAGTATTGGGATGTTTTGTGCTTTGCTAAAGATCTAGCTCAGTCTGACAACTTAATGTGAAGAGCTAAAGTATCTACGCATATGGGGTATTCTGAATAGCAGAAAGGATATATACAATATTATTTAACTAGCAAATTATTGTTTTAACAGGTATATGGTGTTTCAAGAAGAAATATTTTCATTCAAAGAATAGAAATCTAGTTCAATACCAGTTTTTATGAACACATGGCACCAACTCAAATGAGGATGAGAGCTATCCAAATAATCCGGCGATACCTCCTCAGACTATCACTACTCATCATGAAGGTTCTTAAAAATGTACAAATCATACAGATCACAGATGAACCTTCATATGTGTCACCTTAGGCATCTAAGCAAATGAATTCATTTGTATCACAACCTCCAACTAGAAGGTCAACCAGAGGGACTCAACCTCCAGTCTGGATGAAGGAATATGTATATCTTGATATACACAAAGATGTCCCATATGCCTTGGACAAGTTCATAACCTATGATCATATCTCAAAAAAAATATAAAGCTTATGTGGCTGCATTCTCAAGTCAAATATAAAACCAACAAGGTATTCTGAGGAAATAAAAGATCCAAGATGGATACAAGTCATGAAAGAGAGATACAAGCATTAGAAAGAAATAATACTTGAAAATTGGCTCAACTACCATAAGAAAGGTCCATCATAGACTGTAAATAGGTTTATAAGATAAAGTACAAGTAAAATGGTGAAGTTTAAAGATTTAAAGGAAGGTTAGTAGCTAAAGGGTACAGTCAAAAGGAAGGAATTGACTACCAAGAAGCATTCTCACCAGTTGTGAAGATGGTAACTATGAGGAGTGTACTGGCTCTAGCTTCTGCTCAGTAGTGGCATATACATCAAATGAATGTATATAATACCTTCTTACAAGGGGATCTATATGATGATATTTGGATGGACGTGCAACAAGGATTTGCAAGTCAAGGGAAGTCAATTATATGCAGACTTACAAAATTCTTGTATGGTCTTAAACAACAACCTAGACGGTGGAATGAAAAGTTATCTGAGGAATTGATTAATCACCTTCGCTTTAAAGAAAGTCAGTATGATCATTCCTTGTTCATCAGAAAAACATATCAAAGGATCATTATTGTCCTAGTTTATTTGGATGACACGCTAGTTACTGGGAATAGTCTGGAAGTCATTGAAGAAACTAAAATAGCACTTCAATAGATATTCAAAATGAAGGATGTGGGAGAGCTCAAGTACTTCTTAGGTATTGAGTTTACAAGGTCTAGTCAAGGGATCACAATGCACCAAAGAAAGTATCCATTAGAACTTATTTCTGAAACAGAAATGTTAACAGAAAAACCAACAGGCGCACCAATTGATACAAACATCAAACTTACTTCTAGAATATATGAAGAGCATATTAGTATCAAAACTGAAGACGATCCAGTAACTAATCAAGAGGTATATCTGAGATTGATTGAAAAACTGCTTTACTTGATAGTAACCGGACTTGATATAACATTTGCAATTCAAACTCTTAGCCAACTTTTACAATTTCTTAAGAGGTCTCACATGGAAGTTGTACTAAGGATTGTAAAGTATATTAAAAATCAACCTAGTCAAGGACTACTCTTATCTAGTTATTCTAAGAACATAATATTAGCATATTGTGGTGTTGACTAGGCTACTTATCCATTGACAAGAATATTTGTTACTGGATTTCTAATCGATATTGGTAGTTCATTGATTTATTAGAAATTGTAACATCCAAAAAGTCCCTTAGACTAGACCCAAGACTAGTGGGTTGAGATATTTTAACGCTTTGGACTTATGGGTTAAGTTTGAAACTATTCTAGGTATGTGGAGATATGAACCCGATAAATTCTAAGGAAAATAGGTGTTACTGTCATTTCTCAAGTGTGATAAGTGCAATGGATACAAATTAAGGTCATAAGGAACCTCTAGTAAAAAGTTGGGTTGAGAGCCTTCTTACCGATTTAATTTTCATATAAGTTCTTGCAAGGGTCAATTTTAAATGAACAAAGATATCATTTTATAATGTGTTTTTGGGTTATTAAAAGCATAAAATTGAATCCCTTTGATTCTTCTTTCCAACGCATTTGACCTTGAGTCAATCGGAGTTCGAAGTAAAATGTTATGACCAATTTAGTGAAACTGCACCAGATCACAAAATGATTCATCAGGTGAGTCGTTAAGTCACCTTACAAATTTTTAAGTGGAAAAAATTGATGGAAAACTCGAGTTTCAGAGGGTCTTGATGACTGGTTAAGTGATATAACAAATCTTCAAGTGAGGCATCAAGAAAAGATCAGAAAGTTGAAAAATGTCTCCAGTGACAGCGAGTGGTCTTAACGACCCATTAAGTGGGATGACAGGTCGCGGGGAAATCCGTGAGGTCTGGCAGAGATCACTTTTTAGCCATGTTATTAAGGAAATTTTCATAATTCTTAAGTTCTTAACTCCTAAACTAAGTTGTTTCGAATATCAATAAGGTATTTTAGAGGGGTTAATTCATTCTTAGCCCTCATTCTACTCCTAACTGTTATACCCCGTAGAATTCCCGGCACCTAAATGACCTATTCGCACGTTGGTCAAGCATATTTGAAGGCCATACGTGTTGGAGAAAGGCCTGGGAAAAGATCGGATGAGAATCCTGTCGAACCATCGCGGAAGGAGCCGAGGCAGAGCCCCTCCGCGATGGCAGCGTGTCACAGAGGAGGGGCCTCCGCGTTGGCTCCGTGACACATTGGCCTTGTCCAGGCCCAAGTATATAAAGCCCCACTTCGGTTTTAAGTGATAAAAAACATTTAAATTTCCAGAAAACAGAAGGTGAACGGCAGGGAGGAGTAAGAACGAAGGAAATTATATAACTTTCGTCCGATTACACTGCTAAACGTTACCCAAACTAAAATTAATCCCAGATACCGAAGTATTTAGCAGCAGAGAGCATTCCTACGGATTCAGTTTCATAAAATACGGCCGACGAATCGTCGAGCCACCGAGCTAAGGTAAGTGGAATTGCTCTAAATTAGTGTCTATGTGTTCCTAGCTATGAAGTGAATATTTCTCCCTTCTGGACCGCTGAAAATTAGCGAGTTTTCGACTGTCTTTCGATAAGCCTAAGTTTAGGCTATAAACTATATCGAAAGTGACGTTTCCTTTTGAAATAAAGTTGTATTTAGTATTGATTGACATATTTATGAATGCAGTTGGGAGAAAATAGTTGAAGTACCGGCTGAGCCTCGTCCGACAGACGGATAGTTCAAGAATAAGGTATGTAAAGCTAGTTCCCTCGGCAAGTTAAGTAATATCGGTACAGTGTAGTAATTTACAGACCAGTAGAATGTTCAGAAGTCGAGGTTACGTTTATTGTGAATGTTGATACGATATGAGAAGCATCGAGTTGTAACTTGCGTGAAACTTACTAGTACGACATAGATTCTGACACAAGTGTTAGAAACTGCCCAATATGCTCAGTATGTGATGTAATATGAAATGTTAAGATATTATTGTATTTAGTTGAAACCCCGTAAAGTGATGTAATATCCGTAAAGCACTTCAGAAATAGAATGGCAGGCTAAAATAAAGTTTAGAACGCATTTTAGGAATAGTAAATCGTGTTAATACAGAAACTCAGTAAACAGCATAGGTTTCAGCAGAAACACTATCTTGTATAGCATTTGCCCCAGTACAGTTTGGCAGGAGACTATATTCATATATATATATATTTACCAGTCTCAGCACGTATTGAATACGTACAGATTACTATCATTAGTTCAGCATGTAATGTATACGATACTTTACCCCTACTAGCCTCAGCATGTGAGATATGCAGACAGTATTACTAGTTGAGACCGTTGTATTGTTTGGGGTTGGATTACCTAACACCCATGACCGCCCCAGGGTTAATAGCTGTATCGACTCGTCCGCCAGAGGACGAGGATACGTCGCTCTACGGAGTGGCATGCCGTCCCCCAGGGGACGAAGATGGGATGCCAGTTTCCCCATATTTTGCCTTGGTCGGCTTTTATACACCCCCATCGAGCGGGTACGCCCGGGGTGGTGATTCAGGAGTCTTTCGGACTCAGGTACAGTTATAGTCAGGGGTTCAGCGAGCCCAAGTGCATACCCAGGGGACCGGCGGGGTGCTTACAGCCATTATAGGAGATGGGATGACTGGGGTAGGGGTGTAGATTCTGTGCTGGTTGTACCTCCCGGCTTATGGGGGCCGGGTAAGGTTTGTGTGTGCTATATTTTGCTATGTTATGTCATGTCATGTTAGATACGAGTAGATCAGCAGTTGAGTGATACGTCTCCAGGTACGACCCCTATTTCCTTTCAGTAGAAATGAGAAAAGGTATAACTTGTATTACCAGACAGTTAATCTAATTCTCCTTACTTTAGTTTCATCAGTTACATTGTTGTCTTCAGATTTTGCTTTCAGTTATTGCTTTACATACTCAGTACCAGCGGTACTGACGCCCAGTGGGGTGCTGCATTACTTGCCTGCAGGTACTCGTAGACGAGCAGGCGATACCACGTGATTCCTGTCAGCGATCGAGTATTCAGCTCCTGTCATCCGGAGACTGAATTCCAGAGGTGTATTTCAGTTCTTTTGTTGTAGAGTACGGGTAGGTCGGGGCCCTGCCCCGATCATTTCTATTGCTATTCCTAGAGGCTTGCAGTCTGCATATTTCCCTGTGGTCAGTTGAGCCGGTCGTATGAGGCCGTGCAGTTGTTAGCTGTTAGTACTTTTACTTCTTTTATGTTGGCCGTGTGGGGCCATAAGTTTGACAGTAGTGGTGACCTTGTCGGTCACGTAGCCTTCTAGTATTGTGATGCTGAGTTGCAGATAACTAGACAGCATGGTGGCCTTGTCGGCTTGCATAGGTTTCCCTATAGTTGCATGTTCTAGTCAGCTGTTATTACAGGTACAGGAGGCTATAGGCTAGTGGGCCGGGGGCTGTGTTTACAGCCGTTATATAGCCCTTTGTTTCCTGAAATGTGAGTTAGAGCCATCCAGGCACCAGATGTGCCCAGGCTTAGCAGTCCAGCAGTTCAGGTCCTAGTAGGGCACCAGGTGCCAGTCATACCCCCCAAGGCGGGGTGTGACAAACTTGGTATCAGAGCAGGTCGTGTCCCAGGGAGTCTGCAAGCCGTGCTAAGTAGAGTCTTGTCTATGGATGTGTTGTGCACCACATACTATAGGCAGGAGGCTGTGAGGCATGATATGATGGTTACCCTTCCTTCTCAGTCAGTCGTGCTTTAGAGCGGTACAGTATAGGGTTGAGTCCCTAAGAACTTACCGTATTCTTTGATTACAGATACAAAGGCAGATCAGCATTACCCTATTACAGGCAGAAGGTCAGATATAGCAACAGAAGAGAGCATCAGCCAGTTATATGATAACTACAGCAGCAGGAGGAGGTATCAGAGACCTCCCAGCGTGATACCTTTATTGGCACTATTCCCAGTATACGTTGATAACGTCAAAATAGGAAGTTAGAAGTATAATGTGCATACGAGTTGATTTATTTATTAGCTGTATAAGATCTGATTAAGATTACAGACAAGGCTAGACTACCAGGTAAGTATAAGAAAGAAAGGGAAATGCAGGAATCCCCAAATACATCTTTCTGGATATAGTACAGTTAAATGCTTTTATTTGTTGCAATAAGAAAAGGGCTATTCCTACCTCTTGATTTTAATGCCAATATAGTAAAGGGGCATAAGACTTGAGATGGGGTTGCCAAATAAAGAAGTAAGTAAAGATGGGCTGATTGATCCTAGTAAGTATTAGGAAGTATAAGGAGCCCTTATGATTATGTAAGTTGTGCAGACCCTCACGGTAATAAGTCAGAAGAGCAAGCAAGACTGTTAGCTTACTCGAAGTAGGGGTAAAAGACCTGCTAGTGATGAATGCCTAATAATAGTCAAGTTTGAGTCAGAAAAAGGCCAAGTCCGCCATATATGCTAACAGATAGCAAGACATACCTGTAAGATTATAGTTATGATCCAGTTGTGACATCGAAAGATATAGAGGTCATGTGAATTAGATGGGCCTGAATATAAGCCAAAAGAAGTATAGGCCGAGGCTTGATCAGTAATCTCATTAGCAACGAAAGGCAAGTACCCTGAACCCCAGAGTTCAGCTTAAGCAAGATGAGGGAGAGAAGTAGGAATGTCAGATCTTGTGGGGAAATTAGAATTACCCCCGGATTGATAAAATATCGTATTAAGGATTAAGCCTCGGGCTGACAGTAAGATTGCGGTTCAGAATACCGCAGTATGCCCGCTATGGAGAAGTTAAGAAGTTACCGATACAACAATTCTAATCTAGTGTAGCCTAGAGATAAGGCCCAGCAGGCAGTCATGGGCTCTCAATATATGCCTAGTAAGGCTACAAGATTTGAACGTCGACCCCACATCGCAAGAGTAGCGGAATTTCAAACAGCAGACAATAACTAAAGTGTTTATGTTTGTTACTTTCAGAATGGGGTGACAATACAATGAAATGATAAGTCAGGGCAGGAGATATTATTAGGCCGTAGAAGCGGTGTATCATGTACGGTATGAGACTCAGCAAAGCATGTCAGAGATTATGTATTACCGCAGAATTCAGTACATATCATACGTAGCTATTGATATATATATATATACAGATAATAGATATGCTGTGAGTAGCCACCTATACGGGGGTACAGTTACAGATGTTGATTAGTAATAGAAAGCATGAACAATTGCATTGCAGGACCCCCCCCCCCCCCCCCCCGCTTCCCAAAAGGAGAGAAGAAAGGAGAAAGGGAAAGGAGAAGAGAAAGGACAGATTAAGTGTGAATTACGTATGAAGTCATAGAAACTATCTCAGTTTTCAGTTATTAAGTTAATAGACTTACGTGTTGTTGCCAGATCTAGGCTCAAGGAGCTTACCAGAGTTAATGGCCTAAACCAGAAGGCTAGATGAGAAGGGCGCAATTAGACGGTCTACCGACCAGCTGGTGCCTGCATTAGCAGGGAAGCATCCCTGATGATCGGTAATATTAGTGCATATGTTAGAACCAGGATTACAGGCCGAATAGGCAAATTTCAGAGATTAGCAATATCAGAATTATTCTAGTATGTTAAGTGGTCGTACGTCGTTTTCCCAGCCTTGTAGGCGAGAGTCAGCCTTAGTCAACCTAGCAGTTGTTATGTGAAACACCCCATAAGTCAGCCGGCCGCCCCAGTCAGAATACCCGTGGGTACCCCAAAGAAGGGTCCACATCAGTAGTCAGCGACAGATTAGCACTTCAGTTGGTTCTCGTAAGATATTTAGATACAGAGCCCTAGCAGAAGGCTAGTATTTACAGAATAGCTCATAAGATCGAGAATTCCCCAGAATAGCAGTATAAATCTAAGTGGATACATACAAGGCGTAAGAAATTGATAGTACCCTGTTAGCACAGTGTTTATTAAGACCAGGAGATCAGTAGACTCCCCATGAAGACCCAGAGATTGATCGCCTGGAAGTAAGTTTGATTAAGCCCAGCCTTACAATGGTTCAAGCAAGATAACCAAGAAATTAGATGCCCACAAGTCTACAGTATGCATGAACCATAAGTACTCAAGTAGAACAGTTAGAGCATTGTTAGACTACAGCCACATTCGGGTTATTCAACCCGACTATTCAGTTATTTAAGGTTATGCAGCCAGATCGTTAGAGGTCATGATCAATATCAGGATCCTCTGATCAGATAAAGGCACAAGGTGCACAGACGGTCGTTCAGGTTACCTTAGCAACAAGTAGCCTTAGCATGCGGCCAGAAGGCCAGATAAGCTCTAGCTATACCGGTAGACTACTTGTCAGATTCTCCGGTATAATAAACCAGTATGATCGTTAGTTATATGTCAAAATTTGTAAATGTGAATTTTGGTTGAGTTTAGTAGCCTTTTTGGTCACATTGTGTCGGAGGCTGGTGTACAGATAGATACACAGAAAATCGAAGTAGTGAAGACATAGCCTAGACCTACCACTCCGATCGAAGTACGCAGTCCCTGCGGTTAGCCGGGTACTGCAGAGGGTTTGTGGGAGGATTTTCCACCTTAGCAGCACCTCTGACTAAATTGACACAGAAGGCAACAAAGTTCCAGTAGACTGAGGCGTGTGAGCAGAACTTCCGAGAGTTAAAAGCCAGGTTAACATCAACTCCAGTGTTAGTATCGCCAGGAGGTACAGAGGGTTGATGCAGCATGGTAAAGTAGCAGCTTATGCTTTCAAGGAGTTGAAGAAACATGAAGAGAATTATCTTACTCACGACCTGGAGTTAGCTGCAGTAGTTTATGCCTTAAAGAGTGAAAATTTTGTATCACCCAGGAAGGGCTAATATGGTAGCAGATGCCCTTAGCCGTGAACCTATGGGGAGTTGGCATACTTGCGGCTGGAACAGCGGGAATAGACCCGAGAATTTCACTAGTTAGCCGGTTTAGCCGTTCACATAGCAGAAATAAAGGATAACAGAACGTTAATACAGAATGTCGCAGCGTTGTCGTTAGTGGTGGAAGTAAAGGAACGACAGTATAGAAACCCTAGCCAGGTTAAATTTGAACATAAGGTTCAGTAAGAAGAGGTGACATATTTTCAGATAACCGGGGATGAAATGTTGCGATATAAAGGCCACATTTGCGTTCCAGATATTTTGGGGCATCGCCAGCAGCTTATGAGCGAGACGCATTACGCCCGCTATTCTCTCCACCCAGGCGCGACGAATGTGCCATGATATCAAAGAAAATTTCGGGTGGCCAGGTATGAAAAGAGAAACTGCTGAATTTGTAGCCCAGTCTCCTAACTGCCAACAGATGAAAGCAGAACATCAGAAACCAGGCGGTTTGACCCAGGACATAGTTGTGCCTCTCCGGAAAGGGGAGGCAGTTAATATGAATTTTGTAGCAAGATCACCTCGTACTAAACACAGACATGACTCTATATGAGTAATAAGTGACATATTGACAAAATCAGCTCATTTCTTGCCGGTAAGAACTACCTTCTCGGCCGAAGATTATGCTGAGTTGTATATCAGAAAGATAGTCAGATTACATGTAATACCAGTATCCATTATTTCAGACAGAGGAGCACAATTCACAGCTAGATTCTGGCAGTCCTTTCAGAAAGGTCTGGAAACACAGATTAATTTAAGCACAGTATTCTATCCTCAGACAGATGAGCAGGATGAGCGCACAATTCAGACGCTCAAAGACATGTTGCGAGCGTGTGTGCTAGACTTCGATAGTAGCCAAAGTGAGCATTTACCGTTAATTGAATTTGCTTATAATAACAGCTACCATTCAGCTATTCAGATGGCGCCTTTCGAGGCATTATACGAGCGAAAATGTAGATCGCCGGTGGGCTGGTTTGAAATAGGAGAATCAGCATTGGTTGGCCCAGACATTGTTCGAAAGTCAGAGGAAAAGATAAAACTTATCCGAGAATGTTTACTGACCGCTCATAGCCGCCAGAAATCGTATGCAGATATGCGGCGCAGAGATCTAGAATTTGTGGTAAATGACTGGGTATATCTGAAAGTGTCCCCGATGAAAGGGGTAATGAGGTTTGGCAAGAAAGGCAAGCTTAGCCCGAGATTCATTGGGCCATATCAGATTCGGCGAAGAATAGGCCGAGTTGCATACGAATTGAACTTGCCTCCAGAGTTAGCATCTTTTCACCCAGTCTTCCATGTCTCTATGTTAAGGAAGTTCGTAGGGGACCCTTCTACAGTAGTTCCAGTTCAAGATGTCCAGGTCACAGAAGAGTTAGCATATGAAGAGGTTCCCGTAGCTATCTTAGACAGACAGATTCGCAGGTTGAGGACTAAAGATGTTACATCTGTCAAAGTATTGTGGCGTAACAGGAATCGTGAGGAAATGACGTGGGAAGCTGAAGAAGATATGAAAACCAGATACCCTCACCTATTTCAGGCTTAGTCAGGCGACAGGTATGTCCGTATTATTACTTATGCAGTACCTTATGGTTGTATGTCTGTAAATGATAAAGAAAGATTGATATCTAGTTATCTAGTGGATCTTAGAATATTATGTGCAGTGCCTGTGTTGGACTTTTCTGCATTTCAGGTTTTTGCTATAGTCCATATTACAGGGGAAACTCTGCCAAAATTTTTCCAGAAAATAAGTAAGTAGTCCTCTAGATAACAGTGTACATTCGAGGACGAATGTTCTTAAGGGGGGGAGAATGTTATACCCCGTAGAATTCCCGGCACCTAAATGACCTATTCGCACGTTGGTCAAGCATATTTGAAGGCTATACGTGTTGGAGAAAGGCCCGGGAAAAGATCGGGCGAGAATTCTGTCGAACCATCGCGGAAGGAGCCGAGGCAGAGCCCCTCCGCGATGGCAGCGTGTCACGGAGGAGGGGCCTCCGCGTTGGCTCCGTGACACGTTGGCCTTGTCCAGGCCCAAGTATATAAAGCCCCACTTCGGTTTTAAGTGATAAAAAACATTTAAATTTCCAGAAAACAGAGGGTGAACGGCAGAGAGGAGTAAGAACGAAGGAAATTATATAACTTTCGTCCGATTACACTGCTAAACATTACCCAAACTCAAATTAATCCCAGATACCGAAGTATTTAGCAACAGAGAGCATTCCTACGGATTCAGTTTCGTAAAATACGGCCGACGAATCGTCGAGCCACCGAGCTAAGGTAAGTGGAATTGCTCTAAATTAGTGTCTATGTGTTCCTAGCTGTGAAGTGAATATTTCTCCCTTCTGGACCGCTGAAAATTAGCGAGTTTTCGATCGTCTTTCGATAAGCCTAAGTTTAGGCTATAAACTATATCGAAAGTGACGTTGCCTTTTGAAATAAAGTTGTATTTAGTATTGATTGACATATTTATGAATGCAGTTGGGAGAAAATAGTTGAAGTACCGGCTGAGCCTCGTCCGACAGACGGATAGTTCAAGAATAAGGTATGTAAAGCTAGTTCCCTCGGCAAGTTAAGTAATATCGGTACAGTGTAGTAATTTACAGACCAGTAGAATGTTCAGAAGTCGAGGTTACGTTATTGTGAATGTTGATACGATATGAGAAGCATCGAGTTGTAACTTGCGTGAAACTTACTAGTACGACATAGATTCTGACACAAGTGTTAGAAACTGCCCAGTATGCTCAGTATGTGATGTAATATGAAATGTTAAGATATTATTGTATTTAGTTGAAACCCCGTAAAGTGATGCAATATCCGTAAAGCACTTCAGAAATAGAATGGCAGGCTAAAATAAAGTTTAGAACGCATGTTAGGAATAGTAAATCATGTTAATACAGAAACTCAGTAAACAGCATAGGTTTCAGCAGAAACACTATCTTGTATAGCATTTGCCCCAGTACAGTTTGGCAGGAGACTATATTCATATATATATATATATATATTTACCAGTCTCAGCACGTATAGAATACGTACAGATTACTATCATTAGTTCAGCATGTAATGTATACGATACTTTACCCCTACTAGCCTCAGCATGTGAGATATGCAGACAGTATTACTAGTTGAGACCGTTGTATTGTTTGGGGTTAGATTACCTAGCACCCATGACCGCCCCAGGGTTAATAGCTGTATCGACTCGTCCGCCAGAGGACGAGGATACGTTGCTCTACGGAGTGGCATGTCGTCCCCTAGGGGACGAAGATGGGATGCCAGTTTCCCCATATTTTGCCTTGGTCGGCTTTTATACACCCCCGTCGAGTGGGTATGCCCGGGGTGTTGATTCAGGAGTCCTTCGAACTCAGGTACAGTTATAGTCAGGGGCTCAGCGAGCCCAAGTGCATACCCAGGGGACCGGCGGGGTGCTTACAGCCATTATAGGAGATGGGATGACCGGGGTAGGGGTGTAGATTCTGTGCTGGTTGTACCTCCCGGCATATGGGGGCCGGGTAAGGTTTGTGTGTGCTATATTATGTTATGTTATGTCATGTCATGTATACGAGTAGATCAGCAGTTGAGTGATACGTCTCCAGGTACGACCCCTATTTCCTTTCAGTAGAAATGAGAAAAGGTATAACTTGTATTACCAGACAGTTAATCTAATTCTCCTTACTTTAGTTTCATCAGTTACATTGTTGTCTTCAGATTTTGCTTTCAGTTATTGCTTTACATACTCAGTACCAGCGGTACTGACGCCCGGTGGGGCGCTGCATTACTTGCCTGCAGGTACTCGTAGACGAGCAGGCGATACCACGTATTCCTGTCAGCGATCGAGTATTCAGCTCCTGTCATCCGGAGACTGAATTCCAGAGGTGTATTTCAGTTCTTTTGTTGTAGAGTACGGGTAGGTCGGGGCCTTGTCCCAATCATTTCTATTGCTATTCCTAGAGGCTTGCAGTCTGCATATTTCCCTGTGGTCAGTTGAGCCGGTCGTGTGAGGCCATGCAGTTGTTAGCTGTTAGTACTTTTACTTCTTTTATGTTGGCCGTGTGGGGCCATAAGTTTGACAGTAGTGGTGACCTTGCCGGTCACGTTGCCTTCTAGTATTGTGATGCCGAGTTGCAGATAACTAGAAAGCATGGTGGCCTTGTCGGCCCGCATAGGTTTCCCTATAGTTGCATGTTCTAGTCAGCTGTTATTACAGGTACAGGAGGCTATAGGCCAGTAGGCCGGGGGCTGTGTTTACATCTGTTATATAGCCCTTTGTTTCCAGAAATGTGAGTTAGAGCCAGCCAGGCACCAGATGTGCCCAGGCTTAGCAGTCCAGCAGTTCAGGTCCTAGTAGGGCACCAGGTGCCAGTCATACCCCCCAAGGCGGGGTGTGACACTAACAATCCAAATTGAATATCAAATCCTCTCAAGACCATCTAGAGTTATTCATCATCTTCTTCCCCAATTCTCTTGGGTCTTTAAGTAAAGTTGTAAATACTTCAAGCTCTGGTATGTAGGGCTATGAATGGGGGATTTCTTCCATCCTTATTCCCAATTCCCTCTCATGTTCATGAATTCAATTCTTAAATCAAGTGCATGGCAATCCTAGGGATTTTAAACCAATTCTATGTGAACATCCATGTTACGTCTATGGGTCCAATTTCCTTATGTCTCAATTGGTGATTTAAGATAAATGGGAAGATTTTTACACTCAATTTGATTATAAATTCATGTTTTTAATTTATTAGAAATTATTCCATATTATGCATGTCTTAATGAAATTCAAGTTTATGATCCTATGATTTCATCATGATGAGTTATCTAATATGCATGAATTTTTGTGAACTCTCAACTTATGATTACTTGATATTGAATTATAAAGTAAATTTCAAGTATATATGATTTCATGATTTGGGAAAGCCCACGTAGAGTTAAGTATATTTTATCATGATTTAGCCAAGGTTACAAGATCAATTTTAAAGGGATATTTGGAGTCAAGACTCTCCATTATTCAGACTTAAGCTATATTTTGAGATGTTCTGGAGTCGAGACTCCTAAGATGTCTTTATGAGCTATATATATGTTTTCTAGAGTAGCATCTAGCATCGAGTAGGGCAGTTTTCCGCCCAAGGGCATACCCGTGATATCACACCTCCATCGTTATTTGCCCAGGCAAAGCTTAGGTCGGATCTACCCACTTGAGCAAGTTAGTGGAGCATCACATAAGCTCTATCATGATGGTGTCGGTTATGAAGAGTCTCCCATTGTTCCCCATATTTTCAGTTACTTATGTTCATGACTTATGATATTATGTTTTTACAGCATATTTTACCCAATGATTAGTTTATGAGCTTTTATTTGAGATTTCATCTATGACAAGTCATATGATTTCTATTTTAAAATCTTGGGTCATTATGTTCAGTTATGATAACTAGCTTATGATTATTAAAATCTCAGATACAGCTTTTAGCATGCAGTCCTTACTCTCATGATCGTTTGATTTTATATGCATAATTTCAACTAATGTTTTACTTAACTTACATAATCAGTATATTCAGAGTACTAACCGCATACTCTATGTTGTATCATTTCATAATATAGGTCTGAGCAATCATACCCAATTTCGTCATTATCTAGTTCTCGTAGCTTAGTTTAGTTTCCCATCGTTGGTGAGTCTTCATCCTTCGAGGACCTTCAGATAGTCGAGTTATGTTACTTTCAATTTTATACTTTCATTGAGCTAGTTGGAAATGTTGTCCCATCAGCTCTCCAGATATGCTAGACGCTTATTAGACAAAATATAGAATTTCAGCTTTCTCAGTGTTGACTCTTTATGGTTGATATGTATTTCAGACTTCCGCTTATTTATATTTCAGTTATAAGTCTTCGCTTGATGTATGATCCTTAGTTATCATATTCATGTCATGGGTCGACTTGGGGACATTTGTGGTTCTAGGTTTTGTGTCTCGGTCCGGGTCTATGTCTGGATCGTGACAAACTTGGTATCAGAGCAAAGGTTCAGAGTATCCTAAGGGTATGAAAGTCGCATTAAGTAGAGTCTTTTCCGTGCGTGTGAAGCGCGCCACACTTATGGGGGAAAGGATACAAGATGAATTAGGAAACTTCCCTTATTTCATGATTCTATCTCGTGCTATGAAGTTCAACTCTTCTATTCTCCTAACACATGCTTTACATAGAGGAAGAGGAAATAGTAACGGGAGCCACCAGCCCCATGAACTCCAGTATGCCCCCTTAGTGGGCAAGTGACTGATGCGGAGCTTAGGGCTGCCTTTAGAACGGTGATGTATGTCATGTATACTCAGCTTAACCAATTGGCAGTCATACCAGTTAACACTATTGGAGGGACGACAACCACTAAGGTTTGAGACTTTACTAAGAAAGATCAGTCTAAGTTCCACTATCCAAAGGCGGATAGGAAGTGTAAGGGAAGATAAAAGGGGAACAAGAGAGCCAGGACAGGCAACCTTGAGGTTTCACAGCAAAGGGCAAATGGCGTACACCGACCACAGTCTCGTATGAGGTTGTCAGCCCCAGCCCCATCCTCGACTAGTATCCTATCTAGACCTCGAGGTGGTCACAGAGGTAGAGCATCAGTCTCTAGGGTCATAGATGTCATGCCCCGAGTCTACACCCTGGACGAAACACGGTACTTGGAGTCACAAGTAACCCCAAGTCAACCCTTGGTCTATGATACACTAGAATTATGAGTAAACATAATAGAGGAATCTTTAAAATAATAACGTAAGACATTCATGAAAGAAATTCTGAATCACATAGTTTAAAATATCTGAGCAATACTAATAAACTGAAACCACATTTGTGTCTGAAAGCCATGTAACTGAGGAGTTGTTGGGACAAGCCCCCAGCTAACTCTAAGTCTAACTGAAGTAACAATAAAGGAAACTGAAATAAATGAAATAACGTCCTTGAGAGATGAGGACTCACACTTCTGCTGCTGCGAGAGAGATATGAACGAAAACGGCTATGGGTCTGAGAACCTGCGGCTGTATCATGAAGTGATACAATATAAAAGTATGCGTCAGTACTTTGAATGTATTGAGTAAGCAAGAGAGAAAATAACAGAATATAAAAGACGGAGTTGAAAATGACATGCAATGACCAACTGATATACTGAGCTGAATAACTGTAATAAACTGAGATGGTCAAGATGACCCTGTCTGATGGTCAAAGACATGCCCTAAGTCTATATGTTCTGAGTTTGAGATACTTTATTGAACTGATCTAAACTGATAAAGCTGAAACTGAACTGAACTTCTTATATTGAGACTGGACTGAGTTGACTAGTGGGAGAGTCTATAACTGACATATAACCATGTGAGCTAGACGTAGAGTCCAATTTATAGGACCCACCAGTAGGACCCAATATACCTTTCTAGGGTATAGAGGCATGAACTGAGTGATCACAAAAGTTTGGGGCCAATCAGGCCAATAAATACTATAACCTACGCTGGCAACATAGTTCTAGGAACCTGGGTGCGCTGGAACCCCGGCCCGCTCGGTGTAAGTCCTACTCCCACTGGAATACCTAAACTGAATTGTAAGCTGATAGCTCAAAACTGGGGTCCAAGACTAGTCAGGGATATACAACTAAAAGTACCCTGAGAGTCTTATCGGACCAGATTCTGAAACTGGGTTCTAGACTTATCGAAGCTACTTATCTAAAAGCGTCATAACCGTCTAAGAACAAATTGTAATCTGACTGGGGTCCTAAGGCTAGTAAGAGCTGTTTATCTAAAGTGTCATGACCGCCTAGTGGACTAATGAAACTGAGTTCTGAGTCTGGTTCTATTGACTGGGAGGTATCACAGACACCTCAAGGAGTTCTGTAGTCAAACTGATTAGTTGAAAAATTCTGCATAGCACTGAAGAAATTCTACGTTCTAACTGAACTGAACTACTAAGAAGCTAACAGAGAATTTAACTTATTCCAACAACACGAGAATCCATAATATGGCAAAGATTTCAAGAAATAAGGAACTCTCATCCGACAAGCAGTATTATAGTTTTTCTCATTCGTGCCAGGGCTAAAATCATTCTTATCAAGGGAGTAATTACTCAACATCTAAACAATAAGAAATACTAGAAAATCTATCCAAATCACACTTCACAAACCATGAGAAATTTAATATATAAATACATTCCATTCGAAAGCTTAGGGCTTAAATTCACTTTTGCAGGAACATCAACAATTTGGTCAAGAACTGATGGAGGTCATAGCAACAATAAGAATGGATATCATTCAATGAGAAATCAATGAAAAACAAACATGTAATCTCTTCGTACTCGAAAGCTCAGGTCTAAGACTGATAGAGAAACTATAAGAGGGTTTTGGGGGACACAAAGAAAGAACTAGTCCCTTGTTGAATTTTCACATACCTTGCTAAGAATTCCCTTGAGGAGGAAACTCAAATTTCTAAGATGAATGAAGAACCTTGGATCTTACTCTGAAAGTTCTTGAAAGACTCTTCGATGATTTTCTGAGAATGTATGTGGGGAATGAGGGGAGAGGTCGTTCATTCCCACTAATAGGTATGAAATTACGTCTAAAACAACGTAATTTAAAGTTTAGGAGAGTAGGAAATTACTAAACAACCCTTAGAAAATTGAAGGGAAAACTGATTGTCAGTCCTCACGGGTGACCTAATGGGTCGTGGTCACACTCATTGAGTACACTGCCCATAAAACACTGATGGTCACCACGAGGGACCTAACAAGTCGTGGTGAGTGACCACGACTCGTGGTCACCTGTCGTGGACCACACTGACCAAAACCCTAAAGTTCCCCCCACGAGTGACACTACGACTCGTGATCACCCATAATGAGTCGTGGTGAGGACTCATGGGGTACACTGCCCAACTCTTTAATTTCCTGACCCCATCCTGACTACGACTTGTGAGGTCTTCCATTGGGTACACTAACTCTCCCTTCCATTACTCGACCACCCTACCCACGACTGACCTAACGAGTCGTTAGGTCTCATAAAGACTCATTAGGTGAGCCGTTTTGAGACATTTTCTACAAATTTCCAGATTTTCTAATTTAAGTCTCAGATTTACCCTTTGAGTTTCCAAGGAATTACAATATCTACGCCTTGGAAACATTCGTCCTCGAATGTTGGAAAACACCCAGAGAAGTAGAGAATTTCAATCACTATGCCCAAATACTGCTTATTTAACTCCAAAAGTGACAGAATGACTACCTTCGTTTCAAAATACATAACTGAACTGAATTCACTTTTCATACATACATCCAAATTCATAAAGAAAACTTAAAATCGTGAATTAAATCAAACAACTAAATTGGTTTCTAAGGCAAAACTAATATTTTAAGCTGTAACAGAGTCGGTAGAGAACAAGTGTGGGTATTGGCCATCATATCTGCTTCAGCCTCCCACGTAGCTCCCTCAACCTGTTGATTTCTCCATAAGACCTTAACTGAAGCTATTTCCTTGTTCCTTAGCTGATGAACTTGAAGGTCAAGGATCTGGACTAGAACCTCCCCATATGAGAGACTATCATTTATTTCTACACTATCTAATAGCACAACTAAAGTTGGATCTCTGATGCACTTCTTCAAAAGTGACACAGGAATACAGGGTGCACAACAGCTAATTCTGAAGGTAATTCTAGCTCATAGGCTACATTGCAAATAGGCCTCAAAATTCTATAGGGTCCGACATATCTCGGACTGAGCTTTCCCTTCTTTCCAAACCTCATCACTCCTTTTATGGGCGAAATTTTCAAATAAACCCAGTCATCAACCGCAAACTCCAACTCTCTTCTCCTCACATCGGCATAAGATTTCTGAAGGCTATGAGCTGTTTTTATGTCGCGCCCCACCTTGGGAGGCAGGACTGGCACCTAGTGCCCTACTAGGGTCTGAACTGGCCTAACTAAGCTTACGCACCTCTGGTGCATGACTAACACTAAATCTCAAATCAAGAAATAACAGGTTATATCTCGGCTATAAACACAGCCCTTGGCCGGCAAGGCCTTATAGCCACCTGTAAAAGAAAACAGCTACCCAAAAATAGATAATAATAGGGAATCCTATACAGGCCAACAAGACCACCATGATGTTTAGTTATGACTGTAAAGTAAATCCAGCATAAACTACGTTATGGCCGACAAGGCCGCTAACTAACAACTAAACAAGGCCCCACACGGCCAACATGCAAGATAAAACACATATGGGCCCCACACAGCCAACAACAACTAACCACAGGGAATTAGAAATAATCCGTAATCCTCTAGGAGTGATATATTGGTCGAGAAAGGGCCCCGACGTACTCGTAAACTGTACAAACAAAAGGAGAGTCAACCTTTTAACTATGAGCTTCGGAGAAAAGGAGTCGACTGCACTGCTAATCTAGCTGAAAACTAGGAAGGTCCTAACTCGTGCCTGTCCGTACCTATAGGCAAGTAATACAACACCCCAAGAAGGGCGTCAGTATAATATATACTGAATATGTAAGGCAGTAACTGTAAATAACTGAAAGTAACTGAAAAAAAGGGATAACAATACTACCTGAATAGCTGAACTTCCTACTGTCTAATCTACTAGTAACTAATGCAAACAAGAACCTTACCTAGCCCCCATAAGCCAAAAGGTACAACCAGCATAGAATAACCCACCCGGGGCCCCCATAGGCCCTGGTGAGTACACTTCAATCTATATACCCCTAACAAGGTTGTACTAAGTCATATAATAACCATAGCCGTCCTATCAGTCCCTTGGGTCTGCAATTGAGCCCGCTCAACCCCTAAACTGTAATTGCATCTGAGTCCGGTAGACTCCTCATATCTAATATCTGCACCCCGGGCACCAGGCTCAACAGGGGATGTGGTGTAGTGCCGATCGGCATAAAAATAGTCCAGCCATGGAATGGAATGTATGAGGACTTGGGACCCCATCTTCGTCCCTTGAGGACGGCATACCGCTCCATGGAGCAACGTCATCTCGCCCCTAGCGGGCGTCGACACATCTATTAACCCTGGGGTTGGCCATGGAGGGCTATACAGGGAAAATTCAATCCCCAACAAAACCTGAAATACTGGTCTCAGCTAACAACAACTTCTAATCACAATAGATATACTTCTATCTTTCTTACTAGGATTCAAACTAAATTATAGTACTAAAGAAACTAACTTGCCAAACGAATTTGCCTTAACATACCTGGATTGTCGATTTCTGATTAACTGGCGAGTTTCAAATTGTACTCAACAACTCTTTCCAACTGTAATTGTATTACTGGGAGAATGAGACTATTTTTAGTACTAAATTCAGTAAAAATGATAACTTTCTATATAAATATTAACTATACTTCAACTTAACGAAACATGGTCAAAAATGTATAATTTCTCGAAAGTTTAGAATGGATAAATGCTTACTTGAAGCTTGTGATCTTTTAGAAATTACTTTGGAGAAATTCTGACAACTTTTGCTCGGCGGGGCTACGATTTTCCGAGCGAATTTCGTGAAAATAACTCTGTAGTAAAGCTCCCGGCCTTAAACTTCGATACTCAAAGTTAATTTGAATTTGGATGGCATTTGATAGCGTAAACGGGCGAAAATAACTTGAATCCTTCATGTCTCTCACTCTCTGGTCGAATAAGTTCTTAGGAAATGATTTAAAATTGAAGGGAGGGACTTATATACATGCTAGGGTGGTGGCAGCGGGGCGCCCTGTACCGCTCATTGCGCCAACTATGACCCACGTCGAACCCCTCAACGCGCCAAGGGGGCTAGCGCGCCATGCTGCCTAAGGCGTCAGTGTGACACGCTGGCTTTGCAGCCTGGCCTCACTCGACCCGACTTTTGAGACTTTTCTACACGCATCATACACTATTTATTTACCTCAAATCCATGCATACGCTTACTAATTGTTAACTTTTATAGGGTGTAATATCTCCCCCCCCCCCTTAGGAACATTCATAGGAGTTTAACTCTCTTAACTATTATTCTGGAAAAATTTTGGCATAGTCTCTCCTGTAATATAGACTATCTAAAAATCCTGAAATGCAAAAAAGTCCAACACAAGCACTTCACATAACACTATAACAACTATTTCACAACATGATTGTAGTCAACTGAGCAATATATGTAACACAAATCATAAAACAACAACTGAATCAAGAATTTACCTCAACCGCATGGTCTGTACTTTGCCTGGAACAAATGAGGATATCTAGATCTCATATCGTCCTCAGCTTCCTAGGTCATCTCTTCACTATTCATGTTCCTCCACAATACCTTAACAGAGGCAACATCTTTAGTCCTCAACCTATGAATCTGCTGGTCTAATATGGCTACTGGAACCTCTTCATAAGCTAACTCCTCAGCAATCTAGACATCCTCAACTGGCACAATTCGGGATGGATCTCCTATGCACTTTCGTAACATCGACACATGAAAGACCGGGTGAACAGATTCCAACTCTGGAGGCAGTTCTATCTCAAATGCCACCTGGCCTATTCTATGGAGGATTCGGTACGGTCCTATAAATCTCAGGCTAAGCTTTCCCTTTTTACCAAATCTCATCACGCCCTTCATCAGTGAAACTTTCAGAAATACCGAGTCACCAACATTGAACTCCAAGTTTCATTGTTGTACATCAGCATAAGATTTCTGGCAGCTCTGATTTGTCAACAGGCATTCTCTGATAAGCTTCACCTTCTCTTCTGACTGGTGGATTATTTCTGGTCCAACTAACCCTGATTCTCCCACCTCGAACCAACCAACCGTGGACCTGCATTTTCGCCCATATAAGGCCTTATAAGGTGCCATCTGGATTGTTGAATTATAACTGTTATTATAAGCAAATTCAACAAGGGGTAAATGTTCATCCCAGCTGCCCCTAAAGTCTAGCACACACGCTCGTAGCATATCCTCCAGCGTCTGAATTGTACATTCTGTCTACCCATTTGTTTAAGGATGGAAGGCTGTACTCAGGTTAACTTGTGTCCCCAGGCCCTTCTAAAAGGACTACCAGAATTTAGCTTTGAATTGCGCCCCTGTGTCAGAAATAATTAATACTGGAACACCATGCAATCGAAGTAACTCTCTGATATATAGTTCAGCATAGTCCTCGGCTGAGAAGGTAGCTCTGATTGGCAGAAAATGAGCTGACTTCGTCAATCTATAGACAATCACCCATATGGAATCAAATATGCATCTGGTATGGTGTAATCTGGTCACAAAATCCATGTTGATTGCTTCCCATTTCCACATAGGCAATCCTATTTCCTGTGTCAATCTGCCGAGCTTTTAATGTTCCGCCTTCACCTGCTGGCAATTAGGATATTGTGCTACAAATTTTGCTACCTACTTCTTCATTCCCGTCCACCAGTAAATTTCTTTTATGTCATGATACATCTTTGTTGAACCTAGGTGAAGAGAATAACAGGAATAATGTACCTCTTCCATGATCTGCTGGCGAAGTCCTGCCACATCTGGCACACAGAGGCGACCCCTATATCTCAAGACCCCATTTGCGGTTACTTCAAAAGCTGATACTTCCCCTTGCTGAGCTTTATCTCTGAGTTGGACTAGGTTATAGTCTTCATATTACCGTTCTTTCACCTCTACAACCAAGGATGATACTGCAGTATTCTAAATCACTGCTCCACTGTCTCCCGAGTCTACTATTCAGATGGCCAAACTGGCTAACTGATGCAATTCTCGAGCTAGTTCAAGTTATTCGGGCTTCAAGCATGCCAAACTTCCCATGGATTTGCAGCTGAGGGAATCTTCTACAACGTTGGACTTCATTGGGTGATATAAAATGTTCACATTGTAATCCTTCAACGGTTCTAACCATCAATGCTATCGCAGACTCAATTCTTTTTTGTGTAAAAATATTGTTCGGGTGTTTGCTATATGGGTTATATACCGACACGCAAGTGCACGTGGTCAAACAAGTAGTAAGTGGCTTAAGTAAGCCAAGTATCGATCCAAGGAGACTCTGGATAAGTAAAAATTGCTCAAGTATACTATATTCTATCTTACGTCTAAATATGCTGACAACAAAGTAACCAAAAGTTAAATAATTTGTTTATAAATTATATACTAAAACTATTAACAACTGTCTAGTTTGAATTGAAACTATGGATATGAGCATGCCAAGGTTAAGAACATGTAATGAACTATTTATCAACATACATTGGTTAATCTTCTCTTCCCGTTGCTAGCCAAGAACATTAGCCTAGAGATTAAAACTCTCGTATTTAATCTCACTTAAGAATCATAAACCATCCGTCTACATTTCTGTGATCAAATGCAATTTGTGACCTAGCAATACAATTCTGGTTCCTAAATTGACTAATACGGCTTTCAAGTATATTTCTATCAGGAAAGCACATCAAAACTCAATTTTCCCAAATCAAGTTAAGAACAATACCCTATTAATTCACAACTTTCCAATTTCGTGCTCTCTCGAGTGAAATCAGACTTTTTAGATGTACATTTATGTCGGCCACACACCAATGCAGTAGAAGCAAGAATTAATAGAACAACATGGAAGAAGAAGATGAAAAACCATATAATTCAATAATCAAAATTCATCACAAATGTTCATAACCTCAGCAAGGAAGGGAATTAGCCACTCATTTGTGGATTAATCATCCTAAAACAAGTGTTAATCATACAAACAATTGATTGAAAGAAGAAAGAAAGAGAGAAAAACCCTGAGCTTTTTTGTCTCTCAACTGCCTGTAACCCACGTCCTTGCTCCACCAAGTCTGAATTAATTAAAAATAAGCCTAAGTGTTCTATTTATACTAATGGGAATTTTTCCCGGAATAACAAGCAACGTGTAACGGAGGGTAACGCGGAGGCTTGCCTCCGTGACACGGCGTGGACGCGGACCTTCACTGGAAATTTGGGGTCCGGGAATAAAGCTTCAACGTGGCACGGCATGCAACGCGGAGGCTTGCCTCCGTGCCACGGAGCTGTCGCGAGGCTCCACTGGAATTTGAATAATTATTCACCCTCCAGGCAGAGTGCCTCCGCGATGGTAGCGTGACACGGCTCCATCGCGGAGCCCCTTTAATTGGTGCAGTCCAATGCCTTTTTCGTGCTCGAATCCAAGTCCAACTCCAATATTGTTCCAACATGCATTTTAGCTCCTCAAAATCACCTTTTACCTACAAAACAATGCTAATCATGTTGGTTAGTATAAATTCACATTTTATTACCAATTACATGAAAATGTATACACATTGCACGATAAACAAGGCGAAAATGATATGTTTGAGTATCACTTGGGCATATAAATCTGCCCAAGATCACTTACCCCACACTTAAATCCTTGTTCGTCCTCGAACAACAAACACACAATTCATGTAAATTACATCCCAACCTTCGCCACTATGGTGCGATAATTTACGCTACGGTCATACCGATCATTCAATATTGCAAATCATCAAGAAAACATGCATGGTCTTAACAATGCAATGACCTTTAATACATCAAGACTTCCTAGACTTTAAGAATCGACTCTCGATATCGGCAAACTCATGCAAATCAGCTAATCAAGATATCCGACACGAAAATCAATCTTTCATCAAGCATGTGCCCTCACAACTCAAGAGAATCTTCCCCTTTTTGTTCATGTGACACACAAATATTCAAGTAGGGGCATGTAACAATTAATTTCACTCTCTCTCCCAAAAGAATTCACATGCATCATGTCATGACCCATAGGCTTGCCCTTAGTGTATTGCTCCACTAATATAAAGAAATGCAATGTAAGATCACGTAGGACTTTAATGGGTTGTCATGGAAGCTATGGAACTAGTACATATTGGATTAACCAATAATAGCCACTAGCATCATTAAGCGCCTTTTCAACACATTCCCATCAACGTATGGACATTGTTTCTCTCTTTTCTTTTTTTCCATCATCCCCTTCATGATGATTTACTTTCGTATGGCCCCTTTCATCAAGCACACTTGACACGACAACAAAGGTTTTTCATGCACCTTCATTATCATTTATTTATAGCAAGTGCACCCTTAACCTTTTTCTTTTTCTTTCCTCACTCTGCTTTTCTTTTTCTTTTCACCATTCTCACTCTTTGACACTTTGGGAAAATTTCTGTTCTTCTTAAGCGCTTAAGAGTTTTGTATAGACTTTACGGCTAATGAAAAGAAGGAATTAAGCTCAGTTTAAACATTTTTGGACAAAAGAAAGAAATAATAGGCTAAAGGCTCAACGGGCTGACTAGGGTATACAATCACATAAAAAGGAGAGTATGACAAGAAAAAAATAGAAACTCTCGGTAAATAACAAAGAAATGCCTACATCCTTTCCAACACTACACCTCCTTCTTCGTTTTGTACACACACCAGGCAAGTTCTAGACACTTCACAATAGCATGGAATAACAATGCCTCACTTCACACTTCATGCACATGCTCGATTCAAGATGCATTCACAGACTCTTTAATTAGCCAATTACATGAATTCAAGAATTAAGCCTCAATCACACCGAATCAAATTCTACAGCCAAGGTAACTCAACATATTTACAAAATTGCATGCTTTCATACGAATCACTTTTACATTTTGAATATCAGTTACAACACGCAACCAACATTTCACAACCATATAGTAACTACAGGTTCCGTGATGCAATCCACCAAAGAAAAAAACTGAAAATAAATTAAAATAACTACTCCTACCGACTACATTTCCCTTAAGACGGTCATCATCCATCCATCATAGGGAACGGTCACTAACTATGACGTCGGGTCAATGGGACTATTCTCGGTAAAAGAACCGAAAACAAACTCCGAGAAACCCAACGATAAAAATTGAAAAATTTTGCAAAACATCGATCATTTCGATGGAAAAATATTTACAAAATATTTTAATATGTACAAAATATTTTCACAAAATTTTAAAAATATCGATCATTTCGATAGAGAAAAAAAATAAATGAAGAAAATATGTACAAAAATTTTTACAGACTTAGCTGGCAACCACAACATTTCACAACACACATCAATTACCACAAATATGTACAGATACAGACCAGTATGCACTTCACAAACACAGGGAAACATAAACATACTAAACAAAACAGAGGAAAAACATACAAGCAAACCAGCCCAGCCCCAGCACCTAACTACTCCCCACCCCACACTTAAATCGAACACTGTCCCCAGTGTTCACAAAAATTAAAAATCACAAATTTTGGGTGGTGGAACTCCCTGATTAGTCAAAGTATTCAACTTCTTCATCAGGTGCTGCTGCCTCATCGCCCATGTCCAAGTCACCTCCATCGTCGTCATCGGACTCCACATCGGAGTCCTCCCGATGTGTCTCCTCGTCCGTGGGGACATCATCGTCAGTGGGCTCTACAAAGGCTGGCCCCACTCGGCATAGAGCCCTAGCGTTTTCGCTAGATGGGTAATCCAGCTCGAGCTGCCATAACTCCTCCTCCGTGGCTGGTCTCCCACCGATCCGAAGCTGGAGCATTTGCATTCCAAACATCCGTGCCATGTACTGGTCGTCACGAGCATGCCGCTCGCCAAGTGTCAGCACTGGACCGTGTGTGGTGTCGGGGGCCTTAGTTTTGGTCACGTCAAGGGCCCTCCGCTCCAACTGCGGGATGTAATCCAAAGCCTCTTCCTCAACGTCGAGGCCCCGGAGAAAGGTGGTGATAAGTCCACCGAACCCATACCTGTGGCCCTGGTGTAGTCGGGCTCTCTTCATGGCGGATATGATGACCGCCCCAACATTAATCTCCAGCCCTTTCATCAGGGCATACACCGGGCAAACCCGGTCCCGGGTCACATCAGTCATGTGCACCCCCGGGATTAGGCACGAGCAAACTATCTTCAGCCATATTCTGGCCTCCCTGTTCGTTTGAGAATACGGCAGAGTCTGGTGGTAACCCCTCTCCTTATGTCTGCTCCATCTGGCTGTGGATCGAGCCCCACACAGTGTGCGTCTGATATCGGCATATAGTGGGGTGATGTTTAGCTGGCGGAGAACGTGGGCGTCTGTGTCCCGCGCTTCGATGATGGCATTTAATTGCTGGGGTTCCAGAGTGACTATCTGCCCTCTGATCTTGATTGTGTGGCTTCTGATTGTCGCGTTCCAATTTGCATAGAAATCCCGGACTAGATGTAGGTTGCATTCCTTGGGCTCCTAAAATATGAAGCTGAGCCCAGCTGCCTCGATCCTTTGCACTATGCGGGGGAAATCCTGTTCTAGTGGTTCCTGTGCAATATGCTCCTCGGGGAAGTATTTATTCTCCTTGTGTTTGGTGTACCACTTCTTCCCTTCATCGGTTACCCACCTCGTTCCGTATTGGCGGCGTTGGCCGCGCGGAACTGCTGGTGCAACTGGGACTGCTGTGCCCAGTCTAAGTCTTTTTCTCCCGGTGCCTGAAGTAGATGCACCCTTACCCTTATCCTGCCTACTTGTCATTTTACCTGTCAACACAAATAACAAGCGCAATGTCAAGCTAAATGAATATTCACTTCGGCTAAGGTCGGGTTAACCAAGTTTACCCCACACTTAGTCCTTAGCTACGGTTATGATACTACGGCATGAATAACTTTATTTACACCAAAAACTAACAACTATACAATTCATGCTTAGTGCGTTCGCAAAGAAAAATTCGACGGTATAACTTTAGCGTACTACTCAAACTTCATACAGCTAATCCCAATCACTACCATCGCTAGAAATTCAACCATCGTGCTTAGCAAAGAAAACAACAAAACAAAAACAAGAGCAAAAATTCTATATACACACGAACCTATATAATCAACCCAATTTGAACAATTTTCAGCATTTTCCCAAAAACCCGAGAATTCGTCGTCTATTAACATTCAAACAATATTCTACAACGACTTATGTCATTCAATACATACAACCCGGCATATAATTCACAAATTTAACAAGTTACCCATTTCGATTTCAACAACCAAGCCCTAGAATTGAATTTCGCACGCAAATTCGAATCATTCATCCAATCGACAAGTTCAAACGATCATTACAACAATCCGAACAGTTATCAATCAAGGAATAACTCAATTTCATGCTAAATTTCTACTTGGGGTGATTTAGTTCACCTCCCATGCTTAAATTCGAATAAAATCGACAAAAACTTGAGAGAGAATCGGAAAACATACCTCGTAGTTGAATAACCGAAGAAAACTTGATAATTCTTTGCTTTATACCGTGGCACGTTGGTGGGAGAGGGGTTTTGGGACGTTTGGTCGCGGAGAAGTGTAAAAATGAGGGGAAAAGGGGGGTTTTCGGGGTTTAAAATGAAGAAAACACGCGGGTCACCCAGCAACCCGGTGTGACCTGTCACAAATTATAGGGCAACGTGTCACGGAGTGCATCGCGGTGCACTGCCTCCGTGACACGGAGCCATCGCGATAGCCCTCTGGAATTTTTGAAAATTCCAGTTTACACTTCAACGTGTCACGGAGGGTAACGCGGAGGTCCTCCTCCGTGACACGGAGCTATCGCCCCAGCTCACTGTCTCTGAATTTTATTAATTTTTCATACCTCACCTTTTCCTTCACGATTCCGTGCACATTTTTCTCCGTTTCACCTAAAAATCATTTCACTAAACAAACTTGGTTAGATTAATAGATTTCAAAAACTAAAATACAATAATACTAACTAAAACAAAAATTTTGTACTAAATCAAGAAAAAGGAAAATAAAATAAAATCTAGTTACACTTTACAAAATGAAAAGAAAAAATATATTTTTTACGGGTTGCCTCCCGTGCAGCGCCTAGTTTACCGTCGCGGCTCGACGTCCTTTATGCTTAATTGTCTGCTAGGGTGATGGACGATTTCTCACGATCATTGTCCTCCCCCCAGTAGTTCTCACACCTATCCGTTGGTCTTCCCATCAACTCTCGGGAATCATTCATTTGTTTAGCATTCCCATGATCAATTACATTGATCACCGAGAGTTCTTCATTCACCATCGGGAGCTTGGGTGCTTTGTACACATCGAACACCTCTACCTTGTCATGTGCTCGCATTGTGAGTTGACCCGCAGCTACGTCGATTAATGCTTTCCCGGTTGCCAAGAAGGGTCGTCCCAAAATAAATGGGACTTCCGCGTCTGATTCAAAATCCAGAACAATAAAATCTACCGGGAAAATTAGGGAGCCCACTTGCACTAGAACATCCTCAACAATGCCATCCGGCCTAGCTAAGGATCTGTCTGCCAACTGCAAGATTACGGTTGTAGGTCTAGGACTCCCTAGACCCAACTTTCTGAATACCAAAGATGGCATCATATTTATGCTCGCCCCCAAGTCACTCAATCCACGAGCTCGGATGCTCTGCCCAATAGTAAGCTGGATAGTAAAACTTCCAGGGTCTTTTAGCTTCGTGGGCAGTCTATTTTGGATGCGGGAAGTGCATTCCTCCGTCAAAACCACAGTGGCATACTCGGTCAAACGACTTTTGTTGGCCACGATGTCTTTAATGTATTTTGCATATTTAGGCATTCCCTGCAAGACATCAAAAAGAGGTAAATTAACATGTACCTGTTTAAGCACCTCCATGAACTTCTTGAAATACGCCTCCTCTTTGTGTTTCTTGAGTCGTTGAGGGAACGGGGGTGGAGGTCTTTCTGATTCAGCTTCTTTGGTTTTCCCCCTATCCGGACTTTGTTCTCCCTCAACATCTGCTGCTCCTGACTTTTTAGGTGGTCTTTCTTGTTCCACCTCCTTCAGCTGCAAACCACTTCTTGTGGTCACTGCATTGACCTGCTTCGGATTAGGATCCGTGTCGCTAGGTAGTCCTCCTCTGGGCCTTGTATTTTGGGCACTAGCAAATTGCCCAAATTGATACTCAAGAGCCTTGGTCGCTTATTGATTATTTTTCACTTCGGCTGCCAATTTAACATAGTCAGCCTGCAATTGCGCCTGATTAGCGATCATGGTCTTGAACATCTCCTCAATTCTAGGTGATGGTGGTGGAGGAGGGGCATTGTGATTTCTGAATTGAGATTGGTAGTTCTGTTGCCCTCCTTGATTCCTTTGCATACCCTGAACCAAACTTTGGCCTTGTTGGTTTTTGCTACCCCATGAAAAATTTGGATGGTTCCTCCAATTTGAGTTGTAGCCACTACCAAACTGCTGCTGATTTCTTTGTGCATTGCCCACAAAGTTAACAGAATTAGGATTTGCTCCACAGCACTCAGCTGAGTGCTCACTGCTTCCACACACTTCACACCACATTTGCCGGACCGCATTGACTGAAGCTGAAGGCTGGTTCAAATTCATGTTGCTGAAGTGGTTGTTCAATTGATTCTGCAAGGCAGCTATCTGTGCAGCGATAGCTGTAAATCCATCCACTTCAAGCACTCCTGCTGCTTTTCTTGCTCCACCTCGTGATGAATCAGCATTGCATTCTGGATTGCCCTGTGAAATCCGGTTTAGCAAAGTGTACAGCTCCTCATAAGTCTTTTCCAGCGCTTGCCCTCCAGCTGCTGAGTCTAACAAAATTTTAGTATGGGGTTCCAAACCCTCAATAAATGTGTGTACCAACACCTCATTGGACTGATGATGATGAGGACAGTCCCGCAACATGGATTTAAATCTTTCTCAGGCTTGATATAAATTTTCTCCCTCCCTCTGTTTGAAACTTAGAATTTGACTTCTAAGTCTGGCTGTTTTACCAGAGGGAAAAAATCTTATCAAGAACTTTCGTGCAAGATCATCCCACGTTGAGATAGAATTTGGTGGCTCAGCTTTTAACCACCTCTTGGCTTCACCAAGTAATGAGAACGGAAATAGTGTGAGTCGAACATAATCAGGTGACACTCCAGCGGGTATATAAGTGTCACTTATCTCCAAAAAGTTCTGGAGATGTTGTATTAGGTCTTCATGAGGGAGACTGGTAAATTGCCCGCTTGTGTGCAACAGTTGCACCATATTCTGCTTGAGTTCAAATCTCCCTCCAGGCTCTGGTTTGCGGATACTTGAATGTACATTGTTGGCATGTGGGATTGCCACCTCGCGAACCGGCCTTGCTGCTGCTTCTTCGGGCACTAACACTTCCCTAACAACCGATGGATTTTGTTGCTCCATAATAGTCTGTCTGAGCAACTGCAGCTTCTTTTGTAGAGCTTCTCTACGTTTACTATGAAATATGCGTTCAGGCTCTATATAAGATTCCACCAGCTCTTTGTCTCTTGCCAGTGTTCACAGAAATCAAGTATGCAAAATACAGGCTAAGACCAAGTTGTCAACACTTAAGAAAATAAAATAAAAATACAGTAAATTTACACTTAATACAATTTCACCAATTGCCTAGTCTCCACGGCAACGGCGCCAAAAACTTGTTCGGGTGTTTGCTATATGGGTTATATACCGACACGCAAGTGCACGTGGTCAAACAAGTAGTAAGTGGCTTAAGTAAGCCAAGTATCGATCCAAGGAGACTCTGGATAAGTAAAAATTGCTCAAGTATACTATATTCTATCTTACGTCTAAATATGCTAACAACAAAGTAACCAAAAGTTAAATAATTTGTTTATAAATTATATACTAAAACTATTAACAACTGTCTACTTTGAATTGAAACTATGGATATGAGCATGCCAAGGTTAAGAACATGTAATGAACTGATTATCAACATACATTGGTTAATCTTCTCTTCCCGTTGCTAGCCAAGAACATTAGCCTAGAGATTAAAACTCTCGTATTTAATCTCACTTAAGAATCATAAACCATCCGTCTACATTTCTGTGATCAAATGCAATTTATGACCTAGCAATACAATTCCGGTTCCTAAATTGACTAATACAGCTTTCAAGTATATTTCTATCAGGAAAGCACATCAAAACTCAATTTTCCCGAATCAAGTTAAGAACAATACCCTATTAATTCACAACTTTCCAATTTCGTGCTCTCTCGAGTGAAATCGGACTTTTTAGATGTACATTAATGTCGGCCACACACCAATGCAGTAGAAGCAAGAATTAATAGAACAACATGGAAGAAGAAGATGAAAAACCATATAATTCAATAATCAAAATTCATCACAAATGTTCATAACCTCAGCAAGGAAGGGAATTAGCCACTCATTTGTGGATTAATCATCCTAAAACAAGTGTTAATCATACAAACAATTGATCGAAAGAAGAAAGAAAGAGAGAAAAACCCTGAGCTTTTTTGTCCCTCAACTGCCTGTAACCCACGTCCTTGCTCCACCAAGTCTGAATTAATTAAAAATAAGCCTAAGTGTTCTATTTATACTAATGGGAATTTTTCCCGGAATAACAAGCAACGTGTCACGGAGGGTAACGCGGAGGCTTGCCTCCGTGACACGGCGTGGACGCGGACCTTCACTGGAAATTTGGGGTCCGGGAATAAAGCTTCAACATGGCACGGCATGCAACGCGGAGGCTTTCCTCCGTGCCACGGAGTTGTCGCGAGGCTCCACTGGAATTTGAATAATTATTCACCCTCCAGGCAGAGTGCCTCCGCGATGGTAGCGTGACACGGCTCCATCGCGGAGCCCCTTTAATTGGTGCAGTCCAATGCCTTTTTCATGCTCGAATCCAAGTCCAACTCCGATATTGTTCCAACATGCATTTTAGCTCCTCAAAATCACCTTTTACCTACAAAACAATGCTAATCATGTTGGTTAGTATAAATTCACATTTTATTACCAATTACATGAAAATGTATACACATTGCACGATAAACAAGGTGAAAATGATATGTTTGAGTATCACTTGGGCATATAAATCTGCCCAAGATCAAATATACTGGAGGCTCTTATGATCAGTAAAAATATCTACATGGACGCCATAAGATAGTGTCTCCATATTTTCAAGGCATGAATTACTGCAACCAATTCCAGGTCATTAGTGGGGTAGTTTCTTTCATGCTTCCTCAACTGTCTTGAAGAATAAGCAATTTCCTTATCATGTTGCATTAGAACACATCCTAACTCGATGCCCGAAGCATTACAGTACACTGCATAACCCTCTGATCCTTCTGGCAAAGCTAATACTGGTGCTAATGTCAACCTGTTTTTCAACTCCTGGAAGCTCTGTTCACATGCTTCAGTTCAGTGAAATTTAGCTGCTTTCTGAGTTAACTTGGTCAAGGGCGCTGATAGAGTAGAAAACCTCTCTAGTAAACCTTCTGTAATATCCGGCTAACCCCAGGAAACTGCGTACCTCAATCGGAGTGATAGGTTTAGGCCATGTCTTTACTGCTTCAATCTTCTGGGAATCTACCTGAATACCAGCTTCTGACACAACGTGACCAAAAAAGGCCTCTGAATTCAGCCAAAACTCACATTTAGAAAATTACACACACAACTGGTAATCTCTGAGAATTTGGAGCACTGTTCGTAAATAATCCCGATGTTCTGCTTCTGAACGGGAATATACCAGAATATCATCAATAAACACTATCACAAACAAGTCCAGATACGGCCTGAAGATGCTATTCATCAAATCCATGAACACTACAGGAGCATTTTTTAGTCCGAAAGACATGACTAGAAATTCAAAGTGGCCATACCTGGTCCTGAAAACAGTTTTCAAGATATCTCTCTCTCAAACCCGAACCTGGTGATACCCAGATCTCAAGTCAATTTTTGAGAAGTACTTTGCTCCCTGTAACTTCAAACAAGTCATCTATTCTAGGAAGTTGGTATTTATTCTTGGTGGTGACTTTATTCAGCTGCCGGTAATCTATACACATGCAGAAGGAGCCATCCTTCTTTCTCTCAAATATAAATGGTGCACCCCATGATTAAGTACTCAGCCTGATGAAGACCTTATCTAATAGATCTTTCAATTATTCCTTTAATTCTATGAGCTCGACAGGAGTCATTCAGTATGGAGGGATGGATATAGGCTGAGTACCTGGTAATAAATCAATTGCGAAATCGATCTACCGTTCTGGGGGAATACCAGGAAGTTCATCTGGGAATACGTCTGGAAATTCATTGACTACTGGAATGGACTGGAGAGTTGGGGACTTGGCTTGAACATCCTGAACCCTAACAATATGATGGATGCAACCCTTTGCTATTAACTTCCTCGCCCAAAGATAGGAAATAAACCTACCTTTTGGCGTGGCTGCATTACCTTTCCATTTCCATACTACCTCCTCTAGAAAGTGGAATCGGACAGTTTTGGTCCAACACTCTACATTGGCATAACATGGTTCTATCCAATCCATACCCATAACTGCATCAAAGTCAATTATTTCTAATTCTATCAAATCTGCTAAAGTATGGCGACCAACAACCTCTATTGTGCACCCCCGGTAGACCCTCTTGGCTATGATGGAGTCACCAATGGGGGTAGACACTGAAAAAGGTTGTTGAAGCAATTCTGGCATAATATTGAACTTCCTGGACACTAATGGTGTAACATAAGACAAAGTGGAGCCTGGGTCTATCAAGACATACATAGAATGAAAGAAGATGTCCAGCATACCTGTCACCACATCCAGCGGTGACTCTGACTCTTGTCATCCCGGTAAAGCATAAGTGCGATCTGGATTAGTGCCTGAGCTAGATGCCCCTTATCTGCCTCGCCCTCTGTCGGCTGGAGCTGAGGGCCTACGCCCTGCTAGAGATGCCAGGGCATGTGATCCTACTAAAGATCTGTCCTGTCAGTCCCGATCACTCTGACCCCTAGCTGGACAGTCTCTTATCAGGTGACCCTCCTGCCCGTAAATGTAACACGTAGAAGAACCATACCTACCTGCCCCGAGATGACGGCGACTACAAATAGGGAAAAATGGCATGGTAAATCTACTCTGCTCTAACCCCCTCTGCTGCTGGGAGTCTGATGGTCGTGAACTCTCACCGGGTCCTGACTACCCCCGACGGCCTAATCTACTACCCTGTTGCGTTGTGGAGGTGGGGGTCTTGGTGGTCTGCCTGATAGTTGTGGCCTGGGTCCACCCTAAAATTCTGCCTGCACATCACTCGATCTAGCCCTGTGGCACTGCTCCTGATTTATTCTTTCTATCTCTCATTGCCACTTTCTGATCCCCTCAATATTTTGAGCAAATTCCTGAACGCGGGCAATATCCATGTCCTCTCATAGAGTAGCTGTAATACAAGTTTCTACATATTCTGGATTCAATCCGATGATAAACTGATGCACCCTGACTAGCATGGTATCTACAAAAGTAGGTGCATATCGGGCCAGGGAATCAAACCTCATAGCATACTCCCGAACACTTATCAAGCCCTACTCCAAATGCAAAACCTGATCTACCTGGGCCTCTCGGATCTGTCGCGGCAAATAATGGTCCAAAAAGGCTTCTAAAACGCTGGACCAAGTCCGAAGGGGAATATCTCTACCTCGAGACCTTTCCTAACTCTCATACCATAATATTGCTATGTCCAGTAGTCCAAATACCGCTAACTCAACTGATTCTGCAGGTGTAGCATGCATTACTCTAAAGATCCGCTGCAGCTGGTCCAAAAAGTCCTGAGGGTCCTTGTCCTGGTTCCTTCCTATAAACTGCGGGGTACTTAGAGCAAGAAACTCTCGAACCCTCGAACTACCTGGTCCTCCCGAAGACTCCGCAACTACAGGTGCCACTAGATGACGTTGTGCGGCCATTATCTGAGCAATCATAAAAATAGCACCCTTGACCTCCTGATCTGATGGCATCGGTATAGAGACTGCTGGAGGTGGTGCCAACACATCTGCCACTCTGGACGGCTCCTAGCATGGCGAAGAGTGCTAGGGAGACCGAGATGTAGTCTCCCTGTCTCCCTCAAATTAGGCCGACTCTGACAAAGGCACCCTGCTAGTGCCTTCTCCTGCTGCAACATCTAATTTCCTGCCAGTCATGGTCTGTCTCGCATCCTTCATTTCTCTATATAAAAGCAGATTACGATAAACTTAGGGACTCATCCCTATACAACATAGCTCTATTGCACGACTGGAAGAGAAGGAAGAGTAACCATCCTAACATGCCTAATAGCCTCTTGTCTATAGTATGTGGTGCACAACACATCCATAGGCAAGACTCTACTTAGCTGGCGAGTTTCAAATCGTACTCAACAACTCTTTCAAACTGAAATCGTATTACTAGGAGAATGAGAGTAGTTTCAGTACTAAATTCGGCAAAAATGATAACTTTCTATATAAATATTAACTATACTTCAACTTAACAGATCACGGTCGAAAACGTATAATTTCTCGAAAGTTTAGAAGGGAGATGCTTACTTGAAGCCTGTGATCATGTAGAAATTAGTTTGGAGCAATTCTGACAACTTTTTCTTGGCGGGGATACGATTTGCCAGGTGAATTTCACGACAATAACTCCATGGTAAAGCTCCCCGTGACCTTAAACTCGATACCCCAAAGTTAATATGAATTTGGACGGCGTTTGATAGCGTAAACAGGTGAAAATAACTTGAACCCTTCGTGTCTTTCACTCTCTGGCTGAATATATAAGTTCTTAGGAAATGATTTAAACTTGAAGGGAGGGACTTATATACATGCTAAGGCGGTGGAAGGGGGTGCCCCGCGCCACCCATCACGCCAACTATTCCCCTGATTACGCCCCTCAACGCGCCAAGGGGGCTGGCGCACCATGCTCCCCAAAACGCCAGTGTGCCGGCGTGTCACGCTGGCCCTTACGGCCTGGCCTCGCTCGATCTGACTTTCGAGGCTTTTATACACATGTTGTACTCTATTTATTGACCTCAAATCCACGCGTACGCTTACTAATCATTAACTTTTACCGGGTGTAACATTTCAATCTTTCTCGGATGAGTTGAACTTTCTACACTGCCTCGTGAACTGAGTCTGGCCCTATCAGCAACCTAAAACCACCTTGTAGGAGATCTACACCTTCTACCATATAATGCCTCAAACGGGGCCATCTGAATGCTAGAGTGGTAGCTGTTGTTGTACGCAAATTCGATAAGAGGCAAATGTTCATCCCAACTTCCCTTGAAATCGATCGCGCACGCTCTCAGCATATCTAATAGGGTCTAAATAATCCGCTCAACTTGCCCATCTGTCTGCGGGTAAAAAGCCATGCTGAGCTTGACCTGAGTGCCTAGTCCTTTCTGAAAAGACTTCTAGAAATGTGAGGTGAATTGGGTACCTCTATCTGAGATGATGGAGAAGGGCACCCCATAAAGTCTGACTAATTCCTGAATATAAACTCTACCATAGTCCTCAGCTAAATCTGTGATTTTAACTAGGAGGAAATGTGCTGACTTAATCATCCGGTCTACTACTACCCAGATTGAGTCATGCTGCCGACGAGTCCAAGGTATACCCGTAATGAAGTCCATGTTTACTTCTTCCCACTTCCATGCAGGTATGCTGATATCCTGAGTCATACCTCTTGGTCTCTGGCGTTCTACTTTAACTTGTTGGCAGTTCGGGCACTTGGCTATAAATTCAGCAATATCTCTTTTCATGTCGTTCCACTAGTAGATTTCTCGTAAATCATGGTACATCTTGGTAGCACCAACATGAATGGAATATCCAGAACTATGTGCTTAAGCTAGTATTTGTTGTCTCAACTCACCAACATCAGGTACACACAATCTGCCCTGGTAACGGAGCACCCCATATCCCCCTTTAGAGAAACCTTCTATTTCTTTTCAGAGAACTGCTTCCTTAAGCTTGAGTAAGATGGGATCTTCGTCCTGTCTGGACTTCACTTCAACTACCAAGGAGGAATCTAACCCACTTTTCATTACCACTCCACCCTCGGCTGAATCCACCAACTATACTCCCAACCGAGCTAGCCTGTGAATATCTTTTACCATTTCCTTCTTGCCCTCTTCAACATGAGCTACGCTTCCCATAGACAACCTGCTTAGTGCATCAGCCACCACATTGGCCTTTCCCGGGTGATACAAAACACTCATGTCGTAGTCTTTCAATAGCTCCAACCGAAGATTCAGGTCCTTCTGACTGCACACATATTGAATTCTGTTGTGATCTATGAATACATCCATATGAGCCCCATATAGGTAATGTCTCCATATTTTTAGCGCAAACACCACTGATGCCCACTCCAAGTCATGAGTTGGATAGTCTTCTCATGAACTTTGAGCTGTCTGGAGGCGTAGGCTATCACCTTGCCCCTCTGCATCAGAACACAACCGAGTCCAACTCTGGAAGTGTCACAATAGACAACCAACCCATTTGTTCCTTCTGGCAAGGTCAAAAATGGAGCGATAGTGACTCAAGTCTTCAACTCCTGGAAACTCTTCTCACACGCATCCGACCACTAGAACTTCATTTTCTTTTAAGTTAACTTAGTCAGGGGAGATGTTATAGAGGAGAAGCCCTCCACAAATCATCGGTAATAACCGTTAAGCCCAGAAAACTCAGGATTTCCGTAGGAGAGGTAGGTCTGGGCCAATCTTTCACTGCTGCTATCTTGTGAGGATCTACCTGTATTCCCTCACCTAAGACCACATGACCCAAGAAAGTTATGGATTTCAACCAGAATTCACACTTGCTGAACTTGCAAACAGCTGGTGATCTCTGAACTTCTGAAGCACTATCCTCAGGTGGTTAGCACGCTCCTCCTTATTTTTGGAGTATACCAAAATATCGTTAATAAATAAAATGACGAACATATCTAGGGGAGTGATAATATCAACCACTTGACGTCCCTCTGACGCATCCATTATGGTTATCTCATATCCACCTTTTTCTTTTTGTATGATACTTGGTTGGCGGTTGTCCGTGCACTTTCCAAGCGGAGCAGCTGATTCTTGCTCGCTTAGGAGGAAGAGGGGAAGCTCTTGGCTCTAGGACTGCTATAACTGGCATGATATAGACCACAAAAAATATGAATGTGAACCACAATAAAAAACATACTTTCCCTATTAGCATGCATATAAAGGAGCAACCAGCCCCCTACTGCTTGAAGACTCTATTCATCAAGTCCATGAAGGCTTCGAGGGCATTCGTTAGCCCGAAGGACATAACCACAAACTCTTAGTGACCATACTGAGTTCTAAATGTTGTTTTTGGTATGTCACACTCTCTGACCCTTAGCTGATGGTACCCCGACCTGAGATCTATCTTTTATAAACAATTGGATCCTTGAAGTTGGTCGAACAAGTCATCAATTCTAGGTAGGGGATACCTATTCTTGACTGTGACCTTGTTCAGCTGACAGTAATCTATACACATTCTGAGGGTAACGTCTTTCTTATGCATGAATAGTACTGGAGCACCCCAAGGAGAGATGTTGGGTCTGATAAAACCCTTTTCAAGAAGATCTTTTAGTTGCTCCTTCAACTCATTAAGCTCAGCTGGAGCCATTCTATAAGGAGGGGGAAGATCCTTAGGAAATACATCTGGAACTCGCTGACCACTGAAACTGAATGAATAGTTGGGGTCTCAGAGTTGGAATCCTTAACCCGAACTAGATGATAAATACATCCATTGAAAATGATTTTCTGGGCCTTAAGGTCGGAAATAAACCTACCCTAGGCGCTGACCTACTGCCCGACCATTCTAAGACTAGTTCATTTGCAAACTGAAACTTGACAACTTTAGTTCTACAGTCAACTGAGGCATAACTAGAGTTTAACCAATCCATGCTGAGGATAAGGTCAAAATCGACAATGTCTAACTCAACTAGATCAGCTGGAATGATTTTACTCAAGATTGAGATTGGACAATTTCTATAAACCCACGCTGGCTCTAATTGACTCGAGAACAGGGGTAGAGACTGAGAATGGTTCTGAGAGGACCTCTCGACTGATATTGAACTAGAATGCTACGTAGGGAGTCACGAATGAAAGGGAGGCTCTTGGATCTAGGAGGGCGTACACGTCTAGGTGAAAGAGGCGTAACATTACCGAGACTACGTCAGGTGAGCTCTCCTGATCCTAAAGGGAAGATAATGCATAAAATTGGTTTTGCCGTTGATCGCCATCCGTACCTGGGGTGCTGGCCTGCTAGAGCTAATGATGTGGTGGATTGTGCTCTCCCCTGTCCCGCTGGCGGGCAATCTTTCAGCCAATGATCAAGATGTCCACAACCAAAGCAGCACTCTCGACCCTGAATACACTCCCCAGGGTGGTTCCTACCGCACTTGGGGCAAGCTGGATATCTGTTCCTGGCATTGTAGTTGATCTTGGGCAAATTTATATGCCCAAGTGATACTCAAATGTGTCATTTTAGCCTTGTTTGTCGATCAATGTTTATACATTCTCATGTGATTGATAATAAAATGTGAATTTATACTAACCAACATGATTAGCATTGTTTTGCAGGTGAAATATAATTTTGTGAAGCTAAAATGCATGTTGGGAGAGATCGGGGTTAGACTCGGATGTTAGCAAAGGACATAGCATTGGATGGCACAAATTAAAGGGGCTCCGCGATGGAGCCGTGTCACGCTGCCATCGCGGAGGCCTTCTACCTGGATAGGGAATTTTTGGCCAAATTCCAGTATGGGTGCGTGTTGGGGCCGTGGCACGTTGGCCTAGCCCCGCGTTGCATGTCGTGCCACATTGGGCCTTATTACCTGGACAATCAATTTCCAGTGAGGCTCCGCGTCAGTGGCGTGTCATGGAGGCAGTGCTCCGGGATGCACTCCGTGACACGTTGCTTGTTATTCCGGGAAAAATTCCCACTAGTATAAATAGAACACTTAGGTTCATTTTTTAATATTCTGACTTGGTGGAGCAAGAACGTGGGTTACAGGCAGTTGAGGGGACAAAAATCTCAGGGTTTTTCTCTATCTCCTTCTTTAATTCAATTGCTCGTATGTTTAACACTCATTTAACGATGTTTAATCCACAAATGAGTGGCTAAATCCTCTTCTTGCTGAGGTTAAGAACAATTGTAATGAAATGTGATTGTTGATTAAGTTGGTTTTTCATCTTTTCTTCCATGGTTGTTCTGTTGATTCTTGTTCTTACTGCATTAATGTGTGGCCTATGTTAATGTATATCTAAAACGTCCGGTTTCACTCGAGAGAGCAAGAAACTGGAAAGTTGTGAATCAATAGGATATGATCTTTTCTTAGTTTGGGAAAATTGAGAATTGATTTACCTTTAGGATAGAAATATACTTGAAAGTCGTATTAGTCAATTAAGGAACCGGTTTTGTATGGCTAGAACATGAATTTCGTTTAATCACAGAAATGTAGGTGGACGGTTCATGATTCTTAAGTTGGGTTAAATACGAGAGTTTTAATCCATTGGCAATAGTTCTTGACTAGCAACCGGAGGAAAAGTTAACCAAATTATATTGATAATTTATTTTCTTACATGTTCGTTTAACCTCAGCATGCCCACATTCATAGTTCAGACTCAAATTATATAATCTTTGTAGACTTAGGATAAAATTAGAAATCAAAATATATCAAACTCTTCTTTGCACTGTTGTCTTCATCGTTAGAGTTAAAATATAGTACACTTAAGTAGATTGCTACCTTATCCCAGTCCCTGTGGGATCGATACTTGGCTTACTTAAGCCACTTTACTACTTGTTCGACCACGTGCACTTGCGTGTAGCTTTATACCCAAAGCAAAAACCCCGAACAAGTTTTTGGCGCTGTTGCCGGGGACTGGCAATTGGTGAATTTTTCTTAAGTGTTAATTTACTTTTTTTTTTCTTAGTGTTGACAACTTGGTCTTAGCCTGTATTTTGCAGATATAATCCCTGTTGAACACTGGCAAGAGACAAGGAGCTGGTGGACTCATATTTAGAGCCTGAAAGACTATTTCATCTTCAGCGGAGAGAAGCTCTAAAGAGAAAGCTGCAATTTCTCAAACAAACGATGATGGAGCAACAACAGAATCCACCAGTAAAACGGGCAATGTTAGTGCCCAAGGAAGTAGCAGCTAGGCCGGTTCGCGAGGTGACAATCCCACATGCTAACAATGTCACATCTAGCATTGACGATCCACAGCAGCATCTCCAAATTTTTTGGAGATAAGTGACACTTACATCCCCGCTGGAGTGTCATCAGATTATGTCAGGCTTACATTGTTCCCATTTTCACTAGTGGGAGAATCCAAGAGGTGGTTGAAAGTTGAGCCACCTAATTCTATTACTTCTTTGGATGATCTTGCAAGGAAATTCTTGATACGATTTTTTCCATCCGGTAAAACAGCAAGACTTAGAAGTCAAATTCTAAGTTTTAAACAGAGACAGGGAGAGAATCTATATCAAGCTTGGGAGAGATTCAAGTCCATGTTGCGGGATTGTCCTCATCATCATCAATCCAATGATGTTCTGGTGCACACTTTTATAGAGGGTTTGGAACCCCACACAAAAATCTTGCTAGACTCAGCAGCTTGGGGACAAGCATTGGAGAAAACTTATGAGGAGTTGTATACCTTATTAAACCGTATTTCGCAGGGCAATCCGGAGTGGAATGCTGATTCGTCAAGAGGAGGAACAAGGAAAGCAGCAGGAGTTCTAGAAGTGGATGGTTTTACAGCTATTGCTGCACAGATAGCTGCTCTACAAAATCAACTCAACACCCACTTCAGTAACATGACAATGAACCAGACTCAAGCCCCAGTGAATGCAGTGCAGCAGATTTGGTGTGAAGTGTGCTGGAGCAGTGAGCACTCAGCTGAGTGTTGTGGAGAAAATCCTGACTCGGTGAACTTTGTGGGAAATGTACAGAGGAACAACCACCAACAGTATGGCAACAGCTACAACTCCAACTAAAGGAATCATCCGAATTTTTCTTGGGGTAGCAACAACCATCAAGGGAAAAGTTTGAGTCAGGGGGCACAGAGAAATCAAGGAGGGCATCAGAACTATCAGGCACAATATAGAAACAACAATGCACCTCCTCCACCACCATCACCCAGCATTGAGGAGATGTTCAAGATGATGATAGCTAACTAAGCTCAATTGCAGGCTGACTATGTGAAATTGGCAGCCGAGGTAAAGAACAACCAGTTAGCTACTAAAGCACTTGAATATCAATTTGGGCAATTTGCTGGAGCCAAAAATACCAGGCCTAGAGGAGGACTTTCGAGCGACACAGATCCCAATCCCAAGCAGGTGAATGTTGTGACCACAAGTAGTGGTTTACAGCTGAAAGAGGTGGAACCAGAAAGACCACCTCAACAATTGGGAGCAGTAGAAGTTGAGAGGGAGCAAAGTGATGAGAGGGGGAAGAAAAAGGAAGCTGAATCAGAAAGACCACCATCCCCGTTCCCTTAAAGATTAAAGAAACACAAGGAGGAGGCGTGTTTCAAGAAATCCATGGACGTGCTGAAACAGGTACATATTAACTTACCTCTTGTTGATGTTTTGCAGGGAGTGCCAAAGTATGCAAAGTACATAAAGGACATCGTGGAAAACAAAAGTCGGTTGACTGAGTATGCTACGGTAGCTCTCACGGAGGAGTGCACTTCCCGGATACAAAACCGTTTGCCCACAAAGCTCAAAGATCCTGGGAGCTTTACTATACAAATTACAATTGGGCAGAGTATCCGAGCTCGCGGATTATGTGATTTGGGAGCGAGCATTAATTTGATGCCGTCATCGATATTCAAGAAGTTGGGTTTAGGGAGTCCTAAACCAACAACAGTGATCTTGCAACTAGCGGATCGGTCCTTAGCCAGACCTGATGGCATTGTGGAGGATGTGCTGGTGGAAGTGGGCTCCCTTATCTTCCCGGTAGATTTCGTCGTGCTGGATTTTGAACCAGACGCGGAAGTCCCATTTATTTTGGGACGTCCTTTCTTGGCGACCGGGAAAGCGCTAATTGATGTAGCTGCAGGGCAGCTTACCATGCGGGCACACGACAAGGTGGAAGTGTTCGATGTATATAAGGCCCCCAAGCTCCCGACTGTGTACGAGGAACTCTCGGTGATCAATGTGATTGATCGAGGTGATGATGCTCAGATAGTTGAATCACGAGAGTTAATGGGAAAACCACCGGAGCGATGTAAGCACTATTGGGGTGAGGACGGTGGATGAGAGAAAACGTCTGTCACCCTAGAAGATGACTGAGCTGAATGACGTCGAGCCGCGACGGTAAACCAGGCGCTGCACGGGAGGCGACCCGTGAAATTTTTCTTTGTAAATTGTGAATAGATTTCTTTTTCTTTTTTTGATTAACAACAAAATTTTTATTTTTTATTTTTATTTTTATTTTTATTTTGAGTGAAACCTATAATTCTAACCAATTTCTTGTCGTAAGATGAATTTAAGGTTGAACGGAGGATAAATGTGCAAGGGATCGCAAAGAAAAATTCGAGGTATGAAAAATAATAAAAAGTGGCAAAACAGTGAGCTAGGGCGATGGCTCCGTGTCATGGAGGAGGGACTCCGCGTTACCCTCCGTGACACGTTGAGGTGCAAATCTGGAATTTTTAAAAAAATTTCAGAACACCCACGCGACAACTCCGTGTCACGGAGGGCATGCTCCGCGTTACCCTCTGTGACACGTTGAAGTGTATATCGCGACGGGTCACACCGGGTCGCCGGTTGACCCGTGTGAATTTCCCACTTTTAAACCCCGATTCCCCCTCAATTTTCCTCATTTCTCATACCCTCCGTGAACAACCTCCCAAAAACCCCTTCCCCCTCAACGTGACACGGACTTAGGCCAAGAATTTCATCAGGTTTTCATCAATTCTTCGAATTCAAGGTATGTTCTTCAATTCTATCTCATTTCTTGTCGATTTTCTTCGAGATTGAACATGTGATATGAGCTAAACTTGCCCTAAGTAGAAATTAAGCTTAAATTCAATTGAATTATGGTTGATTGATGTTCGGAGTATCATTTTGATTGCTTGAACTCGTTAATTACATAGTTTAATCGAATTTTTAATAAAATCATAGCTAGGGCATGCCTTTGAGTTTGAAATGGAAAATCTTAGTTGAACTAGTGAAATTCATGATGGGTTGTACATGTTGAGTGAGATGAGTCGATGTGCTAACTGTTACTATGCTAAAAGACCGACGGATTCTCGAGTGAAGGAAATATTGGAATTTGCAAGAATTGGGTGAATTGTAGAGGATCATGTATCTAATTTTTCTTTTGTTTTTCCTTGTTAAGTGCTATGGGATAAAATGTTATCGATGGTAATGATTGTGGCTAGCTGTACGAAGTATGAGTAGTACATAGAATATATATCGTGGAATTCTCCAAATGCACTGAGCATATTTATTATGTTTGTTGTTTGTTTGTGTAAGTAAGCACAATCTTGCCTTAATGTTGTAATTTTGGCTAAGGACTAAGTGTGGGGTAGCCTAGCTTAACCCAACCTTAGTCGAAGCAAATTTTAATTGGCTTAACACTGATCTTGTCTATTTGGGTTGACAGGAAAAATGGCAAGCAGGCAGGACAAGGAAAATGGCGCATCAACATCTGGCGTCGGAAGAAAAAGAATCAGACTGGGCACAGCGGTCCCAGCAGCACCAGTGGTTCCACGCGGCCAACGCCGTCAATATGGAACCAGGTGGGTGATAGAGGAGGGGAAGAAGTAGTACGCAAAGCACAAGGAGAGCAAGCACTTCCCCGAGGAACACATAGCAAGGGAACCGTTGGCACAGGAGTTCCCCAAGATTGTCCAGAGGATCGAGACAGCTGGGCTGAACTTCATTTTTGAAGAGCCCAAAGAATCAAACTTGCACTTGATTCGGGAATTCTACGCCAATTGGAACCCGACTCTCAGAAGTCACACCATCAAAATAAGGGGGCAAATAGTCACTTTTGAGCCCCACCACCTCAATGGTATCTTAGGGGCGCGGGACACAGACGCCCACGTGCTTCGACAGCTAAATATCACTCCACCATACGCGGACATTAGACACACTTTGTGTGGAACCCGATCGACGGCTAGGTGGAGCAGACATAAGGAGAGGGGCTACTATCAGACTTTGCCCTACTCACAGATGAACAGGGAAGCCAGGATATGGCTTAAGATTGTGTGTTCCTGCCTAATCTCGGGGGTGCATATGACAGATGTAATCCGGGATCGTGTATGCTTGGTGTACGCCCTGATGAAAGGGCTGGAGATCAATGTGGGGGCGGTGATTATCTCCGCCATGAAGAGAGCCCGGTTGCATCAGGGGCACAGATACGGATTTGGTGGATTACTCACCACATTCCTAAGGAGCCTGGATATTGAGGAAGAGGCCCTTGACTACATCCCGCAGATGGAGCGGCTGGCCTTAGATCTCACCAAAACTAAAGCTCCCGACACCACCCACGGGCCAGTGCTTACACTAGCGGAGCGACATGCTCGGGATGATCAGTACATGGCTCGCATGTACGGGATGCAGATGCTCCAGCTACGGATAGGCGGGAGGCCGGCAACAAAGGAGGAACTATGGCAGCTCGAGCTAGACTACCCTTTTGGCAAAAATGCCAGGGCTCTATACCGAGTGGGGCCAGCTTTTGTAGAGCCCAAGGATGATGATGTCCCCACAGTTGAGGAGACACGTCGTGAGGACTCCGATGTGGAGTCCGATGATGACGATGGGGGTGATTCAGACATGGGAGACGAAGCAGCAGCACCTGATGAAGAAGTGGAGTATTTTGATTGATCAGAGAGTTCCACCACCCAATTTTTGTGCTATGTGAATTTTTGTGAACACTGGGGACAGTATTCGAGATAAGTGTGGGGTGGGAGTAGTTAGGTGATGGGTGTGTTGTTGTGTATGTTCTGTTCTGTTGTTGTGCCTGTGGAAAAATTTTGTGACCCTGTGATTGTGATGTTATTATTCTGTATTGTAATTAAATGTGAAACTGTTGTGTGCTGCTGAATATTTTGCTAGCTGATTTTGTACATATTTTAGTTTTATCGAAATGATTGATATTTTTAAATTTTTTTTTAATTCTTGGGTTTCTCGGCGTTTGTTTTCGGTTCTTTTACCGAGAATGGTCCCATTGAACCGAAGTCCTAGTTAGTAATCGCTCCCTATGATGGATGGATGACGACCGTCTTAAGGGAAATGTAGTCGTTAGGAGTAGATTTTTTTCATTTATTTTTCAGTTGTTTTCTTTTGTGGGGTGCATCCCAAAACCTGTAGTTACTTTATGGTTGCGGAATTCTAGTTGCGTGTTGTACTTGATATTCGAAATGCAAAGGTGATTCGTATGAAAGAATGCAACTTTGTAAATATGTTGAGATACCTAGGCCATAGAGTCAATTCAGTGTAATTGAGGCTTAATGTTTGAATTCTTGTAATTAGCTGATTGAAGAGTCTGTGAATACGTCTTGAATTGAGCATGTGCAATAAGTGTGAAGTGAGGTTTTGTTTATTCCATGCCATTGTGAAGTGTCTAGAACTTGCCTGGTGTGTGTACGAAACGAAACGAAGGAGGTGTATTGTGGGAAAGGATGTAGGCATTTCTTTGTGTTAACCGAAAGTTTCTCTTTTTCATTATTGCACCCACCTTGAATGTACACCCTAGTTAGCCCGTTGAGCCTTTAGCCTATTATTTTTTTCTTGTGTCAAAATATGTAAATCGAGCTTTACCCCTTCTTTTCATTAGCCGTAAATTTGATCCAAAAACTCTTAAGCACTTAAGAAGAGAAAATAATTTTCCCAAAGTGTCAAAGAGTGAGAATGGTGAAAAGAAAAGAAAAGCAGAGTGATGAAAGGAAAGAAAAGGTTGAAGGTGCACTTGTTATAAATAAAATATAATGAAGGTGTCTAAATAATCTTTGTTATCGAGTCAAGGGTGCTTAAAGACATGGGCCAAACTAAAGACAGACTTCAAGAAAGGGAGGATGAAGGAAGAAACAAAGCCCATGAGTTGATGGGATGTATTGAAAAGGCGCTTAAGGATGCTAGTGGCTATTATTGGCTAGCCCAATATTTACTAGTTCCGTAGCTTACATTACAACCCGTTAAAGTCCTACGTGATCCTACATCACATTTCCTTATATTAGTGGAGTAATACACTAAGGGCAAGCCTATGGTTCATGACATGATGCATGTGAATTCTTTTGGGAGAGAGAGTGAAATTGTGTTTATATGCCCCTGCATGTAACCGTTAGAGTTCATGTGATTAAAAAGGGGAAAATTCTCTTGCGTTGTGAGGGCACATGCTTGATGAGGGATTAAGTTTCATGTCGGATATCTTGATCAGCTGATTCGCATGAGTTTGCCAATATCGAGAGTCGATTCTTAAGTCTAGGAGGTCTTGATGTGTTGAAGGTCATTGCATTGATAGGACCATGCGTGTTTTCTTGATGATTTGTTGTATTGAATAATCGGTATGACCGTAGCCTGAAGTGTCAAACCAAAGTAGCCAGGTTGGGGTGTAAATTTCATGAGGTGTAAGAGTGTTGTTCGGGGATGAACAAGGATTTAAGTGTGGGGTAAGTGATCTTGGGCAAATTTATATGCCTAAGTGATACTCAAATGTGTCATTTTAGCCTTGTTTGTCGATCAATGTTTATACATTCTCATGTGATTGATAATAAAATGTGAATTTATACTAACCAACATGATTAGCGTTGTTTTGCAGGTGAAATATAATTTTGTGAAGCTAAAATGCGTGTTGGGAGAGATCGGGGTTGGACTCGGATGTTAGCAAAGGACATAGCATTGGATGGCACAAATTAAAGGGGCTCCGCGATGGAGCCGTGTCACGCTGCCATCGCGGAGGCCTTCTGCCTGAATAGGGAATTTTTGGCCAAATTCCAGTGTGGGTGCGCGTTGGGGCCGTGGCACGTTGGCCTAGCCCTGCATTGCACGTCGTGCCACGTTGGGGCTTATTACCTGGACAGTTAGTGAGGCTCCGCATCAGTGGCGTGTCACGGAGGCAGTGCTCTGTGATGCACTCCGTGGCACGTTGGTTGTTATTCCGGGAAAAATTCCCATTAGTATAAATAGAACACTTAGGTTCATTTTTCAATATTCTGACTTGGTGGGGCAAGAACGTGGGTTACAGGCAGTTGAGGGGACGAAAATCTCAGGGTTTTTCTCTATCTCCTTCTTTTTTAATTCAATTGCTCATATGTTTAACACTCATTTAACGATGTTTAATCCACAAATGAGTGGCTAAATCCTCTTCTTGCTGAAGTTAAGAACAATTGTAATGAAATGTGATTGTTGATTAAGTTGGTTTTTCATATTTTCTTCCATGGTTGCTCTATTGATTCTTGTTCTTACTGCATTAATGTGTGGCCTATGTTAATGTATATCTAAAAAGTCCGGTTTTACTCGAGAGAGCAAGAAATTGGAAAGTTGTGAATCAATAGGATATGATCTTTTCTTAGTTTGGGAAAATTGAGAATTGATTTACCTTCAGGATAGAAATATACTTGAAAGTCGTATTAGTCAATTAAGGAACCGGTTTTGTATGTCTAGAACATGAATTTCGTTTAATCACAGAAATGTAGGTGGACGGTTCATGATTCTTAAGTTGGGTTAAATACGAGAGTTTTAATCCATTGGCAATAGTTCTTGACTAGCAACCGGAGGAAAAGTTAACCAAATTATATTGATAATTTATTTCCTTACATGTTCGTTTAACCTCAGCATGCCCACATTCATAGTTCAGACTCAAATCATATAATCTTTGTAGACTTAGGATAAAATTAGAAATCAAAGTATATCAAACTCTTCTTTGCACTGTTGTCTTCATTGTTAGAGTTAAAATATAGTACACTTAAGTAGATTGCTACCTTATCCCAGTCCCTGTGGGATCGATACTTGGCTTACTTAAGCCACTTTACTACTTGTTCGACCACGTGCACTTGCGTGTAGCTTTATACCCAAAGCAAAAACCCCAAACAGTAGTTCTGTGACTGAGAGCTAGATGCTCCTCCCCTCCTATCCTAGCGAGACCGGAAGGTTAGGGCGCAGGTTGAGCTGGGTGCTGGGGCTCTCTCCTGCTGTTGTTGCTGCTATTGTGGGCGGCTACTACCACTAGACTTCTGATGACCATGATCTGAATAGCCAGTCCTTGCCCATTTATTCTTTTGCTCCATATCCTTCAGTTTTTCGACCTCAATCTATTGGGCATAGACAATTAGGCTGGAGAGGTTTGTATCCCTAATCAACATCGCTGTTCTACACTCCTTGAGGACCAAGATCTATACTCCGTTCACAAACTTCAGCATGCGAGCCCTTGGCTCGGCTACCATCTCTGGAGCATACTTAGACAGCCTGGTAAACTCCAGAGCATACTCCTCCACTCCACCAGTCCTTCTCCCACTGGTCGCCCCTCTTTCCACTTCTCGTACTGGACTTGGGCTACCCCTTTTAGCTAGTAGGCAGGTAAATCAACACTCTCAGAGGAGTTGAAACCCATAATGCAGGTAATCTTCCGAATCTCATCTATGAACTCTTGGGGTTCCTCCCCCACTTTGGATCCCTAAAAAGATAGAGGGTTCATACGGGTGAAGTCCCGCACCCCTAGAAGCAGCTGCGGATCTATTATTGTTAACTGGTACTACTTGCATGATCACCTGATTGGTGACTGTTTGAGCGAGCAGCTGGATAGCCACCTTCAACTCCGCGGTGGACACTGTGTCATCCTGAAGGGCTACTAGAGCTGGTGGGGCAGGTCTATTAGCGTTACCAGCCCTTCTTTTGTTACCGCGTCTGAGAGGCATGATTCACTGAAATGAAATAGAGCATGAGTCAAAAGGACATTTTTGGGACTGAACTTTAACGCACGATAAAGAGTATGAACAAAAGAGAGTTTTCCTAATAACATCTCGTAGCCTCCTCGTCATAAGTGTGGCGCGCTTCACACCCATGAAAAGGACTCTACTCGATGCGACTTTCAGACATTCCGAGGATACTTTAAACCTAGTGCTCTGATACCAAGTTTGTCATACCTCGAGTCTACACCCTGGACAGAACACAGTACTTGGAGTCACAAGTAACACCAAGTCAACCCTTGGTCTATTCTAGAATTCTGAGTAAACATAATAGCGGAAGATTTAAAATAATAACGTAAGAAATTATGAATCACATAGTTTAAAACATCTGAGCAATACTAATAAACTGAAACCACGTTTGTGTCTGAAAGCCATCTAATTGAGGAGTTGTTGGGACAAGCCCCCAGCTAACTCTAAGTCTAACTGAAGTAACAATAAAGGAAACTGAAATAAATGAAATAACGTCCTCGAGAGATGAGGACTCAAACTCCTGTTCCTGGGAGAGAGATCTAAACGAAATCGGGTAACGGCACTGGGTATGAGAACTTTCGGCTCTATCATGAAATGATACAGCATAAAATTGTGCGCAGTACCTTGAATATACTGAGTAAGCAGGAGAAAACATAACAAAATATAAAAGATTGAGCTAAAAATGAGATGCAATGACCAACTGATATACTGAGTTGAATAACTGTAATAAATGAGATGGTCAAGATGACCCTGTCTAATGGTCAAAGACATGCCCTAAATCTGAAAGTTCTGAGTCTGAGGTACTGTACTAAAAAAATCTAAATTGATAGAGCTGAAACTGAACTGAACTATTTATACTGAGACTGGATTGAGCTGACTAGTGGGAGAGTCTATAACCGACATATAACCACGTGAGCTAGACGTGGAGTCCGATGTATACGACCCACTGGTAGGACCCAATATATCTTACCAAGGTATAGAGGCATGAACTGGGTGATCACAAAAGTCAGGGCCCAATCAGGCCAATAAATATTGTAACCTATGCTAGCAACGTAGTTCGAAGAACCTGGGTGCGCTAAACCTCGGCCCGCTCGGTACTAAGTCCTGCTCCCACTGGAATACCAAAACTGAATTCTAAGTTGATAGCTCAAAACTGGGGTCCAAGACTAGTCAGGGATATATAACTAAAAGTACCCTGAGAGTCTTATTGGATCAGATTCTGAAACTGGATTCTAGACTTGTCAGAGCTGCTTGTCTAAAAGTATCGTAACCATCTAAGAACAAACTGTAATATGATTGGGGTCCCAAGGCTAGTCAGAGTTGTTTATCTAAAGTGTCATGACCTCCTAGTGGTCCAATGAAACTGAGTTCTGAGTCTGGTTCTATTAACTGGAGGTATCACATACACCTCAAGGAGTGTTGTAGTCAAACTGATCAATTAACAAATTCTGAATAACACTTGAGAAATTCTACGTTCTAACTGAACTGAACTACTAAGCATCTAACAAAGAATTCAACTTATTCCAACAACACAAGAATCCATCATATGGCAAAGATTTCAAGAAATAAGGAAATCTCATCCGACAAGCAGTATTTGTTTTTTTCATTCGTGTTAGGGGTAAAATCATTCTTATCAAGGGAATAATTACTCAACATCTAAATAATAAGAAATACTAGAAAATTTATCCCAAATCACACTTCACAAACCATGAGAAATTTAATATATAAATATGTTCCATTTGAAAGCTCAGGGCTTAAATTTTACTTTTGCAGGAACATCAACAATTTGGTCAAGAACTGATGGAGGTCAAAGCAACAATATGCATGGATATCATTCTATGAGAAATCAATGAAAAACAAACATGTAATCTCTTCGTACTCGAAAGCTCAGGGCTAAGACTGATAGAGAAACTATAAGAGGGTTTTGGGGGACACAAGGGAAGAACTATTCCCTTGTTGAATTCCCACATACCTGGCTAATAATTCCCTTGAGGAGGAAACTCGAATTTCTGAGATGAATGAAGAACCTAGACCTTATTCTGAAAGTTCTTGAGAGACTCTTCGATGATTTTCTGAGAATGTACGTGGGGAATGGGGGGAGAGGCCATTCATTCCCACTAATAGGTCTGAAATTACGTCTAAAATGATGTAGTTTAAATTTTAGGAGAGTAGAAAGTTACTAAAACAACCCTTAGAAAATCGCAGGGAAAAACTTATCGTTAGTCCTCACGAGTGACCTAACGAGTCGTGTTGAGTGACCACGACTCATGGTCACACTCGTTGAGTACACTGCTCGGAAAACACTAATGGTCACCACGAGGGACCTAACGAGTCATGGTCACCTGTCGTGGACCACACTGACCAAAACCCTATAGTTCCCCCACGGGTGATACCTGTCGCGCCCTATTTTTCTTGCGAAAAGCACGATTCGACATGTGACAACTCTTTAGGATTATTAAATTGAAGAGAGTGGCCACCTAACGATTTGAGGTGAGTTAGGGCACCATACTAACCTAAGGGTCTGTTATACTAGCCTAGATCACCAGAGTCGGGTAAGGGTTCAAATTACCTCGAAAGGAAGGTATTAGGCACCTTTCGAGGTCCATAACTGTGGGTCCCTTCCGGATTCGTTATTATGTGGAGAATTACTAAGCGAGCAAATAAGGTTAATGAATTATTAAGTCTAAAAATAGCTAAGTGATTAAACATGCAAATTTATATTATTAAAAATCAATACACTTAATTCAAAAATATATGTTCAAGCATTGAAGAAGAGAAGACGTACATGTTCGCTTCCAATAAAATATTTAAAGTAATTGATTAATACGAATAAGTAAGGAAAACTAAAAGAATTAAAGGGTAATGGACAAAAGAATTATTTCCAAATAGAATACTAAAATAAATAATAAATTAGCAATTTATAAAGTTAAAGTTAAGAGAGTGGGATCAGGATGTAACAAGGTTAAAAACGGGTCTAATGCGATGTTACTCCCATCTATTCTATCTTTTGGTATGATCAACCCTTTTAAACGTCTTAAGACGAGAGGAAAAAAATTCTAAAAAATATATAAGAGTAATAAATAAAATATTTAAGTATTTAAAAAGTTGTGTATAGCTAAGATACATATGTATTTTAATTTTTAGATTGTCTGAAGCATGTTGATAGTTTAACACAATAGTAAAAGTTATCATGTCTTTGAAAATTTTAAAAGGGTGACATATAAAATTTAGAAAGGACAGGAGTAATGGGTTGCTTTATTTTTTTTTATAAAACTATATTGCGATTCATACAAGAAGTCAGCAATAGCCTGTCTGTTTCATCATTTCCCAAAAACATACCTGATCCCTTTGGGGTGACGATTCCACTTGAGCTCTACTTCGCGTATTGACCCCTACACTCACTGTGATTGGACTCCATGTGATGTCATTCCATTATGAAGTACATGTAAATAATATTCACAGGGGTGAGAGTATGTTTGTTCTTAAAATTTTAACTGATAAAACAAAAGAATTAAAATAATAAAGTAATAACGATTCTCGATCGAAGTAAGCGCACAGAGAGTAAAGGATTTAAAAGAAAAAGGGAAGAGTTTTTCAAGTTATTTTCTTTCACTTGACAATGATATTTAAAATAAATTTGTATCTGACTGGCTTCATAACAAAATGAATTAATTAGGCCTTGAAAGTAATTTTCGACCCAAGTTGCACGGCCAAGTTAGATTGAAACCCCGAAGCCCTTGACCATTAAAATTGTAAGATATATTCAATTAATTTATACATGAACATCCAAGTATTTCAAATTAAAAAAAATGAAAGCCAAACAGTTGAGAGAAAAGATAATAATACTTTGTATGTCAATTATGCTCTAAGACTTACACGTCAATTTCAAAACCCAGACCAAAAAATTAATTAATTAATTAATTAAATCTTAAATTAATATTTTACCATTGAATACTGAAATTCTAGATATAATTAAATCCTATTTGCAATAACTCTAAATTCAAATTATGGTGTTTCTTGTAGATCAACTTCCGCAACTGAATTTACACAAATCAATCCTGCGAATCATAACCCGCCTACTTTTCTTAACTAAATTATTCAAACTTATCTCAATTCTACTAAAGAAAAAAATAATGATTATAGCCGCTAGAATAAAATGTAATCCAGTAAGTAAACATTAATAACTAACCAGAATAACAAGACAATATTATCAAGAGTTATATATATGAATCTAAAAAGGAATAACATGAAGAAGAATTAAAAGACTGCACCTTAAAGAGCTTTACTCATCATAACTTTTTATTCCAAACTAGTTCCACTGATACTGGATCTATGAACGATTTGCCGTGAGAAATCAATCGAACCAAACTCTTCGAAACACGTACAGATTCGTCATCCTTTTAGATCCCAACTGAACAATGGGAAAGACGATATTTTTGGGTTATGTCCAAAATATTGGTGAGACCATCTAGTTTAATAATGGTATTCTTGACAATATTCTAATTGGTTTTTTTGGTGGAAACTTCAAGGTAAAGTTATGGGCCTTTTATGGCAACAGACCGTAGTTACGAAAGCTGATTTCTTTATTTTTTGATGAATGTCTAGTAAAGAATGTGAAGTATTCCATGGCTATCAAGAGGATTTTTTTTTTTTTTTTGCTGTGCCTGAGTCATGGCTGCACCCTCTTTTTTTTTTTAAGTCTGTTGAAAAAATATAAAGAAGAAAAGAAATAAAAAGAAAAAGGAACGTTGGGGAGGGGGAGTAAAAAAAGGAAAAAAATCATTTTGAGAGTGATATTTGGGAAAATTAATTTTTTTTAAATGGAAACGTATAGATTTTGGCTGATTTTGATGAAAATTATATTGTTCCATATAAAGAAAAAAAATATAGAAGGATTTTTTAAAAAAAAAGAATTGATAAAATTTTGAATTTAAAACTTGTGCTCAATACTGAATTTTGGCTCAAGATAATATTATATCAAAAATATAAAACTAGTAACTACTAAATTACTAAGTAATTAAAATATTATAAAATTATTAAATTAATAAATGTATTTTGTTGTCAAAAATGATTCATCACCATTTACGATAAAATGAATAATAACTTTAAAAATTTTTCTCTAGTGTTTATAAAAAATAGTGAATAAATGTAATTAAGTAAAAATAAATAAATAAATAATTCTACAAGTGAAGAATGAGGTAGCGGTAGTAGTAGTAGTAGTAATAATAATAATAATACATAAAGAAAAGTTTGTACCTGTGAATGTAAAAAAAATTAATAATGACATTTAACATAATATTAAAATGATAACATGGCTACGTAAATAATAATTAAAAAAATAATTTGTGACTATGAAATATTTAAAATATTTACTAGTAAAATAGCAACCTAAATAAGGTATCGGGAGGTCAAAATTTGGTGTTAACAATACCAAGACTCGTGGTCACCCACAACACGTCATAGTGAGGACTCGTGGGGTACACTGCCCAACTCTTTAATATCCTAACCCCGTCCTGACAATGAGTCACCTAACGGGTCGTGGTGCCTGACCACGACTCGTGAGGTCTTCTGTTGGGTACACAGCCTCTCCATTCCATTACTCGACCACCCTACCCATGATTGACCTAACGAGTCGTTAGGTCTCATAACGACTCGTTAGGTGAGTTGTTCTAAGGCATTTTTTGCAGATTTCTAGATTTTCTTATTTATGTCCCGGATCTAGCCTTTGAGTTTCCGGGGCATTACAAGAGGGATATGTCAGAAGAGTGCATTTTCCCCACTTACAGGAAGTGTGGTAGTGTAATACCCTGAAAGTGCATAAGACTAGACTCGGAATTTGGAATGTGATCAGTAGAAAAATCTAAAATTTTGACTCAAGATGACTTGTGTACGAGTCGTAGGAAGGACCAATAGACCGTAGGATCACTCGTGGTCAGCAATTTTTGTGGATAAGTTGGTAACAATGAGTCCAGTACGACTCATGGGATGATGGTACAAGTCATGGGTTAGAGTCGGTTTTTGGTTCTGGAGTGTCAGTAGGGAAGGTACGAATCATGGTATGACCCGTGGTAAGAAACCACAAATCATTTTAAGGACCTGTTGGTTGGGGCCTAGGGTGGCAGAGTTGAATGGTAGGGGTTAAGGTACAACCCATTGTAAGGGACAACGAGTTGTTTCTCCCAGTCGTGGGAAGGAGCATGGAATTTCTACTAGTCATGGTAATGGATGGATTCTAAAACTCATTGGATAAGATACAAGACGTGGTATGTCCCATGTAAAAGTTTAAAACTCAGGTTTTAGCAAAGGAAACAACGAGAGGAAACCACGACCTGTAGGATCGAGGAAGGATCCGTAGGATGAGGCGTGGTACCTGGCAATGTGTAGTTTTCCTGCATTTTAATTAGAGAAATTTCGTAATTCCTAAGCCCCTATGCCCTAAATTACATTGTTTTAAGCTCGGTTAGGGGAGTTTTGAGAGGGTTTAATCTATTCTAACCTATTCCCTCCCCATGCATGTAAAACTAGAGGATTCCTAAGGAAGATCAAGTTTAGAACTCTTTAATTCCTTAGGGCTTTCAAGAAAGAGTGGAAGACCAAATTACCTAGGTATGTAAGGTTATGAATGGGAGTATTCCTTCACTCCCTATGCCCAAATCCTCTTCTAAGTTCATGAAATTCAAGGTTGATGAATCTATGGGGTTTTAACACAATTTGTGAAATTTTCTAAGTATCAATTATGGATAAATTCTATTCATGTTTCTAATGTTTGTTTTAAGATTCAAGGGCTTGTTTTATAATGATTTCAATTACAAATTATGATTTCAAAGTTTTACCAATATGATGCCCAATTATGAAAGTTCATGAAGTGTTGAGATTATGATCTATGTTTTCAAGTATGATGAGATGTCTATGATAAAAGTATGATTTCGAATTACCCATGTCTATATCCATTATTTTGACTATCAATCTTATTTCAAAGAATGTTTAAGTTTGGGCAAGCCCATATGATCAAGTATGTTTCATGATTTACCTCAATTTCATGTTATTAGCTTACCACATGATTTTGGAGTCTAGACTCTCACTTTTCAGCTTATGGTATGGTCTGAGCGGAGGCTCCTCGTGTTTTTAGACTATGTATGTAATGTTATGATTCAGCTTCGTTGAAAGGCGATAGTTCAGCTTCATTGAAAAATGATAGAGAGCATATGTATATTATTGGGAGTAGTGTCTAGCATCGAGTAGGCTAAGGGTTCAGCTAACCTTGTGCCTTAAAACTACGTGCCAATGTAGGTATATTCAGATTCTTTGGGACCTCCCTTGTGAGCTTTCCGTACCCCTGAGGGGCCTTCAGCTTGATATCGATATCATGGTAGCGCCTTTAGCCCTAGAAAGGCTTTGGACGGCTCTATCCACTTGAGTGTAATAGTCGGAACCACGAAAGCTCTATTGTGGTAATGTCGGTTATATGATGAGTCTCCAATTGTTTCTCATATTTTCAGTAATGCAGGTTCATCAGTTATGATATTATGTTTTCAGCAGGTTTGACCCAATGTTCAGTTTTACTTATGATCATCAGTTTTAGCTTTGGGTCATTCAATTCAGTTATGATGCTCAGTTATGTTTAAATCATGTTTTCAGATAATAGCATGTAAGCCTTACTCTCAAAATCTAATGATGAAATGTTTTATGATATGCATGATTTCAGCTTTACTACTTAGCGGTTTTACATACCTTGCATACTCGGTATATTCCAAGTACTAACCGCATACTCAATGTTGTATCATTTCATGATACAGGCTCGGACGTTCAAGTTCAGTCCCCCCACTAGTTAGATCCTTAGTTAGCATTTTCCTCAGCTTGTTGGTGAGTCCTCATCCTTCGAGGACCTTCTTATTAGTTTATTTTCAATTTTAGTTTATTAGTGAGCTCGTTGGGTTCTTGTCCCATCAACTCGTCAGATTGTAGAGGCTTATCAGATATAGTATGTATTCAGCTCCGGATCAGTGTTATGTATGTCATTTTTTAGATGTTTTAGATATCCAGACTTCTGCTACATCAAATGTTAGTTTTTATGCATTTATTTATGTTGAGCTTTAGTTGTTATGTTCATGCCATGGGTCAACTTGGAGTCATATATGATTCTAGGTTTCGTGTCTAGATTCGGGCCTATGTTCGGCTCGTGACAAACTTGGTATTATAGCACTAGATTTTGAATTGTCCCAGGGTGTCTGAAAGTCGCGTTAAGTAGAGTCTTTTTCATGGGTGTGAAGCACACCACACTTATGACATAGAGGCTACGAAACATTTTAAGAAAATTTCCCTTCTTTCATGATCTATGTCGTGCGATAAAATGTCCCTCCATCCTTCTAACACGTGTTATACGCATTTGCAGAATCATGCCTCCTTAATGAGTTAACAGAAGAAGGAATGGAAACAGGAATGGCGATAAGAATGGCAACGGAGATGGGCACTAGCAGGCCCCACCAGCCCCTGAGGATCACGTGCCTATGTAGGTTCCCATGCTGAGTTTAGGGCAGCCATTCAGATGTTGGCACAGTCACTGACCGCCCAAGTCAACCAGCAGGTGGTGGCGCATGTTCCCCAGAATGGGAATGCGGCAGCGGAAAGAGTCAGGGACTTCCTTAGGATGAATCCTCCTAAGCTCCTCAAATCGAAGGTGGACGAGGATTTACACGAGTTTATTAAGGAAATACAGAAGATCACCCAGATTATGGGGGTGGCATGGGAGGAGTGCAGAGACCTAGCGTATTATCAGCTGAAAGGCATTGCCCATATTTGGTTCAAAAAGTGGAAGGATAATAGAGCAGTTGGAGCGGGTCCTATTGGGTGGGATGAGTTTCTTGCCACGTCCTTGGATTGGTTCTTTCCCCGAGAGATAAGGGAAATTAAGGCGGCTGAGTTTGTGAGCCTGAAGCAGAACAACATCATGGCTCAGGAGTATGCCTTAGAGTTCACCCATTTTTCTAAATATGCTCCAGAGATGGGGGCTAATTAGAGTACTTGAGTGAGTAGGTTCGTGCAGTGGATAGCAGACTATTTGGTCAAAGATTTCCAGATTGTGATGCTTTATTAGGATATTTATTTCTCCCGATTGGTTCATTCACCCAGCGGATAGAGGTGGTACAGGTGAGTGAGCGGGAGAGAGAGAGGCCAAGAGGGCCAGGACCAACAGTTTTGGGTTCTCCCAGTAGAGGACTGGTGGTGGGCATCATCAACAGTCCCACCAGAGATCGTCAGCCCCAGCGCCATCAGTAGTGAGTATTCCATCTTGATCTAGGCACGACCATAGGGGACGAGCGCCAGGCGCTTGAGATTAGGGGAGCAGACCTATACAGCCCAGTATTCCAGGTTTTGATAGGTGTGGCAGGAAGCACACTGGTTAGTTCTTAGAAGGTACAGGTGCTTGTTTTGGGTGTGGGAAGCCCAGACATATGCTTAGAGACTATCCAGCAGCTAGACTGGAACAAGGTAGAGGCCGAGAACCAGCCACCAGTTCAGCAGCCCCACCAGCACGCTTAGCTCAGCAAGGTGCCTCCACTAGTGCAGTGGTGGTCAGCGTCAGAACAGGTTCTATGCCCTCGCGTCGCGTCAAGAGCAAGAGGTCTCGCCAGATGTAGTCACTGGTATGTTATGAGTATTTCACCTTGATGTTTATGCATTTTTAGATCCAGGGGATACCTTATCTTTTTTGACGCCCTATGTTGCTAGAATTTTCGAAGTCAGTCCCAAAATCCTATCATAACCCTTCTCAGTCTCTACTCAAGTTGGTGATTTAGTTATAGCTCGATGGGTATACAAAAATTTCCCTATCACAGTCCTTCAGAAAGTCACCTCAGCAGATTTAGTAGAGCTATCCATGGCAGATTTTGATGTTATCTTTGTGTTATGGGAACCCAAGGATCAATCCTGGGAGTCAAAACGGTGAACAACTGAAATTTCGCACTAGGTTACAGAATGAATCGTGAGGAGTGACCACCAGTCGTGAAGTCACTCGTGGTCCAGCAGGGTTGGCAGGGTGTGTTTATAAGACCACGGGCATGACCACGAGTCGTGGTCAGGCCTCACGACTCGTGAGGTCTTTCGTGGCCTAGATTAGTTGTTTGGCAAGGAGGCATTTGGCAGTAGAAGCCACGGATAGTGACCACGAGTCGTGGTGTCTCCCTTGAGGTCCCCTAGTTGTTTTTGAGCAGTGATCAAGACGACTCATGGCCACGAGTCGTGGCCTGTGAGCACGAGTCGTCCAGTCCCTCGTGGGGACTGGCAGTTAACCATATTCTGCGATTTTAGTAAGGGCTTTTTTCGTATTTCCTAAGTCCTAGGGGCCTATACTACATCATTTAAGGCTCGTTTTACAGGGTTTTATGAGGGGAAAACCTATTCTAAGCTATTTCATTACATGCATGCAAGCTTGAGAGGTTGAAGAGGTGATTCAAGGCTAGTGTTCAAGCTCTCCATCCAATTTCCACTTGGGTAATCAAAGATTTGATGGAATCAATCCCTTCCAGGTATGTAAGGTTATGATTGGGTGTTTCCTTCCCCAATTCCCAATCTCTATCTAAGTATGAGAAATTCCTATGATCAAGTTATGGGGGTTTTACCCATTTTCATAATTCTTCAATTTCTATACATGGGTACGATTAAATTATATTTTATTGATGAATTGTGAAGCTTGGGTAGATTTTCAATTGTTTCCAATCCAAATTTTGTTTTCTAAATTATGAAATTTAAATGCCCATGGATGAGAAGTTCATGAAAGAAAAGAATTATGATGAATGCATGATGACGATGAGATTTGATGATGAAAAGCATGTTTCTAAAGCTACCCATGATTATGATATTGTTTTCAAAATGAATTGAGTAGATCCAAGCATGATAAAATTTTGGGCGAAGCCCTTATGTCGCGTATGATGATGTAGTATCTCTAAAGTAAGCTTACCACATGGTTTTGGAGTAGATGCTCCCACTTATCTTTGAGCTTGTGGTATGTTTCGAAATAAATCTTATCATATACATGAATTCATAATTGAGATGTATGTTATTATAGAGCTTCATTTTCATACGATGTCAGTTTTATGCATGATTTCATTATTGAGCTTTGTCAAATGAAAATGTTGAGATTCGTTTCATATGATGTTGAGTTTATGCCTGATTCCATTGTTGAGCTTCATCAATAGATGATGTTGAGCTTTGTTATACACGATGTAGAGCATTGATTTTTTTGGGAGAAGAGTCCAGCACCGAGCGGAAAAAGGGTCGATCACTCGATGCCACAGAACAATACACCAATGTAGGTTGATACTATTATTTTATTGGGACCTCCCTTGTGAGCTATCCCTGGCCCTAATGTCCCATGAGCTTGATATCGATATCATGGTAGTTTCCTTATCCCTGGCAAGGTTTTGGACGGCTCTGCCCACTTGAGTGTGATAATTGGGACCACGTAAGCTCTATCGTGGTATGTCGGTTAAGTGACGAGTCTCTCATTGTCTATATGATTATGATTTTCATATTCATTACTCGGGGTTATTATTTTAAACATTCATATATTAAAAGCAAGATTTGACTCATTGTTCAGCTTTTCTATAAATGTCATATTTCAGCTTTGAGTCATTCGAGTCAGTTATGATGTTATGAAGCTATGCATGGTCATATTATGATAAGACTATGATTTCCGAATGAATGCATGTAGTTCTCCCTCTCAGATTTGAAAGCATATGATATGTTATGAAATGTTTTAATGATTTACTTTACTTAAGCGGTTTTTTACTTACCTTGCATACTTGGTACATGGACTTATTTACTTACCTTGCATACTTGGTACATTCCATGTACTGACCGCATACTTTCTACGTTGTATCGTTTCATGATACAGGACCCAGCTTCTAGGCTCAGCCCCGCTCACAGTCGGTTGTCATAGTTAGCCCCTACTTGGTTGGTGAGTCCTCATCCTTCAAGGGCTAGACTTTCAGTTTCCTTATGTATTTTCAGTTTCAGTATTGTTGAATTAGTTAGGGTCTTGTCCCATCAACTCGTCCAGATTAGAGGCTTTTCAGACTTGTGTATGTGTTAGCTTCGGATACTTATTCTGATATGATGTTGAGTTAGACTTCCGTTGAGTTTATATCGTTAATTCTTTAATGTATATATGTTTAGTTAGATGTATGCTTATGCCTTGGATCAACTTGGGGTCTCTCGGGGTCCCTCATCCCGTGTCCACGATCCGGGCCTCCGTTCGGGTCGTGATACGTTGGCATGGATTGGATACATGCATGTTATGCCTCAGTAAATTGTAGAACTCGTGCGGTAGAGTTTCGATTTCCGGGTGAGCCAGTCCTAGAGTGGAAGGGTAGTTTAGTTGTGTTGTAGGTCTTTTCATTTCCTACCTTAAGACCAGAAAGATGATCTCTACGGGTTGCGTGAACCATCTAGTTCAGGTTAAGGATGCTACATCCAAAACTTTGACTGTCCAGTCAGTTTTTATAGTGTGCGAATGTCCAGAAGTGTTTTCAGATGATCGACCGAGAATTCCTTCAATCTGCAATTCTTCCCGATATGCAGCCTATATCTATCCCTCCTCACAGAATGGCTCCAGCTTAGCTGAAGGAGTTAAAGGAGAAGTTGCAGGACCTCTTAGATAAGGGTTTCATCAGACCTAGAAAGTACCCATGGGATGCCCCAGTTCTCTTTGTCCAGAAGAAGGATGGTTCCCATCGGATGTGCATTGACTATCGGTAGTTGAACAAGGTCACAATCAAAAAAAGGTATCCCTCTCCAGAATTGATGACTTGTTTGACTAGTTTTAGGGTGCCAAGTGCTTTCCAAAAATAGACCTTAGATCTGGATATCATCAGCTCCGAGTTACAGAGAGTGACATCCCGAATACATCCTTCAAGACTCAATATGGTCATTATGAGTTTGTAGTAATGTCTTTTGGACTAACGAATGCTCCTGCATCTTTTATGGATTTGATGAACAAGATGTTCAATCCATATATAGATATATTCGTGATCGTGTTCATAGATGACATTCTCATATATTATCAGAACGAGGAGGAGCATGCCGCTCGTTTGAGGGTGGTACTACAAACACTTAAGGATTACCAGTCGTATGCTAAATTCAGCAAGTGTGAGTTTTGGTTGAACTCAACAGCATTTTTAGGTCATGTGGTGTCAAGTGAGGGTGTACAGGTGGATTCTCAAAAGATAGAAGTTGTAAAGAATTGGCCCAGACCAATTAGTCCTTCAGATATCAAAAGTTTCTTGGGTTTATCTGGTTACTACCGGAGGTTTATTGAAGGGTTTTCATCCATTACAGCTTCGTTGACTAAGTTGACCCAAAAGAAAGTGAAGTTCTAATGGTCAGAGGCCTGTGAGAAGAGCTTCAAAGAGTTCAAGACTCGACTCACCTCAGCACCAGTGTTGACTCTACCTGAGGGTACCGATGGGTTTGTGGTATATTGTGACACCTCGAGGATCAGCCTTGGTTGTGTATTAATGCAGCACGGTAAAGTTATAGCCTATGCTTCCAGGCAACTTAAGGTCCATGAAAAGAACTATCCAACTCACGACCTTGAGTTGGAAGCAGTAGTATTTGCCTTGAATATTTGGAGATACTATCTGTACGAGGTCCATGTGGATGTGTTTACGGACCACAAAATCCTACAGTACATGCTTGCCCAGAAGGATCTAAATTTACATCAAAGAAGGTGGTTGGAGCTTCTTAAAGATTATGATATGAGTGTACTTTATCATCCAAGCAAGGCTAATATAGTGGCAGACGCTCTTAGAAGACTTTCTATGGAGAGTGTGTCTCATTTAGGTAAGGGGAGAAAAGAGTTGGTGAAGGATGTGCATCGGCTCGCAGGACTAGGAATTCATCTTGTTGACTCGACAAATAGTGGTGTCATTGTTCAGAATGGATAAAAATCGTTTTTGGTTACTGAATTCAAGGCTAGGAAAGAGGAGTATATGGTGTTGTTAAAGTTGAAGGAAGCGATTCATAATCAGAAGGTGGAGGTTTTCTTCCAAGGGGGAGATGGTGTACTACAATATCAGGGTCATTTGTGTTCCGAGTGTTGATGATTTAAGAGACCGAATGTTGCAAGAAGCTCATGGTTTGAGATATTCTATACATCCAGGTGCCACCAAGGTGTATCGTGACCTACGGGAGGTCTATTGGTGGAATGGAATTAAGAAAGACATAGCAGAATTTGTAGCTAATTTATGAACTGTCAACAAGTGAAAGTCAAGTAGCAAAGACCTGGAGGTATGCTTCAAGATATTAGTATTCCTACTTGGAAGTTAGAGAAAATCAATATGGACTTCATTAAAGGGTTGCCTCGTGCTCGTCGACAGTATGGCTCTATTTGTGTGGTTGTAGACAGGTTGACTAAAGCAACTCATTTTCTACCAGTCAAAACTACTGATTCAGCGGAGCATTATGCCAAATTTTATATTCGGGAGTTAGTTTAGTTGCATGAAGTGCCCTTTCTATCATATCATATAGACGTACTCAGTTTACCTTCCAGTTTCGGAGATCATTACAGAAGGGGCTTGGTACTCAAGTCAAGCTTAGCACAGCTTTTCACCCACATACAGATAGCCAAGCTAAGCAGACCATTCAGACTATCGAAGACATGTTGAGAGCATGTGTGATTGATATTAAAGGTAGTTGGGATGAACATTTACCTCTCATTGAGTTTGCATATAACAACAGCTACCATTCCAGTATTCAGATGGCTCCATTTGAGGCTCTTTATGGGTGGAGGTATAGATCACTTATTGGCTGGTTCGAAGTTGGTGAAGCTACATTGATAGGGCCAGATTAAGTCCATGAGCCTATGGAGAAAGTCCAGCTTATAAGGGAAAGGTTGAAAATAGCTCAGAGTCGCCAAAAGTCCTATTCTAATGTGAGGAGGGGTGAATTGATTTGAAGTTGATGATTGGGTGTTTATGAAGGTATCTCCCTTGAAGGGAGTGAGATTCAGAAAGAAGGGGAAACTTAGTCCCCGCTATGTTGGCCCATACAGGATTGTGAGACGTGTTGGCAAGATGGCTTATGAGTTGGAGTTGTCCTCATAATTAGCTTTAGTACATCCAGTTTTCCATGTATCGCTCTTGAAGAAGTGTATAGGTGACTCGGCCTTGGTTGTTTCGATGGAAAGCGTAGGTGTGAAGGATAGCTTTAGCTATAAAAAGGTTCTGGTTGAAATACTTGATTGTCAAGTTCATAAGCTAAAAAATAAAGAAGTAGCCTCAGTAAAGGTTTTGTGGAGAAATCAGCATGTTGATGGAGCTACATGGGAAGTCGAAGCAGATATGATGGCTAAATACCCGCATCTCTTCCCTTCCGGTTCAATTCCGGCTTGAGCTATCGGTTTCCTCCTTAGTACTCTATTAAGTTTCCCTTTTAGTTCATATGTTCCAGTTTCTTTCATGTCAGTGCATGTATGTGTGATTTACGAATTCAGTTTAGTCATGTATTTCAGTTTGGAGTCAATCACTCCACCAATTTTTAGCTTCAGATATTTTATTATTTGGGATGGCAGATCTTTTCCCCAGTTATTTAGTATGTTTACCCCACATTCGAGGATGAATGTTCACAAGGGAGATATTGTAATACCCCGGAAGTACCTAAGACTAGACTCGGGATTAGAAATGTGATCAGCAGAAAAATCTGAAATTTTGACTTAGGAAGAATCATGGTCTGAGTCGTAGGAAGGACCAACGGACCGTAGGATCACTCGTGGCCAGCTGTTGTTGTGGATAAGTTGGTAACAACAAGTCCAGAAACGACTCATGGGATGATAGTACGAGTCATAGGTTAGAGTCGTTGTTTGGTTCTGGATTGTCAGGAGGTAAGGTACGACTCGTGGTATGACCCATGGTGAGAAACCATGAATCATGGCAAGGACCCGTTGGTTGGGGTCTACGGTAGCAGAGTTGAATAGTAGGGGTCAAGGTACAACCCATTGTAAGGGACAACGAGTCGTTGCTCCCACCTGTAGGAACGAGCAGGGAATTTCTAAAAGTCATGGTAACGAATGGGTTCCATGACTCATTAGATGAGGTACAAGTCGTGGTGTGACCTGTGGAGAAGTTCAGAACTCAGGTTTTAGCAGAGGCTGCAACGGGAGGAAACCACGACCCGTAGGATCGAGGAACGATCCGTAGAGTGAGTCGTGGTACCTGGCAGTGTGTAATTTTCCTGCATTTTAATTAGAGCAAATTCATAATTTTAAGCCCCTAAGCCCTAAACTACGTTATTTTAAGCATAGTTAGGGGAGTTTTAAGAGGGTTTAATCAATTCTAACCTATTCCCTCCCCATGCATGCAAAACTAGAAGATTCCTACGGAAGATCAAGCTTAGAACTCTCCAATTCCTTTAGGCTTTCAAGGAAGAGTGTAAGAATAGATTACCCAGGTATGTAGGGCTATGATTGGGAGTATTCCTTCACTCCCATGCCCAAATCCTCTTCTAAATTCATGAAATTCAAGGTTGATGAATCTATGGGGTTTTAACACAATTTGTGAAATTTTCTAAGTATCAATCATGGGTAAATTCTATTCATGTTTCTAATGTTTATTTTAAGATTCATGAGCATGTATTATAATGATTTCAATTAAAAATTATGATTTCAAAGTTTTACCAATATGATGCCCAATTATGAAAGTTCATGAAGTGTTGAGATTATGATCTATGTTTTCAAGTATGATGAGATGCCTATGATAAAAGTATGATTTCGAATTACCCATATCTATATCATGATTTTGACTATCAAGTCTATTTCAAATCATGTTTAAGTTTGGGCAAGCCCATATGATCAAGTATGTTTCATGATTTACTTCGCTTTCATGTTATTAGCTTACCACATGATTTTGAAGTCTAGACTCCCACTTTTCAGCTTATTGTATGGTTTGAGCCGAGGCTCCTCATGTTTTCAAACTATGTATGTAATGTTATGATTCAACTTCGTCGAAAGAAGATGGTTCAGCATCATTGAAAAAAGATGGAGAGCATATGCATATTTTTAGGAGTGGTGTCTAGCACCGAGTAGGCTAAGGGTTCAGTTAACCCCTCAGAACTACGTGTCAATGCAGGTATGTTCTGATTCTTTGGGATCTCCCTCATCAGCTTGATATCAATATTATGGTAGCGCCTTTAGCCCTGGAAAGGCTTTGGACCGCTCTGCCCACTTGAGCGTAATAGTCGGGACCACGTAAGCTCTATCGTGGTAATGTCGGTTATATGAAGAGTCTCCCATTGTTCCTCATGATTTTTGTAATGTATGTTCATCAGTTATGATATTATGTTTTCAGCAGATTTGACCCAATGTTCAGTTTTATTTATCATCAGTTTTAGCTTTGGGTCATTCAATTTAGTTATGATGCTCAGCTATGTTTAAATCATGTTTTCAGATAATAGCATGCAAGCCTTACTCTCAGAATCTTATGATGAAATGTTTTATGATATGCATCATTTCATCTTTACTACTTAGAAATTTTACTTACATTGCATACTCCGTATATTTCAAGTACTGACCGCATACTCTATGTTGTATTGTTTCTTGATACAGGCTAAGACGTTCAAGTTCAATCCCACCGCTAGCCATTTCCTCAGAGTTAGTATTTTTCTCAGCTTGTTGGTGAATCCTCATCCTTCGACGACCTTATTATCAGTTTATTTTTAGTTTTAGTTTATTAGTGAGTTAGTTAGAGTCTTGTCCCATCAACTAGTACAATTGTAGAGGCATATCAGAAATAGTATGTATTCAGCTTCGGATCAGTGTTATGTATGTTTTTGTTCAGATGTTTTAGATATTAAGACTTCCTCTATTTCAAATGTTAGATTTTCCGTATTTATTTATGTTGAGCTTTAGTTGTCATGTTCATGGCATGGGTCGACTTGGATCCATTTATGGTTCTAGGTTCCATGTCTAGATCTAAGCCTATGTGCGGGTCGTGACAGATAGGAACCACCTAGGAGAGTTCTTAGTTGGCTCAAATATTTGTTTCGGGTGTAGGAGGCCTAGACATATGTGCAGGGATTGTCCTTCGGCTAGATAGGGTAACGGTAGAGGTCGTGTCCTAGCCCCCACTTCAACAGCTCCAGCAGCTCGCCCATCTCAACCAAGTGCATCTTCTAATGCAAGTGGCAACCAGCGCCGGAACAGGTTCAATTCACTTTCACCTTGTCAGGAGTAGGAGTGCTCGCCAAAAATAGTCATAGGTATGTAATGAGCCTTTCAAGTTGATCCTCGCATGATGTTATACCCAGGAGCTGCAAAATAAAGTATAAAAACTTCTTTTAACATTCTAGTATGAGACTTTTTTGATAGATAGTGTAAAATAATTATAAGCATGGAGTCTTCAGCGATAGCTTTAGAGGTGAATCGGAAGTCAAGAACTAGTGATGTTTAGCCTTAATAAAGGATCCAAGAGCCTTAGAATGATTGCTTTAAACTAAGGGGAAGATTGTAAGTGAAGGTCTAAGTTAAGTCTTGAGTTTTTTTCTAGTAAGGAAGTTCCAGGAATAGTACCTAGGAGTAGTCAACCCATCCCCATTCAGATGTTTTCCTTATGTTTCGGTCAATATTATGCTCTACTCATTCTTAAGTTCAGATTCCTAGGACGATAAGTAACCTCTTCGGCCAGCGATCCCAATCTTACTCCATGACTCCATAAAACTCGGCTTCATGTCCTAAAACTCGTTATGTATGTAAAATAATGTCTCCTAACATGCTCGACTCTATGGACATAGTCCATAAGATTTGCCTTATTGGCTCATAAGATCGTGCTATATCAGGTATATCCCAGCTTAGATTTCTTAAATGATTCATGCTTACGATTTCCTTACTCTAAGTCCTATGTATGTTCCCCCATGATGAAATGATGGTTACAGCGTTTACGTTTAGGATAACTACCTATTCATGTCATAGGTTCCAGGTATGCAGATGTTCATGAAGCGCGGTTATTAGACAAGCCTGAAAGATAGGGGAATTCTCGAATAGTGTTACCTACAAGGAGCCATAGAATAATCATAGGTGATAGGCTTGAATAAGGTGGTGATATATAGGTAAACCATAGTATGGGGTGACTAGTGACTCTTGATTAGAGCTCGAACTTATGCGACTTTCTTATTAAGGGGGGAGTAATGTTCTTAGTAGATAACTTTGGATTGCAAGAGGTAGCTGATCTAGGTCTGAAAAAGAAGGAAAGTGCGATGTCGGACTCAGACTTCATTATGGATAGGATCTTAGAGAGAAGTATAGGCTGAGGAATTGGATCATGAGAGACTGGGAGGCATTCTACAAGGTATCAACATTTCTAGTTGGAAGTAGGAGGAGGTTAAGGTATATTTTATTATCCGGTCACCTCGAACAAGCCGATAAAATGATTCTATATGGGTAACAATGGACCGAATAACCAAGTCAACACAAGGACTATGCTAGATTTTATATTCGGGAGTTAGTTTAGTTGCATGGAATTCCTTTGTCCATCATCTAAGATAAGGGTACTCAATTCATTCAGAAAGACAGTCAGGCCGAGCGGACCATTTAGACTCTTGAGGACATGTTAACGGAGTGCGTGATTGATTTCAAGGGTAGTTGAGATGATCACTTGCCCCTCATCTAGTTTGCCTACAATAACAGCTATCACTCCAGCATTCAGATGGCTCCTTTTGAGGATCTTTATGGGAGGAGATATAGGTCACTTATTGGATGATTCGTGGTAGGTGAATCTATGTTGATAGGGACAGATTTAGTTCATGAGGTGATAGAGAAAATTCAACTTATTAGAGAAAGGCTAAAAATAGCTTAGAGTCGTCTGAAATCTGATGCGGATGTTAGACGGAGAGAGCTTGAGTTTGAAGTCAATGATTGGGTGTTCTTGAAGGTGTCTCCCATGAATGGAGTGATGAAGTTCGGAAAGAAATGGAATCTTAGCCTCCGATATGTTGGTTCTTATAGGGTTCTAAGGCGAGTTGGCAACATGACATATCAGTTGGAGCTACTAGTGGAGTTAGTTTTGGTACATCCATATTTTCATGTATCTCTATTGAAGAAATGCATTGGTGATCCGGTCTTGATTGTTTCGGTGGAGAGCATAAGTGTGAAGGATATCCTTATCTATGAGGAGTTTCCGGTTAAGATCCTTGATCGTCAAGTTTGGAGGTTGAGAAACAAGGAGGTAGCTTTAGTGAAGGTTCTGTGGAGGAATCAGCTTGTCAGGGAGCTACATGGGAAGCCGAACCAGATTACCCGCATCTTTTTCCTTCCAGCTCAGTTCCAATTTGAGGTACTAGTTCCCTTCTTAATACTCTATTCAGTTTCATGACATGTTTATGTCTCTCAGTCCCTTTCATGTATAATATGCATGTATGTTTTAAGAATCTAGTTCAGTCATGTATCTCGGTCTAGAGTCAGTCACTCCACTAATTTTCAACTTGGTTATTCAGTTTTGGGTTGCGGTTCCTTCCCTATCCTTTCAGTATGCTTAATCAACATTCGAGGATGAATGTTCCCAAGGGGGAGATAATGTAACACCCCAAAAGTCCCTAAGACTAGACCCAAGACTACTGGGTTGAGATATTTTAACGCTTCGGACTTTTGGGCTAAGTTTGAAACTGTTCCAGGTATGTGGATAGATCCGAGCCTGATGAATTCTGTGGAAACTAGGTGTTACTATCAATTATCAAGTGTGATAAGTTCAATTGATACAAATTAAGGTTATAAGGAACCTCTAGTACAAAGTTGGATTGAGAGCCTTCTTACCGATTGAGTTTTCATATAAGTTCTTGCAAGGGTCAACTTCAAACGACCATATATTTCATTTTATAAAGTGTTTTTGGGTTATTCAATACATCAAATTGAAGCCCTTTGATTCTTCTTTCCAACACATCCTACCTTGCATCAATTAACAGTTCAAAGTAAAAAGTTATGAGAAATTTAGTGAAACTGCATTAGATCACAGAATGATTCATTAGGTGAGTCGTTAAATCACCTAATGAATCGTTAAGCGACCCGTTAAGTGGAAAAAATTAGTGGAAAACTCAAGTTTCAGAGGGTCTTGACGACTGGATAAGTGACCCGTTAAGTGACATAACGAATCGTCAAGTGAGGCGTCAAGAAAAGATCAGAAAGTTTGAAAATGTCTCCAGTGACAATGAGTAGTCTAAACGGACCGTTAAGTGGGCTAATGGGTCATTGGGCGATCCATTAGGTCTGGCAGAGTTCACTTCTTAGTCGGTTATTAAGGGCATTTTCATAATTCCTAAGTTCCTAACTCCTGAACTAAGCTGTTTTGAACATCAAAAAGGGTATTTTGGAGGGGTTAATTTATTCCTAACTCTCATTCTACTCCTAACACTCCAAATTGAAAATCAAATCCTCTCAAGACCACCTAGGGTTCTTCATCACCTTCTTCCCCAAATTCTCTTGGTCTTCAAGTAAAATTGTAGATACTTCAAGCTTATGTATGTAGCGCCATAAATGGGGGATTTCTTCCACCATCATGCCCAATTCCCTCTCATGTTCATGAATTCAAGTCTCAAATTAAGTGTATGGCAATCCTAGTGTTTTTAACCCAATTCTATGTGAACATCCATGCAATATCTATGGGTCCCATTCCCTTATGTTTCAATTGATGATTTAAGATAAATGGGCAGATTTTTACACTCAATTTGATTATAAATTTATGTTTTTAAGTTATTAGAAATTATGTCATATTATGCATGTCTTCATGAAATTCAAGTCTATGATCCTATGATATCAAGCATGATGAGTTATCTAATATGCATGAATATTTATAAACTCTCAACTTATGATTGCATGATTTTGAATTATGAAGTGATTTTCAAGTATGTATGATTTCATGATTTAGGCAAGCCCGTGCAAAGTGAAGTATATTTTATTATGATTTAGCCAAGACTTACAAGATCAATTTTAAAGAGATATTTGAAGTCAAGACTCTCCACTATTCAAACTTAAGTCATATTTTGAGATGTTCCGGAGTCGAGACTCCCAAGATGTTTTGTGAGCTATATATATTTTTTGGAGTAGTGTCTAGCACCGAGTAGGCTTGGGGTTTCGAGGTTCTCCGTCTCATAAATTACATGCCTATGTAGGTATACATTTTGGGACCTCTCAAAAGAGTGTTTTCCTGCCCAAGGGCACACCCGTGATATCACACCTCCATCATTATTTGCCCTGGCAAAGCTTAGGTCAGCTCTGCCCACTTGAGCAAGTTAGTGGGGCATCAGATAAGCTCTATCATGATGGTGTCGTTTATGACGAGTCTCCCATTGTTCCCCATGTTTTCAGTTACTTATGTTCATGACTTATGATAATATGTTTTACAGCAGATTTGACCCAATGATCAGTTTATGAGCTTTTATTTGCAATTTCAGCTATGACACGTCATATGATTTCTTTTTTAAAATCTGGAGCCATTATGTTCATTTATGATAACCAGTTTATGATTATGTATATCTCAGATACAACTTTAACATGCAGTCCTTACTCTCATGATCTTTTGATTTTATATGCATGATTTCAACTAATGCTTTACTAAGCATGTTTTTTTTCTTACATACTCAATATATTCAAAGTACTGACCATATCCTCTATGTTGTATCATTTTATGATACAAGTCTGAGCGATCATACCCAGTTCCGCCCTTAGCCAGTTCCCGCAGCTTAGTTCAGTCTTCCATCGTTAGTGAGTCCTCATCCTTCGAGGACCTTCAGATAGTGGAGTTATGTTACTTTCAGTTTCAAACTTTTCGTGAGTTAGTTGGGGATGTTGTCCCATCAGCTCTCTAGATATTACAACTCAGGACCAGCCAGTAGAAATTCCCACCATAGGCTTAACAAAGGTTCAACGTGAGTATTTGATGACCAAACTAGGTGTCTTCAACATCTTTACTATACTTAGTTTGAGGAGTGTTGATAATAGATAAAGTACCTTCAAGGGTAGTATGAATTACTTATGTTGTAAACTAATTAATTGATTAAGTTAGTTAAGTAGGTTATGAGTTAGTTATTCTCAGCATTCTTAATTCAAGTTAAGCTGACCTGCTAAATATTTGAAGTTGGCCTCAAACATATGATTAACCAAAAGATCAATGTAATATTTATTTCCTCGTAGAAGGCCATGAAGAGTAGAAAACTATGCGGTGCGGGTTTATGCAGAGCGGGTTTATGTGAGGCGGCGTGGAGTGGATTGAAAACATGAAATTATGTTATGCGGGGCGAGTTGAAATTTTTGCAGATTCATACGGATTTGCCCTGCAACCGCCCCATTATCATCCCTACCAGTGGCCCATGTCAAGTCCATTGCGGGCATATTATTGATTTTGTAGCTTCATTTGTTGTTAAGTTAGAAGTAAACGGAAACATTACTTTTAAACGTGTTTTCCTCTAAAGCATGTATTTAAAAAGTTCGATAATTGCATAAATGATATTTTGCATGTGATTTATGGAACGTGGGTAGAAGTGTAAATATTTATTCATATATTTGTACAAAATCCTATGATCACGCCTTAAATGATAAACGTAATGACCCAAATTCTGTACGTTTTACATTGAAGCTTCGTGATGAGACACTATGATGAGATTTTGATTAATATTTTTGTTATGATCCAAATTTGATATTTAGGATGTGATAGGACATCTAACAGATCATTACCCTCGTCAGGTGAATCCTTTATTCTAACCATGTTTATAAAGTGAAAAATGAATAAAAGGAAAAATTTAAAGATAATTTTCTAGTAAAGGGTCAGAATATGTATCAATGAAAAGGAAAAATTTAAAGATGAGAATTGGATGATAGACAAATTAAAGAGGAAATGAAGTGTGAAGACTTGCTCAATTGTCTGCCTTCCCTTGACAAGTAACTATAGAGTCAACACATATTGGATTATTTGACTATCAACCCTTTGTGCATTCTAGATGGGAAATAGTCATATCATAATATTTTAAATTGATAAAAACTAGGTTAAACAAAATTGTCACAAAGAAAATAAAATAATGGAGGTAAGTGTAAATGCATAATATTATAGACCACAAAATAGGCGATCGTCACAGAGTCAAACCTGAGGAGAGATCTTTGAAATTATTGTTAAAAAGAATAATGTTACATATTGAGAGAGAAGTTTTCAAAATTAAAATTGATAAAATCTTACATAAATTCAACAATGTCTCGAGAGAGATTAAATGGAATATATATATATATATATATATATATATTAATTGAAAAACAATATTAGAGAAAATAGATTATAACAAATTTATAATAACTTCACATCTCAAAAATAAAGAAAATAGACTTCAAATATAAATATATTACAAAATATTTTAAATATATTTAAGGTCTCTCATTATGATTTGATCTTAGGCCACCAATTTCGTTGAACCGCATCTGAATGGTTCATGTAAATTAAACTGGTTCCACAATTCAGTGACCCTATGGTATGTGTAAAAATACTTATGCTAATTAAGTCATATATAAAAAGTTTTGATAAAACTAAGTTATTAATATTAAAAAAGAAAAGTCATAACGGAAAAAGAATTTCCACAGCAATGGCACTACGAGCTGCTTCCATATTCGATGCATAGGGCATTACTTCAGTCTCCTTGTTTTATTTTGTTTCAGTATAAACAGGGCTCTCAAATAAATATCATCCCTTTCAATATAAAAAGTAGTAATATAGTAAATATTAAATAAGTAGTCCAAACCATGTCCAATTAATTATCAAATTGATATGAAAGAGCTTCCTGAAGCTGATATCACTTGTTCGATTCGAAATAATATAGTGTCATAGAAAAGCTAATAATTATAAAATTTTACGGTGATACATCAGACGACAAATGAACTATACTAAAAGAAGTATAATATTTAATATGATTTGGTCAAGTGACCTACAAAAACTAATATAAAAAAACATAATGCTACTGCGAGAATAATCTCTGATAAACAAAACTCTTTAATGACTACATTGTGGATTGTTATTATGTTGTGGCATGAGAAGAAAATCTTTCTATTTATAAAAATTCAAAACTTATCTTTCAAGAAAAAAATAGCTACAATAGATCTTTTTTTTTCCACAAAAAGGAAATATTTTCTACTAAAAAAAATTTTTGTATTAACATATGGCACGTAACATGATCGAGCGATGGGTAGAACACAACAAGCTGGACAGGCTGATTGTCACAAGAAATGCTTAGCGCCCTGTTCTTCCCCCTTTAAATTACATGATTATGATAGGCCCCCAAGATTGTTCATGGGTTTGGGATTCTCCGCCTGTTTGTTGTAACGATGAGGAAAATTGAGTTTGGCATTTTCCCCATAGAGTTTATAGGCCTCAGCATCGTAAGCCGGAGCAGCATCGCGAGAATTCTCGTAGGTGCCGAGCCAGATGCGACTGCGCCGATTGGGCTCGCGGATTTCAGCAATCCATTTCCCGCAAGTACGCTGGCGAACACCTCTATAGCATCTAGCATTTTCAGGTACATCATCAAGTAAGGCAGTGAGAGTAGTATTATCAGCATCATTCAAGAAGGCAACAAAACTATCATCAAGTGGAAAGTTCCAGTCTGGATGAGGTGAAGAAGTTGGTGTGGAGATGAACTCGGAATTGGTGATGTTGAATAACGAATTGGAGTTTGAGATCACAACCCCGGTTGAGGAATTGTTGAATGAATTATTTGGGGTTGAAACCATCTCAGGAATATAGGATTCAGATATTTCCCTTGCTGCTCTTCCAACTTCATCATCACATTTTGTTTGCACAGGAAGTAGTTCTTCATTTTGGTTTTTGTTTTCTTGACCACAACTGTGACTTTCTCATAGGTAACTTCAAAAATTGATAGCCCTGTCTCGCTTCGCTGGACCATCTTAGTAGCTGCACAATTAGATAAACAACGACGAGCACATCGATAATATTCTCTGCAGTGCCAAAAGAAGTTCAACCCATTAGTATAATTAGTGTTGTTACCAATCAACATTTTTGTCAATACATTCACAAAAAAAGAAAGGGAACTTTGTACATACATGAAGACAGATATCCAGATCTTAGTTGTTATTGGACAAGGAATCTCACCTAGGATATTTTGCCCCTAAAATATATTTCTGTCCGTATTTTCTCCAACTGTATCCATCCTCAGGCGGAACCTCTTCTCCAGATCGAGCATGTACGTACTCTGTCCTTCGTGACACCATCTTCCTACAATGATTCACAGATACAAGTTCCTAACAAAAACCTCCATTAAATGAAACAATACTCCAAGTTCATTAATATATAATCTTGATGGGCAGCTCCAAGATTGTTAGTTTATGGATTCTAGACCATAATTATTTTTTGCTTAATGGGTTCTAAATAGATTTTTCTTATACATACTACATGAATTGTTTAATACAAATACAGGATTTGAGATCAAAGTTACTGGTTCTGCTGAAGCAGTAATCACCATTATGGCTCCGCCCCAGGGCATCCGTCATATCCAAGAGATCCAGATCTTGTGAAGCATTCAGTTCGTGAATATCTTGAATGCTCTAAAGATCTATAAGCTTAAATACAGCACATATCACTTCCATCTACACTAACTTTGGTACTCCATCCATCATTTTCCGATTTTCTATAACACAAATCCGGATTAGTGGGGTTCGGATACCAGATAGTTAACCAAGAAGAGGGAAAACGAAAAATACCTCTTCCTGGAGGTCGAGGGACGGTCACAACTCTTCGTGCTACTATCAGTCAAAAGATGAGGATATTCCATCTGGGCAGCTGATGAAGATGGTGCTAGATTAATACTTTGTTTCCCTTTGCTTATAATCAACACTGATAAAGTTGTGTCATTCAAGAGGGACAATGCTTTTTCATAGGAACAAAGTATTTCCCTAGCCAAATACTGGCACACATCCTGTTTCATGGGATCAAAGTGCTTTTGCAGCTGCAACATCAATTCTTTCCCCTTGGTTAGCTCAGTGATCACTACTTCTCTCTCCCAACAATTGTTCTCTCCCATTTTATTTTTTTTTTTTTTGAGAAAGTCACGAAATTAGCTAACTACGCAGTTTGAGCAGAGCTATAGCCAACAAAAAACTTGTATTTTGCAGATCTGAATATGAATTTGATCTTGATGAGAAAAAGTAGTTTGTTAGTGAGAGGGCATTGATCGAATTGTATATTAATTAGAGGAAATTAAGCGTGAAGGGAGACTTGCTCATTGGTCTCCCTGTCTTAAACAAATGGAATTGTCTGGGTCAACGAATATATTGCATTAGTTGACTACCTACTGCTTTTTTTGTTTTTAACTCCTGCCCTTTGTGAAAAGAATTTTTTTACATGGGGAAATGAAACTTTTAGAAAGATAATTAGAGGAGAAAATGACATAAATGGTTAAAAGGGAGAAGACAAGAGTTAGTTGACTATCAAGATTTTTGCTACATTTATTTAAATTGCTTGAGATTTTATTAACATCATAGTAAACTGCATTTGGTAATGTATAGTGTTAAACAATAAACATAAGTTGGACAATTCTTTAATTGTAGGGACTATTTTGTCTTTTCACCAAAAACAGCGGAGGAAGGAGACGAAGCAATACCAGGAGAGTGTGCAGGGATCTCTTGGACGGCGAGTTCTGGAGATTTTTGAGGGGCTGAAGGTTGTGACATGGTTGAGAGAAAGAGAACTGGTAGGGGGAGCAGATGAATTTGTTAGGTCAAAGAGCAAGAAATTTTCAGATGCAATATTCAGAAAAGAGGGCAAAGTAAGAAGGATGGTTGGGATGAGAGTATTTAAAAGACAGAAGCAATGTGTCGATTCAAGAGAGGGAGATGACGACTGGGTTTCAAATAACGTGACAGCATTTCAAAGAGGTAGGAACCGATCGTCCTATGTGGCATTTCCCAGGAAGTTTCTAAAAATACTTTCATAAGTAACGGATGAGATACTAACCTGTAGGGGGGCCTAGGTACCTCCTCTGAAGTCCTGAAGTTTATCGCTCAAATATCTATCCCGACTCCTCTCTTGCTTCTCCCTTACTTACCATGCGTGTATACCTGCTAAGATATGAGACTGAATTAGATCTAGTTTGATAGACACACGCCTGGATACCTGCAACCTGATCCTAGCCAAGAAAGAGGAGTTCTAGAGGAAAATGAGAGAGAGAAAGAGAGCTAATCATTTTGATAAGCCCAAGCTTCAACCAATTCCTTTCAAATTGGTCCCTGCTTAGAGCCTTTATGAAAATGTCAGCTATCTGGTCCTTAGTCTAGTAGAACTCCATCCGGATGTTTCTTTTTGCAACATTATCTCTTAAAAAGGGATGCCTGATATCAATATGCTCGATCCTTTTATGTTGGATAGGATTTTTGTCATGTTCAGTGCACTAGTGTTGTCACAAAATAGTGGCACACAATCAGAAACGATCTTAAAATCTTCCTATTGTTGCTTTATCCATATAATACGACGCAGCTGCTACATATTCAGTCTCAGCAATGGAGAGAGCCACTGAGTTTTGTTACCTAGTTCCCCATGAGATCAGGGAGGATCCAAGAAAATGGGTCATTCTAGAGGTACTTTTTCTATCAATGGGTATCCTGCATAATTAGCATTAGCAAATCCAACCAACTCAAAGTTATCACCAGAGGGATAGAAAAGGACCAGATCAAGTGTCCCTTTGAGGTATCTGAGAATTCTCTTTGCATCTTTAAGGAGAGACTCCTTAGGACAAGCTTGAAACCGTGCACACATTCTCACGCTAAAGACAATACCGGGCCTACTAGCCGTCAAATACAGGAGAGACCCAATAATTCCTTTGTACATGGTCTCATTCAAAAGGAGACCGGGTTCATCAATGTCCAGTTTTGAGAAAGTGCCAATAAAGTGTCAATTGGCTTAGCACTGTCCATATTAAACTGCTTTAGAAACTACTTAATATATTTTTGTTGGCTTATCATGGTTCCATTATGAAATCGTTTCACTTGCAAGCCAAAAAAGAAGTTCAACCCTCCCATCATGCTCATCTCGAACTCACTTCCCATGAACTTGACAAATTCCTCACACAAAGAGTCTAGAGTGGCTCCAAAGATAATATCATCGACATAAACTTGAACAATCAACAGATTTCTTCCTCTGGTTTTCAATAAAAGGGTGTTGCCAATTTTCCCTCTCTTGAACCCACTGTCCAAAAGAAATTTCAATACTTTCATACCATGCCTTTGATGCTTGCTTTAGACCATATAATGTCTTGTCCAATTTGAACACATAATGAGGACGATCAATGTCTTCAAAGCCGGGGGGTTGCTTAACATAAACATCTTCTTTCTGATACTAATTTAGGAAAGCACTTTTTACATCCATCTGGAACAACTTAAATTCCATAAAAGAGGCAAAGGCAATTAGAATTTTGATTGCCTTCATTCTAGCAATTGAAGCAAAATTTTTATTATAATCTATGTCTTCCTCCTGATTGTATCCTTGAACTATTAGAATTGCTTAGTTTCTTGTAGTTATTCCTTGTTCATCCATCTTGTTCCCTATTACAATTCTGTCTGCAGGTCTAGGGACTAAGTGTCATACTCTGTTCCTTTCAAACTGATGAAGTTCTGCCTGCATGACATTCACTCAGTATGCATCCTTTAGGGCCTCTTTGGCATTTTTAGGCTCAACTTGTGATATGAAGGCTGAGAAAGTAAACATGTTTTGGTACTTGGACCTGTCTACATGCCTGAATCCAGTGGAGAAGTGAGATTATCCAGAGGATTGTGCTTCCAATTTGAAATCCTCACAACTGATTAACTTTCTGAGGTACCAGGTCTCTCGTTTGGTTGATCTTCTAATACTACATCCATGGCCTGGTCTTTAAGATTACTTCTTTGGCTTTAATTTCTTGGGGGATCTAAACTTCCACCTGATCTCGAAGAGACGGGAGTGGACTCCTCATTGTCATCTATTTTTACTAGATCGTCTATGTCTCCATCATTAAGAGCATCTCTTTGAATTTGTAGCAGTTCTTCTAACTCATCATAATCCAAGTTTTCTTTGTTGCTTAGATTACCAAATTCATCAAATATAACGTGGACACTTTCTTCAACATATTGTGTCCTTTTGTTATAGATCCTGTAAGCTTTGCTATTGGAGAAGAATCCTAAAAAGATACTTTCATCATTCTTGGGATCAAACTTTCCCAAGTATTCCTTCCTATTATTCAGCACAAAACATTTGCACCTAAATGGACGAAGATAATTCAACTTAGGTTTCTTCTTGTTGAATAGTTCATATGGGGCCTTCTCAAGCAGGTACCTGATCAAGCAGCGGTTGATCATATAAAAAGCAGTGTCAATTGACTCAGCCAAGAAGTTCTTAGCAACTCCTCCAACAATCAGCATGGTTCTAATAATGTCCACAAATGTCTTGTTCTTTCTCTCCACAACCCCATTTTGTTGAGGGGTTCTAGGGGCTGAAAAGTTGTGAGTAGTTTCCTTTTCAATGCAAAACTCATCAAATTTGACATTTTCAAATTCCTTTCCATGGTATGACCTGATTTCCACAATTTTATTGTCCAATTTGACTTGTATTTAATTAGCAAATGACTCAAATACGGGAAAAGTTTTATTATTTGATCTTAGTAATATTGCCTAGGTGAATCTACAGTAGTCATCGACTATGACCAGGATGTTTCTTGCCACCTCTACTGGGAGCTCTCACCGATCCACATAGATCCATATGAAGCAGCTCTAAGGGTCTTGAAGTACTTACTTGCTTCTTTTGCTTGAAGTCAGACCTGGTCTACTTTCCTTTCACGCACGCATCACATATCTTATTCTCTGCAAACTTTAATTTGGGAAGACCATGGACCAGGTCCTTGGAGACTAGCTTATTAAGGAGAGAGGAACTAACATGTCCCAACCTTATGTGTCATAAAGCAGCAGCATCATCTACAGCACTGAGACATGTAAGATCTTCTCTGGATATTGAACTCAGATCAGCAACATACATATTCTTGACCCTTCTTGTTATCGGGATAATTTCTTCTGATTGTAAACTTGTCACAGTACATGAGGCAGAAAAAAACTTTACTTCATTAACTTTATCACAAATTTGGGAAACACTCAGCAGACTGTACTTCAACCCATTTACATAGTACACATTCTCTATAGTATGAGACAGGATTTTCCCAATCTTTCCAATACCAAGAATGTACCCTTTCTTTCCATTTCCAATGGAGACACTTCCTCTTTGAAAGGCTTTGAGTTAGAGAAAATCTTTCATTCTACCTGTCATGTGCTTTGAGCAGCCACTATCCATGAACCAGCTTTGACTGCTCTCTCTCAATCTTACCTGCATGGAGAATCACTTGTTAGATTTGGGAACTCATTTTATCTTGAGTTCCCAAAATTGAGACAAGGGAAAGATCAGACTCCTCTTACTCCATGATGGTAACCTAGTCTATTTAGAGACAGGACCAGGTACACTCATTTTTCCTTTGATCTTAGACACATCTAGTTGTTTGGTCACAGCAGAAGTCTAGTTTGGCATGCACTCTTTAAATGACTATTTCTTCCCCAATGAGTGCACAACTAGTTGTTGGAGTTAGATACATATTTACTATGAGGGTTGTAAGGATTATCTGTCTTCTGATAACCAAGTCCTTCACCTCTATTAGATATTTGATTTGGCAAACTGGTTAGGACTTTGGATGAAGCTGTCCATCGAAGAGATTTTCCAAAATCAGCTTTGATCCTAATCATGTCCCTGTTTCCCTCTAGAGTGACTGTGAGGTATATGTTACGCCCCACCTTGGGAGGCATGACTGGCACCTGGTGCCCTACTATGACTTGAACTGCTGAGCTGAGTGAGCCTAAGAATATCTGGTGCAGGGCTGACTCTAACTCTAGAATCAAGAAAATAATGGGCTATATAGCGGTTGTAAATACAACCTCCGGCCGCCAAGGTCTATAGCCACCTGTGAAAATAAACAGCTAACCAGAGGCAAACAATCGTAGGGAGTCCTATGCGGGCCGACAAGGCCACCATGATATCTAGTTATAACTGGAAAGCGAAATCAGATGCTAAACTGAGCTATGACCTACAAGGCCACCAATCAACAGCAAAACAGGGCCCCACGCGACTAACATACATAATCTAAAACACATATGGGCCCCACACGATCGATATCATCTAACCACTGGGAAGTAATGCAATCTGCAAGCCTCTAGGAGTAATAAGATGGTCGAGACAGGGCCCCGACCTACCCATACTATACAAACAAAAGAAGTAAACTCTCTGTCACACAAGCTCCGAGAAAAGGGAGCTGACGACTCTATACAGCTGACTGGAACTACGAGGGACCTGCTCCTCGTCTATCTGTACCTACAGGCAAGTAATGCAGCGCCCCAGAAGAGGGCGTCAGTACCACAGGTACTGAGTATGTAAAGCAGTAACTTTAAATAACTGAAAGTAAGGAAATAGAACTGACAATAACTGAAGTAAGGAAAACGGACTGAAAATGACTGAAGTAGTGAAATCAGGGCTAAACATACTGTAATAAGGAGGGTAGGGGTCATACCTGACAAGCGAGGCATCTTACTGTCTAACTATCAGTAACTAAAGCAAGCATAAACCTTACATGATCCCCATAAGCCGGAAGGTACAATTAGCACAAAATAACCCACCTGGGCCCCCATTAGCCCTAGTGAGTACACCATAATCTATATACCCCTATCCAGGTTATACTGAATCAACTACCAGCTATAAGCATCCTGCCGATCCTCTGGGTCTATAACTGGGCCCGCTCGGCCCCTGTCTGTAGCTGTGTCTGAGTCCGGAGGACTCCTCATATCTACACCCCAGGCGTAAGCGCTCGGCGGGGGTGTGTATAAGGCCAACCACGGCAATATGAGGATCTGGATCCCCATCTTTATCCCTTGCGGACGGCATGCCGCTCCGTAGAGCGACGTATCCTCGCCCCTAGCAGGCGGCGACACAACTATTAACCCTGGGGTGGTCACGGAAGCTATACAGGTATAATCCAGCCCAAAATAATATAATTTACGAGTCTCAACTAACAACAACAACTAAACATGATAACATATCTGACAACAACAACTAAACAACATGATTACATATCTGACAACAACAACTAAACATGATAACATACTCCTGACATGCTTTACTGGAATTCATACTAGACTACTATGTTGAAGGAACTAACTTTCACAAAGAAAATGCCTTAACATACCTCGATTGCCGGTTTCTGATTAACTGATAGGTTTCAATTAGTATTCAATAGCTCTTCCCAACTAAAATCATGTTACTGGAAAGATAGGACTAGTTTTAATACTAAATTCGGCAAGAAGGAAAAGTTTATATATAAATATTAACTATATTCCAACTATACGGGACACAGTCGAAACCTCGTTATTTCTTGAAAGTCTAGAAGGGAGAAATGCTTACTTTAAGCCTGGTATCGTATTGACACTAGTTTGGAGCAATTTCAACAACTTTGTCTCGGCGGGACGATGATTCACCAGGCGAATTTCACGAAACTAACTCCGTAGAAATGCTCCCTGCAGCTTTATACTTTGATACCCGAAGTTAATTCGGATTTGGACAGTGTTTAGCGGCGTAATCGAATGAAATTTATAATTCCCCTTCGTTCTCCTTCTGTTCTGACCGAGTTTATTTTAGATAATAACATGAAATCTAAGGGTGAGGCCTATATATACTTGAGGCAGCATACAAGGCAACGTGGCACGTTGCCCAAGGTGCTGATTCTGCTTCGTGCCACGTTGACTAACGCAGAGGAGCAGCTCTATGCCACTTTTCCTCTCTGGGAAGCTTGGTTCGGCCTCCTCCCGCGAAATCCCGACTTGGCACTCGTTCGGCCTTTCTACGGGCCCTTTCCTCGTACTTATGGCACTCTAAAACTCTTAACCAACCTACGAATAGGCTGACTAAATGCTAAAAACTTACAGGGTGTAACAGTATAGTTGAGATTTTTTCAACTTCTCTTCTAGATCAACCTGGAGATTACTGCCTTTGCCTTTTTCTTTTTCACCACAATAAGATACAACTTTCAATTTCTCATGCAATGCAAGATTCTCAGATGACAACAAACTGCATTTTTCTTCTAACTTAGTGAATTGAGTTGTAATGACAAGTTTTTTAGTTTCATATTCATCAAAAAATTTATTTAAAGATTCCTTCTCATTAGTGAGGTCACAAAAATTATCAATTAACATATTATCTAAAGAGCGTATCTCTTTCAATGAATAATCCTTAAGATTATTTTTAATGTCCAAAAGGTTTACCTCTTCATTATCTTCATCATCAAATTTTTCCATGAGAGCAAATAGTGAGTGGAATATTAAGTCTCCATCTTCAATCACCATTATTAAGGCATCTTCAGGACTTTCAGACACATTTGATTCACTGGATGAGTCTCCCCAGGAAACTAGGGTTTGTTTGACAACGTGATCTACTGCTGCTTTCCTTTTAACCTTGTCAAGGACCCGGTCCTTCCTTCTTCCCTTTTCAGTACTATTGTTTGCATAATCTATGTACTCAACTTTGTGATGTGGACAGCCTTTGATAAAGTGACCAGGTTTTCCATACTTGTGGCACAAGTCATTCCCACTTGAGAACCTGCTGGTATTTCCTTTCTAGGGAAAAGCCTCTATTTATTCTAACTACCTTTTAAAACCTTCTAGTGAGATAGGCCATAT